>CM055116.1:687817371-689017371 GCA_029206835.1 Rana muscosa | reverse complement strand
AGAAGAGACCAAACAGAATGAGGAAACAATGGTTATGAGATCTGTAGTTTACATGAGTGATAGAGATTTGTTTATAAGATATTGCAGCTGTACTAGACTGAAGTACTTCTAGGAGTCGAGTGCTGACGTCACCGCGCCCACGCAACCCCGGAACTGTACAGGCATTTTATCGTAAGCCGGCCGGCTTTCCTTTGTCTTTTTTTAGCCGATTAATTGTAAGTTTGCATTTGATTACTATGCGGAATAAAATGTGTAAGGATTTACACTATTAGTTCTCCTTTTTCCTTGGTTCATTGCCATACTGGTATCGCATGTCCACCCACTGTGAGTTGCCTCTTCCTGGTTAGGACGCCATTTCAACGACTGGACGCGGTTGCCATAGACCCCTGGCTAGGGATTTAGCCACAGGCGAATCCAGATCCCCTGTCATAAGGGATCATTTACCTGCGGTAAGCGGCAGTGTGTGTATCGGTGGAGGTCTCTCTATCACTACTTCTTTGGTGTTTTATTCATCACGGATTATACCGAATACGGTGGAGGACCCCTTCTCTGAATCTTTTTTGCATACATCTATGAACTTATGAACTGTGTTATTGTTGTGGTTTTTTTGGGGTCAATTTAACTATTCACAGCTTTTATTTGGAGAGCTGTTGTGCTCTTCACATGTTAGACCTTTTCTATAAGGTTTTTTTATTGTTTTCACTTTCACATTACATATTGGTTTAATTTGCATGTTTATCCAGTCCTTCTGAATCAGCTTGCTTATTTCCAATTAATATTTTTTTACTAAGATATTAAGTAATTTTTGTACGTTTAGCGCAACTTTTTTCTTTATATAATTGGTGGTGTAGTATAGCACTTATTGTTGCAGCTTTAGTCTTTTTAACTTTTTGCTCACAAATTAGCGCAGTTTTTTTTCTTACCTGAAGTACTTCTGTCTTATCAACAGATCTCCTACGTTAAAGTTGGTACGCAGAGCAAGAAACAGATGTGGGCATGCCACTGTTAAGTGTATAACCAAATAGATGCCTTCCCTCAAACAATAAGTGAATAATGTGCTGTTTAAATGTGTCATCTATGTCCCAGGAATGTAGACCAAATGCCCTACCCATATGGAAAAACATTATTGACACCCACAGAGATGTCTCCAAGAGGCCAGCATATCTGAAGTAGGAGGCTTCAGAATGTTGCCTAACAAGTTGCAAAACTGGAGGGTGTTGTTCAGTGTTAAAGGAGTTTGTCCTGAAGTATGTGCTTCATTGAGACATGGTTAAATATATTAAAGTCAACACCAAAGGACGGAAAGCCATTTAATTTAAAACTCAGATTTATATATGGAGTCCAACTGGCTATTAGTGAAGTCCCTAATGATAAAAGGCACCATCAACCAGAGTGATGAGATGTCCATTTAAAAGTCCACAAAGGGTAGGGGCCATTTGTCAAGGAATTTTTTTTCAAAGGGAAAATGCTTCTTCACATTTATCAATAGAAAGTCATAACTGCAATGGAAGCTCTGAGTCCTCAAAGAGAAACTGATCTAGAACAGAAGATATAGGGAAGATCTTTGTATTAAACAAGCTCCAAAAAAACACTTTACATGGTACTGCTTGTTGACCCTTTAGATCAGGGGTCCCCAAACTGCGGTCCTTGGGCCAAATCCAGCCTAGTGCAAGATTTTATATGGCCCTCTGATGCAAGAGGGGACTCTGATAAAAGAAGGGACTCTGATAGGGACTCTGTTGCAAGTTAGGATTAGTTTATCCAAAATCTGATTTACAAAAAAGAAAAAAATTGTCAAATTAACTCAGTCCTTTAAATTTAATTTGCTCATTTCCAAAACTGATTTTTTTTGACCCGTGAATATATGTAATATATACAATGTGGCCCTTGTACTGCAGAGTTTGAAAACCCCTACTCTAGATCAGAGGTCTTCAAACTTTTCAGTACAAGGGCCACAATTTACAAATAATTGAATTTACAAATAATTTAATTTAATTTAATAAATAATGTAATTTACAAATAATTGCCAAGAAAAAACAATTTTATAAATTAATGAATAATAAAAAAAATTTACATGGATTTTTTTTTTTTTAATCCGCATGATGATTCCCAAAAAAAAGAGAAAGAAAAGATAAGCCTTACATCAGGCTTCCTATAAGAAGCCCCTAGCTTCAAAGGAAGACTATTGCAGCAGGACTGCCTTCAAAGTGTCTCAATGAATATGTTGTACTAAATAGTGGTAAGCAACCAATCCAAAATGGAACAGAGCCCTGCTTATTTACAAACTAAAGTCAGTTAAAGCTGGTAAAAGAGTTGTAGGCGGCTGAAGTGAACAATCACCGTAGGTAAGCAGTGGGGAAAAAAGCAGACTGGATTATCCACAATGTGTTTCAAGCAGTAATAGCAGAGGAACAATGCTTCCTTATGAGTTAAAGGGGGTGAAAAGAAATGGGAGTGTTCATGTAAAACACTGTTTCTAGTGGATGACTTTAGCAGGCTGAACTGTTATCTTAATTGCTCAATTGTTAAAATTGTGGCACAGTTACCTTGTTGAAGCCTGGTTGGCCTTGATAATGTAATAAATTAGGCTGGGTCACAGCTACAGACTGTGCCACAACTCAAACTGGATAGTACTTTGCAACACACTAAATCAGTGCAGAGTGTGGAATCCAGTGCGTACGGGTTACATATCAAGATATGTCAATTGCAAAACATTGGGGTTGATTTACTAAAACTGGAGAGTGCACAATCCGGTGCAGCTCTGCATAGAAATCAATCAGCTTCCAGATTTTTTTTTTTTTGTCAAAGCAAATTGAATAAGCTAAAGTTAGAAGCTCAACGGCTACCGTGGACAGCTGCAGCAGATTTTGCACATCGTGGACAGCTGCACCAGATTTTGCACACATTGTCTCGATTGAAGAGGAAAATCATCTATGATGTAGAGAAAATGTAAATAGAATTTTTATTTTTATTTTTAATTTTTTTTAAATATGCATCGTTTTCCTCAGAGCCAAGACTCCTAGGGCACAGCAAAAAAATTAAAAGTATGATCGGGGCAGGATTATAAAAAGGCTGACCTTCAGCAGTTTTTTTCCTGTTTGCCAGTGTCTAGTTCCCCGAAGGCATGTAACCTAATTATTTAAGAATTTCTACCTTCTTATGTCCCTCAATGGACGATAAAGATATAACATTTTTGGTTTATTGTAGACTTAATTCACCATAGGCTGTAATAAGGTAAAAACAGCAATCATTTATAGAAAAAGTAGTTGCAACATTTCAATATATAGCAGGCTTGGACCATTGCTCGAAACTTTGCAACTGTTTCTGGAGGGTTGTGGTTTTTAACATTTTGCTGCCCATTAACTTAAGTTTTCCTCAAAGTGTCCGTCAGCAGCTCTCTGCTCTGCCCCCTCCTCGCTCACTGGAGCGCTGGGCTGTGGAAGGGGCAGATTGGCCTGGCGGGTCCCGACTTTCATTGTCTTGATGACGCGGACCCTGGACCAACTTCTGTGATGTCAAACCTAATTGCACTCCTGTGATTCATAGAAGTACAGCCAAACAAGCTTTGACTGTACTTCTCCTTTAAGTCAATTTGGTGTGCGCTTTGCTCTATATTGAACTCTAGATGCCATCTTAATTGATTCAAATGAACATTCCTCTCTTCCAGATGCTCATATTCTTCATTTCTTTTTAATGATGGAGGTGAGTAGTGTCCTGTGGGAAAAAGGCAGAGATTGACATTGTTGAGCCTGACTGACACAGACCCTGATACCCACCTTCCTTCAAGTGTACACTGCCTGCCTCAATAGATTTTGCAAGACACCAAAGGAATTAAGCACCTCCCAGACCACTACAAAACTGGCAGTGTAGCGTGGGAGTTTGCAGCACATAGACACAGTCCTATTAAAGTGTCATTAAACTCAACGACTTTTTAAGTGTATTTATATGTAAAACTAGGCATTTTATCTTATAACAGCAACTTTCATTTGTGCATCGCCTCTATATTTGTAAATACCTGGTTGATACTGTGGTTTTTCTACACTTCGTAGATGCAGGTGCCAACCGAATAGCAGACAATTCTCTGGTTGTAGCGTTGCCACCCTCACTGTACATGTGCCACAAGTAAAGCCCGAAAAATCTGTTAACTTACTTTTTTTCTCTCCAAGTCACATCCAAGCGACTCTTATTACTTCAGGGGTGGTTTCCAGCCCTGAGACTTTGAGACTACACTGTTTCCCTCCCCTCCTCCCCGTGCCATCTAGCAAGGACGTATCTGCTTGAGGGCATGTTCGCTGGCAGCATGTGACCACAACAGCACCAATCAGCACTGTGTGGGTACAGCAGGAGAATCCTATACACCTTCTGGGGATAAGTGAATAGCTGGATTACTTTTTTTATTTTATTTTTATTTAATTGCTCCTTCTCTAGATAGGACAGTGTGGCAGGGAGCAATATAGATCTGTCACGTGACCGCAGTATATACATTCTGCATTAAGGTTTAATGACACTTTAATGTTGGTGCATTATGTACACCTACTGAAAAAGGTAAGATTATTGCTTGAATGTACAGTTATATTTTAGCAAAGCAGTCAACAACAAAGCAGTAAAGAACTACAAACAGTAATTTAAAACAATAATGGTCCCATAGTTTAATTAACTGGTTAGCAAAGCAAAGTCCAATGGATTACAATATTTACATGTTATTTAAAAAATAAAGTAGTGATAAAGCATCACACTTCGCATGTCGTACAGTTTTTGGTAACCACTCCATTGTTTCAGCATGTACAAGGAGCTTCAAGAAAAGGCCAATCAGTATCTTGCAGTTTTCAAAGTCTATCATCTACTTTCTGCCCTAACAAAAAAATAATAATTACAAATGGTTTCTTAAGCCACAGCTTTAAGCTGTAGTCTCGTTAAGTCTCCATTTTCACAATTAGTACAAACTTATTGTGTCCTTCTTACATATAAATTAGTTATTGGAGGCTAGGATAAGTGTAAATGTATGTACAAAGCACATAGGTTTGCAAAAGCAATCTCTAAAGATGCCTGTCTAGCAGTTTCCAGCAAGGTAAACCTGAAACAATTTCTGCTCAAATGCAAAAGGAATGAGGTAAAATTTGTACAGTATTTGAAAGAGTCCCATGCTAAATTTGAATGACTACTTTAACTGCATGTTGACTGAAAATGTTACATAAAAAAAAGTGCAACATGTTAATTTAAAACAAAACATATGCATATTAAACTACACATTCAGAGTGGTAATCTTTCAAGATGTAAATACATTTCTGAATGGAACAGACAAAAATTTGTTAAAAACTTGAACAAAAAAAATGATATATATCTGAAGATCGGTTCTTAATTTCTACAGCTTGAAGTAAACAAAACTCCTCCAAATGTAAAAGAATGGTCTGTTCTAAAAAAAGGGATAGCCTTGTAAAGGTTCCATAAAAGGTCAATATAGGTTAAACAGTGAGGGAACTGAACGCCACAATCACCATTCGCTGGAATTGAAAACCCTTAATAGCATGTTTTTTTTTTTTTTTTTTCAGTACATGGGTATGCTGAATGATTGAGGGAACATACTGTGATTTGAATATGTATGCTGCCTTGAATTTTTCATTGCTTTCCATTGTTTATCTGCTCAGTTTGTGCATCTAGTAGCAGTAATCTTTAGTTCTGTTAAACTCTGTGTACATACGCTTAGGTACTGGAGAATGAGCATCTAATACGTGGAAACCCTTAGATTTCTCCAGCATTGTATCAGCTAGGCAAGGTATGGACTCAGGAGAAAAGGCTATTGGCCAAATTTAGAACTGGGGCATGGGTGGTACACATTCATTCCTAGGATTCAGGAAAACATACAATTGAGAATCTTTCTGTAACAAGATAATGTCCTAATATCAGACGTCCTTTTACTTTGCATCATATCATACCAAACATTTATGAGAAGTGCCTCATTTGCAGATTAGTATACTAAAAAACAGATGCATTTTATTGGTTGAGTAGGGATACAAAACCAATGGTAAACATTAATATTACATTAACCACAGTCTCCTCTTGTCAAACTCAGAACCGTGCTGCATTGGTCTAATGCAGTATTTAATAAACAGGCTGAAAAATCGGAATTCCTAAATGAACCTTTAAGAAAAAAAGTATTTGTACAACAGTTTACAAATAGATACCTTGTATTCTAATAGGTTTTAAATTTTTTCGTTTATTAAAACTTAGAAAAAAAAAAGAAATCACAGTATTTTTAAGACAAAGCCCACAAAAGGTTTTCAAGAATATTGTGTGTATTTTCCACACACTTAGTTCATTTTTGTTCACAATTTTAGCAAGCTTTCCTGACATTCATCTGCTTGGAAAAGCAGCTTGGGTAAATGCAGAGAACTCCCTTGGAACTTTTTTCTTGAGGTACTAGGAGTATAGTGACCAATGCAATTTCACAGAAAAAAAAAATACATTTTACTTCTCATTTCATAGAGTAAATGCAACAGAATGGAAAGTACGTGTTAAAAAATTGTCTCAAGAGTGGTGCTTTTTAAAAGTACTGCCATGCAGTATTAGTCATTCTTAGCAGAAAAGAGTGCACCAGAAAGTCTGTGCTGTGAAGCAAAAGTTCCATTAGTCCTTGTTCAACCAAAATGTATATTAACGAAGAAGAAAGGATGTAGTGAAGTCATTCCTTGACTCGGTTCCTCATTTAAATAAATGAACTTTATACAAACTCGTACGAGTATCAGTGCTTGAAAAATAGAAGATGCTACAAGTCTGAAAAAAAAGCAGCTTTCTATTCCTTCCTCAACTGCGTCAGTGTTTGTGTTCAAGCAACAATGTGTTTCCTAAAATAATTATTCCATTTTGGTCACTACAAAGTTCTTCAGACATGAGGTTTTTGTTTGCTGTGAAGTGTTAATACTTTCCTTTGCTAGCTTTGCTTCATTATAAGTGTCCCCAACATTTTCTTTTGGCTTTAGGTTTTCTTCATTCTCTTTCTTATTTTCAACTGCAACTGCAGTCCTGTAGAATAAACAAAGCCATCAAAATTCCAAAATAGCATTTTAATTTTCTTTAAAATCAGGGGGAGGGTTATGGTGCAGAGGCAGAAAACGCTTGTGTATGACCAGCAAAATTCCTGCAAGACTTCACCCTATACAAATCTGCCTTCCTAAAATACACTCTTATTAATATGATGTCATCCTAGTCCTCTACTTTTTCCCCCACAACCTTCACCCACTAACTCACTCACTGCTCAAGTGATTGCCAATCACTTCAAAAACAAGATTGGTGCACTTTGTGAGGACATCTCCCCAGTTATCATACCCTGTCTAACAGCACATTCAATACTTTCCTTTTGTGACCCGGCTACTACTGAAAAGGTTACCAAAATTTTCTCAGATGCCCATCTAACCAATTGTCCCCTGGATCCTGTTCCCTCCCAACTACTATGGTCACCCTCTTCTATCCTATGCTCTCCCACTCACATCTTCAACCTCTCTCCACTGGAACCTTCCCCACTCAATAAAGCATGCACAGATCACTCCCATACATAAAAAGCCCTCACTGGACCCCACCAATCTTGACTCCTTCCAGTCTGGCTTTCGCTCACAACACTCCACAGAAACTGAACTAATAAAACTCACTAACGATTTACTAACTTCTAAAACCAACGGTGACTACTCCATACTCTTACTACTAGACCTTTCTGCTGCCTATCATACTGCAGACCACCCACTCCTCCTCAATAGACTCCACTCTCCTGGCCTCCAAGAATATGCTCTTTCCCGGTTCTCTTCCTATCACAGCATTCCTTCAGTGTTACCTACAACTCTGTCTCCTCCTCTACTATCTTCCTTCTGTAGGGGTCCCTAAAGGCTCTGTTCTTGAACCTCTTCTTTTCTTTACACCTCCACTCTTGGTCACTTGGTAACCTCCCATGGCTCTCCATGCTATCTCTACACCAATGACACGAAAATCTCTCTCTCTACTCACCTCACCACCCACTTCAGTCTCCTCTCATTACTCTTCATTACTAACTTAATTACTGACATATCAATATAAATATCAGGCTACTTCCTCAATCTAAACTGACCTGTCCTTTCAGCCCCAAAAACCAATCACTGTCAACAACTGTAGACTTCACTTTTATAACATCTCTAAAATGTTCCCTTTTTTAACTAATGAAACCACCAAGCTACTCATTCACTCTCTTCCTATCTTTCACCTTGACTTTTGCAACTCCCTTCTCATAGGCTTTCCTCTACACAGGCTATCCCCTTCAGTCTATCACAAATGCTGCTGCCAGACTAATCTACCTTACCAACTTCTCAGTGGCTACCACTCCTTTATGTCAATCCCTCTACTGGCTTCCTACTGCCCAGCGAATCAAGTGAAAATCACTAACAACAACATAAAAAGTCATTGGCAACTCTGTCCTAAGCTACATCCCTAGTCTTGTCTCAAAATATCACCCAAACTGTCCTCTCCGCTCCTGCCAAGACCTCTTGCTCCCTAGTCTTCTCCCTTTGTGCTTGTCTCCAGAGCCTCTCCCATCCTCTAGAACACTCTACCTCAATCTGTCTGGCTATCTCCTACTCTGGCCACCTTAAGTGATCCCTGATAACTCATCTCATTTAGGGAAGCCTATCCCTCCTCTGCCTAACAACTGACGTTTTAATTCTTCCGTCAGCTCATCCCTCACAGTTATTTCCTTTTGTACCACTTGGACCACCTTATTAGATTTAAGTTCTTATGAGCAGGACCCTCTTAACCCTCTTTTATTTTATTGTATTGTAACTGTACTGTCTCTATTTATATTGTAATAATAATAATACCAATAATAGTCACAATCATCATTACTACAAGCGAATGGACTGCTTTTGAGCTAGTCAGTCAATGGCAACTTCCATCAGTCAGGAATATACAATCCTTTTTCAAAATAAATGATAGTGAACACAGGACAACCACTGTATCGTTTCTGGTGCAATTGGCATGTTGGTAACAGCTCCTGCATTAGGCTTTAGACCAGTTCACTGTAACAGACTACTAATCTTACCGGTACTGTGACTTCACTGTTCCATTTTAAACTAATGTGGAATTATTCATAAGGGACTTCTAAATAATTTTAAATTATGATTGGGACTAAACATAATTTTTAATTTTTAATTTATATTGTTCAAGGCTTTCACTTCTGTAAAGCCTGTTTAGAGAACTTATTAGTGACTCATTCTTTATCAAGCAGCTCACTATGAGCGGTCAGACAGAGAGAGGTCAGCCACTGCTATGCTGTCTCTTAGACTGGGTTTACACTTGTGCGTTGCGTTTTTGAGCTCCGGTTTCTTTGCCAAGTTCTCAATCAGTTGTTCAGCGGTTCCTTTGCGTTTTAGCTGTGGATTTGCTGACCTGGGAGAGGAGAGGGAAGTGTACAGTGGCTGACCGCGATCTCGCCGCTGTTATCATGAGGGGGAACTCCACGCCAAATTTTAAATAAAAAACCGGCATGGGTTCCCTTCCAGGAGCATACCAGGCCCTTAGGTCTGGTATGGATTTTAAGGGGAACCCTCTACTCTGAAAGAACGGCGTGGGGGTCCCCTCAAAATCCATACCAGACCCTTATCCGAACACGCAGCCCGGCCGGTCAGGAAAGGGGGTGGGGACGAGCGAGCGCCCCCCCTCCTGAACCGTACCAGGCCGTATGCCCTCAACATGGGGGGTGGGTGCTTTGGGGCAGGGGGGTGCCCTGTGGCCCCCCACCCCAAAGCACCCTGCCCCCATGTTGATGAGGACAAGGGCTTCTACCCGACAACCCTGGCCGTTGGTTGTCGGGGTCTGCAGGCGGGGGGCTTATCGGAATCCGGGAGCCCCCTTTAATAAGGGGGCCCCCAGATCCCAGCCCCCACCCTATGTGAATGAGTATGGGGTACATCGTACCCCTACCCATTCACCTGGTGGAAGAAAAATGTCAATAAAAAAACACACTACACAGGTTTTTAAAGTAATTTATTAGGCAGCTCCGGGGGTCTTCTTCCGACTTCGGGGGTCTCTTCCGACTCTCCGGCCTCTTCTCCTGCTCTCCGGAGCCTTCTCCACGCTCTCCCGTTCTCCTCCTGCTCTCTGGTGCTTTCTTCCTTCTTCCGGGCACCTCCGCTATCTTGTGCCAGCTCTTTTGCTAGTGGCGGCCCGGTCTTCTTCGTCGCCTTCTTCCCTCTTCTCGAGATGTTGACACGACGCTCTCTGCCGCTGTAATGCCGGTTGCATGGTGCGCAATGATTTATATAGGCATGGGGCGTGATCACCGGGTGATGCCACCCGGTGACCCCGGCCCCTCGCTCGCCCCCACCCCCTTTCCTGACCGGCCGGGCTGCGTGCTCAGACAAGGGTCTGGTATGGATTTTGGGGGACCCCATGCAGTTTTTTTGGCATAGGGGGTTCCCCTTAAAATCCATACCAGACCTAAGGTCCTGGTATGCTCCTGGAGGGGAACCCATGCCGTTTTTTTTAATTATTATTTGGCGTGGAGTTCCCCCTCATGATTCATGCGTACTGTGTTCAGAACGCAACACATCTGCGAATCATAGAACATAATGGGCAGACAATTCGCACCGCAATGCCTAGAAAACGCACACGTTTTTTGGGCAATGCGCAGTGGGAATGCATCGCACATATGTGAACCAGCCTCATTGAAATCAATGTATTTTAAAATGTTATGCGAATTGGATGCAATGTAAGCCGCAACCAATTTGCATAGGTGTGAACGGGGCCTTAAGCTAACCTGATGCTCTGGGAATCCTTTGCCATGTATAAAACTCCCTGTAAAACTACTGTTGAAACACACACACACACACACATATATATATATATATATATATATATATATATATATATATATAGAAAAGTTAGAATAGCTACAATCAGAATAAAACAATTATGTTATTATATCAATGCTGCTATAATAGCCATAAAATTGCAATGGCCATAATAAACTTAGCCCTAAAAAAATTATCTGAGAACACATCTTTTTCTAGGGTTCAATTGTGGTTTATATATAAATAAAAACAAGGATTTGACTAGCTTCTCTGTGACATTATACAAGGAAACTGAACACCCAAGTCAGGATTTAGATTTTTTGGGAGATTGCTAGAAAGATTACAATCATTTATTTTCATCAGACCTGTATGGTCAATAAGTTTCTGAAAATCTCCTAACTTACATGCCATGCCTTAAAACATGTTTTTCCCATTCTGTTCTAAGTGCAAAGGTTCTACCACAGAATTCACAAGGCAAACGCTTTTCTTCAGCAGCATCGTTGACATCAGGGACCTGCATGGTACCTAAACAAAAAAAGTAGGCGTTATAATAGATAGACAACTGTTACTATTATCTAACACTTCCCTCTTCTATACAGATTAATGTCACTTAATTCACAAAGAAAAGTGTACAGCCATTCATAACATGAGAAGATGGCCATCCAAACTTATGTCTGTGACTGGCTCCTGAGCCTTATGGCTGGTTCAGAAGGAGCTAGCGATGATCCAGTTTGGAAAACTTGTGCAACCCCACTGATGATATTACACTTTTCAGTCAACCTATAAATATAATGTAAGCCACGAGAATGCTAAAATTCATCTGATTTGTAAAAATATTGGGCATTAAAAAAGAACTTGATTATTTACATGGAAAATACATTTTCAAATTCAAGTTGAAACAGTTACCAACCTTCTGGCTTAGCAGCAGATTCTTCTTCATCACTGCTTGAAGCCTCTGTTTTATCTCTCATTTGTTCCAACTGATCCAAATTAACTAGCCCAACAAGCTCAAAATTGCGGCACACCTAAAGAAACAAAATCAGATATGACAGCTGGTGCTGACACCCATCTCTGCATAACACTAGAGTGTACGGCTATTTATATCCAAGTTTCAGCAGCACTAAAAACAATTGCATACCTTCAACTAATAAGATTGTCAGAGCTTGGGGATCTAATCAAGTACTACCACACAGTATATTCTGAAAAATGGTGTATGTATGACTAATTAGAAAATTTTCAAATCATGTTTTACAGGATCACAATATTGAAGAAGATAGGAAAGATTGTATTGTGTGAATATGCTACCCAAGACACTCAGTTATGCATGTAAAAGGATGCACACTAGCGTAAAAAACTGACATTTAAAAAGGTGCACCTGATCTTCCCTTTGTTTTACTACAGTGACCAGTGAACTAGCAGTCAAGTGGATCAGGGTCCCTGCACAGCACCTACGCTGGCTGACTGAAAGCTTCTTTGCAACTTGCACCATCAATTTCCGGTCCAAGCTGCTGTTCAATTTCAGCTGAGCACCTGAAGTTAGTAGAGATTTCATCAGCATCCCAAGATCATGCTAAATGGTAAATTCCAATATCACCATTGAGAAGGGTGTGCTATAAAGTTCCTGGCTCTAAGCCCACCATCATCTACAGCAGATCCAAATCTGCACATCCCTTATTCATTTTTTTTTTTAAATAAATGTAAACTTTGCTTTAAAACCTGTTGTTCTGAGCCAAATGCTATATTAGATAAGAAGTGGTACCAGAAAGACAGTTGTAAGTTTGGTAGATATGGAATTGTTCTGAGCCAAATGCTATATTAGATAAGAAGTGGTACCAGAAAGACAGTTGTAAGTTTGGTAGTTATGGAATTACTACACTGAAAGTCAGCTGTGCATTGGAAAATATCATTTCCAGCTACATTACTTTCATGTTCTCTTCTGATAATCTGAAACTTTCACATATTTACATACAAATTGAAAAGGGAACGGAATCTTCTGATTTAATGTTTTTCAAAAACAGTTACATTGAGGGCATGCATGTAGCAATAACTGTCACAGTTGACCGTGTGCTTATGTTACCTCTCAACAGACCTTTCAAGCCCTCAGGCTAAGTTTACACTTGCAAAAAATGCTAACGCTGAGACTAATGCGAACCAAGTGTTAACACGCATTTTTGATGCATTTAACGCAAGTTTAAGATGAGTTAGAAAATGCACCCCAGGTGCTCTCCAGGTGATTATTTAGTGTATACCCTGCTTTACTCTTCGAGAAAGAAAGAACAACAAAATTTCTATATGTAGCTTTTAACGAGCATAGATAACATTATACAACATGCTGTGTGCATACATTAAAAGTGTAGGTATATAGTAAAATAAATTATATATATATATATTTATATATACTGTATTTGAAGTGTTGGTAGTGAGGGGAACTGCCATCAACTTATTGTCACTGGAACAAGTGCCCCTACTGGAAGATTTCCCCAAAAATCTTGTTCTGGTGACAACTCTAAAATGTATCTCATTGCTTACTGCTCCAATGACAATGATCACCAAGACAGAGTGAGAATTTATACAGTGGGGACACAGACAACCATAAAAACTTGACAGGGGTTTCAGGCTCTCTCTGCTTTATTCAACACAAAAAAAACTTTAAACATTTACGAAAGAAAAAAAATTGGGGTTAATGACAGAATAACAACTAAAAGTGTGTACTTACTGAAAATAGTTAAAACACATTTCTTATTTTTAATCAAATCCTTAAAAAAAAGTAAAGCATACCTTATGTTCCTCTGTAAGGTGACTATCTAGTTCCTCATTTTGCTTGGCTTCATAATAACATAGCTGGCATTTGTAGGGCCTTAGTTCATTGTGCTTCTCAATGTGCTGCTGCAGGTTTTCATCACTGGAGCAGGTAAAGGTACATTTGTCACAGCGGAACACAACTCCTTGCAGTTGTTTTGATAACTTGGAGCGACAAACTTCGATGGGGACTACTCTCTCTTCTAAAAGAAAAAAAAAAAAGGCAATGATACATTTTTTTTTTTACTTTTATACAAACAGAATATGTCCAGTTAAACAAATACTTCAAGGTGCCCATGAACATATGTTGATTGTCATCAGATACCCAAAATTTTCACATTGCTGTATGATGACCAAGGAGTCTATAGCACAAATAAGACCTCCCCAAGTTGCTTTGGAAAACATAACAGGTAGGAAATGTTTGTCATACAGCCTTTTGTTTCCCAACTGTAAGCCGCACCATGGCTGTATGAACTTCACATACCCTTGTCATGTATGAATATGTGTAGCGATACCCCCGCAGGAGCTGCTGGTTTAATTTTGGGCCTGCCGTTACCTTACTGTTCCATATGCTCATCTCTGGGGTTCTCCTTGAAGAGTTGTCCAGAAGAAAGTTTGCACCAACACAAAGTCTCTTTCAAGGGGTTTTATTGATTAAAGTTTCCAACAGAGGGGGGTGAAGGGATGGGGAGGACTCAGGTACCTTACTTGCGGATCACAGGTATTTTCTTAGGTCCAGAGGAACAACTGTCTCCACGCTGGACTCAGCAACCACCGAATAGGCCCACTCTCACCGGCCTAGCAACCAGTGCGTAGCTCGATCACAGATAGTCTCTGCCACAGACTTGTGAAAATTTTAATTTGCTCAATAGTCTCTGCCACAGACTTGTGCAACCACTCACTGGGTTACCTTCTGATGAAAAGAACACAGCTCTCAGTGCCAGGATCTTTCAGCCGTTCCGGCAGCACTGTGAGGTAGATTTTGATCCGGATACATCCTCTAATTGAGTCCTCAATTGCTTGGTCCCTTCCCGCAGGCAAGGCGACACAGGATCATCCCTGGATCAGTAGGCCCCCAGTGACTCCTGGGCCTTCATCTCAGTAACGGAGCCTCAGGCCAACATGGCCCTGAGGCGGAAACTGCCAGCGCATCCCTGAGGCCAGGAGGGCTCTCAGGTCGGGATCAGGAGGTGCCCACCACCAACGAACGATCCCTTAAGTATCCCCTCCCAGAATGCACAGCAGACTGACCACGCCCCCTGGGCCGCCCCTGGGAAAGAGATACCCAATGCATCCAGCCTGTTGCCTTTCCAACCCCGACCAGTGACGACAACGACACCCACCATCAGGAGGGAAATCATGCAACCAGCTGAACTGAAACAGAAGTATAATTTGAACACAATCCTTCTGAGCCAAACTATTGCTCAGACAACTATCATTTTAACACATAGCACCCACTCATTGGGAGCAGGGCGCTACATATGCATATGACAATAACATTCAATAAATAGATATTTCAGTGATTAAATTGCTACTAAATAGATAACACACCATATCTCGCTTATTGGCCTTGTAAAAAGCGAAGTATCTACAAAAAGAAATGCACTTCCTTCTTTCAGCTTAATTTTGTTATTTGTCTTTTTGGAACTGGTATAATTTAATTGCTGTTGAAATGATTGAGAAACTGTTTTCTACAGCACATTGTTCCAGCAGACTTTGAATAGATTTTGAACAAAGAACTTTAAACCACAGTCAGCAAGGCAATCCTGCAATGTGAACAGTAACATGTTCCACAATGACCTTTGAGGACTGCATTTTGCAAGGCCCTGAAAAGACATTTCCAGCACTACAACACATCCACTTGTGATAAATCAACTACGCCAACACTGAGAATGAAATAAGTGTAGAAGACAAACATAAAAATAAGCATACCTAAAATATTACAAAAAAAAAAAAAGGTAAAAAAAAAAATATCTAAAAACAAACATGTTAACATGAAATAAAACAAGATTTGCAGATTTGTATGAGAGACAGCAAAAACAAACAAACTAACAAAAAAAAAAAAAAACTGCTTGAGATGCCGAACAACATTAAACATGGATCTTCCAGGACCTAAATACAGAAAGAACTGCCTACTTTAATTCTGAAGGAGCAGCTTTTAGGCCCATCACCCTTATTATTCTTTCAATCATCTGGAACAAGTGTTTGCAAATTTAGGTTTATCCCTTTCCGCTGCCATCCCTTGATCCTTTAGGAGGATCTAGATGCCAGGAGTCAGGCTTCCCGATCATGTGACCGCTGTTATTGGCTGTCACATTATCAAAAGCTCCTGATCATAAGCCATGACTCGGAGCTGTCCATGACAGCTTAGTCACTGTGTTGGGAGTGTGCGCTCTCAGCACAGAAATGCCGTTTCCCATGGACGCATATGTGTGGTGTCTTGACTTTCAGGTCCACTCATCCAGCCACTGCATATATGCGTACGGTTGACTGGAACAGGTTTAGGACACTTCACTAGCTGCAAGTGAGTGGGTCATTAATGACAACTGTGTGTGTTGGTGATCTCGCGCCTTAAAAAAAAATATATATAAATAATATGTATATAGAAAATATACTATGAATAATATATTGGAAGTAAGCTGCTATCCCCAAGATTCCAAAAGAAATGGTAGTTCTTTTGAAATAATGTAGTGGATGGTTATATGTGCAAATTAACAAATATATTGGGGGCGCTGAGAAACTAATGAATAACTAACAATAAAATATATTAGAAAACATAATAATAAATTGATAATGGTTTAAATATACACACCAGCAAAAGTGAGTAAAATTGGGTCACAATGATCATTCTATGGCTATCCAACCAATAAACACAATACCATGTGCAATCTCCTTAATGGATTAGCAATAATGACTAGGGATGAGCCGAACACCCCCGGGTTCGGTTCGCACCAGAACCTTCGAACGGACCGAAAGTTCGCGCGAATTTTCGAACCCTATTCGTTATAATGGACGCGAACGTTCGAAATCAAAATTGCTAATTACAACGGCCAATATGCATGTTAATGTCATAAAACAGGTTTGGGGACCCGGGTCCTGCCCCAGGGGACATATATCAATGCAAAAAGAAATTTTAAAAACTAAAGTTTTTTCGGGAGCAGTCATTTTAATGATGCATAAAGTGAAAAAAAAAAAAGGGAAATTTTCCTTTAAATATGGTACCTGGGGGGTGTCTAAAGTATGCCTGTGAAGTGGCATGTGTTTCCCGTGTTTAGAACTGTCCTTGCACAAAATGACATTTGTAAAGGAAAAAAAGAAGCCATTTAAAACCACTTGCGGCTTTAATGTCATGTCTTGTCCTGGCCGCCATATGGCTGAAAATCCTTGAGAAAAATGGCATGGCTACCCCATCACCCCCCCCCCCACCCCAGCCCCTTTGGGTCTTGTATGGATACTAAGGGGGACCCCGCACCCAAAATAAAACCCTATACCTACAACCCTATATACTCTGAACAGCAGTATATAGGTGGTGCAAACAAGACATGGACTGTAGGTTTGTTCTTAAGTAGAATCTGAACAGGTACATTATGAAGTGTAGCTACATCCCAAAAAAATCAATTTTTAAGCTTTTTGGAGAACATAGGGAGGGGTTATCACCCCTGTAACATTTGCTGTCTTTGCACATCTGTTCAGAACATGTCACCTCACTTTCCGTCCCAATGACAAATGTTGCCACAAGACTGTAGGCCCTCATAGTTACTCTTGGTGGGCGCAGGAATGGGCCCTGCTGTGAACTATTAGATCAAGATTTGTAATTACACGCCCCTGTTAAACAGGGGCTGAAAAATTGTGCCTTAGGCATTGGTGCTGGTGCCACAACACTGCAACCCCTCACAGATACTGTACTTGGAGCACAGCAGTCACACCTGTTGCGAAGCATCTTTTTAAAAAATTGTAATTACACGCCCCTGTTATACAGGGGCTGAAAAATTGTGCCTTAGGCACTGGTGCTGGTGCCACAAACTGCAACCCCTCACAGATACTGTACTCTGAGCACAGCAATGAGACCTGTTGCAAAGCATTGCCTAAAAATTGTAATTACACGCCCCAACAGGGGCTGAAAAATTGTGCCTTAGGCACTGGTGCTGGTGCCACAACACTGCAACCCCTCACAGATACTGTACTCTGAACACAGCAGTCACACCTGTTGCGAAGCATCTTTTTAAAAAATTGTAATTACACGCCCCTGTTATACAGGGGCTGAAAAATTGTGCCTTAGGCACTGGTGTGGTGGCATGGATCATTGAGGAGGAGGAAGAGGATAGTCAGTGAACATAACAGGACAGTCACTCAGCATCAGCATAGGCAGTCTTGAAGGGATGTGACATTATAAATTATTCCGTTATATCCGCTTCAGGTGTCTGGTAGCTGGTGGTGATCCAAGACTGATTCATTTTTATGAAGGTCAGTCGATCAACCAAGTCGGTGGACAGGCGCACCCTATGATCGGTGACAAATCCTCCAGCAGCACTGAATGTGCGTTCGGAAAGAACGCTGGATGCAGGACAGGCCAGTAGCTCAATTGCATACTGTGCAAGCTCTGGCCAGTGATCCATCCTCAGGACCCAGTAAGCCAGAGGATTTTCGGTGGGAAAGGTGTCCAAGTCTGACCTTGCCCCTAGGTATTCCTGCACCATGTATATCAGACGCTGGCGATGGTTGCTGGAACCGATCATACCTTGGGGCTGCGGACTAAAAAATTGTCTGAACGCATCGGTCAGACGTCCACCTTTCCCACCGCTCCTTCTGCTACTGACCGAAGCCTCAGCAACTCATCGTCCAGGACCAGGAGTTTGTAACCTCCCAGTTTCTGGGAACGCGTTGCACAGACCTTCCTGCAAGGCCTCCCTGAGATGTCTCATCCTCTGCTCCCTCTGCGACGGCAAGATAAGGTCCGCAACCTTACCCTTGTA
Organism: Rana muscosa; assembly: GCA_029206835.1. Classification (NCBI taxonomy): domain Eukaryota; kingdom Metazoa; phylum Chordata; class Amphibia; order Anura; family Ranidae; genus Rana; species Rana muscosa. The sequence continues at coordinate 688,998,794 of CM055116.1, read as the reverse complement.
CCGTGGATCAAGGAGAGTGGCCAGCCAGTAATGGTCACTCTCCTTGATCCGAAGAACACGAGGATCCTTCCGCAGGCTTTGCAGGATCAGGGAGGCCATGCAGCGTAGGTTAGCTGAGGCATTCGGTCCGGAGTCTTCTGGGTCACTGAGGATGACATGATCGCCAGCCACCTCCTCCCAGCCACGTACAAGTCCACTGGTTTGTTGGGACTGTACATCATCCCTAAAAGACTGCTGCTGCTGATGCTGAGTGCCAGGCTCCACCTCCATGCTCACACAATCCTCCTCCTCCTCCTCCTCCTCTTCCTGTGTGATGGGTGGGACAGAAGGAACATTGTCTGGATAAAGGGGGCCTTGAGAGACAAGGAAGTCCTCCTCTTCCTGCCTCTGTTCTGCCTCAAGTGCCCTGTCCATTATCCCACGCAGCGTATGCTCCAACAGGTGGACAAGAGGTACAGTGTCACTGATGCATGCACTGTCACTGCTCACCATCCTCGTGGCCTCCTCAAATGGTGAGAGGACAGTGCATGCATCCCTGATCATGCTCCACTGGCGTGGGGAAAAAAAGCCAAGCTCCCCTGACCCTGTCCTGGTGCCGTAGTCGCAAAGGTACTCATTGATGGCCCTCTGCTGCGTGTGCAGTCGCTGCAGCATGGCCAACGTTGAGTTCCACCTGGTGGGCATGTCACATATTAGGCGGTTCTTGGGCAGGTTCAGCTCCTTTTGCAGCTCAGTCAGCCGAGCACTGGCATTATAAGATCGGCGGAAATGCACACAGACTTTCCTGGCCTGCCTCAGGACATCCTGTAAGCCTGGGAACCTGCCCAAGAACCGCTGCACCACCAGGTTGAGGACGTGAGCCATACAGGGCACATGGGTGAGCTGCCCCTGTCGCAGGGCGGAGAGGAGGTTGGTGCCATTATCAGAAACGACCATTCCTGGCTTAAGCTGGCGTGGCGTCAACCACCTCTCGGCCTGCCCCTGCAGAGCTGCCAGAACCTCTGGCCCAGTGTGGCTCCTGTCCCCCAAACACACCAGCGCAAGCACGGCATGGCATCTTTTTGCCTGCGTACTCGCGTAGCCCCTTGTACGCCTACGGAGCACCGCTGGTTCCGAGGACAGAGCACTCGAAGAGGACATGGAGGAAGAAGAAGAGGAGGGGGTGGAGGAGAGAGGTGTGTCACAACCAGTAGTAGCATTTTGGAGGCGTGGTGGCGGAACAACCTCCAACACTACTGCACCTTGTCCTGCATCCCTCCCAGCTGCCAATAGAGTGACCCAATGGGCCGTGAAAGAAAGATAACGTCCCTGTCCATGCCTGCTGGACCATGAGTCAGCGGTAATATGCACCTTACCGCTGACCGCCCTGTCCAGCGAGGCATGGACATTGCCTTCCACATGCCAGTAGAGAGACGGAATCGCCTTCCGTGAGAAAAAGTGGCGTTTGGGAACCTGCCACTGAGGAACCGCACATTAAACAAACTCACGGAAGGGGGCCGAGTCTATCAACTGAAAAGGCAGCAGTTGAAGTGCTAGCAATTTAGCCAAGCTAGCATTCAACCGCTGGGCATGTGGATGGCTGGGAGTATACTTCTTTCGACGGTCCAGCAGCTGGGGCAGGGAAATTTGCCTGCTACAATCGGACGTCGGTGTACTGCAAGTACTTGGTTGTGACACACCTAATTCTACACCTTCAGTCCTCTCAGAGCAGCTTTCAGAGAGGACTGAAGATATAGTGGGGATGGAGATCCCAGCTGATGAGGAGCAAGGAGAGGTCCGCTTTGTTCTTTGGTGTGGGTCTTTTATGTGTGCTTGCCAACGAGCTGCATGGCAGGTCGACATATGTCTGCTCATGCTTGTGGTGCCCAAGCGGCTGATGTTTTGGCCACGCGAGATACGCTTGAGACAAATATTGCAAATAGCAGTGGTGCGATCTGATGCACTCGTCTCAAAAAAGGCCCACACCAAAGAACTTTTGTGATAACGTGCAGAGGCAGCGCCCTGCACAGGCGGAGCTCTGCGGTGTGGTACAGTTGCTGTGCTGGCCTCTAGCTGGCCTCCAGGGGGCATCCTGCCTCGTTGGACATGTGACGCTGCATCCTCCTCCTCCTCCTCCTCTCTCCCTTCAGGCACCCACGTGGAGTCAGTGACCTCATCATCCCCTCCCTCTTCACCACTAGAGCAAACCTGGCAGTAAGCTGCAGCTGGTGGAACACTACTGCCAGATTGCTGTCCTTCAGCATCCCCTCTCTCTGCGCGCACACTACTGACTTCCTCAAGCTGGGTATCATCATCCGAGCCTTCGAATCGTTGGGCATCCGCCTGGAGCATGTACCCAACACTGTGCTCAAACAGTTCGGGGGACTCCTCAGGAGGACATGGTGGGTCTAGGGAAGGGGTGGCTGATGATGCCATTGAGTACGCGTTGGCAGCTGCTCTGCCAGTACCCTGAGCCTGGGTGAGAGAGGATGAGGAGGATGAGGAGGGCTTGGTCATCCATTCTACCAAGCCTTCGGCATGATGCGGCTCCACATGTCCAGCTGCCGAAAACAAAGACAAGCGTGTCCCATGGCCACGTGCTGATGACGATGCACGACCACGTCCACGGCCAGCACTGTTGTCTCTAGAAACAGAGCCTGCCTGCCCTGTGTTCTTGCCTCGGCACGCTCTGCCTCTCCTTGGCGGTCTTCCAGCCATTGTAGTCGGTAGTGTATATAGTATAAAAAATAGAACTCCTATGTGTGCTCACAACACACTGTAGGTCCTATGGGTGCTGACACTAACACACTATAGGTACTATGTGTGCTGCTGACAAGAAAATATAGGAGCTCTGTTTGCTGCCACTAACACACTAGAAGTCCTATGGGTGCTGCTGAGAAGAAAATATAGGAGCTCTGTGTGATGCCACTAACACACTAGAAGTCCTATGGGTGCTTCTGAGATGAAAATATAGGAGCTCTGTGTGATGCCACAAACACATTAGAAGTCCTATGGGTGCTGCTGAGAAGAAAATATAGGAGCTCTGTTTGCTGCCACTAACACACTAGAAGTCCTATGGGTGCTGCTGAGAAGAAAATATAGGAGCTCTGTGTGATGCCACTAACACACTAGAAGTCCTATGGGTGCTGCTGAGAAGAAAATATAGGAGCTCTGTGTGATGCCACTAACACACTAGAAGTCCTATGGGTGCTTCTGAGATGAAAATATAGGAACTCTGTGTGATGCCACTAACACACTAGAAGTCCTATGGGTGCTGCTGAGAAGAAAATATAGGAGCTCTGTTTGCTGCCACTAACACACTAGAAGTCCTATGGGTGCTGCTGAGAAGAAAATATAGGAGCTCTGTGTGATGCCACTAACACACTAGAAGTCCTATGGGTGCTTCTGAGATGAAAATATAGGAACTCTGTGTGATGCCACTAACACACTAGAAGTCCTATGGGTGCTGCTGAGAAGAAAATATAGGAGCTCTGTGTGATGCCACTAACACACTAGAAGTCCTATGGGTGCTTCTGAGAAGAAAATATAGGAGCTCTGTGTGATGCCACTAACACACTAGAAGTCCTATGGGTGCTTCTGAGATGAAAATATAGGAACTCTGTGTGATGCCACTAACACATTAGAAGTCCTATGGGTGCTGCTGAGAAGAAAATATAGGAGCTCTGTTTGCTGCCACTAACACACTAGAAGTCCTATGGGTGCTTCTGAGAAGAAAATATAGGAGCTCTGTGTGATGCCACTAACACACTAGAAGTCCTATGGGTGCTTCTGAGATGAAAATATAGGAACTCTGTGTGATGCCACTAACACATTAGAAGTCCTATGGGTGCTGCTAAGAAGAAAATATAGGAGCTCTGTTTGCTGCCACTAACACACTAGAAGTCCTATGGGTGCTTCTGAGAAGAAAATATAGGAGCTCTGTGTGATGCCACTAACACACTAGAAGTCCTATGGGTGCTTCTGAGATGAAAATATAGGAACTCTGTGTGATGCCACTAACACATTAGAAGTCCTATGGGTGCTGCTGAGAAGAAAATATAGGAGCTCTGTTTGCTGCCACTAACACACTAGAAGTCCTATGGGTGCTTCTGAGAAGAAAATATAGGAGCTCTGTGTGATGCCACTAACACACTAGAAGTCCTATGGGTGCTTCTGAGATGAAAATATAGGAACTCTGTGTGATGCCACTAACACATTAGAAGTCCTATGGGTGCTGCTAAGAAGAAAATATAGGAGCTCTGTTTGCTGCCACTAACACACTAGAAGTCCTATGGGTGCTTCTGAGAAGAAAATATAGGAGCTCTGTGTGATGCCACTAACACACTAGAAGTCCTATGGGTGCTTCTGAGATGAAAATATAGGAACTCTGTGTGATGCCACTAACACATTAGAAGTCCTATGGGTGCTGCTGAGAAGAAAATATAGGAGCTCTGTTTGCTGCCACTAACACACTAGAAGTCCTATGGGTGCTGCTGAGAAGAAAATATAGGAGCTCTGTGTGATGCCACTAACACACTAGAAGTCCTATGGGTGCTTCTGAGATGAAAATATAGGAACTCTGTGTGATGCCACTAACACATTAGAAGTCCTATGGGTGCTGCTAAGAAGAAAATATAGGAGCTCTGTTTGCTGCCACTAACACACTAGAAGTCCTATGGGTGCTGCTGAGAAGAAAATATAGGAGCTCTGTGTGATGCCACTAACACACTAGAAGTCCTATGGGTGCTTCTGAGATGAAAATATAGGAGCTCTGTGTGATGCCACTAACACACTAGAAGTCCTATGGGTGCTGCTGAGAAGAAAATATAGGAGCTCTGTGTGATGCCACTAACACACTAGAAGTCCTATGGGTGCTTCTGAGATGAAAATATAGGAACTCTGTGTGATGCCACTAACACATTAGAATTCCTATGGGTGCTGCTGAGAAGAAAATATAGGAGCTCTGTTTGCTGCCACTAACACACTAGAAGTCCTATGGGTGCTGCTGAGAAGAAAATATAGGAGCTCTGTGTGATGCCACTAACACACTAGAAGTCCTATGGGTGCTTCTGAGATGAAAATATAGGAGCTCTGTGTGATGCCACTAACACACTAGAAGTCCTATGGGTGCTGCTGAGAAGAAAATATAGGAGCTCTGTGTGATGCCACTAACACACTAGAAGTCCTATGGGTGCTGCTGAGAAGAAAATATAGGAGCTCTGTTTGCTGCCACTAACACACTAGAAGTCCTATGGGTGCTGCTGAGAAGAAAATATAGGAGCTCTGTGTGATGCCACTAACACACTAGAAGTCCTATGGGTGCTTCTGAGATGAAAATATAGGAACTCTGTGTGATGCCACTAACACACTAGAAGTCCTATGGGTGCTGCTGAGAAGAAAATATAGGAGCTCTGTGTGATGCCACTAACACACTAGAAGTCCTATGGGTGCTTCTGAGAAGAAAATATAGGAGCTCTGTGTGATGCCACTAACACACTAGAAGTCCTATGGGTGCTTCTGAGATGAAAATATAGGAACTCTGTGTGATGCCACTAACACATTAGAAGTCCTATGGGTGCTGCTGAGAAGAAAATATAGGAGCTCTGTTTGCTGCCACTAACACACTAGAAGTCCTATGGGTGCTGCTGAGAAGAAAATATAGGAGCTCTGTGTGATGCCACTAACACACTAGAAGTCCTATGGGTGCTGCTGAGAAGAAAATATAGGAGCTCTGTTTGCTGCCACTAACACACTAGAAGTCCTATGGGTGCTGCTGAGAAGAAAATATAGGAGCTCTGTTTGCTGCCACTAACACACTAGAAGTCCTATGGGTGCTGCTGAGAAGAAAATATAGGAGCTCTGTGTGATGCCACTAACACACTAGAAGTCCTATGGGTGCTTCTGAGATGAAAATATAGGAACTCTGTGTGATGCCACTAACACATTAGAAGTCCTATGGGTGCTGCTAAGAAGAAAATATAGGAGCTCTGTTTGCTGCCACTAACACACTAGAAGTCCTATGGGTGCTTCTGAGAAGAAAATATAGGAGCTCTGTGTGATGCCACTAACACACTAGAAGTCCTATGGGTGCTTCTGAGATGAAAATATAGGAACTCTGTGTGATGCCACTAACACATTAGAAGTCCTATGGGTGCTGCTGAGAAGAAAATATAGGAGCTCTGTTTGCTGCCACTAACACACTAGAAGTCCTATGGGTGCTTCTGAGAAGAAAATATAGGAGCTCTGTGTGATGCCACTAACACACTAGAAGTCCTATGGGTGCTTCTGAGATGAAAATATAGGAACTCTGTGTGATGCCACTAACACATTAGAAGTCCTATGGGTGCTGCTAAGAAGAAAATATAGGAGCTCTGTTTGCTGCCACTAACACACTAGAAGTCCTATGGGTGCTTCTGAGAAGAAAATATAGGAGCTCTGTGTGATGCCACTAACACACTAGAAGTCCTATGGGTGCTTCTGAGATGAAAATATAGGAACTCTGTGTGATGCCACTAACACACTAGAAGTCCTATGGGTGCTGCTGAGAAGAAAATATAGGAGCTCTGTTTGCTGCCACTAACACACTAGAAGTCCTATGGGTGCTTCTGAGAAGAAAATATAGGAGCTCTGTGTGATGCCACTAACACACTAGAAGTCCTATGGGTGCTTCTGAGATGAAAATATAGGAACTCTGTGTGATGCCACTAACACATTAGAAGTCCTATGGGTGCTGCTAAGAAGAAAATATAGGAGCTCTGTTTGCTGCCACTAACACACTAGAAGTCCTATGGGTGCTTCTGAGAAGAAAATATAGGAGCTCTGTGTGATGCCACTAACACACTAGAAGTCCTATGGGTGCTTCTGAGATGAAAATATAGGAACTCTGTGTGATGCCACTAACACATTAGAAGTCCTATGGGTGCTGCTGAGAAGAAAATATAGGAGCTCTGTTTGCTGCCACTAACACACTAGAAGTCCTATGGGTGCTGCTGAGAAGAAAATATAGGAGCTCTGTGTGATGCCACTAACACACTAGAAGTCCTATGGGTGCTTCTGAGATGAAAATATAGGAACTCTGTGTGATGCCACTAACACATTAGAAGTCCTATGGGTGCTGCTAAGAAGAAAATATAGGAGCTCTGTTTGCTGCCACTAACACACTAGAAGTCCTATGGGTGCTGCTGAGAAGAAAATATAGGAGCTCTGTGTGATGCCACTAACACACTAGAAGTCCTATGGGTGCTTCTGAGATGAAAATATAGGAGCTCTGTGTGATGCCACTAACACACTAGAAGTCCTATGGGTGCTGCTGAGAAGAAAATATAGGAGCTCTGTGTGATGCCACTAACACACTAGAAGTCCTATGGGTGCTTCTGAGATGAAAATATAGGAACTCTGTGTGATGCCACTAACACATTAGAAGTCCTATGGGTGCTGCTGAGAAGAAAATATAGGAGCTCTGTTTGCTGCCACTAACACACTAGAAGTCCTATGGGTGCTGCTGAGAAGAAAATATAGGAGCTCTGTGTGATGCCACTAACACACTAGAAGTCCTATGGGTGCTTCTGAGATGAAAATATAGGAGCTCTGTGTGATGCCACTAACACACTAGAAGTCCTATGGGTGCTGCTGAGAAGAAAATATAGGAGCTCTGTGTGATGCCACTAACACACTAGAAGTCCTATGGGTGCTTCTGAGATGAAAATATAGGAACTCTGTGTGATGCCACTAACACACTAGAAGTCCTATGGGTGCTGCTGAGAAGAAAATATAGGAGCTCTGTTTGCTGCCACTAACACACTAGAAGTCCTATGGGTGCTTCTGAGAAGAAAATATAGGAGCTCTGTGTGATGCCACTAACACACTAGAAGTCCTATGGGTGCTTCTGAGATGAAAATATAGGAACTCTGTGTGATGCCACTAACACGTTAGAAGTCCTATGGGTGCTGCTAAGAAGAAAATATAGGAGCTCTGTTTGCTGCCACTAACACACTAGAAGTCCTATGGGTGCTGCTGAGAAGAAAATATAGGAGCTCTGTGTGATGCCACTAACACACTAGAAGTCCTATGGGTGCTGCTGAGAAGAAAATATAGGAGCTCTGTTTGCTGCCACTAACACACTAGAAGTCCTATGGGTGCTGCTGAGAAGAAAATATAGGAGCTCTGTGTGATGCCACTAACACACTAGAAGTCCTATGGGTGCTGCTGAGAAGAAAATATAGGAGCTCTGTTTGCTGCCACTAACACACTAGAAGTCCTATGGGTGCTGCTGAGAAGAAAATATAGAAGCTCTGTTTGCTGCCACTAACACACTAGAAGTCCTATGGGTGCTGTTGGGGTGCAATGCTGTGCTAACAGCACTGCGGTTGGTACTACTGCAATACTGTACTAACAGTAAGCACGCACCAGACTAATCCCCAGCAGCAGCTAATAACACACTAACTGTGCAATCAGCAGCAATGAACGATCAATGACTTAGGTAGCAATGGTTTAGCAAAGAAATAGCCAATGGTTTAGCAAAGAAGAGCAAATCTTTCAGTATCAAGCAAAGACAGAATCAGCTGACTAATCTCTCCTAAAGCCGGAACTCATGTGACCGGGGCCGATGGCGTGGCGGCCTTTTAAATGGTGGGGCGTGTACTAAAGCCCCTGAGCTGTAATTGGCTACAGGCGTCCTGCCTGTAGCCAATTATTGCTCTACGAGTTTCGGGCGCTGTGATTGGCCAAGCATGCGGGGTCACAGTGCATGCTTGGCCAATCATCAGCCAGCAATGCACTGCGCCGGCCGCGCCGGCCGCAATGCATTGCGGGGCCGCTCGCATCACACGAATGTGATGCGAACGGCCCAAATAGTTCTGGGCTCGACGAGCGAGCGAACGCCCGGTGCTCGATTCGAACATGGGTTCGAATCGAGCACCGGGCCCATCCCTAATAATGACCCATCAAATGAAAATCAAATCAATGAATTAATGTGACACTGGGTGCAAAAAAAACCTTTGAAAATTGTGATGCCAATATTGATAATTAGATGTCCCACATTGATTGAAACAAATATCAGCAATATAGTATATAATACACTGTGCAATATCAATAATGACAACTAAATGTCCCAAAGTTGTGCAAATGTTATAATAAATAAGAGTCCATAAGTAAAACAATATATGAATCCTAGTGCAAAAAGCTTATTCCATCAAAGATATTGCTTGAAGTGATAACCTTCACCAATTCAGTGTGAAACACCCGATAGTGCTCGTGGTAAATAAAGCAGCTTACCAGATGTTGTTGACTCTTTTAATTAAAAAGGAGTCATATACGCTTTTAGCAAGTTCCACTTGCTAACATGGATATTGATGTCAGATATAGGCATGGAAAATCTCTGCCTCCCGGAGGCTCGGATGGAGATGTATAAACCACAAGAAAAAGAAATGGAGCGGAAATAGTGTAATTCCGTTTAATAATTTTTTTTTTTATAGTAACAACATGGCAGCCAAATGCCCCCTTACTTGGATAGTGCCTTGAGCCCGGCACTGAGGCTGATGAGCGTGGACTAGTAGGGCTAGTGACCCGAATAGAGATGAGCCGGCGTGCGTTCCACCTTGTTTGGAGGAAGAACCAGCAGGACCGGAAGTGTCGTCAGAACGTAGTCTAGCGTCGCCTCGACAGCCGTTTCGTATTGCACGTCGTCAGGAAGCGTTCGCTTCCTGACGACGTGCAATACGAAACGGCTGTCGAGGCGACGCTAGACTACGTTCTGACGACACTTCCGGTCCTGCTGGTTCTTCCTCCAAACAAGGTGGAACGCACGCCGGCTCATCTCTATTCGGGTCACTAGCCCTACTAGTCCACGCTCATCAGCCTCAGTGCCGGGCTCAAGGCACTATCCAAGTAAGGGGGCATTTGGCTGCCATGTTGTTACTATAAAAAAAAAAATTATTAAACGGAATTACACTATTTCCGCTCCATTTCTTTTTCTTGTGGTTTATACATCTCCATCCGAGCCTCCGGGAGGCAGAGATTTTCCATGCCTATATCTGACATCAATATCCATGTTAGCAAGTGGAACTTGCTAAAAGCGTATATGACTCCTTTTTAATTAAAAGAGTCAACAACATCTGGTAAGCTGCTTTATTTACCACGAGCACTATCGGGTGTTTCACACTGAATTGGTGAAGGTTATCACTTCAAGCAATATCTTTGATGGAATAAGCTTTTTGCACTAGGATTCATATATTGTTTTACTTATGGACTCTTATTTATTCTAACATTTGCACAACTTTGGGACATTTAGTTGTCATTATTGATATTGCACAGTGTATTATATACTATATTGCTGATATTTGTTTCAATCAATGTGGGACATCTAATTATCAATATTGGCATCACAATTTTCAAAGGTTTTTTTTGCACCCAGTGTCACATTAATTCATTGATTTGATTTTCATTTGATGGGTCATTATTGCTAATCCATTAAGGAGATTGCACATGGTATTGTGTTTATTGGTTGGATAGCCATAGAATGATCATTGTGACCCAATTTTACTCACTTTTGCTGGTGTGTATATTTAAACCATTATCAATTTATTATTATGTTTTCTAATATATTTTATTGTTAGTTATTCATTAGTTTCTCAGCGCCCCCAATATATTTGTTAATTTGCACATATAACCATCCACTACATTAATGACAACTCACCTATCTGTATCCTGACAGAAAGTAGACATATCAGTTTTAGAACATCCTATTAATTTATTTAGAGTGAAACTAAACCCTCCTATCCTTTACAGTTAAGGAAGCTGCCATCTTGGCCCGTTTGATCTGCAGTTGCCATGGTGCTACACGACATGTGGTCAGTTATGACACCAGCCATTTGATAGCTTGATAGTTCAGCTGAGAGTCAACATAAGCACAGTAGTAAGAAGAAAAATAATATCTTCAATCCTGGCAAACTGACGTACCATTATGTATACTTGCCCTAAGTAGTCATAAAAGGTTGAGAACCCAGATCAAAGAACAAGAGATATGTGTAAGCAGGAAACCTGCCACTCTACCTGGCAGCAGTAACTATAATGCCCCCCCAATCAAATGAAACTTTCCAACAATTAAAAATATAAGCAACATGCATTTATTTTCTGCACTATGTTTGAATATGAAAATTTTTATTTTCATTAATTAAAGATTTCTCCCTTTTTTAACTCAGCAGTTTGCATTCTTACAGCTGTCTGCCGTGGACTGCGATAACTCAATCACTGTGGGATCCTACCACTTTCTGCAAGACTTGATAATACTTGATGCTTATGTGTGGCTTTATACTTCTGAAATCTTCAGGGTTTAAATGATCTAAAAAGGACAGTGTCTGAGGCCTCGTACACACGACCGATTTTCTCGTCGTAAACAGTCAAGAAAAGTGCCGCGAGAGTTTTTTTGTCTAGAAAAACGTTCGTGTGTATGGTTTTACGACGAGAAACTTGACGAGAATCTCGACGAGAAAATAGAGAACCTGCTCTCTATTTTCTCGTCAGGAGTCCAGATTTCCTCGTCGTGTTTCTCGTCGGCCTGTTTTGTGACGAGAAAATGGTTCGTGTGTATGCTTTTACGACTCTTCCAAAAGTGCGCATGCTCACAAGCAACTATGAGACGGGAGCGCATCTTCTGGTAAAACAAGCCTTCATAATGGAGAGAGCACATTCGTCACGCTCATAAATATTTCATCGTTTAAATGTTCTGCATTGAATTCTTCGTTAGAATGTTACATTAATCAAAACGAGAGACCTTCTTTTGCTGCTGATATTCACACAGAGTTATGCCTTATTTTTAACCTTTTTCATGCTGCTCTTTATAAGATTTATGTGTATTATATCGTGCAAGTTTTTAGGAATAATTTAAATGGTTAGATTTTTCAAAATGATGTTAATTATAATTTCTCAATGTTTTGATAGCGATCTCCCATTTAATTTTCTAATCTATATTTTTAAAATTTCACACCATGTTTTTGAGCTAATCAGATTTAGTTATTCTTTTGGGAGGGTGATATCTGTGCCTTTTATTGTCAGTCAAATGTATCTGCTTACTCCAAAGCTTGTTTTTTTTTATTTAAAAATACACATAGTCAAGTATGAACTTAAACAAAAAACACATTTATTCATGTTTATAAATTAAATAAAGAGAAGGCAGCGCTGGAGAAGCTGCTGCCATTTGTGCATCCCAGGGACCCCAGAGCACACAGCAACCCTGTGTGGACACTAAAATTGGGAGCTTGAGAAGGCCCACATTTCAGAACACAATCTGATGCTGGCCTCCCAGAGGTCAGGAACAGCAGCAGGTGAGATATATGTCCCAAGTGTGTGGTACTACAACAGGCTGCCTTCTGTCCGACCAGTGCGACCACAATGAAGCAAGGCCATCACTTCCTCTTCTTCCTGGCAACCTTCCCTGCAGCCTTTACTGAAGCCTTCCTTCTTCGTTTAGCTGGAGGCTGGCCCACTGGAGGGGTACTCCTGTCAGGAGGAGGAGGTGGAGGTGTAGCAGAAGGGGGTGGGGCAGAAGAAGAAGGTGGAGGTGTAGCAGAAGGGGGTGGGGCAGAAGGTGGAGGTGTAGCAGAAGGGGGTGGGGCAGAAGGTGGAGGGGTAGCAGAAGGGGGTGGGGCAGAAGGTGGAGGGGTAGCAGAAGGGGGTGGGGCAGAAGGTGGAGGGGTAGCAGAAGGGGGTGGGGCAGAAGGTGGAGGGGTAGCAGAAGGGGGTGGGGCAGAAGAGGAAGGTGGAGGTGGAGGTTGAGGTTGGGTCAGTTGGGCCACCTCACATATGGCGGTATTGGGGGTAATTTGCTCCATCACCCCCTTGTTGAGCAAGGTGATGAGCAGGGGTTCGCATAGGAGGCGTTGCTCCATGCTCATCACCTTGAACTTAGCCTCCACTAGGCCGGCAATGGCCTCTTCAGGGGATGTGGGCTCCTTGAGGGTGGCATGGGCCTCTTTAATAAGGGCCATTGCTGCCTCACTGGTGGTCCTGTCCCTCCTGCCTCTTTTGTGAAGCCTGATGGGAGGCACCTGGGATCTGTTGCTTCTCCTTTGCCCTGCCACCTCCTGTCTGCCACTGGGCCCTGCCACCTCCTGTCTGCCACTGGGCCCTGCCACCTCCTGGCTGCCACTGGGCCCTGCCACCTCCTGGCTGCCACTGGGCCCTGCCACCTCCTGGCTGCCACTGGGCCCTGCCACCTCCTGGCTGCCACTGGGCCCTTCCTCCTCCTGCCTGACAGTTTCCAGACCCTCCTCCTGGCTGATTTCATCCTGTGTATGAAAAAGAAACATAGTTTAATATGTTGGTTTAATCTTTGCATCAAACTTTGTAATCCTGATGGAAGCAATTAGAATGTAAATGCATAAATCCTTGCTTTAAATTTACCACTACATCAGCTTGACTATTTACCACACAATTAAGTGCAGAATAATGTCTACAGATCATGATTTCACTTGTTGAATACAAAATAATGTATGTTTCTCATCCTGACATATTTGGGAAACATTAATTTTATCCCACTACATTTTCAGTTAATACTATACCTGGCTCCAGATGGCCAAATCAGGATCATCCAGGATGGCTGCCTCCTCTTGCTCCAGAGAAGGCTCAGGTTGGCTGCAGGGAAGTCTGGGGGGAAGAGTGGAGAGTGATGGCCTTGGCTCAATGTGGTCATCCAGGAAGGACATCCTGCTGTAGTACCACAAAACCGGGACATAAACATCATCTGCTGCTGCTCCTGACCTCTGAGAAGCCAGCACCTTAGAGCGTTCAGTCCTGTAGGTACCTCTCAAGCTCCCAATTTTAGTGTCCACTTGTTTTGCTGTGGCTGTGGGCACCTTGGTATGCACAAATGGGAGCAGCTTATCCAGCGCTGCTTTTCTCACCCCTTTTTTTTTTATGGATGGGGTTTTTGGTCTCCCACAGAGCCGGCAGCTCCCTTACCCGGTCAATAAATTCCGCCAGGAACTCTTTGTCGCTAATAAATACATTCATATTGTATCTGCAAGTAAAATAAATTATATTTAAATAATGTGAGGCAAACAGTCTAACCTCCTTCACATCCTAGTCACCATATATATCCTCCAACAATCTCAAGACAGTATAGGCCAACAATTTTAACAAGTCTCACAAAATCACATACCTTCGTTCGCACGTCCGTCACTTGAACTCCTCTCTCCGCACACCGAACGTACTATAGTCACATGTGTGTTTGCTATATACACACCACGCATGCGTCCAAATTGGAACACGTCGCTCCGCACACGTCGCCCGCCCATGACGTTCTAACTAACATCTTTTCCCCGCCCCTTCTCTTTCGGCGCGCAGACAGATATGGCGGAGTTACAGCAGGTGTCTGATAATTCCGCAACTAGCGAGGAGACAAGCCCGGAGACCGAGGACACGTCACGATCAAGGAGGAGATTCAAGGCATCGAATATGTCTTTGGCGGAGATGGCGGAGATGGTGGACATCTTGGTCAAGGCTGATTATGATGCCAAGCATGGGCCGTATAGCAAACCAAATAGAAGGAAGGCCAAAATCCTCACTAAAGTTGTGAAGAGTCTGAGGGCGAAGTTCGGGGTGAAACGCTCAAATGAGCAGCTCAGAAAGAGGTGGTCAGACCTCAAACTGAGGGAGCCAGACCAGTTGAGGAGCATAAAGAGGATGCTCGCTAAAAGTAAGTAAAATGACGACCTTTCTGCTATTAATCTTTTTAGAAACTTACTTTTTTTTTTTTTAAAGCATATTGGACTCCCTTCCAAAATGTATTATTTTGAACTAGGTTGGGCACAGTAATCGTTCGTTACGTTACCGACACTTCGTTCGGCCACTATCCGTGGTTTTGGCTTATTTAAGACCCCCAAAAGTAATTAGACATCTGCCATTTTTGATCAAGTATTGTGGATAATTTTTAAGTCTAGATGATGTGTTTGTAAGGAGAATGAAATGCAAACTTTAATCAGTGTAAAGGAGAGAACACTCAGCAGCTGCTTCCACATCTGTACTTTGGAGCACTATAGTGTGGGCCACCAGACCCGCCTTTTTTGGGTGTCCCACACAGGTGCATCAGAGTTTATTTGTGGTGCCTCCATGTCCAAAAAATTACATCCAAATGTGAATAATAAACATATTTGGGGTCATAAAGAATGCATTTTTCTTTAAATTCCGCACAAACACACACTTGTACCCCACTTCCAAACAATTTAGCCTGTTTTAAGTTTAAAAATGAGATTTTTACAGTGTGATAAATAGACCTTTGGTTTTATTCTCATAGGGGAGAGAAGACTGGGAGGAGGACACTCCAGGGAGCACATGCACCCCACAACTTCCAAGCAACCCCAAACTCCCAAAGATCCACAACCGAAAGATGTGCAGGAAGTTGAGGTGGAGGAAGGAGAAGTGCAGGAAGGAGAGGTGGATGACGTTGTGGATCTGGTCACCACAACAGGTCAGTATCTGACACCACAGCTTAAGGTAAGCGAGGTAGGCCTGCAGAGTTTTATTAATTTTTTTTTATGGTTTTTAGGGGATGGAAATGTTGTGAAGGATAGCACACCGTTCTCTGCTGACAGTGCCCTCTGCCTCATCCAGCAAGTGATGGAATGTAGCACGGAACTGGACCTAATTAAACAAAGAATCCATGTGATGGAACAAACATTTAAAGACATTCTCGATGTTTTGGGGAGAATTCAATAAGCCATCCAAACACATTTGTTTTTACATGTTTGTTTTTATATTTTTACTAATTTTTTGAGTAACAAAGCAGCCAAAAATTGAATATGCACACAGTGTGTGAACATGTGCTATCTGCCATCAGGGGATATCCATGTACGTCTTTTGTGGGTGCAACACCTTCCTCGTATCAAAAGTCGGTGAACTGAGGAAGGGGATGCACCCCCAAAACACATCCATTGATCACCCCTGATGGCAGATAGCACATGTTGACAATAGGGATCAGGATTGTAAACTTCCTATTTGCAAAAAAGTAAAAATGTGTGCATATTGAATTTTTGACTGGGCAAGGGGTGGCAGGACCCCATATTAGGACGGGCACATAGAGACATAGTTTGTGTAACTGAATGTCTCAGATTGCTCAGAGGTATCCAATGTTGTCATTTTAGAAATGCAAGTGGTATTTTTGTATTTTCATAAGCCAAAATTTGACGGGTTGTGGTCAGGCCAACCCCAAAGTAAAACAAAAAAAAATGTGCAGAGAGTAAAATATTTGAACACAAACAACGTGTAGCTTCTTTTTATAATACACTCTAAGCTTATTTGGTTCTTTTGTAAGGTAACATAGTGAAATTGGTTGTTATTTACTAAAGTAAAATACACTTGCCACTACAAATGCACAAAGACAAACTAGGAGACAGGAAAGAACAAATAATTAAAGGTTTAAAGAAGATTTTTATTGGGATACTTAGACATAGGCTGGCATAGGAATTGCCCCCCTACCCGTGAAATACTCCATGTATTTGTCCCGAACCACACGGGCATTTTGGGGGGGCAAGCCAAGACGGGCAGATTCCAGGCCCGGAAGGGGATTTGCAGGGGAAAGTCCAGCCTCTGGCAAAACTGAGGCCATATATGAATTCGCTTTGCGGCAAAGAAAATTGTGTAGCACACAGCAGCATAACACTACATAGTTTATTTTGTAGTCCGCCAAGTGGATGGAAGTCATAAAAAGGCGGAACCGGCTGGCCATTATGCCGAAGGCATTTTCAACGACTCTTCGGGCCCTGGCCAGCCGGTAATTGAACACACTCTTCTCAGGGGTCAGGGTCCTCTGTGGAAATGGCCTCATAAGATGCCGTCCGAGTCCGAAGGCTTCATCAGCCAAGAAAACAAAGGGGAGTCCTTCAATATTCCCTGCATCCGGTGGCAATGCAAGGTCGTCACTCTGGAGACGGAGGGCAAACTCCGTCTGGATGAAGGATCCCCCATCGGACATCCGGCCATTCTTCCCTACATCAACATAGAGGAATTCATACCGTGCTGACACCACCGCCATCAGCACAATGCTATGAAACCCCTTGTAGTTGTAGTAGTAGGATCCAGAACGGGGTGGCGGCACGATGCGGACGTGCTTCCCGTCTATGGCACCACCGCAGTTGGGGAAGTCCCACCGCGTGGCAAACTCCGATGCCACAGTCTGCCATTCCTGTGGCGTTGAAGGAAGCTGTGGAGTGAAACAAGATGAAATAATATTAGAAAAACAAAGGCATACATTACAAGCAAATTCAAGACCAAAAAATTAGAGACCAACATCAATCTAATTATACGTTTATTAAGGTGTGTAAAAAAAGTATAATGGAAGGCTCATTTATCATATTCATCACCCCCTCTGATGGGCCATTACTAAATTATTTTGGGGGGGGGAGATGTGTTTGGCCACAGGATAGCATTGCAGTGGCGGTGCGTCCAGAGTGGGCGCTGGAGCACTGTCCCCTCTCTCCTGTGCCCATCACTCAGAACAATACATAGGTTCATGCGTTGCATGAACCTATGTATTGTCTATGCCGCACACTATTCAGGTGGATGGCCTCTTGTAAAGCGACCGACATATGATTAATTGCGTCATTTAGGGGGTTAAAATTGCAGAGCAGAAACAGGTATTAAAAAAGTCTTGCAAATTACAACCTGAGGGATGTAATTGGCTTCCTCAAAGAAAAATCGGGGACGCAAGGAGGGGGCATTCCTTGTGTAAACACTGACAGGCAGCTCTGGCAATCATGTTCACCAAGTCTGTTTAATGGTAACATGATTGGCTGATGCAACATGAAGGGAAGGAGAAGACATCAAGGACAGAAGAAGGATGGCGCTGACCACAAGAAGGTAAGTGCAGGGCTGGGGGGAAACTGGCTGCAATAGAGGGGACTAAATGGCTGCATTGGAGGGGACAACTGGGGGCGTTTATTAGGCAACAGAGCAAAAAAGGAGGAAGTTTATTTCCGAAATTGGGGTTGTAACCCCCCAACATTTGGAGCAACAGGCGCCCCTGCTGGAAAAGTTAGTGAGGGGAAATATTTAGGGAGGATAAAAAAGGGGCAATCTAAAGCTTCCAACATGCATGGGGACAAAGGGGACATTCTCAGCATATTACAATCATGGTAATTAGGAAAGGATGAAAGAAATACAATACATTAGCATACATGTAATACATAAAATGTGATGTGAAGGGAGAAAACTTACCCTAATATAGTCCTCCTGCAGGACTTGTATAATAGCAGAACAGGTGTCTGGGATTATGAGGCCCAGAGCCTGGGGGGAGATGCCTGTGGTGAACTTCAAGTCCTGAAGACTTCTCCCTGTCGCCAGGTAACGCAACGTGGCGATGAGCCTCTGCTCAGCACTGATGGCTTCCCGCATAACGGTGTCCTTCCTGGTAATATAGGGGGACACCAAAGCCAACAGTTCCTGAAAAACGGGGTCAGACATCCTCAGAAAATTCCTGTAGTCCTCAGGATTATTCTCGACGATCTCCCGCAGCAGAGGCATGTGGCAGAATTGGTCCCGCTGGAGCAACCAATTCTTGGTCCATGAACTCCTCCTCACACCATTCATGGACTGGTCTTGGTCCAAAACAAGCAGACCAACACCAAGCGCACGCACAGCACGAACTCGACGACGAGAACGTCCAGGCGACATGGCTAGGAAACGGTCGTCTAATCAGAACGTACAGAACAGAACGCACTTTAGAACAGCAAGGCCTATGAATAACGAACTGAAATTCAGAAACGAACAGGCAATAACGCACTGTAAAACAGATACGACCTGCCTAGACGCCCTGAAAGTCAAGATACGAACCCACAAGCACAAACTGAACGGCAGAAAACGATCTGAAAAGTACGAAGACTGAAAAGCGCGAATCGTCTCTTCCCAAACTTTTACTTCAGACGCGGTAACACGAGATCAGCAAAAGCAGCCCAAGGGGTGGCGCCAAGAAAAAAGATCTTCCCCTTTATAGTGCCGTCGTACGTGCTGGACGTGAGCGCAGAGAACCACGAGGAAATTGGAAAATGACAGTGTGTACACATAGAAAGCTTGACGAGAAAATCGACAAGCTTAACAAGAATCTCGTCGAAAAAAACGACGTGTTTTTTACGACGAGAAAATCGGTCGTGTGTACGAGGCCTTACACAAAACCACCAATAAGATTCTACCTTTTCTTTTCCTAATATATACATTTTCAGCTTTTTTTCCCCCAAATATAAAAGGCTCATTTTGGATTGGTACATTTATTTTTTATATATATATATATATATATATATATATATATATATATATATATATGTGTTGGTATATACTGTATGTAAAATGTACCTGTCCCCAGCTTATAGACATTAAATGTATATGTTCTTAACAAACAGTAAAAGAGTTTTAAAAAGCCTTCACGGACCTTGTAGTTGTGGGTATTCTGATTATGAGTTAATGTGCCCTCATAAATCACAAGACATTATGAAAGTCAGGTTTTGGTAAGTTTCTAAAAGGTTACAGCACCTTACTGTGTGCTTACATTAGAAGGCTGCCAAACCCCTGCTTTGAGGAGGAGTTTCTGCCAGTGACTTCAGCTACAGAGGTAGGTTGGGTCTTGTTTTGCATTTTGAATGCTTAAGAGTATGCAAATACTTAAAAATTTACAGTCTGGACACAAGTGCACTTGAACTCAGATCTACATTCTTAAGTATGCCCTAAAATTAATACAGTTGGTACAGCATACCTTTTTATATTTCTATTTATTTATTTAACAGGCACTGCTTTAGAACACACATTTATTGACCCAGGTCCCTTTTGCCTGTAATTACATGATGCAGGAATATATTGCTCATCTATTTGTGATGCAGGAAAAAAAGTTTTGCTGTCTTTCCCATGCAGAATATACAGTATGATGTAACTGTGTTTTAGTAACGCTTTGGGATTCTGATCGGTGATACAGCAAGCAAAGCAAATAAGTTACTTTATATGCAAGTCATATGCTTCAGGAAGCAGATGCTTCCAGTGAACATGAGTAGCTATCTGTATTCTGGACACAATGGCCTACAAAGAATGTTACAAAGGTTATGGTAAATCGAGTAGACCGTTTAACTGTCCATGCTGAAGCACAGTTAAACTTTTGCTAGATAGGCCTCACAGCTCACTGGAATTTCTCTTGAAGTCATTTAAGAGTGGTATCAGGCTACCCAAACAATTATGTTATGACAAGGTTTATTCTGTACACTAACACATACGTTTAGAGAGCAACATGTGTCAACCCTGACAACCGTGCACCTGAGAGAATTTACCCATATTAACATGGGAATCAAAATAATGTCAGCTGTTCTGCTGCTGCATCTCTTGCTATAAATATTCAAGTAATAAAATGGCCGAAATCAATGTACACAGACTATTTCAGCAATTTTATAACCAACCCCAAGAACGTTTTTTTCTCAGCTAATTACCTACAGTCCTTAAAGTGTTTGTAAACCCATTACAATCACTTTAACCTACAGGTAAGCCTAGATTAAGGCTTACCTATAGGTGCAACAAATATCTCCCAAACCTAAAAGGTTTAGGAGATATTTGCAGAAATAGTGGCACCGATGTCTACAGTGCATGCGCCGTAGACATCGGGCGCAGGCGCACTGAGCGTGCCGCTTCTAACGGCGATCATGCCATTAGTGGCGGCACCCGCGCGCATTTGCGGGAGTGACATCATCGCTGCTCCGGCCAGTCACAGCGCCGTAGCAGCGATACCCGGAAGTCACTCCGGGTATCATGGTGGCGACGGAGTAGGTGACCGAGGACAGCTGCGGGGGGGGCTTCGATCTCAGGTAAGTAATTCATAATGAGCTAGTATGCTATGCATACTAGCTCATTATGCCTTTGTCTTGCAGGGCGTTTTATTTATTTTTATTTTTAGAAAGGGTTTACTTCCTATTTAAGCAGCTGTCAATATTAGGGTTATGACATACTTGTCGTGTATGCTTGGAATACAAAGAAGAATGAACAACTTGAGATATCAAAGGAATAAAACAAAAAGTAGGCAATATTAGAACAGTCATCATATACAAAGGAGCTGATTTACTAAAAATGGAGAATGCTAAATCTGGTGCAGCTGTGCATGGTAGCCAATCAGCTTCTAACTTCATTGTGTTCAATTAACCATTGATAAAAAACATGGAAGGTGATTGGTTTCTATACACAGCTGCACCTAATTTTGCACTCTCTAGTTTTAGTAAATCAACCCCTACAGCCTGCTACTTTTCAGAGGCACAGAAATGTCATACTAACACATCTCATAATTGGATATTCAAGAAAGCAGCATGGTTAGGGGAAGGAAGACTGTTTTCATTTGAATATCATTTTTAGTCATCATGTATTTGTTCTTTCACAGTGTTTCACAGTACGCCTACTCATAGTTTACAGTCAATACATGCAAGGCTCATTAAGGTGAGGACACTCCGCTGCTGGCCATTGACACCCCCTAAGGCCTTCCCTGACACCCAGATAGTGATCCAAAATAAATGTCAAGTAAATGCCACCATTGCCAAACAAATCCACTGATGCAACCCTGTATACAATATTCATGTATGCAGATAGAATGGTATCCTACATGGTGGCACATAAGAGACAAAATACACTGCTCATGCTCATCTTATAAATTACAGGAAAACACCAGCCTATTAGCCAAAAAAAAAAAAATCAACAGAGAAAGAACTAGTTCCCTCACATGGTGAACTGATGTTTTATCTTGAAAGATGGCTCAAATTATTTTCAAGCCCTTCATAAAAGTCTGTGTACACTTTCAGCTGTAGAATGCAATCTCCAAGTGCCACAAAGTACAATTTATATGATGACTTTCTAGTTTCCATTGCATGTCCAGAATTTGACCCTTCCTGACTAATGACACCACAAAGCAACTTATTTACTCATTGGTTATTTCCCACCTTGACTACTGCAACTCTCCCCTTAATGGCCTACCCTTACGCAGGCTATCCCCCTTCAGCCTATTATGAAAGCTGCTAATAGACTAATACACCTCACTAACTGATCAGTGACTGCTGCTCCTCTCTGCCAATTCCTTCACTGGCTTCCCCTACACTACTGTATAAAATTCAAAATACTTACCTCAACATACAAGGTCATGCACAACATCGCCCCCAGCTACATCACAAACCTCATCTGCAGATATAGCCCGAATCGTCCCCTACGCTCCTCCCAGGACCTCCTGCTCTCTAGCTTCCTTGTTACCTCCGCACATGTTCGCCTTCAGGACTTCTTCAGAGCCTCTCCCATCCTCTGGAACTCCCTGCTCCGGTATGTCTGATCAGCTCCTAACATGTCTACCTTTAGGAGATCACTGAAAACTCATTTATTCAGGGAAGCCTATCCCACACCCACCTACGAACTGTACCCGAGCCACCCCCATCAAATCACCCCCCCCCCCCAGCTATTACCTTTTGTACCACCACCTCCTCCCTTTGGAATGTAAGCTCTGCGAGCAGGGCCCTCCTGTCTCTTTTGTATTTAACTGTACTGTAATTGTGCTGTCCCCCCTCTACATTGTAAAGCACTGCGTAAACTGTTGGCGCTATATAAATCGTGTATAATAATAATAATAATAATGTCACACTAAAGAATGTAAAGGATGTGTAAAGCGCTTTTGCATATTTTTGCATATTTTTGTCTTTATTATGGTCAGGACTAAAAAATAAATAGGAAAAAAATATAAAAGAAACTGCGCTTAAAGTGTACAAATCAAGCTAATGAATTGCCTGAAAAAAGAAAATATTTTAGGAGAAGCAGCAACTAGTCTGAAAACAATCATCAGTGAGTACAAATAAGAAAAAAATATGTAGTCGCGCTAACTTATGAATTTGAACATAAGCCCATCACTGGGTAACTGAAAAAATCCAAATATCAACAGTGATAACATATAAAAAGCTAAGTGAAAAGCAATATATAATCTATGTGAACAGATAATAAACAGAAAATTAACTGTGAATAAAAAATTGGTTATTGTCCAAAAATACTGTAGAGCGGAAAAACCCCTCAAAGTTCATAATCAAAAATCCATAATGCAAAAAACCATAATGAAAAAAACACCCGTGAGGCGATATCCAAAATTAATAAAGAAATGAAGAAGGAAAGGATTCAAATTCGGCTGAAGGTTTTAGAAGTACAGTGTCCCCCCCTTTTTTTCATGGTCCACGTTGAATACCTGTATGATGCTATATGAGCTGTCGGGCTATTAAAACAACTGAGGTTTACCACTGGCTACACTCTGGAGGCTTAACTGAGTATTACTTAAGGCTGTTTGAGGTCCTCCGTCATAGGGGACCATCGCTGTTCGGTAAGCAGTAACTTCTACTGGTGGTGGTGAAAGTCACGAATTTAAGTCTAAGAAGATTTGAATCCTTTCCTTCTTCATTTCTTTATTAATTTTGGATATCGCCTCACGGGTGTTTTTTTCATTATGGTTTTTTGCATTATGGATTTTTGATTATGAACTTTGAGGGGTTTTTCCGCTCTACAGTATTTTTGGACAATAACCAATTTTTTATTCACAGTTAATTTTCTGTTTATTATCTGTTCACATAGATTATATATTGCTTTTCACTTAGCTTTTTATATGTTATCACTGTTGATATTTGGATTTTTTCAGTTACCCAGTGATGGGCTTATGTTCAAATTCATAAGTTAGCGCGACTACATATTTTTTTCTAAAAAATAAATAATCTTTTCTTTTTGGTTGGGTAAACATGAAATGGTGCATGTGAATATTTCTCTATTAAAAAAATAAAGTTTGAAAATGTTAAATATTTAAGCAGGATTAACCACAAACTATTAGTTTCCCCTAAACACAGTCATGAAGATGAAGAACTGTATGAATGTTTATCATTCACTAACCCAGGAAATGTATACTGCTGTGTCATAAAGACTGCATAAGCAGGCATTACTTTCAGTCAAAACAATTAACAGAACCAGAGCTACAAGTAGGATAATTTATATGCATGTTTGGACTATTCCAGCAAAAAGGTTACCTCATCCCTCAAGCCTTTCTTACTGTTACTTTAATATGATAGACAGCCTCTCTACTTAATAAGGTGGCTTGATAGGTAGAATGGGGAAGGGCTAAATCTGAAACTTTTTGAGGGGCATTTGCATATAATTTTAGGTTCAGATTGTTTTGACATGGAATTTCACCAAAGGCAACTTGTGTGTTTTCTTTTCATATGATCGGTTTCAACTGCTCAGGTTTGTGGCATGTTGACTTTAACCTCAATTGGGGGATCACGTAAGCTGCAACCATAGGATCAGTCAAATAAAGCCAATATAAAACTTGAAAGCTTATAGTGGTACGTTGTGTGTTTCAGGGAAACAAGAGCAGTGTTATCCAATATCTGCATGGATTTACAAATGGTTGATAACCTGCAAGCTGGTTTTGCCCTATTCCGTTTAGTGCCCTAGCCCGTGCGGGCGTGCACGCGCAGATCGGCCAGAGGGAGAGCCAATCAGCGGGTCCGGCGGTCGTGATGTCCGCCGGCCACCCGCGATCGTTCCCCACAGAGGCAGAACAGGGATCTGCCTATGTAAACAAGGCAGATCGCCGTTCTGACAAGGGAGAACATCTTGGCTTCCTGCTAGGCAGGAACATGGATCTCTGTGTTGTCCAAGTCAGTCCATCCCCCACACAGTTAGAAAAAACTCCCAGGGAACACACTTAATCCCTTGATCTCCCCTGGTGTTAATCCCTTCACTTCCACTGTCATTAGTACAGTAACAGTGCATATTTTTAGCACTGATCACTCTTATGTCACTGGTTCCCAAAAAACTGTCAGTGTCCGATTTGTCCTCTGCAATGTCACAGTCCCGCTAAAAATCGCTGATCGCCGACATTACTAGTAAAAAAAAAAAAAAAATACAAAATTCCATAGAAATATCCCATAGTTTGTAGACGTGATACTTTTGCGCAAACCAATCAATATACACTTATTGGATTTTTTTTTTTACCAAAAATATGTATGCAAAATACATATTGGCCTAAATTGATGAAGAAATTAGATTTTTTATATTTTTTATTGGATAGGTTTTATAGCAGAAAGTAAAAAATATTGTTTTGTTTTTTCAAAAATGTCGCTTTGTATTTGTTTATAGCGCAAAAAATAAAAACCGCAGAGGTGATCAAATGCCACCAAAAGAAAGCTCTATTTGTGGGGGAAAAAAAGCATACATTTTCTTTGGGCACATCGTGGCACGACCGTGCAATTGTCGGTTAAAGTAACGCAGTGCTGTATCACAAAAAAATGGGCTGGTCCAGGAAGAGGGTTAAATCTTCCGGTCCTTAAGAGGTTAAATAACAAATATGTTATACTTGCCTGCACTGTGCAATAGTTTTGCCCAGAGCAGCCCTAATCCTCCTCTTCTCGGGTCCCCCACCGGCTCTCTGTGTCCATAAAACTGAATACAGAATGTATGAAGGTAAAAAACCTTAAGCCTTTAGAACCACTTTAGCTGCCTGCTTAAATTGAATCTGTGAGGACAGAAATACAGGAGCAGACATCAGCCCTGGTGCTGTCATCCTTATATCCTGGCTTTACAACCTAGTGAACTGCTGATCAGATATAAGCATGAAGGATGACATTCACATGATGTATGCTTGTTGCACATCAGTGAGTCAGCAGAAAGTCAAGCAAGAAAAATCACAGGTTTCAATTGGATAAGGCCCACATTATAGAATGTTTGAATGCATCCTGGTTGGCAGATTGTCCAATGCCGTTTACCATATGAAACAAATGAGATCACATTATAACAAAGCCTTTACCTCTATGTAGGACAATATGATCTATCATATTGTGTTTGTA
Organism: Rana muscosa; assembly: GCA_029206835.1. Taxonomy (NCBI): domain Eukaryota; kingdom Metazoa; phylum Chordata; class Amphibia; order Anura; family Ranidae; genus Rana; species Rana muscosa. The sequence goes on along the minus strand of CM055116.1, from coordinate 688,972,956 downwards.
TTTGGTATGGTACAGGCAGAGTGGACATCTTAGATCTTTGGGCCCCTCCTGGGGAACAGATGAATGGCCTGCTTCAACATGCATGGTAAAAGCAGATCTGTTGAAGAAAAATAAACTAAAATTAAGATATGCAATCAATAATTCCTCACCACTATGGCCAATTCTGGCCATACATTATAAAATGTACTTGTACAACTTTCCTTTAGATTTACCAAAGCCATATAATATGATGTCAAACCTAAACACTTTCAGTTTGTATGTAACCAGGCAGGCCCTTGCACTACATAAGTAAAAGGTAGCTTTGCAATTTGCCTTTTATCTGAGAATTATAGGCTCCGTAGTTATCCACATGTATATACCTGTGGTTAGGGACAGATGTCCATACCAAAGGAAATTGCTTGAAGTGTGGAAACATGCAAAAACTGGCAGACAACTGTGGCTCCTCTCAGCTGTCAGCCACGACCTTTCAGCCCAGCCAGAGTAACATAGTGAGGAAGATTTACTAAAACTGGTGTACTCAGAATCTGGCCCAGTGGTGCATGGTAGACAATCAGCTTCTAACTTCTGTTCAATTAAGCTTTGACAATAAAACCTGGAAGCGGATTGGTTTCTATGTAGAGATGAATCAGATTTTGCACTCCCCAGTTTTAGAAAATCTCCCCCAGTGTGTCTTGACACTGCCCATGCCTGATCAACCACGTAAAGGAGGCTTAAATTGCTTGGTTTTTGATAGTGAGACACCGTTAAAATACCACCTGACACCAATACAACAATTAGGGGTAACAGTCTGAAATAGTTACTTTTTGTAACTATTAGAGGTACAAGAGTATTTAACATTCATAATTCCTGACCCTGAAATGTATTATATCACATCTTGCTAAAGATATTTACACATTTATGCAAGAGAGGAAGTTGATTAACCTACATCTGTTTTGGGACTGTGTAAGAAAACACAGGAGGAAACCTATGCAAAGTCAAAATCAGTGAGACTTACATACTCCATGCACATTTTATTTCTTATCACCGGGGCATGCACATGTATGTATTGATTTATAAAATTGAACCCAGGCAAGCTTACAGAGTCTTACTCTTAAGCTGGACATTAGGGATGGGCAGAACACCCCCCGGTTCGGTTCGCATCCAGAACATGCGAACGGACCGAAAGTTCGCACAAACATTCGAACACCGTTAAAGTCTATGGGACTCGAACGTGAGAAATCAAAAGTGTGAGTTTTAAAGGCTAATATGCAAGTTATTGTCCTAAAAAGGGTTTGGGGACCCGGGTCCTGCCCCAGGGGACATGTATCAATGCAAAAAAAAAAGTTTTAAAAACTGAAGTTTTTTCGGGAGCAGTGATTTTAATAATGCTTAAAGTGAAAAAATAAAAGCGAAATATTCCTTTAAATATCGTACCTGGGGGGTGTCTATAGTATGCCTGTGAAGTGGCGCGTGTTTCCTGTGTTTAGAACAGTCCCTGCACAAAATGACATTTCTAAAGGAATAAAAGTCATTTAAAACTGCTTTTGGCTTTAATGTAATGTTGGGTCCCGGCAAAATAGATGAAAATTATTGAGAACAACGGCATGGGTACCCCCCTCCCCCAGCCCATTACCATGCCCTTTGGGTCTTGTATGGATATTAAGGGGATCCCGCACCCAAATTAAAAAAAGAAAAGGCGTGGGGCCCCCAGGCCCTATATACTCTGAACAGCAGTATACAGGCGGTCCCAAGAAAGACAGGGACTGTAGGTTTGTTCTTAAGTTGAATCTGTTTGTAATTTGGAACAGGTACATTTTGGATATCATAGGGAAGGGTTATCATCACCCCTGTAACATTTGTTTTGCTGTCTGTGCCCCTGTTCAGAAGATTTCACCTCACTTTCTGGCCCAATGACAATTGGATTTTAAAAATTTGGGTTTTTTAGGGAAACAGGGATTGGTGATAAAGAATCAGTGGAGACACCTTTTTCCCATATTAACCCTTACAGTAGAGAATTTCCCTTCCCAGGAATGGCCTACAGTCAGGTATAGGCTTGACTAGAATGCAGTGGATATATATTTTATGCACTGCAGCTCACTGAGTCACCTGCCTGCCTGCCTGAAAGTGTCTTTGAACACGCACTCCTTGAATGGCCTACAGTCAGGTATAGGCTTGACTGGACTACAATGCAGTGGATATATATTTTATGAACTGCAGCTCACTGAGTCGCCTGCCTGAAAATGTCTTTGAACACGTACACCAGGAATTGTCTACAGTGAGGTATAGGCTTGGCTGGACTACAATGGAGTGGATATATATTTTATGCACTGCAGCTCACTGAGTCACCTGCCTGCCTGCCTGCCTGAAAGTGTCTTTGAACACGTACACCAGGAATGGCCTACAGTCAGGTATAGGCTTGGCTGGACTACAATGCAGTGGATATAAATTTTATGAACTGCAGCTCACTGAGTCACCAGCCTGCCTGAAAGTGTCTTTGAACACGTACACCAGGAATGGCCTGCAGTCAGGTATAGGCTTGGCTAGACTATATATATATATATATACATACAAGCCTGTATATATATATATATATATATATATATATATATATATATATATATATATATATATAATTATTAAATGCACTGCAGCTAACTGAATCAACTGCCTGCCTGAAGTATTTTAGAAACAGTACACCAGGGACGGTCTGCAGTGAGATCTAGCTGCACAGGATACAGAGTATATATATATATATATATATATATATATACACAAAGCTGGGATGTATATATATTGAATACACTGCAGCTAACTAAATCAACTGCCTGCCTGAAGTATTTTAGAAACAGTACACCAGGAACGGTCTGCAGTGAGATCTAGCTAAACTGGATACAATTGTTTGATTTTCTAATGGTTATTGGCATTGAATTTGTAGTGGTGAGAAGATTCGAAGAAGCAGGATACAAAAATATTTCTCAAATAAATACATTTCTAACTGTGAATGTGTTTTTTTGTTTGGGAAGAATTGTACATATTGTAATAAAAGCGGTTTAATAAATCGATTCAAACAACAGGTCTGGATGACATTTTAAGGGCTTTTGAATTAAATTAGTTGACACAATGATGGCAGGAAAAAAAATGTTCTGATGCACAATTTTTCAATGAATGTTTGCACGAAAAGCTAACTCAATTACTTTGAGCTGGGATTGAGATTTTCTCCCAACACCCACTGAACTTTGGTGAAAGGCATCAGCTAAAGACATGAGCCCCATACACCCACGTCTCTTCTCACCGTTCCCCTTCAGGCATAGTTATTTTCACAATTCTGATGGAATGTGGAGGTAAACCCTGTGGGTTGTTCTTACTTATAGCACGTATAATAGTTGCAGTCTTTGCACTTAAACAGCTTCTTTCCTCCATGTTTGTCCCTGTAGTGACGGCGAATGCTTTGGATGTACCCAGAGGAAAAGTCACAAAATTCACACTTGAGGATAAAATCTTCTTTATGTTCTAGTGCCATTGTAACCACAGGTAGAGGTCCAGGACTATTATTGCTGTTATTTCTGGCTAAAGCAGCTGACTGATAATGATTGAGCTGCTGCTGGACATCTGGTGGCTCAGAATATGTGGCTTCTATAAAAGAAAAAATATAATCACATTTAGAGGTTGACAGTCCAACCTGCTTTAGTCAAAATTTCAGTTTCTTACAAACACAAAGAAGGAGCTTCTAGTCAGACATAGGATCTAGCCGAAGAAGTTTAAGTTATGTAAACCTGTCACTAGGTAACAAACTAATAAGCAGGTAGAGTGTGTGTATAAATGTAAAGCTGGACTCTGAGATAACATTCAAGATAAGCAAATATTTTCTAAATACCAATTGAATCCCACAATACAACCTGCAGGGTACAAAGGAATTTAAGTATGAAGCTGAACAGAAATATTTAGCATCAGTAAAATCTTTAATTTACTTAAAGTGGTTGTAAAGGCAGAATGTTTTTTATCTTAATGCATTCTATGCATTAAGATAAAAAATCTTCTGTGTGCAGCAGCCCCCCTAATACTTACCTGAGCCCTATCTCTATCCAGCGATGTGCACAAGTGCCTCGGTCATCTGGGACTCTCCCTCCTGATTGGCTGAGACACAGCAGCAGCGCCATTGGCTTCCGCTGCTGTCAAAGTCAGTTAGCCAATCCGGAGAGAGAGGGTGGGTCCACACAGCGGCTCTGTGTCTGAATGGACACACAGAGCTGCAGCTTGGCTTGGGTGCCCTTATAGCAAGCTGCTTGCTGTGAAGGCGCTCGACAGGAGGGAGGGGCCAGGAGCACCAAAGAGGGATCCGAGAAGAGGAGGATCTGGGCTGCTCTGTGCAAAACCACTACACAGAGCAGGTAAGTATGTTTGTTAGTTTTAAAGCAAAAAAACAAACAAAAAAAGACCCAAAAAAAAGACTTTAGTATCACTTTAAAGCGTAACTCCACTTTTTAACAAACTGTTGCAGATTTCTACCTTTTGTTATTCTGAAGAAATCACTGTGTGTTTGTCTGTGTCCATGTGGAAAAGTTAGCCTAATGGGAGTGGTTTCATAATTATCAATCAGCTGCAGCACCTGCAGGGCACTAATGAGGAAAGCTGCTGGGCCTGCATCCCTTTAAATGCGATTTCCTATTGGGAGTATCTTACCAAAAATTACATTTTTGTTGCAAGGAATGCCTGATATCTGACTTGTATCTTTGTGCAGAATTCTGGGAAAATCAGTGAGCCAATCACACAAGCAGGAAATTATGTTTCTGGGGGGGGGGGGCGTACTGTACACATTCTGTGTACAGAACACCTCCAGTTAGCCATGTTGCATTGCATTTTACAGAAAAGTACAAAGTTGCAGTTTCAAAAGGATAGGTAATTTTTAATAACATTCATTTACAATATGACTTGTGTCGTAATTGTAGAACGCTATATTATTTTTTCTTAATTTACTATTTATTTCACCCACGAAAGTCGGGTTACCCTTTAAATTTAGATTACCTTGGCTATCTATTCATCTAGAATATAAAAAGTGAGGGTATGTGCAGGAGAAGTACAAGACATAGTACAGAAAACACTTGCTTTCATGTGTTGATACATAGGGGAGTGTCCAGATATACAGCAATTTATTAAAGGCATAAATAGTTTCAACTGTTTTAGTATCAACAAGGAACATGATATTTATTCTATAAAATGGTCTTCTTACCCTCCGCACCTTCCTTCCCAATCCGTCTACTTTGTTTGGCACGTGGGCTACTTGGACCCATAGTTCGAACCTTTGGTAGTGTAAGAGTTTTTCCATGGACCTTTATACAGTGATCTTTTAACTGACTGATTGTCATTTTTGATATCGAACAAAATGAGCACTTGTAGGCATGTTCACCTGAAAATGTTATACAAGAAAATTAGTGGCAAGATTTAAGTAAATCGAATTTTACAACAAAACTATCTGAACACCCCACCTATTTCATTACAAAATCTCACCTCCGTGTGCCTTTGCAATATGTGTTTTCAGACGGCTATTTGAAGAGGTTTTGAATGGGCAATGTTTACATCTAAATGGCTTGTAATGTCCATGGTGTTCCTGGAGGTGTCGATCCAGACTGGAAAAAAAAAAGGGGGACATTTTAAAATAAACTTTTTATTTGTTATTGATTAATTGTATGAATTTTGAGGCACCTTACTTGCTTCTGACAAAACAGGTCCAACCTAAGCAATGCTCTGAATTAAACTTTTGCTTACAAATACAGAGAGAGAGAGAGAGAGAGAGAGAGATAGACAGAGAGAGAGAGAGAGAGAGAAGTTAAGCAAATTGCTTTCTTTTTTTTTTTTTTACTGGTGATTAGCACTGTGTTTACATTTACATTCACTACTGTATTAGCTCTACGGCTGGATGTGTAATGAATTTTCTTATATTCATTTGATTGAATAAGATGTATCCATGTATGCATTGAATTTGTTAATTTATGCACTGGGTATTTGATAATCTTTTAGTTCAATCTGATAATTTATAGAAATGGGAAACCTTTAGCTCCATATTCCCGTGGGTGCCTTTGTGAATTTTGAAAGAATGTGTGCCAATTTAATATAATGTACAACATATCATGTTCTGACTAAGGATATCTGCATAGTTTGCTTCAAGTTCTGTTTGTTTTCTTTAATTTTAGTTAGTTTTGCTCAACGGTTAGTACATTGGTTTGGACAAATATTTAAAAAGGAATATATGTTTGCACTGCGGCAAAAGGCATCTAGCTAGAAGGATCACCTCACACATTAATAACTACTTTAAGTAATTACATCTTTTTACAAGAACAATTCAGATCCATTTGGTCTAATTCATGTTGTCATATCTCCAAGAGAAATACACGATTGCCTCCAGAAAGATTCTTGCTATCTGCATATGTTCCTAAAGGGTCAAGGAGAGGACAACCAAAGATTTCCCAGAGACATACATATGCATTTAAATGAGTGAATTAATTGCAGAGGTGTCTGGTTTAAATGCTCATAATATCAAGATATGTCAATGGTTGGTATTTCATGATGCATTGGTCCTTCCTGCATTGATCATTTTAATTTTTTTCATTTACTATAACTTTAATATAATTTTAATATAAAACTTTCCTTAAAATGCAATTGTCTCTCAATCTGAATTTATATAAAGAAGAAAAACACACATAAAATAAAAATATATCTATAAAATTGGCTTAAATTTTACATGCCATTTTGGCTGCTTTTTCTGAGATTTAAAAATATTTTGCTCAAGACAATGCCAGAGATAAGCATATTATTATGTGCATAAATAAACAAAACATCCACCCATAAATCAAACGGAATAGGTTTTTTCGTTCTCAGAAAGCTTACTTGTGCCTGAAGGCAGAGACAAAGGAGCAGAACTGGCAGCTGTATTTGTCTTCTCGAGTAAACATGGCTAGTGCCAAGTGACTCCTCTCATGGGAACGCAAGCCTTGCATTGACATTAGAACGCGGTCACACTGTTTACAGGGGTAGCCACCAATCCTACATCTCTTTGGTAATTTTACGTCTTTTTTTACTTCTATGGAAGCTTCTTCTGGTTTTGATTCCCCCACTGGTTTTGATTCTTCAGCCTCTTTTTCAACTTCTGTGTTACTCACTTCCACCTCGGCATCATTCTTACATAGAAGTAAGCAAAAAAGATAAGGTTTATTTAAGGAACTTCTGATTTTAGGGATCAATATTTCCCTAAAATCAGGTGCATAATACATGGGATGAACTCAGCTAAGGGAGATGTGCTTTCTTACATGGCTTTATGGCTCTTGGCAGAAGGTCAACAAGGTCAGGAGCATAAGGTTTTAAAGAAAATTTAAAAAAAGCACACATAACTATATATTTGTAAAACAGAATGCTTGTAGCCATCTGCTCTGCCACCATAGGACTGAAGTAGTATTTACATCTTCCAGCACACCAAGAGGTGTCATCAATTGATATCCAAACCCAGAACAAAAATGTAATATATTGCAGCTTACCAGTCCTCAGACATATTGGCTATATTAGTATTATTTTTTTATCCTGTCAATAACGCTTACTCTTCTAGGAAGACAATGCTCACTGCATTGAAATCATAGAGGTGTGGCATTGCCACCCTAGCCTCGTGACCTGAACTACAACACCTCCCACTTTCCTCATCTCCATAATAGAGGGTGTGTTTTTTTTGTAGTCCCCTGAAAAGAACTGGGAAGGCTGATGTCATTGTTTGAAATTTTAGTGCAGTGCACAGGAAGCTAGAAACATTTTCGGCAAATACATAATCACTTCCTGTGAGCTGAACCAAAAGCACAAACAAACAAACAAACGTTACCTTTTTTCTACATACTCCTAAATCCCCCACCTACTATGAAATGAATATGAAGAGAGGAAGATATGTTTGAAGTCCAGCCTGGGTGAGTAAGCGGAGAACAGCAAGTGTGTTACCAGGTAAAAATTAAGAGGAAAAAGCTTAAATAACAAAACAAATGCAGCCACCTTATCCAAAGACTAGCAAGCTGCAATATATTACATATTTAATTCTAGGTTTAGATACACAGGTTAAAGAAGGGTGGGGATATCTATCTCTCTGCTTGATCATAGTTATAATGGCAAGAGAAGCACAGGCCTCACTTTCCGTTTCTCTTAGGAGTGTGCACAGGCCTCAAATAACAAGCTAAAAGAGCCTAAAAGTGCAAATACTGCATTGAGAGTAGGCTTTCTTTGCTATACAGGTACACATTTATATATACACACATAGATATTTATAGTTTAGAAGCATTTCAGCTCATTATTTTACCTTTGCTTTATTTAAAGCAGTACCCAAAAACAAAAAAAAATATATAGGACCATACTAATCTTTAAATGGGATGGCAATTTTTTTTTCCTTTTTTCACCTAGTCATCTGGCAAATAACACACTTCCTGACTATAGAAAAACAATGGAGAGTCACCTTAAGACAACAGCACTGTCAACCTGTGGAAAGGGTAGTGTTAAATACACTAAAAACTGTAGATGGAGTTGAATAACAAATTAAAGCTCCAGCTAACACTTTTGAAACAATTACAGCAAGTTTTTTTTTTTGGGGGATAAAGGTTTTACATAAATAAAAGCTGAGCACTTCAAGCATCCCTGTCAGTGTTACATCGTTTGTCTTAACCCTCTAGCTGACAATGTTTACTGGCCAGGTTGGCCTGTTAAAGGAAATTGAAATAGACTTTCTGGCTGGATCATCAAAAAAAGCCGAAAACCTAATGCAGATGCCACATCTAAAGCCCTGTACACACGATCGGATATCCTATGGATTCTAATCCGATGTTTTTTTTCATCGGAAATCTGATGAAACTGTCTTCCATCAGTCTTGCCCACACACCATCAGTCTAAAAACCGACCGTTTCAAACGCGGTGACGTAAAACACTCCGATGAGCCGAGAAAAATGAAGTTTAATGCTTCTGAGCATGAGTCGACTTGATTCTGAGCATGCGTGGGTTTTTTATCCGATGGAGTTCCCCACAGACGATATTAATTTGCTATCGGTTTTTTAACCATCGGATAAATTTAAAACATGTTCTATTTTTAAACACTGATGGAAAAAAGACCGATGGGGCCCATACACGATCAGTTTGTCCGATGAAAATAGTCCATCGGACAGTTTTCATCAGTAAAACCTATCGTGTGTACACGGCTTAAGAGTTGGTAAGCTGCAATATATTCACTTTTAGCTTTTAGGTTCACTACCACTTTAACTTTACTTATCTCTTATGTTCGTTCTAGGTGGACTTATCTTTTAAAATGAGCATCTGAACACTTCACATTTACAAATATTTACAGTAGAAGCAACATTGACTGTAACAGAATTATTAAGCATACACCTATGTTTAACAAAGCCTGCATGTCAAATGGATATGTTTATACGTTTAATGAAACCCAGAAAGACAGTTGTTTTTTTAATGCAAATTTGGATATCATTTGAAGATGAAACAATTTACTTAAAAACAGGCAATACAATAATGTAGGAGCTGGTAAAAATAATAACTGCTATTTTGTGACAGTTAAAGGCCATGAAACAGCTGTTTCAGAATCGGTTGGCCTGCACAGGTCCTTTGTTTACATGCTAAGGCTCCCTATCTTGTCACATGCACGGACCCCTAGTTGCCAGCTTTGGTGTAGAGAGGCAAGCTCTATGTCCACCTCGCAATGAATAATATGCATGACAACATAAATAACTACCCTATTAATTTAGCTGCAGGTGAGGGGTGGCATAAATCACAAGATGCATAGCCTGAATATATAAATGGAGCACTGAAAGCTGTACAGGCTTGATGGTTCCAAAATAGTCTGAAAAGGTAAAACATTAAAATTTACAAGTTGCTCTAAGTGCTTTAATTATTCCATGGACTTCATTTTGACTATTAGTAATATTTGAAAACGGATATGGAAAGTACTTTAGAAGGTCATTTGAGGCATAAAGAGAATAAACTACCTTTAAGTGTTTTTCATTTAAAGCAAAAAAATTTATAAATACTGATCTAACACCTTTAAACTGGCTGGTTGATCGTAGTCTATCCTTGCTACCACATCAGCACCCAAAGGAAGCTTGTAATAGTGTAACACCCTAAGTTCCTAAAATCTATTTGTCAAAGTCGTTGTCACAATAAAAACCAAGTTATTAGATATTTTATGTTGCTCTATCATGATCATCTTTTGGTTTATATGGGAAAAAAAATCACTATAAAAGCAACTGCCACAAAAATAATGTTATTCCTCTTAAAGGAAATATATTTGGCACATCAAAATATATTTCATGAAAACATTTACCAAAACTTAATTTAAAACACAAGTTGGGGGCAGTGACATCATGCAAATTATCATCCACTTATCCACGTTTCTCTACAGACAGCTGGAGAAGGACCGATAACTGGACTACAACTGCAAAATACTTAGACTGGAAGGACCAGGAACATTTAAAGGAGTGATATTACCATGTCAGGCTTCATTTAACAACCGAAAGAACTTTACCTTTCATATCTTATGTTTACTGCTTAGTATAGTTTATTAAACAAACCACCACCAGTGGATGTATTGCATATCTCTTCATAAAAGAACAGGCAGAAATGACAAAATAGTTGACAAGGTAAATACACCTACTTTCCAATTCCATATTTGCAATAGATGTACACTGCTGGGTGGTCTGAGGACCAGTTTGAGGAGCTCCATATAAGCTATAGTCAACAAACATACTGATAAGAATTCAACTGTACAGATGTTGGCATTGTAGAATGTCAAAGCAGTATGTTGTTTCCACAAATGTCTATGCTATAAACAAAGTTGCTCCAGCATGCTCCGTCATTTTGCCAGGAGTCACAGTTTGTACCTTTAATTCAGGTGGAAGTGGGTGAGCATTTCCATACTGGATGTGTTTGCGGAGATGGTTACAGATGGCTCGAAGAGTGGGATGGACTTCCACGCAGAATTTACATTTGTAGCCCACAACTACCTTTTCCTTTAATCCCTTTTTCACTGTCTCTTGACCACTTCCTGTCTGTAACTATAGCCAGAAAAATGCACAATTATCACAGCCAAATAAAAAGGAACACTGTGCACAAGTAATAACTCAGGTCTACTCAGACAATAGATCATTTAGAGAAATGGCCACTTTAGAGTAGACTAACATTTACAGACATAATATTACTCTAAAATTCACAATGTACTGTAGGAGAGGAATGCATTTTATGAAATAATTCAACAAACAAAAAGAAGTTTCTTCAAGTTCTCTTACAAATTGGTCAAATACAAATGTAATATTAAAAAATGTATAAATAAGTTCTGTAAGAAATACTCAAACATAATATAAATATATTATGCCAGAAAATTACATGACACTGATAGTTAAAATGCCCTTTTAAATAACTATTTTTTAACTACCGTATATACTCGAGTATAAGCCAAGTTTTTCAGCACATTTTTTTGTGCTGAAAATGCCCCCTCGGCTTATACACGAGTCACCTTTTTGCGCCTGATCTCCCAGACTTTGGGGACCCCCAACTTGGCACACATATAGCCCCACTCTTCCTCTACAGGTGTGCAAAGTTTGTTGTCCGGGGGACCTACGGCCGGGGAGCACCGATTTTTCAAGCCCGGACACCCCTTCCATAGACTCCCATGTTAAACGGTAATTTCTCCGGTAAATTTGGGGACCGGGTACTGGCCGGCCGTAGGTTCTCTGGACCCGAAACTTTGCACACATGTAGCCCCAGTTCTCCTCTACAAGTGTGCAAAGGTTGCTGTCTGGGGGACCTACGGCCGGGGAGCAATGATTTTTCAAACCCGGGCATTCCTTCCATATACTCTCATGTTAAACGTAAGTCTAGTCATGGACACAGTGAGGCATGGGCACAGTGAGGCATGGGCACAGTGAGGCATGGGCACATGGACACAGTGAGGCAAAGTGAGGCACAGTGAGGCATGCAGATGGACACCCTAGGCTTATACTCGAGTCAATACGTTTTCCCATTTTTTTGTGGTAACATTAGGTGCCTCGGCTTATATTTGGGTCGGCTTATACTCGAGTATATACAGTATTTATAACGATTTCCTAAAATTCTGCCCTAAGGACTAAATTCAACCTAGTGCTACCAGTTAACAATCAGTACATTAAAAGATAAGAAAAAGGATTTTTATACTTAAGGAGGTGCTAACAGAAACATAAAAAAGAGCTTAGTGGAGGTCTCTGTTCTTTATTTTCAATTGAAGGGCAATGTTTACTGGACGACAACTAGACATTTTACAGACCAATTCTTCAATATGGTATCCCTATCATTTATACGCCTTTTCTTTTTGCCATAAATCCATCTCGAAAACCATTTTAGTCTAAAACTGAATTTCCGTTACTTAAGTGACAAAATGGTAACTGTGCTTGCAATACCGGAGTCAAACTTTTCTAAAATGACTGCTTAAAGAATGATGCTAGATTAAGATTAATTAAACCTATACTTATCTGCTATGCATTCTCTGAGAGAAATAGAATATTAAAAAGGGCTCCAAACAAGGCAGCACAATGACTCAGTCACACAATGGGATGTATCAAGCGCTACGAAGAACCACAGGAATGTAGATCATAGTTGGACACAAAATCTAGATGCTTTATCATTTCGTTTTGATACGAAGAGGTGTGTGAAAAAAATGTTGGATGAAAAAGGTGATTCGGAACTTATCTCCCCATATGTGATCAGAAACTGAATACTTCTAATTTAAATATAATTTCAATAGAAAAGTAAACTATGGTGTCATGTTATCACACCAAAATAATCACTTATATGTAATCCTATTTAACACTTGGAAATTCTGTGAGGGACATTTATAAATATGTATGCTAATAACTAGTGTTAATACTTAGTAAACTAAATGATGACCATTCCAATTAATAGACAAAATATAACAGCTTTTACACATTATTCCTATGGAATGCTGCTCTATTTTCTACTCTCAAATTTTTCTTTTAGATATATCAAATTAGACATATTTATAAATGGGTCCTACATTTTATAATGTGTTTGTTTTTCATTTATTTAATACATACCCTACTATAGTCAGTTCACAGCACTGCCATAGTGTAGTGCTTTTTATTTAAACAACTGTACATGTTGCAGTCTGAAGGTACAGTAGTTAACTTTCAGGTCCAAATTGATGAATGATAACTTAAGAAAGGGTATGACTCATGTATTTATTCATATATTTTTTGCACAAAAACTATGGAAACTGCACTTATTTTTTGAACATGAAAAAACAAACCCTGCAAGTTAAACAACGTGCATTAAAAATGTACATTAGTACTCTCTAATGTGTGATCCAAAGATGTAGTCAATGCTAGCATACCACTTCTACCACTTCCAACTGCATTTTTATTAGTACATCAAGGTTTCAGTAACATTTCAGGACACTACATGTTCTCTTTATCAAGGCCCGTTTACAGCAAAGTTCAAAAACATTGTTGCAACTTACCCAAAACTTGCATTTAAAGCAACTATAATTAAAATGGAACTCCAGGCACCACCTAACTAATCTTAAAAATGCATCCCCCCACCCCTAACATCTATTATGACTAACCTGTGTATGAAAGATCTGTATACTTACCTATTTCAGCTTGCTCTAGTCACATATTCTCGCTCTCATGTGTCAGCCAGCATAGCTTCAGGGGGGAGGAATAAGCACTACCAACAGATGGGCCATAGTAAGTCCATAGGTGATGTCACTGCTCTAGGCTTTACTAGACGTTGTTGGAGCCCTCTCAACTCTCCCCTGCAGCCATGCTGGCTGACACAGTGGAGATCATGTAAATGGGCCGCAGCAACCTAAAAAGAGTTACCGTATATACTCAAGTATAAGCCGACCCGAATATAAGCCGAGGCACTTAATTTTACCACAAAAAACTGGGAAAACGTATTGACTCGAGTATAAGCCTCACTTTGCCTCACTGTGCCCATGCCTCACTGTGCCCATGCCTCACTGTGTCCATGACTATACAGATGTTTAACATGAGTCTATGGAAGGGGTGCCCGGCTTTGAAAAATTTGTGATCCCCGGTCGTAGGTCCCCAAGACAACAAACTTTGCACACTTGTAGAGGAGAAATGGGGCTACATGTGTGCCAGGTTTGGAGTCCAGGGGACCTACGGCAGGCCAGTAATGGGTCCCCAAAGTCCATGAGAAATTACCATTTAACATTGGAGTCTATGGAAGGGGTGCACGGCTTTGAAAAATCAGTGCTCCCCGGCCGTAGGTCCCCCAGACAACAATCTCTGCACACTTGTAGAGGAAGAGGGGGGCTATATGTGTGCCAAGTTTGGGGTCCAAGAGGCTTACGACCGTCTGGTACCGGGTCCCCAAAGTCCAGGAGATCAGGCGCAAAAAATTGACTTGAGTATAAGTCGAGGGGGGCATTTTCAGCACACAAAAAAATGTGTTGAGAAACTCGGATTATACTCGAGTATATACGGTATGTATACAGACCTTTCTTTTGCCAGTTAGTCAGAAGAGGAGTTAGGAGTAAGCATTTTTAAGATTAGTCGGGTGGTGCCTGGAATTTCACTTTATTATAACAATAATTAGTAATAATTCCAATAACAGATCTTTGCAAATAAGTAAAATACCTGCCTCTCCCAGTGTCCACCTTGCTAAGACAGTTCTAATCAAGAGAAACTGTCTGCTGAAGTGGAAATCGACTCCCCTGATGTGCTCAGTGGTCCCTTCGGAGGAACCACTGAGCACAGCAGGGGACACAGAAAATTGACACTCCCAGAAGTGTAGATTTCTGCAGATACTTTCCCTGGATTAGAGAAACATTTGGTAATGTTGACAGCAGGAGAAGTATACCTATTTTCTTTCCAGGGAACATTGGTATTGATGTCATATTTAAAGCTGCTACAATAGATAAATACTTCCAGTATGGCGCGCTTTACTACATATACTGCACAAGTGCATATAAAAAACACTTATTTAGCTGTGTACAGATACAGCCATACAAGTGTGAACAGGGCCTACAATTATCATAGGTTTACTAGCAATAAAGAATGATGAATAACAAAACAAAAGATTTTAGGGTTATGCATATTAACATATATTGTCAATCTTTGTGAGACACTATAAACTCCACTTTTGTACTCTTCAGAGTGTGTGTTTTATATATATTTATTTACAGACACTTCAGTCAGGCTTGATATAGTTCTACTTTAGGGTATACATAAGTACCTACCTAGCCATGTTTGTTAAACATGTAACATTTAGTTATTACTAAATCCTGAACTAATTTAGCAAATGAAACAAATATGTGCCAGCATTTATCTGAAAGAACATACCGTATATACTCGAGTATAAGCCAAGTTTTTCAGCACTTTTTTGTGTGCTGAAAATGCCCCCCTTGGCTTATACTCGAGTCACCTTTTTGCGCCTGATCTCCGGGACTTTGGGGACCCGGTACTGGCAGGCCGTAGGTCTTCTGGACCCCAAACTTGGCACACATGTATCCCTACTCTTCCTCTATAAGTGTGCAAAGTTTGTTGTCCAAAGGGACCTACGGCCGGGGAGCAACGATTTTATAAAGCCGGGCACCCCTTTCATAGACTCCCATGTTAAATGGTAATTTCTCTGGTGACTTTGGGGATCCAGTACCGGCCGGTCGTAGGTCCCCTGGATCCGAAACTTGGCACACATGTAGCCCCATTTGTCCTCTACATAGTTTGCAAAGTTTGTTGTCTGAGGGACCTACGACCGGGGAGCACTGATTTTTCAAAGCCGAACACCCCTTACATAGACTCCCATGTTAAACGTCAGGCTAGTCATGGGCACAGTGAGGCATGCACATGGACACAGTGAGGCATGCAGATGGACACCCTAGGCTTATACTCGAGTCAATACGTTTTCCCAGTTATTTGTGGTAAAATTAGGTGCCTCGGCTTATATTCGGGTCGGCTTATACTCGAGTATATACGGTACTGCATTTTCCATAACTGATCATATACTCCCTTTCATTAATTCAATGCTGGTTAGAAAATGAAAAAAAAAAATGTTTTCTCCATTCAGAAACTGATAAATGAGGCCCATTGTTGTAACTGGGTTTGTATTATTGTCAATACTATTTTAAAGTTGACCTTTCAATAAAAACTGCAAGGTGCCTGTCATATATATCAGAGCTGCCTCCCTCATCATAAACAGCAGCCAGCCTTAAAGTAAAAGAAACCTGCAGGGGAAAAAAAGCGATTAGATATACACCCTACTTTCAGTTTTAGTTCATGGCTCGCATATGAGGGTGATACTTTCTGACATAATGCCCTAAAGATGCTCCTGCACTGTGCTGGAGCATCGTATTACAAGATTTGGAATTGTCAGGATTCTTCTGCATCTCACTAGAAGGATAGTGACATCACCACCTGCAGAATGAGGCTGGGGTAAGGCTAGTGTATGTACTAACATTTTTTCACTAGATTTGCATTATTTTATTTAATTTTTTATATGGGAGAGGCCCTGATCTATTAAGTAGATCTTGCATTTTACGTCAAGGTCCATTTTCCTATACCAATATCAGAGTGTCTAGGCAAAGCAGTGCAAACAGTTCAGAATAGATCAATCCAGTAACTACATAACATTACTGCAACACTAATTATGCAGTAAAGGTATTCAATGATAGTTTTTTGTTTGTTTTTTAAGCAATTTGGTAGTACAGATTTTTCCCGTGAAAGGCTCTGAATATAATACTTACAACTATATAAGACAACAATATAATCAAAAGCATTAAATTGAGCAGTATCTTACCTTTTCCTGTTTGCCATCTGGAATTAAACTTTCAGCAGTTTTTTGCTTTTGTAACAGCTGCTTCCTCCTTTCTTGGCGTTTGGCACGTTTTTGGAAATCTTCAATGTGTATGGATAAATGGAAGGTTAGCTCAGCGATACTGCTTAATTTGACATTGCAGTGTTTGCACTGATAAACGGTTGTATAGGAACGGGTACCTGTGGTACCCACAATGGAGAAGTCCCTCTTTATGTCTTTGCAGTGATGGTCTGTGTAGTGCATGCAGAGAAGTTCAGCTGTGCTAAAAGACAACTTAAAGCATTTGATACATCTAAATGGAAGCAATTCTTGTTCTTGGGTTTCTGAGTCCTCTGATGGTACATCGATTTCAGGTTTTTCTTCTAAACAGCTTAGGCTCTCGTTTTCTTCACCATATACAAGTGTAAAATAACTACCAAGCTTACTAGCATGCTGTTTTTTGGGGAAAACTCCAGGATGCCTTTTTATATAATGTGATACAATCCCTTTTTTGCTATAAGACTGAAATGCACAAAGAGAACATTTTTTCTCCTCAATGGCCATTTTCAAATCATCACTCATTTCAGAAGAATCTTCATTATCAGGGGTAGAAATTACAACTTTGTCTTGTATATCATCATTTACAGTTCTAGATGCAGCTAGACAATGTGTATAGTATGCATCTATGTCATGCCGTTTCTGATAATGTGCAGCAAGACCTTTTCGAATTGGATTAGTATAAGAACAAAGTGCACATGTGAACAGATTATTTTTGCCTTCTGGTTGAGCTCGGACATTATTATGTTTTATACGATAGTGCCTTGCGATCCCTTTTCTGGTAGAGCAGAAATATTTACACAGCTGACATCTGAAGACAGTGTGTGGGTTAATGTTCTTGCGTGGTCTGAAGCCAGTAAGCCCAGTAACTTCCCCTGGTTCCAGAGTAACTACTGTGTGAGGAGGTATGTGATCAGAGTAAATATCTGGATTGGGACTAAAAGCTTCTTTCTCCGGTGTTTTAGAGAGCATGTTAGGTTCCGCTTGATGATGATATTTTTCATAATGAATTTTTAGTTTTTCAAGTGTACCATGGGTGTAGGGGCATAATTTACATCTGTAGGCACCATATCCCTGTTTAAATAATTTATTATTTTCTTCACTTTCATTTTGAGTTGATTCATTAGGTGGTTCTACATCATGCACAAAATCTTCAGCTGTGACCTTTATCAAAGGATGCCGTTTTTGGTAGTGGGTAAGAACACCATGAATACGTGTGTTAATGTATGGGCAATGTCTACATTTATACACTGCTCCTGGGTTAATGTCTACATCTTGGGCAAAATCAGCAGCTTTAACCTTCATGCCAGGATGCTTCTTACCATAGTGTGTTAGAAGGCCATGTAAATTGTTGTATTCAGATAAGCAGACTGCGCACTGATAAGGTGAAGAAGACTGTGAAGAGGACAGCTGTGCAGTTTTTTCTTGCAGTAAACTGGAGTCATCTCCACTCTCCAAAAATGGTTCTAGGTTTATGGAATCTTTATGGGTAGACGCAGTGCCAGTCAGTAATGACAATTCTTCGAAATGTGACATTTGTACAGCTCCTTTCTCCTTTATGATGTCAAGAAGTACGGATTCATCTCCTTTCAACGCCCATGGATGGAAAGATTGATAGTGATTAGTGATATCCCATATCGAAGGAGCTTCAAAGTTACAGTCTCTGCAATTATAGGATTTGGTTTCAGGTGTTACTTGTGCAGGTGTAGGATCAGGTCCTGTGCACAACTTTGTTGCCATATAGGTATAATCCACATAGTGCTCAGGATGCCTCCTTTGGTAATGTTCAAGAAGACCACTTGGCTCTGAATGAGAATAAATACACCATTCACAGTGATAACCTGCTTGAATAAATCCATCTAAGAAAGCCCATTTCAAAATTGAAGTCACTGTAGCCTTGAGAGTAGGATGATCTTTCTTCATATGCTTTCTCAGTGCATAAACATATGGTGTGGAAAATGAACACTGCCTACATTTGAGACTTCTAAGTTTTGTCTTTTCTGACTCTGTAATGGAAGGTGCATTTTGTGTACTAGTAGGTTTCTTTTGTCCTGGTTCACAAAGACTCCTTATTGCAGCTGTATGTTGCCTAACAGTATCTGCATTTACCTTGTAGTCTTTGTGCTTCTTTTGATAATGTATAAGAACTCCTTTGACAGTTTGATTTCCATAGTCACAATGCTGACAGAAAAACATCTCATTATCTTTGGGCTGACTCCTTTTTTTTGTGCTTTGCACTGGAACAGGTTTCGGTTTTCCTGGTGCGTGGTGTTGGCCTTCTACATTTCCTAGCGATTCAGATGTTGGTGGTGCCTGTCGAATATACTTAGCAGTTACTTTAATTTCAGGATGCCTCTTTTGATAATGCACCAATACTCCAACAACAGAGCGGTTACTATATGAACAATGCTTGCAGTAATATAGCTCAACATTTACTTCTGGGTGGGAAGCCACATTGGTAATACTGGGAGTAACAGAAGCACCTCCATCAAATGCGAACTGAGAAATGGCTGTTCCACTATCCACAGGAACAACACGCATTGTTTTTTGAATCCTGAAATAAGATGCCTTTTCATCAGGATGCTTTTTCTGACAGTGAACTAAAACAGAATGCATGTTTGGACTTGCAAATCCACAAATGTCACAATCATAAACTACAACATTGTTAACAGAAGGACTCTTCTGGTTGTCATTCTCTGTAGCAAATGGCTTCGAAGTATTTTTAGTAAAGGATGTTGTAGAGTTATTTCCATGACTTGATGGAGTGGATGTCAACATGTTTTTTGGAGCAGAATTTAAGATTTCTCTTAAAGTTTGTGACTCAGCATTAGGGTCTTCTGATTGGTCAACAACATAACTAGAAAATATCATAGCATTATTGATTTTTACAGTTGGGTGCATTCTTTGGTAGTGTGGCATCAAGCTCCGAACATTAGGGCTTGTGTATGAACAAAACCGGCATTTATAAATCAGATCTGACTGGTCAAAATTGAGAACATTCATTGCTTCAGGATGGTGCTCTGTATAGTGCTGTTGCAAATCCTCAAAATTGTTATAGTCAATATAGCATTCAAGACATCTGTATACAGCACTGTGATCATTAGGATCCAAGATATACCTAAAACTGAACTTTATGTAGGGATGCATGCGTTGATAATGAGTACTAACACTTCGGGCAGATTTGTTGCTGAAATCACAGTGTTTGCAGTAATATAACCTTCCAGATTCATCATTGAAATCCAGATTGTCACCAAGTTGGTCACTCTCATAGAAAATGGACTGGTTTAAAGCAAGAGAAGAATTCTGTTCTTGGTCTTTCATACTAGCAGACTGGTAGTAGTAATCCTCATCATCGTCTGATAATGTCAACTCAATTTCTGCACTATTGCCTCCAGAATAATTGTTCTGAATGTTTCTGAAGTTTGTGTTCTTTGGGGACATTCCAATATCTGTATTCCACATGTGTTGCATAGCATACTGATCTCCTGACTCTATCTGTTCTGATGGATCCTCCTCTTTGTCCAATTCTACTTCTATTTCAACTTCATTCTCCTCATCATCTTCATCGTCTTCCACATTTATAACTGCATCCTCCTTGTGTTTGCTTTGGTTGATCTTGCTCTGAAGATTGCTTGCAATTTCATCAATTCTAGTTCTTTTCTTCACAGGTGACAAGTCCAAAGGAAACTCACTTGATCCTTTCCGAGATGTCTTGGCTACAAAATTATTTTTGGAAGATAATCCTAAAATAGATGTTTGACTCTTTCTTACTGTGCTAGAGTCAGTCAAATCGGTTTCATCACCTTGCATTTGATGTACCAGATTACCACTACTATTTGGCAAGTTGTCACAAAATGAATGTTTATGTTGTTGGTGAACACGCAGACCTTTTAGAGTTGTTGTAGAATAATTGCACATAGTGCATTTGTATGGGTTCTGCTGAGAAGAGTCTGCTATGTTTCCAGGTTTTTTGCCATTTATATTATTACTCTCATATGCTTCATTTAATGATGAAGACATGCTTTCACTAAGTGAATTAATGGGATCCCACTCTGATGATGTACCACCATGGCACTGCTTGTGTACACCAAGCTTGAGGGGACTTTTGCAAGAAAAGGGACATTCATCACACTTGTAAACAGGGGTTTTTCCAGACAAGTGGATATTTTCAATATGACGAGAGATACTTCGTCGATGCATTGTGAGAAATGGGCAAAATGGACATTGAAATCTGTTCATAAACCTTCTAAAGGGAATTCCCTTTGTCTCCAACAGTTTGTTGTTCTCAGATCCCAACAGTGGTTCTCCAGACATTCCAAGTTCCATTGAACCTAAACCATTTTCCCCATCAATGTCAATATAGTCATCATCTGAGCTTGAATCATTAAAAAAACTGTTCTCATCCATATCCATCATGGAACTGGATCTTTCTGACATTTCATAGGGAGACCTTTCTGACATATTCAAAAGGCCCGGATTTGTGGCCAGCTTTGGTTGTTTCACTGGAACATGTGGCATTGACTGATATTTTGATGGATTACCACTTGGAAGATTACTTACAGGATTTCTATAGGCAGACATACTAGCATTAGCTGTATCATGTGTTGCCATGTTTAGAGGCATATAACTAGATCCAGGATTGGGTATTTGAGAACTTCTATTTTGTAGATCTGATATATTCAGTCCATCCTGTCTTAAACTTGATAGGATTTTGACCATTCCCCTGTGTTTCTTCATCATGTGATCACACCAGCGCTCCCGTCGTGGTGTCTGGTAGCTGCACCATTCACAGCAGAAATTTCCTCTAGACTTTGTTAGAGGTTTTACCATAGATTCTAGAATGCTGCGTTCTACAACTTCAGCTGGTAGTTCTTTACATGTTTCTTGCATTGGCATTGATACAGGGGGGGTTTGGGAAACTGAAGTTGCTTGCATTTCTTTTAAGCTATTTTTGTGGTACATTTTCTGATGCTTAATTATTCTTGCCCTTCTTGGTGACTTGTATGTGCAAAACTGACAAGAGAAGACTTTGCCAAAACCATCATGTAGCATAATATTATAATTTGCATTTCCAGGACCTCCAGGGCTCCCTCCTACAGGTCCATGGACTTTTTTAGTATGCTCCACAAGAAGGTATTTAGATCTAAAATAGCGAATACAGAATTTGCACTGAAAAAACTTATTGGTTGGCTTAGAACTGCTGGCAGAAGGTTGACTATAGAATCCAAGGCCCTGACTGTAGTATGATCCAGTAGTTGCTTGTGGAGTAGTCTGATCTGAAAGAAATAAGGGAACAAGAAAAATTAGTTTTAAAATACATTCTCTAAACAAGCACAAACTAAAACTGACATAAAAAAGGGCAACCTCTTAGTTATTCTATTTATGATCAGACACCACTCTCATAGGGAATAAGAAATGATTAGTCTGATGTGTACTAGGCAACATGAGAAAATGTAGACTCTCAGTGATAACTGGGGTAAACAAACAAAATGTCAAAATATATTTAACCTACCATGAGTTTCTTCTGTAGGCACAAATTCATCTTTCATAGAAGGAAACACAGCTTCTGATTGGTTGGTGGAATTCGTACCCACAGATCTAGCCTGACTAGAGCCTTCCTCAGTAACGTCTGTGGGCTGCAAAAATGCTGTATGAACATCTTGTATGTGAGCCTTTAGATCTTCATAGGATTGAGCTCTGAAGTCACATCCATCACACTGAAGAACTTCCATGGTCTAATGTTATTTTTTTACATTAGGAAATTCTGAAAAACAGAAAGAACATACAAACTTGTTATATATTGTGCAACAGAATCTGCAAAGTTATCTCACTGAAGATATTAAACATTTGCAGGGCTATTAAATGAGGTTTGGTTAAGTGGTGTATCCCCCTCTTGGTTGTAGTACACCAAAGACAACAGAGCAGAAAAAAAAAGTGGATTCTTGGACATTGAATATAATTGCCATTCAAACACATTATTTTAACTAAGACCTGGGTGCTACTGAACTTTGTCTCCAATAAGAGGATTTGCCTTTTCGCATATCAACAGAAATCTTACAAGCCAACATTCCAATAAGATAAAAATAAAAATGATACTCTTAATCCAGCAAAATACAGAAAATGTGGCACCATTGATACACATGGTATTGCCTGTGTGCTAACTAGGCGGGAATGGTAAGTAGTACAGTAAAATTGTTCTATAAACCTGTTGGAGCATACACACATGAACGTAGTGACACTGGCCAAAATTATTTCCAAATGATCATTACATCATTTAAATGAACCTAATCCAATGTAATTTAATTCAACCTAGATCCCCAATATTTGGTGATTCTGGAATAACTTCCTAAATCAGTCTGGGAAATATCAGCCTTAATTGCTATTGGATGACAAAACATAACTTTGTACATCATCTCCCAATGACTAGGGAAAGATTGCCTAAAACTTACTAGACAGTGTATGTGCATGTTAAAAATGTATTTACTAAAAGGACTTAAACACACAAAAGTGTGAACATTAATTTTAATTATCCAGTTATGTGCAAAATAAAAAAAGGAATCAGATATTTTCATTTCACATAATTGTATATTTTTACATTTTGTGTGAACATTCTCAAGTCCTTTAGTAAATCAGCCCCCTTGTGTCTCTGTAACTACAGTCTCTTAGTTACATGTGTTAGGTGTGAATGATACAACACTTGCACTCTGCAGATGCATTCTTCAGCCTAAAGCCTAGTACACACGGGCCGAATGTCAGTCAGCATCGGGCCGTTAAAGAGAAACCGGCTGACATTCAACCTGTGTGTACTGCAGCCAGCCGTTCGTCCGGTTTATGTTGATGGTGCACAATCGAAAAAAAAAAAAGGTCTGCCGATCGGCTCCCAGCCAATGGCTGAAAGCGCTGACTGGAGTGTTCTGGCAAGCGGGGCAGTCCACCCTGTCCAAACACAATACCACAGCAGGGGAGATTGCTGTACTAACATCACAGTTTGTACAGCGGCCCCTCCTGAGTTGTCAATTTTTTTTCAGTTCAGCCCTGGTTGATAAAAAAAAATAAAAAAAAATAGTAGTGTGTACCAGACTTAAGTCTAATTATTTTATTTATCCTCTCCCAGTGCTGTGTGGATGCAACCACACATCATATCAGCAAAGGTGCAAGCTCTCACCAACTCTTTCTGGTCTTAAACCAGGTCCCCTGGATACAATGCATGTAATACAGTAATCAGAGGCAGAAGTGGACATGATATGCCTCACAGGCCATAAAAACAACCCCCCTCCCCCCAAAAAAAAACAAAAAACAAAACGGGGGTATCCCAGGAACCATCACAAGTGCAGAAGTGCTTTGGAATTATACACTAAAGTTGCAATTTTTTAAGAATGCTTTGCCACATTCAACTATGCTAATGAATCCCTGTTAGCTAGCCAAACTAGATTTTAAGTAAAGGTCCACAAATCAAAGAGCAACAAGGCTTAAAAGCCATGTTCACTTTTTTAAGAAAATTGCCTATGCAGTCAAGGGGCCCCAGTAGGTAAAAAAAAAGCTATGCAGCTTTGATAAATTATTAATTTGTTTGCCAAGCCTGTAGGCTATGTGTGCTCCCAACCCTGAAGCCTGGATAAAAAACTCCAATAGTTAGAATTCTCTCATCCTGCCTTCTTGCGAGTATGTTCCAGCATTATTATAGCCCTATCTACAAGTCAGAGCTCTCTGTCTGCTATCTGATTAATCAGTGTAAGCAATCATTAAGACCAGCACCCCCTATTACCACAGGAGAGAGCATCTCCCTGCTCTTTTTGGGCTGTACATGTGCAGGATATATCTTTTTCTGTTGCAGCTGCTGAGCTTATAGGCGACAGGAGAGAAAAAACACAAAAACAGCTTTCAAAGGATAT
This sequence comes from Rana muscosa, assembly GCA_029206835.1. Lineage (NCBI taxonomy): Eukaryota > Metazoa > Chordata > Amphibia > Anura > Ranidae > Rana > Rana muscosa. The sequence continues at coordinate 688,948,201 of CM055116.1, read as the reverse complement.
AATAAAACAGAAATAAAAAACATAATTGCAATTAATTTGGTAGGTTTGGCTGAAATTTGCTTTGTTTCATCTAAACCTACAGGTTGTCTTTATTTATTTTACCTCCTGTAGATCTTTGTGGTGGATACTTATCAAATTATCAAAAAACGTCAGGCTCTGAGTTTTCTAAACACAGTGCTAGATTGTGTGAAAAAGGTTGATATCTGCTGTAGATCAAATGACCAATCATATAACCCCACCCCACCCCATGGCTCTTCAGCACAGTCCATTACATAGAAAAACCTTTTTATAGTATACCCAAAGAGCAGATGACTTCTGCTTTCAAAGCTCCATGCAAAAAAAGCAGTTCATCCAGTTTTTTTCCACCTCTACCCTTCCCCCAGCTTAGACCTTTCTTCCCAGATAAAGAAGGCACTCCTCTGTTAAATAGTTCCAGCACATTTTCTAGAGCGAGAAGACAAGGCTTTACAGAAGCTGGGAAGCTCACCTGCTTTAGAAGCAGCCATTTTAATACAGTGAATACAGAAATAACAAACATGTAGCCTAAACATAACATGGCTCACACGACAGCCTCCTCTGCTCAAAACACACTACCCATGCAAAAATATATCTAGCAATAAAACATAACCCTGGTTATAAAAAGAAACATGTGCCCATTTTGCTACAGAACAAAAAGCAAGGATTAATAGAAAACATTGCATGAGCTTGCAACAAAGATTTTAGGTAAGACTGAAACTAGTCTTCTTTTCTGCACCCTTTATAAGTAGGTAAACTAAGAAAGAAAGAAACCACCAGATCAAAGAAACATAAAAATAGGTCATATGAAAATCACTCCCATTCCCATGGGAGTTGTCTTCTCTCTGCAGAAGGACATCTAACTGCTTGCTAGATTCCAAAGTCTAACACTTCATGTACACTAACAGCTCCTAAACTTGAGTTTAAAAGATTTTGGCATTATTTTGCCAAAGCTCCTAAACTCAACTCTATAAAAGCCTACACTATATTACCAAAAGTATTGTGACACCTGCCTTTACATGTACATGAAGTTTAATTGCATCCCAGCCTTAAGCCTCGTACACACGGTTGGACTTCAAACAAACTTTTCCGTGGATTTTTGTTCAAAGGGAGTTGGCCAAGAACACCCATAGCATACACACGGCAGGACTTTTCTGTAAACTTTCCCAAAACTTTCCCAACATCACATGGTTTTTCTGCTCTTTACCGCCACCCTTTGGTCAACTTCTGCTATTGTTGGTTGATTTTAACATTGGTTCTGGGCATGCTTATTTGTCCATCGGACAAAAGTCCGATGGATTTCTGTACACACGGTCGGACTTTGCTCCATCGGACTTTTGTTGGCGAAAAGTTTGTCCGTTTGCAGACCGAACATTTGTCCGATGAAAACCCAAAAAGTTTGTCCGATGGAGCGTACACACGGTCGGATTTTTTGTCAAACTTGCTCAAAATGAAGTTTGTTGGCAAAAAGTCCGACCGTGTGTACGAGGCTGTAGTCTGTTGGGTTCAATAATGAGTTGGCCCACCCTTTGCAGCTATAACAGCTTCATCTCTTCTGGGAAGGCTGTCCACAAGGTTTAGGAGTGTGTCTATGGGAATGTTTGACCATTCTTTCAGAAGCACATTTGTGAGGTCAGACACCGATGTTGGACGAGAAAGCCTGGCTCGCAGTCTCTGCTCTAATTCATCCCAAAGGTGTTCTATCGGGTTGAGGTCAGGACTCTGTATAGGCCAGTCAAGTTCCTCCACCCCAAACTCGCTTATCCATGTCCTTATGGACCTTGCTTTGTGCACTGGTGCACAGTCATGTTGGAACAGACAGGGGCCATCCCTAAACTGTTCCTACAGTTGGGAGCATGAAATTGTCCAAAATGTCCTGGTATCCAGACATCTTAAGAGTTCCCTTCACTGTAACTAAGGGGCCAAGCCCGAACCCCTGAAAAACAATCCCACACCATAATCCCCTCTTCACCAAATTGTTTGGACCAGTGCACAAAGCAAGGTCCATAAAGACATGGATGCGCAAGTTTGGGGTGGAGGAACTTGACTGGCCTGCACAGAGTCCTGACCTCAACCCGATAGAACACCTTTGCGATGAACTTAAGTGCAGACTGCGAGCCAGGTCTTCTCGTCCAACATCATCCTCCTTCATAGTCCAGGAACAGTTTGGTCGATCGTTTGATAAGATAAAGTGAACACAGAGGTACCCCGGAGATAGACGTTTCTTGGAGAAATACCCAGGCTGTGGCTTAACTATAGGCATCTTGTGATCCTCTTGTGAACGGGGATCATGAGAATCTGGTAAGGAGATAACTATATCATCTGGTGGTGGAATTTGCACTTTGAAGATGGTGGATGGATTTTACCAATGCAAATTTGTGAATCAGCCCATAGTTTCAAGCACTGGTGGACTCTTTATTCATGAATTTTGATGTAGCGCGATTTCAACGTTTTATTTACGTCCAACACCAGTACCTGACCTCACAAATGCACTTCTGGAAGAATGGTCAAACATTTCCATAGACACACTCCTAAACCTTGTGGAGAGCCTTTCCAGAAGAGTTGAAGCTGTTATAGCTGCAAAGGGTGGACCAACTCAATATTGAGCCCTGCGGACAAAGACTGGGATGCCATTAAAGTTCATGTGCATGTAAAGGCAGGCACCCCAATACTTTCCGTACTATAGTGTATGCGTCAATGTATACGTAGGCTTTAAGCAGAGTTTAGGAGCTGCTGCAGTTAGGGGAGGTTCAACCTCCCTCTCTTGAACGCTGCAGAATCACGTTCAGGATAGGAACGTTTTAACTGCCAGCCATGGGAAAACGCAAAACCGTGGCAAGATTTTGCGTTTTCCCGTGTTAAATGACGGCCAAGTGTACATGAAGCCTAATGCCGCGTACACATGATCGGAATTTCCGTCGGAAAAACCTTGGATGGTTTTTCCGATGGAATTCCGCTCAAGCTTGGCTTGCATACACAAGTTCTCTGAACTTTCGACCGTCAAGAACGCAGTGACGTACCACACTACGACGAGCCGAGAAAATAAAGTTCAGTGCTTCCGAGCATGCGTCGAATTGTTTCCGAGCATGCGTAGGAATTTTGCGTGTCGGAATTGCTACAGATGATCGGAATATCCGATAGGAACTTTTTCCGTTGGAAAAATAGAGAACCTGCTCTCAATCTTTTGTTGGCGGAAATTCCGACAGCAAAAGTCCGATGGAGCATACACATGGTCGGAATTTCCGATCAAAAGCTCACTTTTCTTTTCTTGTCGGAATTTCCGATCGCCTTGTTTTTACTAGCCAAACCTGCAAACCCCTTCAACACAAAGGCTGCTGCCTGCCCTCTCAAAAAGGTTCTCCTAAACCTTCATTGTACCGCCCTAAAGCTGGTCATACACTACCTGACAAATATAATTTAAAAGTACTTAAAAATTTTGTTTGTCTTTAAAGTGGTAGTAAACCGCTGTGTTTTTTTTTTTTTGCAACCTGCAAGGCAATGTCATTATGTGCTAGTATGCATCGACTGTGAGAGTGGCTGGAGCCACGATGATGTCACTCCCACGCATGTGCACGGGAGCCACCGTTTATGGCACAGGACTTTGAAGGAACTGCCCAGGTGGCCGCTCCTTCAGAGAGCATGCACCAGTGATGTCACTGCATGCATCAACAGTAAATGTCTCCTAACCAGCCCACGTTTAGGAGATATTTACAGTGTCTATAGGGTAAGCCTTATTTTAAGCTTACCTCTAGGTAAAAATTATGCATGGAAGTTTACTCTCACTTTAACATTCCTTTTAGAACGAATGGACTTTATGAAACAAAAACCCCATGCACTGTTAAGCCAGCCATAGACAAGAGCAATATTCTTTCCTGCAACTATGGGTTGCAGGAAAGAAAATCAATCAGTTACCCCATCAACACCGTCAGTGTAGATGGGGGAATCCCTCCCGTGGAGCCATTGTGTTTCTCCTGCCAGGAGAACACAGTTATTGCTAGCAGCTATAACAGTCGCTAGCAATAATCGCATGTAAAATCGGGTAGGCTTGTTGTACCTAAGCTGATGGATTGATCAACTTTGGTACATTTAGCCTGCCCATAACATGGTTGAATCGGCCGAGATTCAAACCATCAATGGCCAGCTTTAGAAATGCATTCTAAAGTAAATTTTCCATCCTACTACTTTGAATTTTCTCATCATTGAGGTCAAAAACAAACATCGATTTACCCCACGAATAATTAGAAAAATCGAACGAATGTTCTTAAAAAACAAAAAAATGTAAATGGGAGCTTGTTCAATCAGGATTTGATAAAAAAAAAAACTGGAAGCTAAATGGTTTCTATGCAGAGCTGCACCAGATTTTGCACTCCCCACTTTTAGTAAATCAACCCCAATAAATAGTAGACTAATTCTCAATTTTGCATTCACATTACACACGGCTATAAAGAGTTAGTGTACTTTAGATGCAAAGTGCATTATATTTACCTCCAAAACCATCATAGCTGCTGAGGAGACGTTTGTATACATAGGCAGTGTGTAGTATTGGAATCCAGGCCCTAACCTTTGAAGCCTTTAAAATTACAGACTGTCTTATGTGCCTTGTCTGTCTTGTTAACAATTTGTTTTTTAATTAGGGATGTTTCTGTTTAGAAATGTTCATGTTAAAGAGGAATTGTTCCTCATCATAGGTCTTTCAGAGTAGAGTATGCCAAAGATTTTTCATCTTTTGCATTATATGAGCTGGTGGATTAAAAAAACGATTACCAATTATTTCTGGGGGCAACCTTTGGCAACTATTGCTGAAAGCAGCTTTAATGCTGCAAAGTGGAAAAAAAATGCAAAACAATGCATTTGCAACCTCACTGGTTAAATGGGGCATTAGTTAGAAAAACATCCAAAATGCTATGGGTATCCTTTTTATTGGCAGGGGCTTGGAAACTTGTCAGGACTGAGTGGTGCCAAATACTGGGCAGTTCTAGAGGACATACTGCTTTTATCTGCAAGAACCTGAGACTGGGGAGGGGGTTCCAATGCAAGAGTCTCTATCGCTTGGAACAGCCCAGAGCGCCAAAGCTCAATCCAAACAAACATTTGTAATAAGCCCTGAAAATTGTTGGTCCCCACTTAACCTCATAGAGAGAAAACACATTTTGCAGAGCAGAATGAGCAAAAAATGGCAGACTCCAGACATGTAAAACTGGTTCCAAGTACTGACTTGGAGGTGAAGATTTATGCAACCAACAAACGTCTGCCGTCTTTTCTTTAATCTATTTTTTTGTCACTTGAACGTATTTTGCTTCTTCAAAGTGTTAAGTACGTTGCATAGATCAAATGATAAACATTAATCTTTATTCCAGGTTGTAATGTTATAAAAAAAAATGTGGAAGAGTCCAAGGTGCAGCATACTTCTGCAAAGCACTGTAAATGTTTATGGAGTTCTTTACTGTACCCTCCCTCATTTGATATCTCCTGCATGCAGCAGTTCCAGGGTGAAATGTTTACAAGTGTCCATCATAGACACTTGACGAACCCTGGGTGCATTTCTAGTATTTAACCTTCAGTCAGGTATCACTAAAACCTGGATGTGTACTACCTAGAAAACAACAGTTTCTGTAGTGTACAGTTGTCCACTATGTGTCTGGGACCCGGTAATAGTACTTTCACACCGCTGTGATTCGGTTTCTTTGCAGCATGGGTGTGGGTTACCCACACTTTCCCATAGACTTCTATTAGACTGGTCATTTTTAGTGCATTTCCCGAACACGCACCAAAAAAATACTGCGAGCTGCATCTTTGGCGTGCTTTGAAAAAAGCACCAAAACACCCGATTTAATAGAAGTCTATGGGAAAGCACGGGTAACCTGCATGAAAACCGCAGTATACTGTGCTGCACTAGAGTTACAGGGAAACTGCACATGGGCAGTGTGAAAGGAGCATCAAGAGTGCTCACAAACAAGCAAAAACAGAACAGAGTACAATCCCTACATGGACAAAATAAAGGGTCATTTCAAAAGGCTATGTCCAATAAACTAATTATCTAAATGAGCATTTCTCATTTAGAGAAAAAAAAATAAAAAAAGTATGCATATGGTTTCCTCAACCTTATAACAACCATAGCATTTGGATATTTTTTTTTAAAAAGGAACTTCGATTTCAACTTACATAGGCATTACGGTTCTAGAATAGAAATAACTGACAAAATTAAAGTCCAAGTAGAGGAGCAAGTGTTACAAATAAAGGATGTGGCTTGTATTTTGCAAACAGTTTGCTGAAAGCTGGTTTCCTGTCCTCAGTGGACCAACAGAAAACCCTTTTTGTGGCACTCTGCAGCTCCATCCTGATAAAAGATTAGAATAACCATGGAACGCCTATATATGTATATATAAATAAATATTTCTAAATAGACCGATATAAAAAAAAAATATTCAACCTTTTTTTACTTGGCAAAAAAATGACAAACAACTAACAATTGATAAGATTTCTATAACAGGAACACAAAAGCAAAATGTGGATGCATTAATTGCATAGCTATAGAAGTCAGATGAAAGTGACTGTAAGATACAAGCACAAAATATCATGTAAAATTTTCCTAGTGCCCATATTTTCAGGGTAATCAAATAAACATGGGTAGTCTTCATAGCTTCTTTAATTTTTTCTTCCTTGCAAAAATTTAAATAATAAGCAGTAGAGAACTAATAGATCAAGGTGTGGATTAAAATTAATTCACAATAAGACCACTTTTACACTGAGGCGCTTTCACGCTAAAAAAAAGCTCCTGAAAAGCTTACGAAAACTTACTTCCATTAAAATCAATGAATGCTTTCACACTGGGGCAGTGCACCGACAGAGCGGTGAAAAAACACCACTCTGCATTGAAATGAATTGAAAGCGCTTCAAAAGCGCCTGAAAAGCTCTTCAAAAGCGCTAAGTGTTTTACTGGCAGTTTTTCAAGCTCCTCAGTGTGAAAGAGGCCTAAGGGCTTGTTTACACTTGTGATTGGGGGAAGCGATAAAACCAGTTTTTACTACCTCTTTCCCCTCTCCCAACTGCCCTCCTAAAGCTGCAAAGGCAGCTGGACAGGGTTGTACATGTGCCTTGGCCGCAATGCAATGTTTCAGAACCGTGGCAAAAATTATACCTCCTGTCACATTTGGCAAATCCATTTAATCCATTTGGCAAATCCATTTAAGTGAGTGAGGCTGGGATGCAACTGAGTGTCATGAACAGGGTTGTACATGGTAATGTGGCATTTACAGGAATAAAACAGGTGGTGAGTAGGAGACATATTTATTGCCTTGTCACTGCACGAGAAAAAAAAACAAGGGAGAAGCGCCACTTAAATGCCCCAATGCTACTAGCTACAGCTCCCCAGATTGCAGTAGTGGAGTCTGCAGGACAGGATGAGCGGCGGATGTTGTTCTTACAAACAATGAGCTTTATAAATCTACACATCCTGTTAGTGTTCTTAATCTCTTGCAAATAAATTGCTTGCTTTTAATACTGCACTTAGGTGGCACATCCTCCTTGTTTTTTCCCCTTGCATTTTCTTACGCAGAGCTAGCCAAACTCTGAGGATGGCTGCAGAATAGTTTTTAAGGATGGTTTTGAACATTTTAATTTCCCAGTACCTTGGAGTAGTGGGTTGCATGCAGGATGGACACTTACTCTTTATGTGCCAGAACACCTTCTCTTAATCCAATTGCCTTGTCACTGCCTGCTTTTCTGAAGGGTTTGTCAATCTACTGAGGATTGTTTTTCAGGGGGGAAGCAAGATCTAGTAGACATCTAAACTTAGTAAGTAAAACTAAAGTATATGAAACACCTTATTCACAAGGCCAATTAGGACTGTGAGCCACCAAGCATCAGCATATTTTTGCAGCAGATATCACAAGAGTTTTCAATCAGCCTTGACCCCAGGAAGCCTATACAAATCAATTGTGAAGCAAAATATAATCAGCGTAATATTAAAACTTAGTGCACAATGAATAAACTCAGTGCAACACAGTATTATGCAAATTAAATGTAAATAGCCTTCAGCTAGGCTTATCGCGATTACTGCCAACACCTCTCAGAGTGTATCCACATGTGACTTTCAAATCAATACTAATAAACAAAACTAATCGACTCTCGATCAATCGTGTGTGGCCATAGAATGACGAGGGGAAACCATAGTGGCGCCACCTGCTGAAAAAGCTCAGAGAGCGTAACGCATACAGGTGTGAGGTGCCCCCATTCAGGACATTTTCTTTCGTTTTTATATCAACGTGGAGAGTTGATGATGTGCATGTTTTTCACATACCTATGTGAGTATTTTTATCCCTGTGTATAGTTTTAATAAATATTTTAAGCAGAGAGCACTATGGTTTCCCCTTGTCATTCTATGGCCAAACACGATTGATCGAGATCCCAAGAGGAGGTCAGCGTGGTCCAGGGATGCCAGGATGATTTCTTTCCCCATGGCATTCTGAGAGATATACTATCAGATGTTTGGGACTCTGTAGTGGGGTCAATATCTGGAGGTGAGCAGGCATTCCATTCTAGGAGGTGATGGTCACTGAAGTCACTGGATATTAGGAATCATTAATTCTATGAACTATCACCTAGAGTTGCACAACGAAGGAACTTTCACATTATTGGTACTTTAGTTTTTGATTGTTATACACTACTTTTGTTTATTACTATACAAATCAATGACAGGTGTTGCGGCTGTTCATCGTGCAGTTACATGCTGTTAAAGATAGACGAGCCACCCTGGATGCAAGAGCAAACATCTTCAAAATTATATAAATCCTCTCTAAGACCCATGGCACTGCCAAACATGCATTTAGAAAAGCTAAACACAGGGATGCCAGTGTGAATAAGGCCTTAGACAGGAGTCCCTACTGTAAGACTTCCCTCTAATCCTGTTCTGATGACAACTCAAAATTTTTACTTTTCCCACACTTTTTATCGCAGTGGCAGTGGACATTAGGAAAAAAAGAGAGGGTGAAGCAGCCTAGCAGGAACACAGATAGCAATAGAAACCTGACAACGTTTTTAAACTGGAGACACTAACGCTATAGCTAAAGAGAGGAAATATTTCAGATAAGCAATGGGATGCAAAAGGACAGGACAGCAGGGAAGATTGTTCCAGTTAAACAGAACTCAACATTCTTGATGGAAATGAAGCCACAAATATACACAGAGTTTTATTTGTACTACGAGAAATGTGGAAAATCAGGAAAGCATCTCATGTATCTTAATATATTGCACACACAGACTGACATTTACAGTAACACAAAATTTCCATATGTAAAACACTGACCAACAACATACTTTTTCCACTGACTAGTGGGTTACAGGCATTTTTCCATCTAGAACATTCAAACAACAATGCCACATTTCAAAAAGGCTAATATACAGATTAATAATAGGTGACCTTACAGTCTAGTAGTAATAAGTAATGGAGCAGTTTAGGAATAGGTGTACTAGGCCACCTCCCTAGCACAACAACCGAAAGAATGGCTGGACAAATCCCAGAAGCTAGGTAACCAATACACCTCAAAAATTAAAGCTTGTACCCAACATCTGAGGTTTTCTCTAGTTGGTGTCAATTTTGCTGGCTTCCCACAAAGAAAATTCCTGCTGACTCTTGAATTGGACAGACGGGCTTGTGATATCTTTATTTGCCCAACCCAGACTTAAACTAACATAGCCTAAACTAATCCCATCCCCTATCTTAGCATGGTGGCTGTGTCCTCCTCCGATGTTTACACCCTTCGGGTGGAAATCTTCTTTAACGCTTGCCATGTCTGCACAATAATCCATTATAAATTGACATGGTACCATACTCAGAGCAGCAAGGGCTGAAGAAGATTTTTTTCACCCAGAGGAAATAAACAGCAGAGGTAAGTAAATGTGGAAATCTGGGTTGGGTTACATCAAAAGACTTGGGAGGGTGGACTAGTGCATTTGTCCTTCATTGTCCTTTACTGTAGAATAAGAACAATCTGTATTTCTTCTTAAGAACTGTGGGGCATGTTGAAAACAGAAAAGCAGGCACGTGATGTTTTTTGGAAACATAAAAAAGAAAAAGGAAGATAGAAACTCATTGCAACTAAGCAGAAAAAAGTGTTCCTTTTTCTAAAGGTGATCTGAAAATGGAAAAATCTCAGCAACTAGATTTCTCCTAACATTTTCAACCCACTCTGTAAAAAATGGAAGCTGACAGCTACAGGCAGCCATCTCCACTTTATATTCAACTAAAGCTTTATTAAAAGAATTATAGCTGTCAGTTAGAGACATATGGTGCACACCACACTTAAGTAAGAGAATTCTAAGAGCTATGCCTATTTACAATACAGCTAAATCAAAAACACCCAACAAAAGATCATACGTTAAAAGTGTATAAAAACATACTACAAAGTAATGTTCTTAATATATTATTCTCATTAGTGATTAAAAAAAAAAAAAAAAGGCTTCGCACATTTTCTGTGGAAAAGACTCAGCTTTGTTCCAGTTATGTTCCAGGAAGCACATGGCAAAAAACAGGGTTACAACCATTAACCATATAGCAGGATGCTGCTCAGCAGAATAATTCCTCCAAAGCTTGCTTACTGAGCTTCCTCCTTAAAATGTCCTTCAAGCAACACTTGAAGATCAAGCTCACACAGTTATTTTAAGTCTATCCACCCAGATTAGTACACATAGAAGAAAACACAAGGGAAGTTATAATACACCCAGGAAATATAAAACTGAAATGAGATCTCCAGTCAGAAACACAAAATCACTACCAAACTAACATAGAGCCTGTTGTGTGCAATTCTTTATTAATTAGGTGTCTTGACAACATCTGCAAAGAACACTGCAAACCCATTTAAATAAAATGGCAGCAAACATCTATGCAACAAAGAAAAATACAGGGAAATCTGTTTTTGCATGGATGTCAAAGAACATACATTTTCTTTTTCAATGGTACATACAAAATCAAAAAGCCCACACTGGTGAACAGCTTTTCACTTTACATATTTATTCTATTATTCAAAAAAAAATAATTAACCAAAATGCGGTCAGAACTAGAGACTATTGGCAGTCAAATATCTAAATTTTTTGGGATGCATATAAAAACAGACATTTAGAACAGCTCTGCTTTGGTATGGCTGTCACATACACACACATACACACACACACCAAATATAACCTTTCACCTTTTTTCCCTGCTGGACAACATTTCTATTCCTGAAAGGAGGAAAAACATGAAAGTGCATCTACTAGAAATGTTCTCTTTAATGCAAAGGTAAAATAGAAGGTTGTTAGCTTCAATTTCTCTTGCTGTTTGGCTACAAGAGATCCAGGCAATGTGTGACCACCCACACTGTCAGTTTAAAGTTGCCCACACAAGCTTCAATCTGTTTGAAAAACCTCATTTAACTCCCAAAACAAAGGTGTAGTGCAAGGGCCGACCCCACAGGATATAAACTAAATGGGCTGCTTGGAAAGCCTTAGCCCTACATAGCTCTTGATAAACTGAAAAGGCACTTGTACAAAGACTATACAATTAGCTTTTAAACATGTGTGTCAAGCTAAATAGACAAGTTATTTCTTATATGTATATTTACATTATATATATATATATATATATATATATATATATATATATAGTGGTCTGGCTTATCCTAATGGTCATATCGAAAAATATAACATAACCAATAAAATATTTGGCTCAGACATAGCATTGTTGCAAAAATGAGGTGGGAATAACGCAAGCTAAAGCATGAAATGTGTTACTAAAACAATATTAAATATAAAACTCTGTACAGTCTGAAGATGTGTATGGCTTCCCAGTGGTTTCCTTTTTGTGAACACTTTTCCAACATTTAGCCTACGTTCACATTGGGCTGATATTGGCATGCGATTTGACATGTTTATTCTCATGCCAAATCGACGGCTATTGCCTGCAATAGCACCGCCTGAATCAGTGCGGCGCCCACTTTGCCATGCCACACCGATTCCCAAAAGTAGTTCCTGTACTACTTTTGGCAACTTTGGAGGTGATTTGAATAGATATCTGTGCATGAACCCGCACAGATGTCTGTCAAATCGCCCCCGAAGTCGAACTGCATTAACGGTTTGAAATCAGCCGAACTCGCACAATTTTAAACCCGCATCAGTGTGAACCTAGGCTAAATATCCATTTTCATTCTTGTTACATTGTAAAATGTAAGGTGAAATTATCATCTTGCACACATTTAAAATACCTCATAATTAACTTGACAAAGCTTTATCTGAGCAGCACGTTTGTGTCTTTCTTCAAGATCCAATATTTGTTTGTAATTTACGTATGTTGTAGGTCCACCCATATTCTTGCGCAACAAAATGTTTTGTGGATAAAAGGATATCTCAAAGATCACTTAACATGTTGTAACAATACAATTTTTTACCAACAAAAATGGCCAAATTACCTTGAGTGAAATCTACTGTCATTCTTGGGCTCCATTCACACCAGAGCGTATCGATTTACTGGTGTTTTTAGAATCTGTTTTGCAGCTTTTTACAAGCTTTTTAGAAGCATATTACAAGCGCTCTACAGCTTCAGGCATCTTTGTTTAGCCAATAGAAAGCAGCCTAGGAGCAGGATAGAGATTGGAAAACAATGTCCTGGTTAAGGCGAAAGGAAGAAGCTACATTGGAAAGAAAAAGGCCTAAAGCCTAAAGACAACCTTGTCTCTGTAACCAGAACGGGTACTTAACAAGTTAAGGCTAGCCACTCAAACTCACCTTGTGGAGGTGATGACAAAGAGGAAAGTAACCTTGTGAGTGAGAGTAGAATAACCCCAATAGGTTCAAAGGGCAGTTTGCGTCAGAAACAGGTTAAGATCCCATGGTGTCACTGGGGAATGTAGACAGTAACAATTTTAGCAACACATTGTACAAATGATTTCAATAAGGAGTGAGAGGCAAGAGATCTTTGAAAGAAAACCACTAATGCCAAAACTTGACCCTTGCGGGTACTCAGAGCCAAACAATGGTCCATGTCCAACTGTGAACTTCCTGGGATGGAATTATTATTTTTTTTTAAATCAAAAAAACGTTTATTGAAAAACCATGCATAGTTACAATTATTCACGTTCCTTGTACAGCAAAAGGAATACAGAGTATAGGCTTAATCATAGGACATTTCCCATACAAAAGAAAAGGAAGCTAGATATCTTGTACCCATACCAAAATATAGACGTACTCATAAATAGTGCTGTACTACATCCCAATATCAACATACAGTATTCTAGTTCAAACTACCAGAACTGTGGAAGTCAATACAAAAGCATAAAACCCAAAAGAGAATAATTAAAAAAAAAAGAAAAAGGGGAAGAAACAAAAGTGACCGAATAAGGAAAACACCCTATCCTCCCCCTAGCATATACATCAAAATCTACCCCCAGTTCTCTAAAATAACTACCATACTGCATTCAGATTCATCTACACCGGCCCGGTTATCAATACACGAAAATCTATCAGATTACATTTGTAGAAGTCTATCCTTCACTAGTTGGGATGGATCCAGTCCTTGGGCATCCAACCAAGGTTGCCACATGGAAGAAAACATTTTAACGACATTTCTATGCTGGTAAGTACGTTTTTCACGTATCAACATATTATTTACTAGTTCCACCCATCTCTCGCCCGTTGGTACCCTTGGAGTAATCCATAGACTCGCAATCGCCTTGCGAGCTATATATAGCAAACACAGGACTGCAGTATGGCCATTTGGCGATAGTGACGGTACCTCCAAGGCACCAAGCAGACAATTAATGGGGTTGGATAGAATTTCTTTGCCTCATACTATGAGATGTAGGCTTTACATGTGCAATGGTACACTTTGACTATACTCATGAAGGCTAGGAAATTAAATTTGTGCAAAGAAATTGGTTTGCTCCTGAGACGAGAAAATGTCCATGATTATAAGACACTAGAAAAAATAAAAAATAAAAAAAAATAATAAGGAGCATGCCTGGAGTGGGAGGGGTTATATTAGGCAGTCTTACAGCTTTGTTTGTCAGTGTCCAATCTCCTGAAGGCAAAAACATAACATAATGTCTCAGAATTACTTCACTCTGTCTCTTAATGAATGATTAAGAAACAGGATTTTTGACTTGCAGAGAGGTGGGATATGTGTCCCTCAATGTCTCTCAATACGAAGACAACTGGGATGCCCCAAAGCAGTGAAACTGATGGGTGGGCAATACTCAAACAAAACAGTAATAGGCCCACAAATGACCAGGTAAACTGGGGGTTAGTTACAGTTTGGAGAATGTGAACAATAGACCAAGTGGCAGGCTTGGAAATCTGGTAAACAGATGCCTGATGCGCAGAAGCACTTACCCATCTAGTGGAGTGTGCCATGACAGCAAAAGGGTTGACAGAAAAGCATTATAATCTAATCATTAAGCCATTAGATTGAATTGTGATATGCCCAAGCCACATAGAGGTAGTTAAATAAAAGGCAAGCTAACCCTTTTGGGGGCCCTCAGAAAAAATTAAAAAGTCGGTACACCTAAAAGAAGTCATAGCTGGGAGATAAACTGCAACAGCTCGTACTACAGTTTGTACCATATCCAAACATTTGAGGCAAATCTCCAGATGAACTAGAGCAGTACAGCGGGATAGAATGATGGAAGTGAAATTTTTATGTTACGGTGAAAGGAGGTAATCACCATCTGTCTGTAGAACAAGAAAAGGGTATTCAATAGCTTGTAACACATCCAAACAATGGAGGGAAATCTACCTGGGATGAACTGAAAGAGGAGAGAAAGACAGAAGTATTAGGGAGAAAAGAGGCACTAGGTCTCCAGACAACCTAATTTTATCGTAGAACGAGAAAGGGCTGCCAAGTCAAAATAAGGAACTATACACAGGGCATATGGAACATATATAAAGAAAATGAGCCACAGCACTGTTCCTAAGAGTGCTTGCCACACAAAATGGGTCACAAAACGGATGCTGGAGCATTTACCTCCTAGGAGAATAAGGCAGGAGAGAGCAACGCATGCCAGAGGACTTGCAACAGTTAAAGTTTAAAGTTTTATAGCACTGCTCTCTCAAAATGCTGGGCTAGAACTTCAATCTCCAGAGTGTGAGATCTGTAAAAATTACACTGGCAGTGAAAGGGTTAACCACTAGGTGGCGCTGCAGGGGTTAAGTCAGTACTAGGGAGTGATTCTTACCGTTAGGGGGCGTGGCTACACGTGACACGTCACTGATGACCATTCCCAATCACGGGGAACGGTCATCAGTGACAGTGTCACTAGGCAGAATAGGGGAATGCCTTGTTTACAAAAAAAAAGAACTGAACCCTGAAAGTTGTGCCCAATAAAAAGGCAGGCTAAAGAATTAGTCACCAGTTTTGCCATTGGTCTACTTACAACTGTTCTTTGCCCATTTTTACTTACTATGCTTATTCTGCATTGTGCATCTTTGTGGAGGTGGCCATCTTCGAAAAACAGGGTGATTTTTCTTCTTCGTGTAACAGCCTTCAGCAAAAAAAAACAGTGACACTAAAAAATGTCTTTCCAAATCTCCTGAGATTAGCATTCAGGTAACAGTGCCTTAAACTGGTTACTCAATTTGGCCAGTTCCCAATGAACCAGCCAAAATTGGCTCAGTGGGTGGTCGTACGGGCCTCACTCAACAAAAGCCTTTGTTAAAGGAGACTGCTGGAAAAAAAAAATTGAGGAACATCTTTTTGAGTTCCATTCAACTTTTAAAAGTAAACCTTTTAAAATATGTAAAACTAAACTGAACAAAATGCAGACTGAACAATTATTTGCTTTAGGATTACTAGATGCTATTTTATTGAACGCCAAAACTGTTAAAGTACAAACATAAACTGCTAGAGAAAAATTAGCTTCTCTTCAACAAACATGACCCTATAGCACTATTCCACCACTAACTGCAATGAGCCAAGCCCTGGGCTCTGTAAAACTTTCCCAGGGAAAGATTCTGACAACATGCAGAACTTGTCACCATATACAGTTTGCTGGAAGCAATTCTGTGCACCATGCATAGTTTCAATTGTATTAAGAAGAAAGGATTATCTGAATGGATACATCTCTCTCCTTCTGTTGTTAGTAAGAAATGTTAATAGCCATGCATAGTCACTCTTAGTCATTTATCTTATGCCAACAGGCTTTTCAAACTGTAAACTCCAATGTGCATCACATAGTACCTAGATTTTGAACCTGTATAGACTGTCACACATGACCCCCAAGATGTACCTAATTGGACACCATCACAAGTCATCATCTCTTTGAAAATGTTACCCATTTTTATCTTATCGGTGCACTGTCAGAGCTTCTTGCTCTTCCACAGTAGGTGAGAACTTTTGAGGCTTCTGGGTAAGGGGGAGCATGTGGCCTGCTGCTTTGGGATGATGACAGTTGTGTCGGCATCCAGGGCGTAGTGACATCACTTCACGCCCAACATTTGACAGTGCAATTGGCTGCTAGGCCCAAGGACTGTCAAATGTTGGGTGTGAAGTGATGTCACTACGCCCTGGAAGCCGACACAACTGATCTCAGCACTAAATGTACACTGTACTGGCCATGGTTACAGGTCAACAGACAGGAAGTCAGACCATGGGATGTCTCCAAGCAATAAACTGAGTGCTGGGTAACAGCAAACCAACCTTCAAAAAAAAACAAAAAAACGCATCAATGAACCTGAACACCCAGATGACAACATGAGGCTGGGTTCACACATATGCAAATTGGATGCGGGTTTCCCCACATCCAATTTGTATGACATAAGAATGTGACCGGCCATCAATAAAGCCGGTTCACACAGCTCTGGGGGAGGGGGGTGGAGTCTGCATTTAAAGAGGGTCCTATGCATCTTTGATCCCGATTTAGGTGCAACGTCAAGCAAAAATTTGGACCTGATTTGCTGAACAAGGATGCATCGGACCCCATGCTGTGAACCGCGACCACAGCATATGTGAACCCAGCCTCAAGCACCCTGGGGATGAAGCTTGTATCAAGAGACCGGAACATCAATGAACAGAAGAAAACAGATGCTTGATGCTGAAAGACCCAAGAAACACTGACAGATTTGGTGGAATGGCCCTGATAGAAAAGGAGGAACTCCTTTCTTCAGGGCACAGGCCCTGGAAATGTGCAGCCTGTGCCACCCAGCAATGGTGGAAAAGGAACCAGGATGTTCCTTCTTGGAACCTTCAAGGAGAACAAAAAGGGAGTTTTTTCTGAAGGAAGATATTCCAAAGCATCTATCAACAGAATCCTTTAACAGAAACAATATCCTCAACAAAAAGAGAGAGAATATCCTCAACAGGAACAGTGAGATGCTTATTAACATAAATGTTGGGTGCCACTATTGGGACAAACAATGTTTCATAAATTCCTTTTCCATAAGATATAACTCAGCAAAGTTATATAAATACCTTTTCAAGATTTGGTCAATCCTCATGCAAAACACAGTGAATTTGCATGTGCAAAGGAAAAGTCTTTAGTGCCCATAGGAGATTGTTTTGGCTGAAGAGATTCCAGTGGTACTTGGCAAAAGTTAGTGTGTACAGCATCAAAAGCGAGCTTGCAATGGAAAGCATATGGCGTGAAGCCATAGCTTTTAGCTCATAAAATGAAGGAGGTGAAATTTCCTCTGCAAGATTCCCTGCTGCGTCCACCTCATCTTCCTTTAAAAGGTTGGGACGTTTAAGGTCATACACCAGATACATTTAGGTGGTGGAAAGACAGAAAGGGGTTCTAGAAGGGCAGAGCATTTTACAAAGAAATCACACATAGCTGCGATGCAATCTACCAGATAGGCCATCTGTTATGCACCTAAGACGTAGCTAGAATGAAGTGAATGGTGTCCATACAAGACCTTGTACTGATGCAGCGGAACAGCTATCCTTCTGAGCATTTTGCTGGTTTTCATCATTGCCGTCTGTAACAGTGTCATTAGGCCCTTTTTTTCATCTCCTCTGGGCCTTGTCTATGCCATGGCTAAGCAGGGGGATCCCCTGTGGTGTACTGATGAAACGAACTGGAACAAGAGGGCATTAGTGTATCTGAGAGAGGAGTCACGCTAACCCAAGCACTAACTGATTTCCTGTTCCCTATGAAAAATTTACATTAGAGATAACACAGTAAAGTGAACAACACCCCACTTGTAAAAAAGAACCAAATCACAAATACAGGGAAACCCTGTTTTACCTTATCCACACTGCAGGTTTCCAGAGGAAACCAATCTTTATCCGTCAGAGTAGGCATACTCCCAAAGGGGTCTTTAGAGTCTGGGTGCAATAGGAATGGACCATGGCCCTGAACCCTTATAACCCTATGGCCTATAACACTCATTCTACCATGTGCCACCTTGAGCACCAAATGCAAGATCCAGTGCCTGAAGCAAACATTATATAGGCTAGCGGTGGGGTCTGGCTATGGTTCTCATGATGTACATCAAGGGTAACTGATCTGAAAACTGATCCCTGGGTAATAAGCAGATAGCTCTTCATAGACGTGTCAGTTGCAGTCATGAAGAAAAAAAAAAGAAGAGGAGAAGATGTCCATTACCTAAGGACACCACAGAAAAAAATAGAGTCTTAAGCCTGGTACACACCACTAGTTTTTTTCTGCTCAACCTAGAATTAGTACAGCGATCTCCCCTGCTGGAGTCAGAACACTCCCGTCAGCACTCTTTGGAGCGCACTCTGATCAGCGCTGAGAGCGCTTATTGGGCGCCAGGTGGCTGCTGTCTTACCAGCCGCCTTACAAACGGGCTGAATGTCGGCCGGTTTTTATTGAACCAGCCGATGTCACTCAAAACGCAGCCTGGCGTTCCCAGAAAAAATTGTTCTAGTGTCAAATCAGCTAAAAGTAGTAGCATATAAACCATGGCCTATGATCTCTTGTCCTGTGTCTTGTACGATTAGGATAAAAGTGTTGCCCTTAGATATACTTACATTTTTCATTTGTAAGAACTGTTTCTAAAATTTAAACAGATTCACTTTGTAGTTATTAACTATGCTGAAGGTATGGTAGTTAATTATCCCTAGAAAATTCAGGCAGCAACAAAAATTTGTACATGGATTACAAAGGGCAGCTTATTCTTTTTTGTCACTGAGTAAAATCCTTCCAAGTACTGAAGAGAAGTCAGTGGAATTTTCCACTCTTGAACATGATCTGCTGCTTCAGACCATATCTGCACTGAGAGCTTGCTTCAAAGTGCATAAGTATCAGTAACTGAGCTGGTGATAAAGAAATCCCATTTGAATGCTAAGGTTTCATTAAAACTGGTAGACCTGTTTTTAAAAATATTAAATGACCCTCATGCCTTCAAATGTTTATAGTGTCTTCTTACAAATCTCAGAATTCTGAAGGAATGGTTGTAATAAAAAGGTGCTGGAGGCAGGGGTTCCAGAAACCCAAGCAGATTGAACCACTCGAACCCCACAGGTACGCAAGCAGTCAGTGTGCATTAACATGCTGACATTCAGTCAGTACTCCAATTTCAGTATTATGTCCACTTGACCTTTAAGATGAAGCACGGTTTGATTACAAAACTAATATTACTTGCTTGCTAGCCATCGCTAGGGAAAATCGAGAGAAATAGTGCAGGAGTACAGAATATGTTGTTTTTATCTCAAATGGTACACAACCTGTTTGTAAGGTGGAAGGGAAAAAACATCTTGACTTGCTTCATTCATCACATGCTGAAACATTATGGTTTGAGATCTTCACTGAATATATGGTTCTTCAGGTACTCTGGCATCTAGCAACATACAGACTTATGTTTATCAATCCAATTACTCAAAGTTCTAAGCCTTTTCCAGATAGCAATTAATTGAGCTGCAAGTTTTAAAATGACTTGCTAAGCTATTACTGGACTTGCCAGGCTTTACAAGTTTGTTGCACAATTGCAGAAAGCCCCCATTGCATGACTCCAAGTCAACTTTCTTTGCAAACATTCTGCATATCTGTTTCAAGTTTTTGTTCAGCTATGTTATGCAATAGTCATCTCACCACAGGGGTCACTGTGACATGCAGAGCTCTTGCTAGAGACTTGCCACACAAATTTGCTACAAATTGGAAAAGTGTCAACTAGAAGTTGTGCTTCAAGTGCTCTGCAATTGTACAACAATTTAACAAGCCTTCAATGCAACACTGCCACAAATGTGTGGCAAGTTATCTATGCTATCCTTGTTAATACTTAAACTGGAAGGGGGGCAAATGTTTGTTCATTACATGGCAAGCAAGGACTTGGATACAAATATCCACAAAATGTAGAGCCATAGCTGACATCTTTACACAGCTACACATTAAGTCATGGCCCAAGCTTCCATCTAGCTGGATATGGCAATTGTATTGAACAAATGGATACCCTTGACTGACATTTCCATATATTGTGCTTCTTTATTGATGGGACAAACCTTCCCATTCAGCCTGACTAATCAATATTTTAGGAATTATTTGCTATAAACATTCAGAATGGTTCACACTGAACAATCTTTCTTCTTGAGCTTTTGACCACTTAGTGGTTGTGTCCACACTCTTGTGTTATCTCATTTACAAGCAGAAAACTATAAAAACGTGAAAAGGTTTTCAATTGTTTTTGAAGCAATTTTATTTTGATATTTTCAGACTAAATCATCTTAAAATTGGGAATAAATAACAGGCACTACAGACTTGAGTTACTTCCAACCACCTACCAAATAAAATTTTGCTCAGAAACTCTATATATGATTGATGGCTGTGGGGAAGTATCTATAGTACATCCTACTGACACTGATATAACAGCATAAATACTTGACAGCTTAAAGTTTTGTGTTGATGAACAAATACAGCTTGCATTCAGGTGTACCCACCGAATTTTGAGATGATTCTGAGATCATTGACAGGTACATCTAACCTGCAGCTAAACTTGGGAGTGGTCTTCTCAATTCACCTTTAGTAGACTTTTTTCACAAGGGCTTCAGCTTGTATAACAGCTGTGTGTATAGCAAGCTT
Source organism: Rana muscosa (assembly GCA_029206835.1). Classification (NCBI taxonomy): domain Eukaryota; kingdom Metazoa; phylum Chordata; class Amphibia; order Anura; family Ranidae; genus Rana; species Rana muscosa. Next base: position 688,927,187 of record CM055116.1, on the reverse strand, counting down.
TTACAAAGCATTTGACAAGCTTTACTAAAGCCTTTAAAAAAAAAAACATTCAGTTCCAGTTCTAAAAATGTTGAACACAGTTCTTGGTAGGTCAGTGCTGACTCCAATTTTGAACAAACTGCTAGCAGACTTAACTACACTTCAAACTCTCCTAGCTTGATGGAACTTGTTGACATGGTAAAGGTGTTGTAGAAATATGTAGCTTTTGAAAGGAGAGCAAGATCATTTGAGTCGGGAGCTGAACTTGAGACTGCTATGAGATATCACCGATATTCCTTGGAGATAGGCAGATCTCAGATCACAGCCAGTAGAACATCTGCCTTCCCACTGATTGTAATATTTCTGCAAAAAATATTTACCAACTTGGTTCCCTGTAAATCCTTCAAATAAAGAATTACCTGTAGTAAAGGAGGTCACCAATTTATCAAAAAAACTATTAGGTATATGTTCATATATGATTATTTTAAAGCACCTACTCACATAATTGCATTATCATGGATTGTCCATCATGGATGTCTAGAAAAATGTGGAGAAAAAGAATGAATATTATGACTAAAACTTGTGATTCTTGATGAGTTTATGTACATTTTCTTATAGCCACTTCAGCATTTCTATTTGAGCGTTAAAATTTTGTCACTTTAGTAAGCACTGAAGATCAGCATTTCCTATTTCCTGCTCATGTCTAAAATTAAAAAGGGGACTATGAGCAGAAGTTTAGAATTACAATTACCAGATGTCTAAACATTACACTTTCCACAGAATGTTATTCCACAAGTAGTTTTCCTTTACTCCATACAGTAAAAGTATGACTTTATTAACATACAAATGGGGTACATTATTAGTGTATGATTATGCCAAATCTTCCTCTTAGGTTCCTCCCTGTATGATTATGGCAAATCTTTCCATCAATGCAGTGGTGGAAAGACAGAAGGCAACCTTATGTTTTCATAAAAAATACCCGGGCCATTATCACCCATACACAGCCAGATCAGATTATGTGTATAGTTTTGACCATACAAACCTTTTTTGTCATGGGACAAAAAGAGCTTTGATGTTAAAGAATTATACTTGCACTTTACCCAACATGCACATACACAATACAATGAATATTAAAATTTCTCTCAAGGTCAACCTCCACAGCACCAGCCAACCACCTGAAATTGTCCAAGCAAGTCCATCTCAACACATGAAAAACATGTGTTTTCAAGCAATTTGGAGTCATAGCATGATTGCCCTGAGACTGTTATTATGCAGTTTTAATCCATGTAATGATATTTTACCCTCCATAGTACTTAACTGCACTCCGCAAAGTGCATATTAGATCTATTCACAGTCACAAGAAAAGAGTTTAATTCTGTATTCCCATGAGGGTTGCTAAATAAAGTTCAACTTTTGCCAACTTTTTGTTGTTGTGGATAAAGCAAGGCACTGATAGATCATCTGTCAGGCTTTTATTGCTTTCTGTGTCTTGTTGGCCAGACCCTGTCAGTGGGACATCTGCCTAATGGGGAAACAGACAATAACAAATGCACCAACACTACTGTTTTCAGTGGAGGGAAGGGTTAGAACTGTGACTATCTCCCTTCATGTCCTGTCTTAGTGACACCTTGTCTTGTCAGATTCTGACAAGAAGGGAGGGTAACAAGCAATAAGAAACTGGCAGAGGTTTATCCCAGTTACCTGTAAAAAAAAGTTAAGCCAGTGTTCTATCAGATTAGCAAACCCATCAGATACTGTAACGGAAGTGACATTCTGTCAGCTGTGCATGCGTTCCACCGCTACCAGGTTTGCTAATCTGACAGAACACCTGCAGTCAAAAGAAGGAAGCGATAATCTTACTACACCCAGCTACGTCTTGAATTTCAGAGTAATTTTAGCACCAAAGTGAGCGTATATAAATAAATATAGTATATTGACATCTGTGATGCTGTTTGGATGTTTCATTTTGAAAGCCTAAAGGTTTAGCGCTGAGCAGTACGGGGTGTACCAAGATGGCCTCCGCCACCTTCCTACTGCTGGCGTACAGCTTCTTTCAAAATGTAACATCAAAACAGCATCACAGATGTCAATCTACTATATTTATTTATATACGCTCACTTTGTTGCTAAATTTAATCCGAAATTCAAGACGTAGTTGGGGGTCGTAAGATGTCCGCTGCCACCTTCTTCTGGACTGCAGGTGTTGTCAGATTAGCAAACCTGGTAGTGGTGGAACGCATGCGCAGCTGATGGAACGTCCCTTCCGTTACCTAATCTGATGGGTTCGCTACTCTGACAGAACACTGGCCATAAATGGTTTGAATCTCGGCCGGTTCTGCAGGGACTGGCCAAATTTCGATCCATCTATGGGCAGACTGACTGTACCCAAGTCAATCCATCGATCGACATGGGTACAACCAGCAATACAGATTTGTACATGCAATTATCGCCAGTGGCTATAGCCTCTAGCAATAATTAATGTGTTCTCCCGGCAGGGACAGCTCCCCAGCAACCTGTGGTTGTAGAAGAGAGAATCGCATCATCTATGGCCTGCCCTAGGCTTTAAATGTGTTCTATAGTTACAGCACACACTTTAATTTTATAACATCAGAATTTTAATAACAATACACACAATAGAAATATATGACAACACAGTATAAGCGTCCTTGAAAAATCTGCTTTCATGTTGTGATTACTGCCTCTCGGCGCATCAACTAGTTCAACAACTTCCTAGTATCCCCCCTGAATAAGGGTGGTCACAGGCTTTCTGGTAAGCCTTTTACCTCACTGTGGTGATGGGTAACACGCAGTCAAGCATTTGATCCACGCTTCATATCTCACATGGAATCTTTTACATTGAATTCCAGCCATTTATGAACTTTTCACATTTGCACCGTCAATTGATTTCACTATTTGACACTTTATAGCATAACGTGTGTATTCATGCATTGTGTTGGTCACACATGAAATTATTATTGTACAGTAGTTACAGCTGCTTTTGCACTTTATAGTTATCACGTTACATATATATTTGTATCATCTTGAATTGCATAATTTTTAGCGCTTCACTTTATATTTTTACATCCTAGTATCCCTGCATGCTTTGCAGCTTCTCTTCTGCCGTTTACTTTAAATTTATAAGCACTACATATCCCATGGTACCACACTGCCTGCAAGACATGATTCCTGTACAGACTCTTGAAACTCCTCCTCTCAGCACCTCTATAGTTCAGAAGGCAGGCTCTGTGAAATATGTAGATAACTGAAGTAAAGCCGGCACTCTGGATATATCATCTGTGGTCTTTATTGTATCATGACAAGTATAAAAAGGACAAGCAGACGCGTTTCGATACAAGCCTTGTTCACAGCTCTCTGTGAAATCTGTGGCACAGCAGTGCCTACTCGCATGGCATAGTAAATACGTGTCACAGAATTCAAGGAGGTAAATATGTTGGGATCTTCATAAAGTAAGTTTATAAAATTCACAATTATTCAGATTAATAGGATTAGGCTAGTAATAATTAAAATATAATTCGGAAGTTGTTGTATGATTTCAAATCATGACAATACACTTTGGGGTTGTTTTTTTAAAACTGTAGTACAAAATCTGGCGCAGCTCTGCATAGAAACCAATCAGCTTACAGTTTTTTTTGTCATAGCTCAATTAAATAAGCTGAAGTTAGAAGCTGATTGGTTCCTATGCTCAACTGCGCCAAATTTTGCACTCTCCAGTGTTAGTAAATCAACCCTTTTGTGTCTTTTCCTGTAGCCAGATATTATAGCAGTCTATCCCATCTCCTAAGAAACTCTAAGAACTCCTCCCTTTCCTTCCTAGAAAGGCCAAACAAGAACGCTCATGTGACCAAGAATTTCTGTTTAGGATTGCAGTTGAGCCAAGCACAATTGTGAAAGGATCATGCTGGCATATCCATCTGCTTCCTGGTTTAAGAAGACAAGAAGAGTCCTTGTCCAGAAATATGTAGATTAGGAGTTCTGACTTCACTTGCTGAATGCTTGTTACAGGTCAATTAAAGTACTGAAGCCAGAGACAGCCAGGCACCTAATATTGCGAAAAAAAAAAAAGAAAAACCTTTGGCAGCCTGTATCTCTTCAAGGCCTATATACACTTGTGCGTTACCACAGTGCATGGCAATGCACCTGCTCTATCTTGGTGGGTTGTAGTGTCATTGCGAATGGTATCTCAACGCATTGTACAGTATAGCCCAACAAAGTGAAGCATGATGCTTACAGTAAACAATTATACACATTTCATCCACTGAGGCGTGTTGACAGCTGAATGGACAGTTGAATGGACTGCCTTTTTTCCACTGCAAAGAAAAAGCCTATTGGGCTAGTATGCATCGCATACTAGCCCATTATATGGCACTGACCTGCAAACAAAGCCCACGCTGTCCCCGCTGGTGGCTGCATCCTTCTTCGCCCCTCTTCCTTCCGGGGCCGCAAACTCCGGCTCTGTGACTAGCCGGAAGTCGCCGGAGCTGTCAGTCATGGCACTTGCTAGTGAAAAAACTGCATGGATAGCCGTTTCTTCACAGCACATGCGCCAATGACATCATTGGCGCACTTCAAGGTAAATATCTCCCAAACTACACAGGTTTAGGAGATATTTACAGTACCTATAGGTAAGCCTTATTATAGGCTTACCTATAAGTAAAAGTGACAATGACAGGTATACAACCACTTTAACACAGTACACATTAATGCACACCATAATTAACATATATGCAGAAGGGCCCCCAGAAAACTCATTTACAGAAAATGTAACACGTAAACAAAAATTCCTTTTTTTATACCCTAGCATATAGCAGTTGGAAAAGTTGTAAAAAAATATAAAAATCTAAATACCTGAAAACCTATTTAAATATGTTTTAGTTTTCATTGGCATTATCTTGCAAAAAAAAGGGGAAGAACAAAAAAGAAAATCATGAAATTAAACCATAATAAAATGCATTATATTAACAAATGCATAGTATGAAAAAGCATAATGGACTAAAATAAATTGCAAATTTATAAAAAAATAAATTCCTGTAATGTGAAAATACTCATTCATATAGTGCAAATGTCATGCTCCTTGGAGAAAGGAAAAAAAATCATGATTGAGTGTTAAAATGAAGAGCTGATAAGGACTTGAGGACATTCAGTCATCCTGGTATGTTTAATTCTTTCCTTTGTCACAGTCACATTTTTACACAAACACAAATAAAAAACAGTTTTAAAACATCTATCTTAAATATTTATCTTCATGGAATTTGGCATCATTAACTTGTGTTGCTTTCATCCAAGAAGGTGCATTAGATTAATTAGCTATCCTTCTGCTGTTCCTACCACCAAAGCTCTGGCTTCCTCAAACACACCAGAGAAGCTTCCCACCCCCTCTGCTATGATCTCTCAAAGCAACCCAGTATGCAGATACAAACACTCTTGTCTGCTCCAGGCAGTCAGTGACACACAACACAAAGCACACAGTAATAAAGTACACCTACTCTGAATAAGCACCAGAAGACAGAATGAAGAATTGAGTACTGTTAGCAAAACTGCTACAAAATACCTTAACGTTGCAGAGCTGAATGTTTTTTTTTCTCCTTCATCTTCTCTCCATTGTGTCCACATTTCAACTGACTCACATTTCTCTTCATGAGCCAGGCAGGAAGTGATATGGAGTGACTCACTGTCCAAGTGCCCACCCACTATTCAATGAAAACAACCCAAGTCAGGAAGAAAACAGCCAGCTTATGAAGATGAGAGAGGACATGTGCTACAGAAAACCTGAAGCAAGAGAGCATGATCTGAAAGACAATGAGGATCTTCTCAAACACAAACAGCCTATGTCTTTCCAACTGCTGCAGGGTGGTTTCTCAGCTCAAGTTAACCAAGGCATGCTGACACATTTAGTTCTACAACAGCTTGAGAGCCACAATGTTCTACCAAAAGTGGGTGAACTATCTCAACATCAGATAGCAGTTCAGATGTTCATTAGATTTTGACATTTGCTTTTTAAAAATTCTAGTCAAGGAAGTTCATAACTTCCTATAAATGAGCAAAAAACTTAGATTTTTTTTTTTTTTTTTTATCCCCAGGTTTGCATGTGGATATGGATTTTTCTCTACAAGAGCTACCAAAATCAGGACTGAGTTTTCATGGACAATTTTAGACAGAAAATAGTGGCCAAAGAACAGGTCAAACTCCAACTGGACAAGACTCAATTAGTGGGTTACGGATATGGCAGCTTTCCAACCAGACAAGATATAGTTGCTCCACATCAACACAATAAAGCTTTTAGACCTTTGTGGCCATCCTAGAGCACAACTGTCCATCTCCGGTCCAGGGGACTACACAAAAGCCTCAGTCCCCACAACCAAAGAGAGCATACTGGGCTTAAAAAATGTTTTGTGTTTTTTCTACTGCCTGTGGAAGCATCTCAATGTTATCCTGTAGGCAGTTGTGCATGGTAGCCAATCAGCTTCTAACTTTAGCTTGCTCAGTTAAGCTTTGGCAATAAAACCTAGAAGCCAATTTGTTTCTATGCAGAATTGTACCAGATTTTGCACTTTCCAGTTTTAGTAAATAACCCCCTATGTATCCATGCACATTACAGCGTTTCGAGGCATATTTCAAGAGGAGAGTTTAGAGGTAGAAAAAAGTTTTCAGATAGAAAAAAACATTCATAAAAAACAAAGTGTTTAGGAGCGTTCAGCATTTTCAAGTGTAAAGTCAAGTGAAAGATGAGCAGATGGGAATGTTTTGAGAAAAAAAAAAAAACACCTATAAAAGCAAATGCTTATACACTCTCCTAAACTCTTGTGCTACTATGAGCATTTTTATGCTGCTTTTTCTGAAAGAGTGTCTGGCATATTTTTCTGCTCCTCGTGTGCATGGACCCTTCAATGGAATCTCTTGGAAAAGAAATATGGGCTATAATTGATTACTTGTCTTTGAGATGCTGGATCCATGGCAGTCATGCTCATCCATGCCCCGCTGCCTAAAGAGTCAGACCCTGAACAAGTATGTACATAAGGTGCGCACCGTAAAAAAATAAGTCAGCAATAACAACTCCCAGAACTCTATTCTGGCAGATTTATTTAATGAGCACCCAATGCCCAAACATGCAAATGTTACCTTTTGCCAGAAAGTCAACGGATTACTCAACACCTTCTGTCTCACAATTGGTCTTTTAATGAGTGAAAGTTGAGTTGTGGAAAAGGGTGGGTCAGCCCTCACCTTTCTGACTTTGCATATTAAATTCTGGGATCGGGTTTATAGCTGCATATCTTCAGTTTGTAGGAAGACTGCATCGTTGTTGCTAAGATAAACAGCATTGACATAAAGATAACTTACAATCAAGTTCATGTTAATTACAGTGCACATTTTGCAACTTCACATTAACAAATGGAAAGGACATCCTAAATGCTAAAGTGTGGGCTAAGCTTTCTAAATCAATGACCCCCTATAACAGTGATGGCGAACCTTGGCACCCCAGATGTTTTGGAACTACATTTCCCATGATGCTCATGCACTCTGCATTATAGTGGAGCATCATGGGAAATGTAGTTCCTAAACATCTGGGGTGCCAAGGTTCGCCATCACTGCCCTATAACAATAGTTCACTGACAATTTCAGGTTTAGTAAACAAACAGTGCAAAACAGTGTGACAAGTGTGTTACCAATAACAAACAATAAGTCTACCTTGCTTCACAAATTTTGATAATTTATACACATTACTGCATTTTTCACATTGTTCCATGTCCTGTTTATTGAATAAGCCTTTATATTGTAATGACAAAATGCACAGTCAAATTATAAAAAGTGTGTGTAATTGTTATAGATCACCCAACACAGTTTATTAGAATTATATGGATATTAAATGCCACTTATGGACAATAATAGAAAACATAAAAGGTCATAGCCTCTGTCTAAAAGATGTTTGGAAAACTAGATGATAATTGTGATGGGAGTTGGTCACATCATTAAGAGTAGTTAAGGAAGATAGGTTACTATAGAAAATGTTGTCTAAATAAATTATTTAGAGGAAAAACTCCTCCAAGCTAAGATCAGTTGGTGACAGTAGCAGGAAATTTACACATAATTCTGTGTCTCAATTTGGTAATTTTCCATTTGAATGTTTACGTAGACGCAATATTTGAGATCAGATATAATGGTTCTTTATATCTTTTCTCTGGACTGGAATGACTATGTCAGACATCCAAGTGAGAGGGGGTTGTGGACCATCTGGAACACCCTTTGTCTATGACTTTCAAAAGGTGGCTATTTGAAACAGATCCACCAAGCATTTCTTGGTTTTCCATGAAATATTTTTAAGGTGATTGATAACAAAGGGACCCCAATTTCTTTTTTCCACATGAAATAACAAACATGAAGAATACATATTCCTAGGTTGGCTGAGTAACACAATCAGGTGGTCTGAACTATAGAGCATTTGTGGATGAGGTCAGCATCCTTGATGGGACAGGATAGCATTGATGTTTTAGCTTTGGATGGCATGCCTTTTCATTTCTATGGATATCTTTCAGAAACAGCAATTCTTTTACAGCGTCTTAGGGAAGGGGAACAAACTGCAGCAAATGCACAGAACTGTACACATGCATTTGTTCATGTATGCATGTCTTTTTGTAAGCATATATCAATTACAGAATACATATGAACAAACAATATGTGAGTCACAGAGAGGACTTTACCCACAGAACACACAACAGATCACCTTCTGTGGTGTACATCGGTCTTCTGAGCATAGTACTCAAGGTTATTATTAGAAGATGACAGTGTAGTGACATGAGCAATGCTCACACTCATGCTAAATCAGCTTAGTCCTAAAGATATTATTTTCTAGGCTGAAGCTGAGAGATGTGTGATGCTGATTGCCAGTTCCAATGAACTAATAAATCAATGCTAAAAGAAAACAGGGCCGTAATGAAACCAGAAGAAATTTAAAGTCTGTATTGTCTATAACAATCAATGTCTGTGTTCATTTGCTGCACTACGCTAGAACAATGAAAGTTAAATTCAGGTTGCTATAGGCAACATACGCTTGTTTTATTCCTGCAGTTTTTCTAATGTCTCCAATAACTTTTCTAGTGTGCAATACAAAGCTTATTTTTTATATATATTTTTATGTTACTGTGCAATTGACATATGAAATTTGAATTTATTAAATTTGAAGCAAACGTGGAGGACAGTAATGTGGTAGACACAATGCAGTGTACAAAGAATTAATGAGATGCCCATCAGAAATCTATGGAGATGTAGGAAGGAGAACATTTGTCCGAATATATATGTAGGAAGTTGATAAAATAACAGAAGTGCCTAAATACATGCTAAATCCAGGAGCCTAACAACTAGTAGGGTTAACATAGGCAATTCAGATAGCTTCCTGTTCTTCTTGGACAATCCTAGAACCATGTAGAAGGGTATTCTGTACCAATATTAAAAAACAATCTAATATTTTAAAGCATGAAAGAGATGGAAATGTACTTGCAGTCTTCCTTCAGAAGCCAGCACTCAAAAATCCGTGAAGGTACTTACTTCAAACGGAGCATGTCAAAACAAGATTGGGACCAACATTTTGGGGACTCACGGGTCCCATTTATCAAGATGCAAAGACAGTAACTGCAGTGCTGTCTTCTTGTATCCCGCTTGTTTTTAGAGGCCCTACTTGCTACTCGCTTGTACATGTACAGTACAGGATGAACTCCTCTAAGTTCTAGATATGGTCACCAGAAAGACTATAAAAGCCATATAAACGATACTGTATATTATGCTGTTCATGAATCCACTAGCTGCCATTCCTGACGTGTTTTGAAGGTGCATGTTTTGGAACTGGCATTCAAATTTTTCTTTCACTAGTAATTGAGTCAACTTTGGGTGGTAAGACTAATTCCAAACAGTTTATAAACTGTAAATCGCGTATGTTATTTATTGCCTTATCTGCCCTTGTGGCCTCCTTTATGTTGGCCTAACCCCACACACTTTGAGATTACATTTTGGGAACATAAAATAAATATAATGGGTTTTAACACTGAGCGACCGCATATATGCATCCCTAGTTATACACTTACCTGTGATGAGAGTGTGCTCCCTGCACACTCCCAGCACCATAACGAGCGGGTACCGGAAAGTTCCCGATGCATACTAGCAATCGGGAGGTTTCTGATCACGTGACCGCTGTGACTGCCTCTGAGCGGTCACATGATCGTAATGCTTGCCTCTCGACATTTACAGCATCTCACAAAAGTGAGTACACCCCTCACATTTTTGTAAATATTTTATTATATCTTTTCATGTGACAAGAAATTACACTTTGCTACATTGTAAATTAGTGGTGTATTCACTTTTGTTGCCAGCGGTTTAGACATTGATGGCTGTGTGTTGAGTCATTTTGAGGGGACAGCAAATTTACACTGTTATACAAGCTGTACACTAACTACTTTACATTGTAGCAAATTGTCATGTCTTCAGTGTTGTCACATGAAAAGATATAATAAAATATTTACAAAAATGTGAGGGGTGTACTCACATTTGTGAGATACTGTAGATCCTGTTAAAGGGCCGGGAGGTGGCAGCTAGAAGGTGTTAAGTGATTTTTGGTATATTTAAAATTTTGTCATGTATTATATACATTTTTAGTTGACTAATCAGGTTTCATCTTCCTTGTAGCACACATACAGAATTACATTATTTTTATTATTACATTATTTTATTTATTTTGTACCAGCGCAACAGATCAGGCTATTTGTTGGGCTCATTAAATCTCTTTAAAGAATGGTAGCACAGTAGAAGAAGTGAACATAAGCTGTTTGCATTACAACCAGGGTAGGAAACTATCCGGAAGCAGCGCGGCAGACCCTATGATGATTTAAATGCAGTGCTTTTCCTGTTCATGGCTTACTGCTGGGGATGATGCATTTCCGGCACTGTCTATGTGCTCTAAGACACTAATGCCGCGTACACACGATCGGTTTTTCTGATGAAAAAATACTTTTTTCCATCGGTATAAAAAAATAGAACATGTTTTAAATTTTACCGATGGAAAAAAAAACGATAGCAAATTCCGATCGTCTCCATCGGAGAAAAAACCCACGCATGCTCAGAATCAAGTCGACGCATGCTCAGAAGCATTGAACTTAATTTTTCTCGGCTCTTCTGAGTGTTTTACGTCACGGCGTTTGGGACGGTCAGATTTTTGACTGATGGTGTGTAAGCAAGACTGATGGAAGTCAGCTTCATCGGATTTTATTCCATCGGAAATCCAATCGTGTGTACAGGGCATAAGCATGCATTCCAGAGGCTTGTGTTTGTTGTATGGTGCCCGAATCATCCACCAAGGAGTTCATCTACCACTGCTCTTTTTTACTTTAGTGTCAATATAATATATGTTAGTGTCAAGATGTTGAGATCTCCTAATGGAGGGTTTATTTGGGTTGTTTTATATTGTTGTGTTTGGTGCATTTGCACTTGATTGTTTCAGCTACATTGTAAGCCTGAATTTTAGAAGGCATTTATAAGCGTATAACCCTATCTGCTGCAATGGTATCATCCAGTTGAAATGGAGGTGGGTGGAGAGTGTTTGTATATCTGTAGATAAAAAGGAAGATGTGGGGCCTAGATTAGTTTAGTTTAGAGGAAGGGGGTGTGTCCCCTGAAACGCGCAAGTCTGTCAATTTGAGTGACTGTTTCAGCCAGATGACCCCGCCAGAATGCTGGATCGAATTATAGTGTCATGCATCACTTGTATTTCAGTACACTTGTGAGTATGTCTTTGGCGTTTTGTTTTTAATAAGATTTTCGGGAATGCACTAGGCGTCTGTGCCCACCTGTTTTGTTTTTTTTACACTTTTCTGTCAAGATTACCCTGTCTGAGGAGGCCGGCTGTCACATACCTGGTAGTGGAGCCCGATACGCAGAGGAAAGCCTCTTACACCACTGACTCGGGAACCCCTGATAGAGCAGACAGGAGGCTCGGGAGTACAGCGGGGCACAAGTGCCTGGCAGGATCAGTGAAGAAAGTGCTGGTTAGGAACTTCCGAAGATACCGTGGAGGACCAGAACAGAAACAGCTGGAAGGCTGGAGACTGGAGCAGGCTGGAATTTGGACTCAGCAGACAGCGAGGCGGTGTTCAGTAGGCTGGAACACAGACAGGTACAGGCAGGCTGGGTCATACACAGGAGGGCAGATCAAGAACTGATGCAGAAACTGAAGAGAAGTTGTGGTACAGGCCGGATCGGTAACAGGCGGGCAGTGAGGTAACCAAGGATGAGGCAGAAGCAGAGTCGGGGACAAGCTAGGGTCAGATGCAGGCAGATAGCAGGAGAAGTCAGGAACAAGCCAAGTAGTCACTGGAACAGGTTTTCAAGGTAAACAGGTGGCAGGGGTCACAGGCAATGCTGTAGACCAGACAGCATTGATCCTGGGTATTTGCCTAGTTTAAATAGTCCGCTTGGCGCCAAGAACTGTCACAACGTGCGCGCGCGCATTCCCATGCATGCATGTGCACAACCATTTGCATCCCGTAACCTATTTTGCATGTCGTTCTCTTCATGAGAATGTGGAGAACAGGCATTCTCCTGCGGCCGCCATCTTGGTTACTGGCTTGCCCCTCCTGACATTGCCCCCTCCCAATGGGCAGCCTCCAGCTGCCCAATCGAGCCGACTTTTCAGGGTGGGATCTCTTAAATAACTGGATCAGTCTTTTGGCATGGATGTTGTCCTCAGGTTCCCATGAATTTTCCTCAGGCCCATAACCTTTCCATTTGATCAAGTACTGAACTCAATTACCCCTCTTTCTGCAATCCAGGATAAACTCGACTCAAATTCTTCCTCCCCATCAACTAATACTGGCTCAGGTGGACCAGTCCTCCATTCAGGAAAGAAATCAGGAACTGCGGGTTTCAGTAAGGTTACATGAAAAACAGGATGTATACAAAACGAGTCTGGCAGCTCTAATTCGTAGGCTACATTGTTGATCTCCCTTTTTACCGGGAAATGACCCACAAACTTAGGACCTAATTTCTTTGAAGGACATGCAAGTTTTAGGTTTGTTGTGGACAACCATACCTGATCGCCAGGTTCCAGGCTTAATTCTCCCCGTCTCCTCTTATCAAAGATCCTTTTGTTGTATTCCAGTGTTTTAGCCATTGTTTCCTGTAATAGTTTGTTATTTGTTTCAAAGAAATTCATGGTCTCAAGAACAGCTGGTACTGAACATTCCGGGATGGTGTTAGACAAGAATGAAGGATGGAAACCGTAGTTGCCAAAAAACGGGGATTGCTTAGTGGCAGAGTGAGTAGAATTATTGTATGCAAACTCAGCTAGGAGGTAGTAGAGGAACATAGTCAGCTTGAGAGAACGAGGAAAAACAGCGTAGATACTGTTCAAGTGTCTGGTTGATTCTCTCCGTCTGACTATTAATTTGCGGGTGATAGGCAGAAAAAAAGGAAATTTCAATCCTCAGAGATTCACATAGTGCCTTCCAGAACCTGGATATAAACTGTCCCCCCCACCACCGATCCAACACAATATTTGCTGGAACTCCATGGAGTCTCGCAATCTCCTTGATAAATAAAAATTCTGTCTCAGGCACAGAACGTGTACCCTTCATCAGTAAGAAATGTGCCATTTTGGACAATTAAGGTAGTGTAGTCTTCTAATGGGGGAAGCTCCACAATGAAATCTATCGAAATCATCTTCCAAGGTCTCTCTGGGACGGATAGTGGTTTAAGCAGACCCCATGCCTTGGTTTTACTACTTTTGTTTTGAATGCATGTGATGCATGATTCCACATACTTTTTGCAATCTTTTTCCACCTGTGGCCACCAAAATGTGCGTTGCAAAAGTTCAGATGTTTTATAAACACCAAAATGTCTGGCTAACATGTGGTCATGACAGAACCCCAGGATGGAAACTCGTAGGTTTTCAGGTACAAAGATCTTATCATTGTACCATAGTAGACCATCCTTTGCCTGCAAGGTTGTTTCTGGAGGAAGAGAAATCCCCATAGAGGCTTGTTTGATTTGTGACAGCAAATCTTCCTGTAGCAAAATAAAACTTCCTGAGGGCAGGATAGTGTCAGGACCTGTAGATTCTACAGATTCACTGAACATGCGGAAGAGCGCATCAGGCTTTGTGTTCTTTGACCCAGGCCTGTAAGTAATATGGAAGAAAAATCTGGAAAGGAATAGCGTCCACCTAGCTTGACGCAACTTTAAGTAAGTATTTTAGATTTGCATGATCTGTATAAATCAAGATTGGATGTGTTGCTCCTTCCAAGAGGTATCGCCATTCCTCTAGTGCCATCTTAATTGCCAAAAGTTCTCGATCTCCAACATCATAGTTTCTCTGCTGCTGACAATTTACGGGAAAAAATGCTACTGGGTGTAACAGAGCCTTGGACCCTTGCCTTTGAGAAAGAACTGTCCCGACTGCCGTTTCAGATGTGTATACTTCCAAAACGTAAGTTAGGGCTGGATCAAGATGCTTTAAAACAGATGCAGAAGTAAACAGTTTCTCAAGAGTCTTAAAAGCCACCTTCGCTTCAGGGGACCAATGAAACCGGAAGCCTTGCTTGGTTAACTGCGTGATGAGGGAGATGATAGCTGAAAACCCCCGGATGAATTTTCGATAGAAATTAGCGAACCCTACGAAGTTGTAAATCCCTTTCTTATCTGTAGGAACTGGCCAGTCCAAAATAGCAGTAACCTTTTGGGGATCCATCTTGATGCCTTCAACAGAGATAATCAGCCCCAGGAATTGAATGCTTTGGCGTTCAAACGCGCATTTCTTGGGCTTGGCATATAGGCCATGCTGCCGCAGCCGATCCTGCACGCTTCTGACATGTTTGCGATGATTGTCCATGGATGAAGAGAATATGAAAATATCGTCCAGATACACTATGATGAATAGATCTAAGTAGTCTCTGAAAATATAATTGACAAAATGCTGGAACGTGGCAGGGGCATTACATAGCTCAAAATGCATCACTAAATATTCAAAATGCCCAAATCGGGTGCGAAAAGCCATCTTCCATTCGTCTCCCCCCCCCCCCGGATATGGACCAGATTGTAGACCCCTTGAAGATTCAGCTTTGTGAACATGGTTGCAACTCTGAGTCTCTGAAAAAATTCGGGCACCAAGGGAAGGGGGTAACGCTTCTTGACCGTAATCTTGATAGTCTATGCAGGGGCGTAGAGTGTGATCCTTTTTCTCCACAAAGAAGAAGATGCCTGCTCCTGCGGGGAAAGTGGATGGGCAAATTAACCCCGTCTTTAGATTATCAACAATGTATTCCTTTAAAGTGCCCAGTTCGAGTTCGGTTAGGGGAAAGATTCTTCCAAAGGGGACTTTGGCTCCAGGAAGGAGCTCAATCGGGCAATCATAGGGTCTGTGGGGAGGGTGAGTTTCTGCTCCTTTATTGAAGGCATTCAGGAAGTCATGATACACTGCTGGAATGGATTGACAAATTTCAGAATCAGAGTCCAGACATAGCAGGGATGGAGATTCATGTGTGGCTTTCTGTAAACAATGCTGGTGGCAGTAGGAAAAAGGAAACTTGATTCCCTCTGTGGCCCAATTGATGTGTGGGTTGTGGGCCTGTAGCCAGGGCATACCAAGAATGATAGGAAACAGGGGTGATGCAATGACATCCAGACGTAACAGTTCTTGGTGGTTATTGGCAATGGTGGTAGGTAATGGAACAGTTTCTTGCGTGACCAATCCCGATTTAATAGCAGACCCATCGGCTAGATGTACTGATAGTCCCTGAGCCTTGGGTTGTAGCGGGATCTGATGTTTTCAGGCAAAAGATAAGTCCATGAAACAGCTGCAGGCCCTGGAGTCAATTATGGCGGAGACCTGGAATTTCCCTCCTGGGAGCTGTAATAGAATGGGTAGCACGAGGTGAGAAGAGTTGCTTGGCAAAGCTGGTGCATGGTCAGAAGAAATTGTTAGATACTTACAAAGTTTTGCTGGACATGTTCCCACGTAATGTCCGGGCTCACCACAATACAGTCAGAGATTGTTCTGGTGCCAGCGTTTTGACGCTCTTCAGTGGTAAGTGAGGGGCGGAAGAAAGCCCAGCTGCATTGGTTCAGAAATATCAGGGGCGAATGCTGCAGGAACTGGTGAAGCAGTGCTGGAGAAGCTGGAGACTCGGGGGAGCATACACACTGGACGAGATGATCCTGTGGATCTTTCAGATCTTCGTTCCCTCAGTCGTCAATTGATCTGGATAGACAGATTGATGAGACCATCCAGGGACTGGGGAACACCAACGTGGGCCAGTTCATCCTTCAGGGGTTGCGAAAGGCCCATACGAAATTGGTAGCACAGGGCAGCATCGTTCCAGTTGGTATCAGAACTCCATTGCCTAAATTCAGAAACATAGTCCTCGGTCACTCTACAACCTTGGTGGAGTGTGTGCATTGCTGATTCTGTGGTAGCAGTTTGCTGCGGATCCTCATATAGCTGGGACATGGCATGAAAGAAGGTAGAGAGATGGGTTAAGGATGCAGCTTTCTGTTCCAGTAGGCAGTGAGCCCAGGACTGAGGTTCACCTTGTAGAAGAGAGATGACAAAGCCAACCTTGGTAGCTTCCAGCAAAAAAAAGTTCACAGGCATTGCGGAACACTCTGAATTTGCTGCGTTCTCCAGAGACCTTGGGCACTGGCGGTAACATGACAACTGCGGGTGCAGTAGAGGTTCCGGCTGAAGTGACAGGTGGATGAGCAGATCCCTGTGCAATTGGGGATGATAGAGCCTGGACACACTCCTCCAGTCGGGTATATCCCTCTTGCAAATTCTTCACGGCCTGTGTAAGGCCAGGAAGGTGCTGACAAAGTTCATCCATAGGTGAGGTTCCTCACTCGGGCTCAGACATGGCTGTCTGGTACTGTCACGTACCTGGTGGTGGAGCTTGATGTGCAGAGGAAAGCCTCTCTTATACCACTGACTTAGAAACCCCTGATAGAGCAGACAGGAGGCTCAGGAGTACAGCGGGGCACAAGTGCCTGGCATGATCGCTGAAGAAGGTGCTGGTTAGGAACTTCCGAAGATACCGTGGAGGACCACTGGCAAAGAGGCAGACCAATAACAGCTGGAAGGCTGGAGACTGGAGCAGGCTGGAAGTTGGACTCAGCAGACAGCGAGGCGGTGATCAGTATGTAGGAACACAGACAGGTACAGGCAGGCCGGGTCACACACAGGAGGGCAGATTTAAGAACCGATGCAGAAGCTGAAGAAAAGTTGTGGCACAGGCTGGGTCGGTAGCAGGCGGGCAGTGAGGTAACCATGAATGAGGCAGAAGCAGAGTCGGAGCCAAGATGGGGTCGGATGCAGGCAGATTGCAGGAGAAGTCAGGAACAAGCCAAGTAGTCGCTGAAACAGGTTTTCAAGATAAACAGGTGGCAGGGGTCACAGGGATCGCTATAGACCAGACAGCATTGATACTGGATATTTGCCTCGTTTAAATAGTCCACTTGGCGCCAAGAACTGTCACAGTGTGCGAATGCGCACAACGATTCGCATCCCAAAACCTAGTTTGCGTGTCTGCGCATGCGCTGTGCCGTTCTCTTCGTGGGAATGTGGAGAACAGGCATTCTCCTGCAGCCGCCATCTTGGTTACTGGCTTTCCCTTCCTGACACCTGCATCAGTGGAGCATTTCAGTTGAACATTTATTTGGAGATCATTATATAGCTAGGACTATCCAGATGTCTATGCCTCTTGAGCGCTGTTGACGGTACTTACTTCAAATTGAGCATATCAAACAAAATTAGGACCAACAATTTGGGGACTCACTTGTCCCATTTATCAAGATGCAAAGACAGTGAGTGACTGGAGTGCTGACTTCTTGTATCATGCTTGTTTTTGGTGGCACCACTTGCCATGCACCCTACTACTCTCTTGTCATTTAACATTACATGTAGGGGATGAACTACTCTGCTCTAAGTTCTATATTTGGTCACCAGGAAAACTGTAAAAGCCATGTAAACTATTTCTATAAAATGTCCTCATACAACCATGCACAAAAGTTAGACATAATGAGCCCAAAAGAGGGGTTCCAGTACCCAGACCCCCACCATGTATAATATTTTATAACATAACAATGGGTTAAAGAAATCCTTTGACTTTTTCAAAACATATTCTTGCCTCGTTGTAGAAAATTAGGTGAACAAAGTCATTAGGCCATATTATGTTTTTTCTGATGCTTGGGGACCAGACTTTTTGTTCCTACTACTGTATATGTGGTATAAGCATTTTCTGAAAAGGTATCTCATTCTACCCAGTTTTTGTTCAGTCACAGTGGCGCTAATTCTATTCTGCAATCATTTTGGAGAGTGTACTTTTCTGGCAATTAGCACTTATGCAGTTACGGGTCTATCTATTGCTGCTAGTGACCTTCAAGTAGTGATCACAGTTTCTGTCAAGGAACCTGTGAGGGAAAAATGTAGGAGCTGACATTCCTGACGTGTTTTGAAGGTACAGGTTCTGAAGCTGGCATACTGAATTTGTCTTCACTAGTTAATGAGTCAACTCATTCAATTCATTCACACCACGGTGCATATAAAACGCATAGAAAATGCATGTGCATTTATGCCATTTCTAAAAATGTCCTGCGCTTTACTGTGCAATGAACTGTGTTTATCTTTACGTTGTGCCTGTATTGATCAATGCAATAGGTGTGAACAAGCATTACCACAAAACAACCATGTACATCTCGGGTATTCCAGTACCTGATATGCACATGCTTGTTCCAGGGCATAGACTCACCATGTAGTGAAGGATTTTTGTCACCTCACACATCTGTCCTAAGAGGGTCCTTTAAAAAGCAAAGTACTACAGACTTAACCTCACATGACCACAAAAATAAGTGTTCTGAAATCATTTGGGTGAAATTTGTCCATTTTTTACTTGTGGTATCATCAAGAGTTTAAAATGTCCAAGTCAAAAAGGTACGTTTTCTTTACATTCGTTTAACCATAAATAAAGCCTGCAATTTCTTGAGCAATGTTCAAAATAAAGTTTGAGAGTGAATAAACTGTCAAAATAGAACATTGTAATGATGATTCTTTGTGCTTTAGCATCTTTGTGTATAGTAGCAGCAATCTACACATATTAGAGTAGACAGCTGACACCATTTCCTTGCTTTCTCCTCTAAGGTATGAATATAGTTAGACAAAGCCAGTGCTTTTTTAGTTGGTTTGAACCTCTGTTTTAGAAATTAGAGAGGCACCTTAAATTACCCACAGTTTATCACACTTATTTGGACAGCACTCAAATATATCTTCAAGAAAAAACCTGAAGAATTTCTCCAGTATACTTTCAGTTCAGCCACAGCCTTTTCTTTCTAATCAATGTCAGCCTTTGCCCAGGATCATTTTAACAAGAAGAAATGAAGATATGTCAGGCTCTTATTTCACGGCATAAAACAGGATTGTGGATGAGATCTTTCTGTCTAATGTTGATCAAATTACTCAGCAAATGAATCCCCACCCCATGTCTCTTCAGCACAGTCCATTATAACTCAGAACATTTATTTTCCAAGGTGTAGATGGACTTCTGCATTCTAAGCACTTCTCAGAAAAAGCAGATCACACAGTTTTTTTTTCCCTCTACCCATCCCCCAAGCGTATAGCTTTCTTCTCAGATAAAGGAGGAACTGCTCTGCTGAATATTTCCAGCACAGAGACTTTAGACACAGCTTCACAGAAGCTGCAGTGATGTTAAGTCCTCAGAGCTTTAGAAGCAGCCATTTTAACTCAGCAAATGCAGACTGAGGTCTGTAGGCTAAACACAACATGGCTCCTGACCATCCCAGTCTTATCTGAGAAAAACACACTGCTCTTGCAGTAAGTTCTGGTGCTTGTTATAAATTAAATTCTGCATAGATACTTATAGAAGCTACACATTTTTCTGGATTAAGACAAAATGTAGTTAACTATTTCCAGAACTTGTTTTCAGCTAGTATTATAGTAGAAATGGGGAATTTGGTGGAACTTTTAAATTGTACAAAATAAGAAACCCAACAAAAGGACCACTGGTGATCACACAATTAGATAAAACAGCAACAAAATAAACTGAAGCTAAATCATAGGTCCAAATTCCATCTGTTCTTATAGGAGTTGTCCTTCTGCTCTGCAAAGAGAGGACACAGCCTGACTGTTTGCTGGATTCCAAAGTCTAAATAACCTTTGTTATCTCTAGCCGGTCTGTCTGCATCAGCAAACCCTGCCAACAGACACACCCTTCAACACAAAGACTACAGCCAGCATATTAAAAGGCTTCTCTGAAGGTTTCATTGTGCAACCATTAAAGAAACATAATGTCTCCTGCAAGACGCCATTTAGAACTGGTACGCATAACAAAAAGTTTTAAAAAGCTACTCAATATATGAAAAGGTGATCATCAGTTCTACAAGTTAATAAACAACTGCAATGCAAACTGCTTATTTGAGTAGCACCTCATCTAATTAAGATGGTTGCTGCAGTATTTCCAAAGGAAAACCATAATGGAACTTGCTAGTTGCATAACTATGGCTTTATTTTAATCTATACCTCATAGGAAATTATGTAAATACCTAATATAATGGTTAAAGTTTTCTAAAATCAGTCCTTTTGCACTTTCAAGTACACTAGTCCATTCAATACAACTCCTTCCACCAGGAAAACAACAATTCATTCCCACTGTAGTATCGGCTAACTTCTAAATTCAGTGTAATATTCAAGGTTAGAACCTCACATGGACATGATACTTCAACCTACAAAATTAAAGTCCATACACAAAGACATCAAAAAGGGGTCAACCACTCATGTACCAGATTACATGATACTGCTTATCATAGCATTCATTTCTGTGCACTCCCAGAGGAACAACACCTGCAGCATCAGAAAATGTTATCCAATTGTTCTTGTCAAACAGCACCCACTTTTTTGGAGGGTCAATGACAGCTTTTCTATTTGTGCACAGCATTTGTTTCTGGTTGACTTACAGTAAAACCCTTTTCTTGGCGTATATTACAGGACATAGGATGAGTACTCAGGTACATAGGTTATACTACTGTCTTCAAGAGATTGGAAACTGGCCAAAGCCAAAGATAACCCATTCCAATTCCAGCATGCCTGAGTGTTGTTTGCAAGCAATAGTAGGAATGAATCATTACGTACAGAGCAGAGGGAACTGTGTCCTGTAATGCAGTGGTCCTCAACCCTGTCCTCAGGGCCCACTAACAGGCCAGGTTTGCAAGATAACTGAAATACATCACAGGTGATATCATTTGCTGCTCAGTGATTGCAGTATTCTAGTCTGCATCTCCCCAAGGTAATACATAAAACCTGGCCTGTTAGTGGGCCCTGAGGACAGGGTTGATGACCACTGCTGTAATGTACACCACAAAAAGGATTTTATGGTTTGTATAAAAACCTTAATTTTCCTAATTGCACATTGCAGGAAACGGGGTTAGTATTCTGGTACATAAGGAAGTCTTAAAGCAGTTCAAACGAATGATGATCAACAGAGCAAACAAAGTCTAATAATCCCACAAAGAGCAACAGGTTAAAAGACTTGTCTAAACAGAGCCTACAGATCCTAAAGAACCTAGCAACCAAATTTGTCATCAGCTAAGGCTTAAACATCAACCTGAAAAACCTTAATGAGCACATGACCAGAAGATCAACTGAGGGGCAGGCAACACAGAAAAACAAAACAAACAGGCCCACATATAACAACAGGTTAACAGATGAAGCTCAGCAGAGCTTACAGAGCCACTAGAAGAACCTTTATACCCTTCAGATTTAAGCTGGCATTAGAAAAAGCCTGAACATCAACCTGGTAAGACCAGCTGTAGCTTTGCAAATCTGAGAAACAGATGCTTGATGCTCAAAAGTCCATGAAACAAACTGATCTTTTGGAGTGAGCTTTAACGGAGAAAGAGGGAACCTTGCCCTAAAGGCCATAATCTTGTATAATGAACTGTGGAATCCACCTAGTGATAGTGACATGAGAAGCAGGTTGTCCCCTAAAGGGACCTTCAGGAATAAAAATCAGAAAGTCAGACTGAGGAAAAGGAGCTATAACTGAGAGATAAACTCGAACAGCATATACAGTATCTCACAAAAGTGAGTACACCCCTCACATTTTTGTAAATATTTTATTATAACTTTTCATGTGACAACACAGAAGAAATACACTTTGCTACAATGTAAAGTAGTGAGTGTACAGCTTGTATTTCAGTCTAAATTTTCTATAACCTCAAAATAACTCAACACACAGCCATTAATGTCTAAACCGATGGCAACAAAAGTGAGTACACCCCTAAGTGAAAATGTCCAAATTGGGCCCAAAGTGTCAATATTTTGTGTGGTCACCATTATTTTACAGCACTGCCTTAACCCTCCTGGGCATAGCATTCACCAGAGCTTCACAGGTTGCCACTGGAGTCCTCTTCCACTCCTTCATGACAACAACACAGAGCTGGTGGATGTTAGAGACCTTGCACTCCTCCACCTTCCATTGAGGATGTCCCACAGATGCTTAATAGGGTTTAGGTCTGGAGACATGCTTGGCCAGTCCAACGCCTTTACACTCAGCTTCTTTAGCAAGGCAGGGGTCGTCATGGAGGTGTGTTTGGGGTCATGTTGGAATACTGCCCTGCGGCCCACTCTCCGAAGGGAGGGGGATTATGCTTTGCTTCAGTAAGTCACAGTACATGTGGGCGTTCATGTTTCCCTCAATGAACTGCAGCTCCCCAATGCCGGCAGCACTCATGCAGCCCCAGACTATGACACTTCCACCCCCATGCTTGACTGTAGGCAAGGCACACTGGTCTTTGTACTCCTCACCTGGTTGCCGCCACACACGCTTGACAACATCAGAACCAAATACATTTATCTTGGTCTCATCAGACAACAGGACATGGCCCCAGTAATCCATGTCCTTAGTCTGCTTGTCTTCAGCAAACTGTTTGAGGGCTTTCTTGTGCATCATCTTTAGAAGAGGCTTCCTTCTGGAACAACAGCCATGCAAACCAATTGAATGCAGTGTGCGGCATATGGTCTGAGAACTGACAGGCTGACCCCCCACCCCTTCAACCTCTGCAGCAATGCTAGCAGCACTCATATGCTTATTTCCCAAAGACAACCTCTGGCTATGGCGCTGAGCACGTGCACTCAACTTCTTTGGTCGACCATGGCGAGGCCTGTTTTGAGTGGAACCTGTCCTGTTAAACCGCTGTATGGTCTTGGCTACCGTTGGCTAAGTTTAAGGGTCTTGGCAATCTTCTTAAAGCCTAGGCCATCTTTACGTAGAGCAACAATTCATTTTTTCAGATCCTCAGAGAGTTCTTTGCCATGAGGTGCCATGTTGAACGTCCAATGATCAGTATGAAAGAGTGAGAGGGATAACACCAAATTTAACACACCTGCTCCCCATTCACACCTGAGAACGAGTCACATGACACCGGGGAGGGAAAATTGCTAATTGGGCCCAATTAGAACATTTCCACTTAGGGGTTTTCTCACTTTTTATGCCCGCGGTTTAGACATTAATGGCTGTGTGTTGAGTTATTTTGAGGGGACAGCAAATTTACACTGTTATACAAGCTGTATACTCACTACTTTACGTTGAAGCAAAGTGTCATTTCTTCGGTGTTGTCACATGAAAAGATATACTAAAAAATTTACAAAAATGTGAGATACTGTACCTCATACAGACAATGGAGGGAATTCTCCATTTTCATAGCTTTTGGGTTTTTTGGTTTGAACACACTGGATAACGCTGTGCTTTTCTTCAATTCAACCTTGTGAATGAGGGTAGACAGAGCAAGATCCGGTTCAAAGGGCAGTCTTTGAAAAGCTGACAAAACCAGGATGGGATCCCACAGAGCCACTGGGGAACATACAGGAGTAACAATGTAAGTGACACCCTGTATGAAGGCATTCACTAAGGAGTGAGACAAATAGTCCCTGAACAAGAACTTCTAAAGCTGATTTGATGGCAATCAAGGTCAAACACTGATCCATACCAGATTAAAGAAAACACAGGATTCATCCCATGGAGTACTTCCTAGCATGAAATTTCCTTGTCTCACATCAAGAGAAATACTTTCCAAGTACATTAGTAGACTTTGTGGCCAGACAAGGGCTTCATCTGCCAAGCTGGTAGAGTCAACAATCAAGAAGCATTGTAGCAAACTAGCCCTTAGGATAGAAGGCAATATGGGTTGAACCCATAGAGATTCTGATAAGGTCCACGTACCACATCCTCCTGTGCCAGTTCAGTTCAATGAGAATCACTGGAATGCCCTCCATTTCAGTCCTGCAGAGTTAGAGAGGAAGGAACTTCAGAGGAGGAAAAGGTTGAACTGTTCCAGGACATCCACTGCAAAGTCTAGAGGATCCCTGGACATGGAGACAAACCTGATCAGCTATTAGGTTGATGTCTGGTGTCTCCCACCTGCAACAGATGTCTCTAGGTGAAGAGATCTAGACACGTGGAGTCCAAATGTTGATAACTAATGAAGTCTGCCTGCCATTTTCCCATTCCTGGGATGTGCATGGTGGTCAGAGCTGGAACGTGAAGTTCTACTCAAGCCAAAAACAGATGCACTTCTTATGTACCAAATCCACTGATGGTTGATGTAAGCCACTGCCAAAGCATTTTCTGGCTGTATCCAGATCAGATGATCTTGTAAATGAGAGGGCCAAATCCCTTGCATTGAGAGGGTGTCTAGGACTCATCTGACAGGCTTGATAGACTGCATCCACTGTGAGTACCTTCTAGACCAGGGAGGACGTCCTTCTTTCTGTTGAACTAGAACAGGGGTCTTCAAACTACGGCCCTCCAGCTGTTGCGGAACTACACGTCCCATGATGCATTGTAAAACTCTGCCATTCAAAGACATGACTAGGCATGATGGGAATTGTAGTTCCTGAACAACTGGAGGGCCATAGTTTGAAGACCCCTGTTCTAGTTCAACAGAAAGAAGGACGTCCTTGACTCCAAGGCAGAACTCGAAAGCCACCATGCCAGGGCAAACCTGGTTTCGAAGGTCAGGATTTTGTACAGACAGAGAGGCCTTCTTGTCTCATGCAGCCAGAATTTTGAGTTGCAACGATCTGGAGTGAAATTGGCTTTTTGAAAGAGGTTACCATCAAGCCCAGAACCCGCATGCAAAAGCGGAAAAGGGGTGGAGGGTTTGGAATTTTTCCTGTGGCAGGAAAGTCCTGGACAGTGTAGTATCCAACAGAAGACCTAAATACTCCAAGCAATAAGTCAGTACCAGCACTGACTTCTGGAGGTTCAAGATCCACTCAAACCTCTGCAGAGCTTTAATAGTCCATAGGACACTGACAGTCTGTTCTGTTTCCTCATAAAAAAAAATTATCCAAATATTCCACAATGGAGATGTCCTGAAACTGATGCAGAGCAAGTACAGGAGCTGGCATCTTGGTGAAAACCCGAGGTGCTGTGAAGAGACCAAAAGAAGGGGCCAACAACTAGTAATGTTATGAGCCCACTTCAAAACACAGGAAGCCTTGATGCACTGGAAAGATAAGGACATGCAAGTGGGCATCCCAGAGGTCAGAAAATCTTGCGAACAGAGGGAAACAATGACTGACCTAGAAGATTCCATGCAGAATTTTGTTATCTGAAGGAAGGTGTTGAGGACCTTAGGATCAAAATGTGGAAAATGTGCATTTTGCTTTGGTAAATGTGAACATGTTTGAGTAAAAACCCCGGAATCAAGGACTATGACCCCTTGAGAGAGAAGGTGCACCAGAGCAGGATGATGAGCCTCTAGTCTTTGCGGAAATGTTGTAAGGTTTTACAACTTTAAGTGGGGCAGAGGCAGAGATTTAAACTTCCAGCTTGCAGTCCCTGAATGACACATTCTGAACCCAAATGTCACAGAACCAATAGATGTCCCCGCACAAGTGGGGCCATTCCCTCACAGTGGGGAGGGCTTACTCACGGGTTTTGTGGGTCCATGACTTAGGAAGAACTGGGTGGAATAAGGGGAAACCTTCTTAGTCTCAGATTTTTAACAAGTTGACAGCTTTTAAGAGAACCCAAGCTGGTAACCTTGGGTAACAGTATAGTCAGTGTTATCCGGTGCTCCAAATGGAGCAATCCTTAGGGGTATAGTCTGTGGCTATAATAGCTGGATGGTGATGTATCCATAAGTTGAATGGTTGGAAAAGAAAAGGGTATGAAGGGTCAAAAATGAAGGCAGCCATCCTTCAGAGTGTGTCCAGAACTCTGCAAGACATGTAAGGCAAAATAAAATAATCCTTTCCAGCTACCCGAAACAGCGGTGGGACCCACAGAACCATGTGGAATGCCAAGACTGCACTTTACTTTGACGAGCATGCATCTTCTATCATCTTGTAAGTGTTTTTAATCTTATCCTATTAAAGTCATCATTTTAATACTACACTCAGGTTGGTAACCTTAGGTAAGACTAATCCAGGCTATTCCAGGTCAATCCACATGCATACTGCATCAATAAAAATAGCACCTTTAATTTGGAAGCAGGCTGAGACCCCTCACATTAAAGATCAAACAGATTCATCCTCAGCTAACTGTGCAGAAGCAGCTGCAACTACAGAGAATCAGATGGGCTCCGAAGGAGAGGGCATGGGTGCACGCTTGAGGCCTCTGCAATCTGAGTCAGCTAACAGGGCTGAGATGTGTCTCTTAAACAAAGACATGGTAGCAGTGAATTCCTCTCTAGACAAAACAGAGAGGGGTTACACCAGAAGGGGTTAAGAATGCTTCTGCGGAGTGTGGCAACTGAGGCAGGGGCATGGATTCAGGCTAATAATTCAGGCTAACAATATTAGGCCTTTTAGAAGAAGCAATACAAGTTCTCCTGGAGCTGTTATTGGATCAAGGCCCACAGGACCTGCCCTTGTGCTCATTATCTGCCATACTCTGTAAGAGCCCAAAACTGATGGCTTTTCCCACAATCGGTATTCACAAGGTCTTGTGGAAGCAGCTCTTGACAGGAGTGATTGTGTCAATAGAATGCCGCTGGGAGCCCAAAAGAGTGTCCAGAGGATCGCTGGTATAGGTGTGACTGAAGAGATAATGGAAAGGATGCTAGGTCCATGTGCACTCCTTGAAAATGGTATGTGTATGTGCAGAACAGGTGTTCACAAGGTGACCACACAGACTTAGAAGACACAGCGGGATCCAGATATAGCCCCCAAGTCTGTGCCGAGGATCATTCAATCCAATGACTCTACAGCGAACTGAAGAATCTTTCCAGAAGCAAATGGGGATTCTTGAGGAAAAAAAAGAAAAGTAAGGAAATTATTTCCATCTCTAATGCCGCGTACACACGACCGTTATTCATGTCATGGAAAAAACGAAGTTTTTCTCAACGTGATTTTTCGTGTTTCCTCTCAAGCCTGCCTTGCATACACACGTTCGTGAAAAAAAAACGCTTGAGCAAAGCGCGGTGATGTACAACACGTACGACGGCACTATAAAGGGGAAGTTCCATTCGAATGGCGCCACCCTTTGGGACGCTTTTGCTGATCCTCGTGTTAATAAAGTTTGGTGAGAGACGATTCACGCTTTTCATTCTTCGTACTTTTCAGTCCGTTACAGCGTGACGAATGTGCCATCTCCATTACGAACGCTAGTTATTCCAGAATGAGCGCTCCTCATACTTGATTCTGAGCATGCACATTTTTTTCCCCCATCGTAAAAGCATACACATGACCGTTTTTCACAACGTTAAAAAGAACGACGTGAAAAACGACGTGAAAAAATAGAGCAGGTTCTAATTTTTTTTCGGGCATTTTCTCGTTGAGAAAAATGCTCTGGAGCATACACACCACTGTTTTTCATGACCATTTTTAAAAAATAGGATTTTTGTACTCACCGTAAAATCCGTTTCTCTGACGTCCATGGACTGACACAGCTGTCATCCTGATTACGTGTGGGTATATGTCCCTGCTTGCAGGAGAAGACCTAGGCAGAATGTTAGATGTTAAAACCAGAGCTGAACAGCCCCGTCCAGGGGGGCGGTCCCTCCGGACATTACCCTCCCACCTGCAGCTAGCAGCCTCAGTTCGTAACAAAGCAGTACAAACCTTAAAAGGAAGGGTGGGTGCTGTGTCACTCCATGGACGTCAGAGAAACGGATTTTACGGTGAGTACAAAAATCCTATTTTCTCTTATCGTCCATGGACTGACACAGCTGTCATACTGATTACGTGTGGGACATCTCAAAGCAGTATAAGAAAAGGGTGGGAGCAAATAGTAAAGGAACAACCAAAACTTCACTCCAAACCAGCAGAACTCCTCAACGGAGGAGTTGCAACATTAAAACAGCGGCCTGCAACACTTTGTGGCCAAAGGAAGCATCCGAAGATGTAGCCACATCAACCTTATAGAATTTTGAAAAGGCATGAACGGACGACCAGGTCGCCGCCTTGCACACTTGTCCAACCGACGCTTGATGTCGGAAAGCCCAGGAAGCACCAATTGCCCTGGTGGCATGCGCCGTAACCGGAAAGGGAGGGGCCACCCCCTTAATGGCATAGGCCTGTATAACAGTCTGTCTGATCCATCTAGAAAAGGTGGCAGACGACACCGCTCGGCCCTGTTCGGACCCGAGACAGACACAACTAGTGAGTCATATCACGTACCACATAAAATATGTGAAGCGCAAACCCTCTGGAATGCGATGTGTGAGGACACAAGGACGGGAGGACAATGTCCACATGTAGGTGGAAAACCGAGACCACCTTATGCAAAAGGAAGGTCGCGGACGCAACACCGCCTTATCCTTATGGATGACCAAATAGGGCGACTTGCAGGACAATGCCGCCAATTCAGACACCCGTCTGACAGAAATAATGGCCACTAAGAAGGCCACCTCCTGAGACAAGGTCAAGAGGGGAATATCTCTGATATTTTCAAAGTGAGGTTCCTGGAGAACCGAGAGCACCAAATTCAAATCCCGAGGAGGGAGAGGAGGTTTCAACAGGAGGGAGCACATGGCGAACCCCCTGCACAAAGGTGCTACCAAGGAATGACCCGCTAGCGGTTGCTGAAGGAAGATAGCCAAGGCCGAAAACTGACCCCTAATGGTACTCAAAGCAAGCATTTGGGTCACACCACGCTGCAAGGACCGCAGGATACTGGGGACGGAATACGTCCGTAGACGCTAGTCCAGCTCATTGCACATACCGGTGTAAGCTTCCCAGGTACGGTAATATATCTTTCAAGCGGAAGACTTCCGTGCCCTGAACATGGTCGAAATGACCTAATCCAAGAGACCTCGGACTCTTAGCACCTGGCTTCCAATAGCTATGCCGTTAAGTCAGAGACTGTAAAACAGGATGAAAAACAGGACCTTGAAACAGAAGGTCCTCCCTTATTGGCAACCGCCAAGGAACGTCCGCGATGAGACGTACCAGATCAGCGTACCAATGACGCCGAAACCCACCCGGCGCAAGAGGATCCCCGGAATCCCTTCGGCCACAACCCTGTGCAGCAGGCGAGGAAGCAGCTGCAGCGGAGGGTAACAGATATCAGGTGATAATGACCCCATGGGGCCCACCAACGGATCCGAGGCATCCGCCCAAGGATCCCTGGACCTGGCCACAAACCTTGACACCTTACGATTGAGTCGAGAGGCCCTTAGGTCCACATCCGGTATGTCCAGGTGTAAGGACCACTCTCCTGGTCCAGCGTCTGGCGACTCCGATAGTCCGCCTGCCAATTGTCTACGCTTGAACGTAGACGGCCGATAGAGACCACGTGGGGAGGCATATTCTGATTGCCCGTATTTCCAGAACATTAATCTGTAAACGGGCTCCGTCCGGAGTCCAAAGCCCTGGGGCTGACAGGACTCCCCCGACTCCACCCCAGCCCGTCAGGCTGGTGTCCATCATGAACACTGTCCACTGGATGGGGAGGGACGACTTCCCGGACCGAAGAGCCGGGGACCCCAACCACTACACCAGGGATGCCCTGAGTGGGTGACTCATCTGGATCTGAAGATCCAAAGACAACGGGGATTTGTCCCAAATGGACAGGATCTATTACTGTAATGCCCATGTGTGTGATTGGGCATACGGAACAGCCTTGAACGAGGCCCTCATGAGTCCCAGGACTCATGCAAAAAACAGGTTGACGACCATTTCCGAGACGTCAGGACCCGCACTACAGACTGAAAAGTCAGTAACTTCTCCAGGGTTAGAAATACCTACGCCTCCATGGAGTTCAGGATCAGACCGAGATACTCCAAATGTTGAACCGGGACCAGGACCGACTTCTGAATGTTCGGGCACCACCCAAAGTCCCTAAGGGTCTGACTGACATAGTCACACTTCTAATTCTGAGCCATTGTCTGCTCTTAGAAGATCGTCCAGATAGCCCATAATAGCAATGCCTCCCTGTCTCAGCAAGGCTAGAATCGGAGCTAGCACCTTGGTAAAAAAAAAAAATCTTTGGTGTCAAGGCTAGACCGAAGGGAAGAGCCACAATTGATAGTAGTCTTCGCCGATCACAAGCGCAGAAACTACTGTTGACGTGCGCAGATCGGAACATGCAAGTAGGCGGCCTTGATGTCCAAGGATGCCAGAAAATCCCCTTGATGGAGTGTAGCGAAAACTGCGCGAATGGATTCCATGTGGAACTTTACACCATCACAAAAGCATCCAGGCCTTGAGGCCCAGGGTTGGCCGAGCCCCCGTCCACCTTTTGGGACTATAAACAGATTCAAGTAGAAACCCCGAACAACCTCTCTTGTGACGGAACCGGCACAATCCTCCGGACACAATCAATCCTGTACGGCCCTTAAGAGGGCCGCCCGACGGGCAAGAAGGAGAGGGAGAATTGAGGGAAAGAATCTGTCTGGGGGCCAGGAATGGAATTCTATCCTGTATCCTGAGGTGACCACCTCGCACACCCACCGGTCGGAGATCCAGGAGGTCCACCGAACTGTGAACCTGCAAGGACGTCCCGCCACCCCAGAGTCGGGTAGGGACAAGACTCCATGTGGCGGTGGGCTTGGGAGGCTTACGCACCCAGGGACGCTTATGTCCCCTAGCCGCACTTTTCCCAGTCTGGGAGGACTTACCCGTGGATTCTGACTGACGAGAAGAAACGTATTCTCCTTTGCCGGAAAGGAAGGGCCCGGCCTATGGTGGGGCTCCTTTGTCCGTAACAGACTGAGGAAGGAAGGTGCTCTTACCCCTTGTGACATCCATAATAATGGCATCCAGGGTGGCCCCAAACAGTCCACCGCCCTTAAAGGGCAAGTCAGCCAGGAGCTATTTGGAAGCTAGGTCGGCCGACCAGCATTTCAGCCAGACAAGGCGACACAGCACCACAGCAGATAGAGGCCCCAGAAATTAAAGGGGCCACATCCAAAGTGGCATCGCACACAGAGACTAAACCCTGCGCCAGTTGGTGAGCCAGGGTAATGGTCTCAGGAGGGAGATTATGCTCCTAAACCGTCTTGGTGCAAAATCTTTGCCCATCCTGTGAGTGTCTTGAGACACAAGTGTCGCCGCCCGTATAGGGCGTAAGGCAGACCCCAATAAGGTAAACATAGTTCTACTCACCACTTCTGACCTTCTGTCAGTGGGATCCTTACATGCAGGAGTCCCTTCCATTGGGAGCGTG
This sequence comes from Rana muscosa, assembly GCA_029206835.1. Classification (NCBI taxonomy): domain Eukaryota; kingdom Metazoa; phylum Chordata; class Amphibia; order Anura; family Ranidae; genus Rana; species Rana muscosa. The sequence goes on along the minus strand of CM055116.1, from coordinate 688,895,539 downwards.
GTAGCCTTATTCAAACGGGCGACCGGGGTGGTCAACCACTGGGGGGAGAGCCCCTTCTTAACCAGGTCCTCCTTAAAGGGGCACCTCATGGCTAGGCGCCGCGGGACCGTCAAAGTCTCCTGCGGCTAATCCCAGACTTAGTCAATGAATGTATCAAAGAAAGGCACATATGGAAAAAACCTTTTTGAATAAACGGCTTTAAAGGAACCAAAAGGAGACAGCTTCCACCTGAGGTTCCTCATCCTCAACATTCAGCTTGAGAGTGTTACTCACAGCATCAATGAGTTCACTTACAAGCACCCTGTCAATTTTTCAGAACTGGGGTCTTCCTCACAGGGAATATCCGGTTTAAAAACATGAAAATCCTCAGAGCTAGGGTCCTGAGCAGCAATAGCTAGGCCCATATCTGAGACAGAGCACTCCCCTACAGGAGAATGTGTAGGGAGGGGGCGCTTTACAGCTCCCTTGCGCTCGCACACCGCTTCCATCCTGACAAGGATGATTCCAGGACTGCTGACAACTAGTCACTAGGGACCGTAGGTGCAGGAGCACTGCCAGTTGCCTCAGACAAGTGTGGAGAAGCATGTGAACTAGACTCCATACTGCCACCCTCTGAGACTTTTAACACTATTATAGTGAGTAACACAGTCCACCCACTGGCTATTCTGAAGCTGAGGAGGGGATACCCAGAGTACTCACCAACCCCTGTAAGGACCGCTCATTCTGCTGTATGAAACCGCGCTGCCGCGCGGGAGAAGCCTGGGGAGAGTGAGGAGACTGAGGAGACTTGACTGTGAGGAGATTGTGAGTTTCGCGCCGCAGTAGCGGTCGATAGAGGCCGAAACTGAAAGCAAAAATGCTGCAGCTAATAGAAAATGGCCGCCGGCCGCATACATTACTGCGCCATCGATCAACGGCAAAATGGCCGCCGAGCGCGGTTTATTTAAAAATTCACAGCGCTAATGGCGCACACGTTTTGCGGTTGTCTGGTTCACTAACCACAAGGCAGGAGCTCCTGCCCTCACTGGCTGTGGCACGGCAAGTGCTGGGGCGGCTTGTTTGAACACAAATAGCCCCCCTCAGGAACCGAACCTGTGAAGCTTAGCTTGCTAAGCATGCATGTAACCACTACTCCCAACAGTATGTACAACCTCACACCAGAACACTGCACCTCTCCCCAGGCCATTAAAACAGACATGAGTGCCCCCAGTCAGGCCAGAGTGACCCCCAAGCAATCCCCCACACAGCACAGCACCAGTACAGGGTGCAGAGAGCAGCATAACAGGGGGGGAACCCCCAAATAAAGAAACACAGCCAGCATGTACTCACCTGCAGTAGGAGAGACTACTTACCCATCCCGTTCAGGGACCCACTGGCTTGTTTCAGACAGACCTATCACAGAGTAGTACTGCGTAGCCGTCAGCCCGGTCCACCGCGAGAGATACAATCAGTCAGGTACTGTTCAATTTTGAGAGGACCACGGGAGCTAAAAGCAACCCGGCCACCCCTGGAGTCATGGGGTATGTCGTGAACTGAGTCTCACGCACACAAGGCGAGGATCAGCACGCTCGATGGTCGGACAGGGAAGACTACGAGGATACCAGTGTACCCAACCTGTTGCCCAGCCGACAGTTGATTGAAGGTCTCAAAAATAAAATAAATTCCCAAAGGAATAAAATTCAAAAGTAAAATCTTCCAGGAGACTGGCTCCTGAGAGAGCCACGTCTTCTCATTCTGCTAGGTAGAAAAAAACTGGAGGCTGCTAGCTGCAGGTGGGAGGGTAATGTCTGGAGGGACCGCCCGCCTGGGCGGGGCTGTTCAGCTCTGGTTTGTTCTAGAATGTTTTAACATCTAACATTCTGCCTAGGTCTTCTCCTGCAAGCAGGGACATATACCAACACGTAATCAGTATGACAGCTGTGTCAGTCCATGGACGATAAGAGAAATGGCATTTTTCTCATCATGAAAAACAGTTGTGTGTACGCGGCATGAGAGTAGAGAAGACAACCCTTCTTCTAAAGACACTTGCAAAAAACTGAGGCATGCTGGGAGTAGGAGAAGTTTTTCTGGATTATCCTTGTACCTTTGCTTTTCCTTAACCCTGTCTACCTGAAAACTCATTCTATGTCCTAAAATGTATGATTAAGGAAAATGTATGTAGTTCCCAGCTGATTAATCCTCAGGGGGTCACAATTGAGCAGGTTATGTGCATCTTCCTTTTTCTGGACAGAGACTCTAGCACTTTCTGAGCTGTTCAAAATATTGCATCCGGTTAGATGTAGCTTCTAATATAGTCTCCCATAGAGACTGCTCCCTACTCATCTTTTCTGACTGTTTTGCATTTGGCTAGGGTCAGTGTCACTACTGGTAGCTTGAGGCGATACCTGGACCCTATAGAGGTTGTACAGGCAGTCCAACTCCTCCAGGATGGCACATCAATACGTGCCATTGCCAGAAGGTTTTCTGTGTCTCCCAGCACAGTCTCAAGAGCATGGAGGAGATTCCATGAGACAGGCAGTTACTAGGAAAGCTGGACAGGGCCGCAGAAGGTTCTTAACCCATCAGCAGGACCGGTATTTGCACCTTTGCGCAAGGAGGAACAGGATGAGCAATGCCAGCACCCAAGCGGTGGAGAACGTTATGCTGCCTGTAACATCGTTCTGCATGACCGGTTTGGTGGTGGGTCAGTGATGGTCTGGGGAGGCATATCCATGGAGGTGATGCAAAAACCTCTACAGGCTAGATAATGACACCCTGACTGCCATTAGGTATCAAGATGAAATCCTTGGACCCATTATCAGACCCTATGCTGGTGCTGTGGGCCCTGGGTTCCTCCTGGTGCACGACAATGCCCGGCTTCATGTGGGGAGAGTATGCAGCCAGTTCCTGGAGGATGAAGGAATTGATACCATTAAATGGCCTCCACGCTCACCTGACCTAAATCCAATAGAACACCTCTGGGACATTTTGTTTTGGTCCATCCGATGCCGACAGGTTGCACCTCAGTCTGTTCAGGAGCTCAGTGATGCCCTGGTCCAGATCTGGGAGGATATACCCCAGGACACCATCCGTCATCTCATTAGGAGCAAGCCCCGAAGTTGTCAGGCATGCATACAAGGTCGTGGGGGCCATACAAACTATTGAGTACCATTTTGAGTTGTTGCAATGATATTTCAGCAACATGGACTAGCCTGCTGTATCATTTTTTCACTTTGACTTTCGGGGTGTCTTTGAATTCAGGCCTCTGTAGGTTGATAATTTTAATTTCCATCAAACGATGTGGCATCCTTTCATTACTAACACATTACCCAGTTCATATCAGTATAGATATCCAGCATGAGATTTTTCCCCATTGAGATCTGATGTGTTTTCAAAGTGTTCCTTTAATTTTTTAGAGCAGTGTATGTAAGATGTTAACATAACTATACTGCCCCCTTTACCCTTTCCATCCCATGAATATCTCCCCTACTACCTACTTCACATGACATACTGGGCATTTTTAGCCAATTTTCCAAGCACCTAAAGGTGAAGCCATCTCTTTCAAAGTTTTGTAAGCAGACTTCTTCAATAGGGTATCTGGAGAAATAGGGCCGCCTGAAAGTTGTTGTTATTTTTCCCATTTACTCACTGAAGGAGCTGCCAAAGCAGGTGCAGTGGGAGCTTTAACTTTATTTAAAAGTAGTTATTCTTAAAACTGCCTTAAAAGTCACTTCTTAATATGAAGGAAGAGGGACTCTTTTTCAAATCTGTACAATACAGCTATAATTCTCACCATATCATGCAGGGCAGGTCAAACAACCTTGAGAAAAAAAACTCATATGCCCCACTTGCACCCATGACCTTGGTCCATAGGTGAGTACATCCAAAATTCAGCTTAAGTCTCTCCATCATGGATGACTGACATTTTATGGTAGAGGGGTCTGTGTTTTTCTTTAAACAACACCACTATAATGCAAAACTGCAACTCTATGTTCAACGCAACCTAGTAACATATGTACAGCGATACAGATACTTGCCAGCAGCTCTCTAAGATATTATTTTTCAAGGTCACCAGGAGCAAATTTTAGCACCACATAACAATGGCTAGGAAAATCATGTATTACTTCTCATTTCAGCTAGCAGGAAAAAAATGGTAATAAATATGCTTTATGTATTTTTAAAATGTATACAGCACACCACAATACAATCCATAAAGGTGTCCGCATCAGGTTCTAGCCACCAAGGAATCTTGTAGTCTTATGTTTCTAGGAACCCTTAGGTCCTATTTGGTGAGCTCCAATTAAAATATCAGTATGGCGTGTTACATTTCGGAAGGAAACTAGAGCATTTTTTGTAACTCTAACAGAACCAAACCAAAGAATCAGAGTTGCAAGCCAAGAGTTTTAACCAGCATTCTCTTATATTGAAATGTTTTACTCATGTTTACCTAAATCGATAGGTTTCCTTTATAGTTATTAGTCAGCTTTGCAGTTGATGATAAAACACCAATATATTTTGTGATGCACATCAACCAAGGCAGATATGTCAATTACAAATTTTAGATAAAAGAAATACAAGAATATGACACAGGAGAGTGCTCTACCTAAACAAGCTTTCAGTCTTAAAGCTGGGGGAACATTCTCATAAAAGGTAAGGGAGAGTTGTTATTTTTAAACCAGGCTACAATCATCAAAATACTTGAAGTACTTGCTTAAAACACCAGACTGTGTGGAAGAGATTTCTATCTACTGTAGATGAAACTACAGCAGCATGAGGCCCCACCCAATGTCTCCTCAGCACAGTATGTTTTTTTCCAAGGTGCAGATGACTTCTGCATTCTGAACACTTGGCAGAAAAGCAGATCATCCAGTTTTCTTCTCTAATAACCATCCCCCAGGCTGAGTCCTTTCTTCTCTGAGCAGACACAGTTCAGCTGAATATTTCTAGCTCATGTTCCTGAAACAGGAGAAACAACTCCTTACAAGAAGCCATTTTAAAAGCAAGCTCTGGAAGCCTGAAGCACAACATGGTTTCTTATGCCAGTGTCATCTGAACACAGAAAGCTCCTAATGCAGAAGATTACTAGGCAGTGCAAAGCAAATTAAAGCTGTATGTGCTGCACATTTATGATGCAAAATTAACTAAGCTAACCAGTACTTGATTGGGTCTAATTTTGCATTCCCAAATATGTTCACCTATGCATGTTGATATTCTTCTCATTATCAAACACAATACCACCAGATCTTAACAACATGAATAAAATCACAAGGTGACCTATATTTAAAAGAAACATACAGCTCAAAATCTAGGGCTCACATTGGATTTGTTTTCTCTCTTGCAAATTACAGTTTGAGGGATAAATAGCTGTGTAACTTTGTTTAAAAAAATCATTTTGTTTGCGTAACCTTGAGAACAGATATTCCCCCTCAACTATAGCTATCACTTTGTAATGGTATTCTGAAAGCTTCATCATGCATCTCTGGATGATATCAAATTGTCTTCGGCTAAACAATTAATACTATCCTAGTCAAAAATGAAATGTTCGTAGATGGAATAGTAATCTTTTATTGCTAAAACATCTCCAGGAGGGTGACATGACTATTCAGATCTACAGTAAGTTGACTTAATGATGCAGGGACAGATCATTACAACAATTTCTTAGGTGAATTACATAGGATTTCAAAGAAACGTAGATTTTGAATAAAGCATCCAGACTGGGTAACAATTAAGAACAACTTTTAACATTTTATCTCTACAAGCTCTGAAAACTCAGGTTATGAAACACAGCTCTTTGATATACATTAATTAAAAATACCTGTAGCAGTTTAAATTTAGGTATGCAGGGTTTCTAATCATATACTAGGTAATCAGTAACTAGAGTAGGCTCAATATCCTAAGTTTTGCTAATATACAATGTTCCTCTACTCTTTTACCTCATTGTCTTGTTTTATCACCCCTGGCTAATGTTACATCTCTGTTTTGTTGTAAAGCAGAGAATCTGTTATGCATTTTGTTAATGAACCTAGTAAACTCTGTTTCTGTCCTAGTGGAGTTTTAAGGACTGAAGACCTCCTATGAACACATGGAAGGGTGCACTGCAATGAAGCAGATTGGACACAGATTCATTTTTGCATCATCAGCTTTATCATTTTAGACTGTTCTTTATCAAATATCTTGGCTCAGTTTAAATTTGAGGTAGGAGATCAGTAGACAGTTATCCTTTTTCTATTTCACTTGTCTGGAGCATGGTTGGCAACCACAGATAGTTCACCTAAAACTTCTCAGTGACATGTTCATGACCACAGCATACTTCTAAGTCCTTATCAAGAGGTTTATAATAAAGTTAACGTGAATTGAACAAAAACTGAGAAGAGAGTGTCCACAATGTGTGGAAAGTTCATCCAGTGTATAGATTCTTAGTGTATAAGATGCTCACCAGAACATCAAACCATCTAGCAGTGAGTAATATCCCACAAGGATCCATCACAAGTCGCGAAAAAATCCAGAAATAAGAATTTTAAATAAACGGCTCCAATCAATGCCCCTTAGCAGACACTTCTCATCATCTCTTGTTAGCAGTGTAAACTTCTTCATCCAGGGATCCACGAACTGTATATAAAAAGCTTTTCTATTGGTTGAAACTTGGAAATTAAGGACGATTTTGTGGTAAAAAGAGTAGGGCTTGCTGTGCAGGGAGGGCAGAACTTTTGCTTTTGGCAATTCTTTCCTGATCAGACCAGCGGCAGTTTTACCACAAGATCGTCCTTCATTTCAAGGCTCACTAATCCATGCTTCATCTAATAGACAAGCTCTTTATATGCCGTTCGTGGATCCCTGGATGAAGAAGTTTACACTGCTAACAAGAGATCATGACAAGTGTCTGCTAAGGGGCATTGATTGGAGCTGTTTTTTTTATCTTATTTCTGGTGAGTGCATAGCTTGGGTGGAGGTTTACGTGCACTGGATTTTTTCAAAATTTTTGGTGGATTCTGTTGGATATTACTCACTGCTAGATGGTTTGATGTTCTGATGAGCATCTAGTACACTAAAAATTCATACACTGGATGAACTTTCAACACACTGCGGACACTCTCTTCAGAGTTTTTGTTCAGCTGATCTGTTTGCTGCGCTCACTACATACATTTTGAATTTGTTTAATAAAGTTAACATGTACTTATGCAACTTTTTACATATTTTTTTTCACCATTGTAGGTGCCAACCACTCTTCAGACAAGGGTTTTCAAAAACACCATAATGGCCCACTGTTCTCATTACCACACTAATATTCATAAATAATTTTTCATCTGTAGTTTAATTTTCTGAATAGCTCTTTCATAAAGTGTCCTTCTAGACTTAGGTTTTGCACCCAGCAAATAAATGCCCTTTAAATCTTCTCTATGAAATTACAACATTGAGGTGATTTTGGTCAAGGAAAAAGACATTATGGAATGGATGGAGATTAGTGGGAAGCAGTCTCCATATCTTATTTCAGCCCCATCCTTCAAAGGAATCTTTATGTATGGTACAGTTGTATACACAATTATTTTAAAGGTTTAAGGCTTTTTCAAAACCACTGAGCCCAGTTGATATTTCTGAACATTTATTACAAAATCCAGGCAATACTACAGTCAAAAATCAGGTAATACTACAGTCAAAGCAGTAGATTTAAGACTTTTTGATACAAGTACAACCTCCACATTTATTTTAATACAAAAGACAATGCACAAAACAACCAACTGAAGCAATTAGTGATCTTCCTGATGTTTTAATGCTTCAAACATCTACAAAACATCTTAAGATTCTTGAAACCACAATACTGCCCATATATGCAATTTGTTATGGTAGACTTTTTATAGTCAAGTGTATATATTATATACATATACACACAGTATACTGTATATAATAATAACAACAACATGTATATTCTTCAAAAATTGAGATGTAATAAGTTAAAACATCATTTGGCAACAGGATGCCCAGTTTTCCAAGATCAAAACGGTTTTAGTTGAAGCCATATTTACTCAAAAATTATCATTTTAAATCTTATAACAAGTAAATGTTGCTTAATATACAACCATCAAGAACGTATCTGTTCTTTTTATCCATTGTCTAGTCAAATACATACAGTATAACCAGTATCCATTATACTGTTTATGTATTGAGTGTGATCTCTCCCATACATTCATATGTTGGAGTATCAACACCATGCAACTTTGGATTCCTTTGGGTTTCTGACAGCCTGCAGATTGGAGCCTTTCAACCAGCCACAACAGGCGAGCCAATGCATGTACAATTTCTCAAAATTACCCAGAGTCAGAAGCAGTACCCCAATGGCAGAGGAGCAGCTCTTACTGTACTTCTACCACAGAAAGAATAGCCCAATATTCAGCCCAATCAGGTATACTAGCAATCAATATATCCACCATATTTAAAGAAGATCATCTTACAAATCACAGTAAAAGTATATACATAACAGATATAATTGGTATATCTGGTCCATTTATAAACCCAAATACACACATAACTTTGAATGATGTATACTATAAGTGCAGAATCCTTTTCATATAAGTGGAAAACTCCCCTTCTGTTTTAAAAAATTGGTACACAAGCTAGTATTGTAGTGTTAAAAGAGATCTAAGGTCACAGCATAAACTTTCATTTTAAAACATCAAATCGTAACAGGAATACAAAACTATAGGTATTTTTGACAACCCAGTATAAGCATACATGAAAAATCTCCTTTATTGTTGTAAGTTCTGCCTGTCTGCTGTCCATCTCTCTTCACAACTTCTTGGATTCCTTGCATGCATTGCAGGTTCTCCTCTGCTCATTTCTTTGGTTTACTTAGCCTGGATGTCACACCACTTCCTCAAACCCAATCTATCCAAAACTGAGCTTATAATATTTCCTCCCCCACATGCCTCTTCACCTGATTTCTCTATCTAAATCAATGGCTCAACTATCCTGGACTCTAAACTATCCTTTCTGCCCCACATCCAATCGCTATCCAAAGCTTGCGGCTTCAACCTTGCGCAACATCTCCAAGATGTGCCCCTTCCTAACCAATGTTACCACAAAGCTTCTAATCCACTCCCTGATCATCTCCCGCCTCGACTAGTGAAACGCCCTCCTCATTGGATTACCCTTACATAGGCTATCTACCATCAGTCCATCATGAAAACCGCTGCCAGGCTCATCCACCTTACTAGTCGCTCAGTGTCTGCTACCCCTCTCTGCAAATCCCTCCACTGGTTCCGCTCATCCAACAAATTAAATTCAAAATACTAACAACAACTTACAAAGCCATCCACAACTCTGCCCCAAGCTACATCACTAACCTAGTCTCAAAATACCAACCTAATCATTCTCTTCATTCCTCCCAAGACCTTCTGCTCTCTAGCTCCCTCATCACCTCCTCCCATGCTCGCCTCCAGGACTTATACAGAGCCTCTTCCATCCTCTGAAATTTCCTACCCCAATCTATCCGACTATCTCCTACTCTGAATCTGTCCACTTTCAGACGATCCCTGAAAATTCATCTCTTCAGAGAAGCCCATCATGCCCCCACCTAACTGTACATTTATTTTTTCCATCAGCCCCTCTCCCTCAGTTATTAACTTTTTGCATCTCTTGACCCTCCCTCTTAGATTGAAAGCTCTAATGTGCAGGGCTCTCTGATTCCTACTGTATTCATTTGTATTGTAATTGTACGGTCTGCCCTTATGTTGTAAAGCGATGCATAAACTGTCGGCGCTATATAAATCCTGTTAAATAATAATATTTATACTTTATAGAGACTACATATCCCATGGTACCTTGCTGCCTGCAAGCAGTGATTGTTACTGACTCCACCTCCTGAAACTCCTCCTCTCAGCATCTCTGTAGTTCAGAAGTCAAGCTCTTTGAAAAGTATGACACAGCAGTGGCTGACAAAGCATAGTGAATGTGTCACAGAATTCAAGGAAGTGAATATGTGGGGATCTTCACAAAATAAGTTTACAAACCTCAAGATCATTCAGATTGATAAGCGACAATGTGGAAACGAATATATGATTTTAGATTCTGACCATAGATACACTTTAATACAAATTATGTTTCTAGTTCAATCGGTATCCAGATACGAGTTTCCAGAACTGGGGGAAAAAGAAAAATGGCTTTCCAGTGTGAAGGTATTTTGGTTCTGTACATTGGTGATGTACAGTTTGTTTAACCAGCAGTTTCTCTCTTAATACAACATTAGGTTGAATCATAAGGCTATGAAAGGAAGACCAGCTGTCTTAGCACCTAGGAAGTAGGTTGAGGCTGCAGGAAATAGGAAGTGAGAGGTAGCTATGTGTAGAGCTGCACGATTCTGGCTAAAATGAGAATCACAATTTTTTTGCTTAGAAGATAGACCATGATTCTCTCACGATTCTTGCGGCGTAACATCATCTTTCACATTAAAACCCCCAAAAATTGGGCTAACTTGACTGTTTCGTTTTGTTTGTTTTTTTATTCATTGAAGTGCATTTTTTTCCCAAAAAATTGCATTTGAAAAAACGCTGGGCAAATACAGTGAGACATAAAATATTGGAGCAATTGCCATTTTATTCCCTAGGGTCTCTGCTAAAATATATATAATGTTTGGGGGGGGAGGGTCTAAGTAATCTTCTAGCAAGAAATATTGATTTTAACTTAATAAAAGTGTCAGAAAAAGATTTGGACTTAAAGTGGTTAAACTTCCTGCATTTACACACAGAAGTTTGATCTAAGAAGGAAGTTATTTACAATGTTTCATGCAGTTAAAAACTTGGTAGACTTCCCAGGATTTTTTCTTTACACACGCAGAAGTTTATCTCTTTGATCTAAGAAGGAAGCATTAGTTACCATGTTTTCTGTTAAAAACTTGGCAGACTGGCCGCATATTTTCTTTTGACAGGTAAGTGAGAAGATAAAGTCTCTCCACTTTTTATGTAAAAGAATCGGCAAACTCTGCATTGGAGATCATCAGGGGGGTTGAATCGAGATCACAAATTTTTAACGATTAATTGTGCAGCTCTAATAGACACACTCCTAAACCTTGTGGACAGCCTTCCCAGAAGGGTTGAAGCTGTTATAGCTGCAAAGGGTGTTCCAACTCAATATTGAACCCTACAGACTAAGACTGGGATGCAATTAAAGTTCATGTGTGTTAAGATGATCTACCTACCTAGATTTCTGTATGTGTTGTGGCATGCCCCGATATATGTCCCCAAAAAATTGTTCATGGAAATCAATTCCATCTTAACCTCTTTCCTCTGGGGCAATAGGCCACCACGGGTATCCCTGGATACTCTGTTTTTAGCAGTCCAGAGTGGAGGACTGACATTACCAAATTTACAGTGCTACTACTTGGCAGCACAGCTGACACATATCCACTGGTGGTTTTTCCCCCAAGATGGAGGTGGCTTCGGTGGAGACTCAGGCGGCCCTGATGCACTTGTTTGAGGCACTCATTAATGTAATATACAGGAATGGCCCATATCTGCCTCAAGGCGCAGAGATTCTTAAACTTTCCTATAAAAATTTTCACATATGTAACAAACGAACGGGGGGTGGCCCGCTAACTCTCTCCCCTAACGCACCTTTGTGGTATAATCCCCTCGCAGAGATCTGTAAAATCCCTGATGGGGCATGCTGGGCTCAGTATGGTCTCAAGTATCTGCATCAACTGTTCAGGAACCAGACTTTTAGGACATTCAGGGACCTTCAGATTGAATATAAGTGCCCCAACAATTACTTTTATAGGTATCTTCAGCTGCGCCATGCTGTATCGGCTCAATTTGGTCTGCGGGAGGTCCAGCTGAAGAACTCAGAACTAGAGAAACTGTTACTGGAGGAAGACCACTCAAAACTAGTATTGAGATATTATTTCTCCTTAATGACATCCTCATCCCCTAGGATGGAACGGGTGGAGGCGCAGTGGAGAGGTGATATCCCAGCTCTCACTGAGGAATCTTGGGCTGCAGTCACCACATTTACACACAGACGTTTTATCTAAGAAGGAAGTTAGTTACAATGTTTCATGTTGTTAAAAACTTGGCAGACTGCCCAGGTTTTTTTCTTTACACAAACACACGTTCATCTCTTTGATCTAAGAAGGAAGCATTAGTTACAATGTTTCCTGTTAAAAACTTGTCAGACTGCCCGGATATTTTCTTTTGACAGCTAAGTGAGCAGATAAAGTCTCTCCACTTGTTATATGAAAGAATCGGCAAACTCTGCATTGGAGATCGTCTGGGGGTTGAATCGAGATCACGATTTTTTAACGATTAATTGTGCAGCTCTAGCTATGTGTGAGCTGCAAGATAGGACCTTGCAATGAAAATGTCCTGGAATTCTTAGAAAGTATATAACTGCCCATGGGAGGTTGGTTTTCTTTCCTAAGCAAAAGCGAAGTTAGACTTTTTTCAGACCATGAATAGCAATACTGTACTGGATAACAAGCTGTCTACTCTTTGGTGGAATTTACAGTGTCAATACTTGGGTGTCATGGCAGATTTCTCTTAATATGATGAATGCCAACAACAGCAACCCATATAAAGCAGCTGCTATTCAGGTGGGACTGTTCTGTATGGTTATACCTGATGTGCTCTGACTATTGACCAGTACTACCAGGAAGTACACGTGGACTATATTTATTCTGAGGGTGGAATATTAATATATATTGTTAATGCAAGCAACCTATATACATGACTGTGAGTCATGGTATATCATCTCTTACATATGTCATAGATTCTACTTGAAAGCATAACTAAAGGAAAAACTTTTTCTTTAGCTCTGGATAGAGTGGAGAGGAATTAGAACACCTGAGAATTTTAATAGCTACCTGTGCCCCATAAGAGCCGGTTCACACAGGGGCGACTCGTCAGGTGACCTAGCCGCCTGACAAGTCACGCTCCGCTCTGTACAATGGAACCGTTCTAATAGGAGCGACTCAAGAAGGTTCCTGTACTACTTTGGGATGACTTCAGGGCGACTTGCATTGACTTCAATACAGAAGTCATTTTGCAAGTCACCTCTGAAGTCGTGTGGAGATCGCCCGGCAGAGTCGCGGGACAAGTCGTGCCGCTCCAGTGTGAACCGGGTCTTAGGGAGATTCACCCTTCGTTTTTGTCCTGTTTACCATTAGCATTGAAAGTGAAAGTAAAAGAATATCCAAAATTGTGGGGGTGTCCCCAGCAAAATGATAGTGGGGAAATCTTCCAATGGGGACACTAGTTCTGATGGCCCAGGTCTGGGGGTCCCCAACTGATTCCCTAAGTTTTCATGGATTTCCCCCTCACTTCCTGTCCCATAGCCGCCTCCTGGCTATGGGACAGGAAGTGAATGGAAATCTCCACAATGCCGCAAAAAATAAATCAACAGGGGTTATAACTAACCCTCCCTTACTCTATCGAAATTTAAAAAAAAGGTGTTGCCTATAGTTCTACTTTAAAATCTGAAGGCTATCCCTGCCCAAAACTGATATTTAGCTACATGTTGCTGCTGGTTGTGTCATACACTGGATTCTTATGTCTCTTGGGAAGTTCCTTTGGTATTAGGCCCACATCAGCTTTGACCTTCCACAGTTCTCTCACTACTGTACTGACATTTAAGTAAAATATATAAGCCATCCAACTGAGGGATTAAGATGGCTATATTGATGGAAGAAGAGGGACAGACATGGAAATCTGAAGATATCTCCACCAAAGTCACCAAAAATATGAAAGCCAATGGGTGATTCAACTTGCCTGCACCAACCATAAAGTTATCAGCTTGGGGTCACTAATGGCATCATATAAAAAAAAATCAATACTGTTGTAGGTACACTATGTTCTCAACTAAAATAAATGTGACCGTCTTCAGTTATAAATCCCACTTGGTTTTAGTATAAAAGTTATTTTTTTCCTGGTTCTCAGAGATGTAAAACCCAAAATGTAGTAGACATACCATAACATATATGGTGAAGAACGGTTGCACAAAAAAAAAACAGCGATCAGGTAAGGGTTATATGGATTACAAACTGAAGACTTCAAATATAGGTTTTAGTTGTAATAAATGTATGCAAATGGTCATATTTGGAAAAAAAATCTATTTTCATGAGAGCAGTCATTGGAGGTTTCCAAGGACATCATTAGGAGGCACTTTTCTTGGAAGATACCTACAGAAACGGTTATTTACAGCACATAGAAATGAGTTGACACTCTAGGATATTACTCAAACCTTGGGATATCAATGCATGTCACTGCTTAAAAAGAAATAATTCTGTAATAATTCTTTTTTTTTTTTTTTTATAGGTGATAAAATTTCATTAAAAACCAAATGAAATACTTTTGAATCATTGAGGCTGTTGAGCATGATTGCCAAATGGTAAACCAACAGGATGATCAAGAGCCATGTTAATCGTGAAAAACCTCCATGTCAGCTTTGTCTACTTTGAAGCCCTCTGTTCTCCATCTTCTGGTGGAGCTACAACATGACATGAGTTATCTGGCATACATCATGGCTTTCTGCAGCAACTTGCCTAGTCACTTCCTCTCAGAACATGCCATCAGCTTGATTAAGGAAACAAAATACAATCATGAAGCTCCAGTGTTGAAAGTTCTTCTTCTACAAAAAAAAATGCTACTTGATGATTTGATCATAGTTCTGGACTGCCAGGTTGAGCTTAAAAAAAATCAAAGAGCTATGAATAAAGCAGGGTAACCAGGAGGAGCTTAACAATGAGTATGGTGGAGCAGCTTTGTACTATGAGGTCTGGATGGAAATCAAACCAGACAGGCTTCTCACAGAGATAGAAAATCATGGACAGGAACCAAACCTATGGTTCTAAAGTGCTCTAAGCGAAGCATATACATATATATTGATTTTGAGTAAATAAAAGTAGATGAGGTGACATGAGGACTTTCCATATGATATTTAATGAAAGCACAGTGGTTTCTTTTCTTCTCACCCTCAAGAAACACCAGCCTAAAGCTGCACAAGAAACCCCATTCCCTCCCTCCTAGGCAGAAGAATCCAACTCCAAATCAACCTTCCATGTCAAGTCAGCTTAGGAGGGAGGGGGTGCCCAGAAGACCTCTTAATAGGCTAGGGGAGGGGGTGGGGGAAAACCCAAAGCAAGCAGCTAATAGAAGAGGTCATCCTATGGCTTTAGTCATGCAGCCACCCAGCATTCAGTCATGTTTCCTACCCCCCTCTGTGTCTGTCACTGCTTTACTCCAGACATAGAAGTGCATGCAAACCTCAGGAGTCTTTCGTTTATCAATATTACTAAAAAAACAAAAAAAAATTGTGATTCCCCACCACATGGGGGTGTTTGGGGAAAGCAGAGGAGGTCAATTCATTAATTAATTTTTCCTGTTCTTCTCCACCTCCTCCTCCACCACCACCACCACCTCCTTTCTTCTCTAGACAGCCTCACCACCCTCATAAGCTTCCTCAATCTCCCATCGCTCCTGCTAGTCAACATTATTTACCAACAAGGACACAATAACAATAAACAAGGGAGAAGGACTTGCATTGAAGAACTTACAGAGCTCTCTGGACGTTGGCTGCACCAGCCTCTGTTGTCCTACTCCCTCACAATGTGGCGTTGTATCTATGGGGAGAGATGGTGGCTCTCTGCTCCAACTTGTTCCTTGACTCTCATGTTGCCAGGTTCAGCAATGGAGAATTGCCATCTTCCCTGCTTTTTTTTTTTTTATCTTCTCCTCTCTCTCTCTCTCCTTCTCTGGCTGCTGCTGCTGCTCTGCAGCTGCAGATGACCTGAAAGATCCGTCTCTCTCACTCAGTGTGTGTGTGTGTGTGTGTCTCTGCCTCTTTCTGAATAATGAGCAACCAGAAGGGAGAGGGAGAGCGAGAGAAGACAATCTCAACCACACAAAACGCTAGAGCACCAGGGGGTGCACAAAGTCTATCTAACAGCAAGGAGCACGTAGACATGTCTCCTATCTGTGGAACGTCAGCTACAACATATTCAAGCACAGCAAAGTGCTTCCTTTAGCTCAGATAAAAGGACTAAGCTTTGGGGGAGGAAAGGGGGGGAAAAAAAAAAAAAAAAACTTTTCTTTCTGCTGCTATTTTTTTTTTATTTCCCTGTGAAGTGCTTTGAATGCAAGAGTCATCTACACCATGAAAAAAAAAAAAAGCCTTGAGATGTAATGGACTGTGCTGAAGAGACATGGGGTGGGGCTTCATGTGCTTGCTGTAATATGACCTACAGCAGATAGCAACCTTCTCCACACAATCCAGGCTTGTGCTTCTGAAATTAGAGCTTGGAGGATCTTGGTGACTGCAACTTGCTTCTTTTTTTTATTTTTTATGAAAGGATCTAGTGCAAAGGCTTATATTGATGAAGGAAAGGAAAAAAAAAAAAAGAAAGTATGTGAGGAGAGAGGATGTTCAGCCTGACCAGAGCTTTAGAGCTGCAGGCAGAAAGCTAGCTAAGTTCTGATGCAATGTTCTTCCTGTTTACTTTTCTCATCAGAAGTCTGATGGCATTGTTATAAGGTGTTTGGAATGTTCCTCTGCTAGAGAACATGAATATTCCTCCAGATAATACTGAAATATGTACAACCAGGCAAGGTCATAACACTGCTGGATTTCAGGGAAAGTTTAGCATATGTTTGAGCTATTAGTGTACCATACCTTGTGAACCAGACAGAGCCTCCTACTAGCAGTATACCAAAGCTGGTACCTACCTAGATTCAAGCTTTTTTTTTATTTTTTTTTATAACATTGCATTTGTTTAGATCTCACATTCCTTTTGTTGTGTCAATTCTTTTCATGGTAAATGCTTATTCCATACAGAAGCTTGAATAGCTCAAGCTGTAGAAAAATGTGCACTTATGGATAACCTAAGCATATATTCATATCCTATCAGTGATGGTGCACCTTGGCACCCCAGATGTTTTGGAACTACAATTCCCATGATGCTCAACTACACTGCAGAGTGCATGAACATCATGGGAAATGTAGTTCCAAAACATCTGGGGTGTCGTCAAGGTTTGCCATCGTTGTCTAGATAGTTACCACCCAAACTGTCCACTCTGCTTCTCCAAAGACCTCCTACTCTCTAGTTCCATCATCACCTCCTCCCATGCTGGGACTTCTCTAGAGCCCTTCATATTTTATTTCATACAGAAGCTTAAATAGTTTAAGCTGTAAAACATTGTGCTCTTATGGATAACCTAAGCATATATATTCACCTAGATACTTATCACCCAAACTATCCACTCTGATCTTCCCAACCCCTCCTGCTCTATAGTTCCCTTATTCCCTCCTACCATGCTGGAACTTCTCTAGAGCCTTTCATATATATATATATATATTTTTTTTTTTTTTATATATATTGTGACAGCAGGAAGGTAAAGTCACCTGGTTGCATCCAGGGGGGTAGATATATTTCTCCCAGATTCAGGCTTTATGCCGACTTATACAACTAGGGAGTTGATGAAGCCCAGCTGAGGCTAGTGGGCTCATGAATGACTCATACCTTTAGGGAGAGTGCTGGGCGTCGTGAGGCAGGGAGTTGATGAGACCAGCTGAAGCTTGTCAGCTCGTTTAGGCCTCTATAAGAACTCCCAGCTTCATTAGATGTTAGCTCATGCCTGGAACCAGACCTGTGTGGACTGTCTAGGGAGAGTGAACCCCTGTGCGGTGAGGCAAAGCCTGTGTGGCTATTTGTTTGGACTTTTACTAAACCAGGGACTTAGGGACTAGGACAGCACCAGGCTGATCCCAGTTGTTAGTTTAGGAAACCTGCATGTTTAGTCAGAGGTCAAACTGACCAGGATTTATTTTGTTTGTTTCTTTTTGGCTTTGCTGTGTTTTTGTCACTGTACATAGAGAAATAAACCGCACCTTTTGATTTTGAAAACCACAACCTCCGTCTGCTGGCCCTGTTTTTGTGTGGGGAGCCCAACCAGGGGGTCACACACACCCGCTACCGAGTTAACCCCCTCACAGTTGGTGGAGAACCAGTGGCAGTTTTTTTTAAGCCAGCATGGAGGAGATACTGAAACAGCTGGCTCTAGCAAATGCCAATCAACAGCAGACAAATGCAGGTTTGCAAAGGAGCCTTGCAGCCCAGCAGCAAGCTCATCAACAAGCCCAGCAGCAATCTGAGGCCCGCTTCATAGACCTGTTACAGAAGCAAGAGCAGAGACTACAACAAATGGAAGCAGTAATGCAGCAACGTCCGCAGACCAGTGAGGAAAGCCGTCCCACTAATACCGCGTCCTTTGGGGTGAGTCGTTTATTGACAAAAATGACTGGAGAGGATGATCCAGAGGTATTTTTGACCACATTTGAAAGGACTGCTGAAAGAGAAAAGTGGCCTGAGGAGCAGTGGGCTGGACTGGTGGCTCCTCTGTTAACTGGTGAATCGCAGAAGGCTTACTATGACCTAGAGCCTGACCAAGCAAAAGACTATGTGATGCTAAAAGCTGAAATATTGGCAAGGCTGGGTGTCACCCTGGCTGTCCGGGCTCAGCGGGTGCATAACTGGACTTTCCAGCTTGGAAAACCCCCCAGGTCTCAAATGTATGATCTCATTCACCTGAGCAGAAAGTGGCTACAGCCAGAGACTTTGTCCGCACCAGAGATTGTGGAACGTGTTGTAATAGATCGGTTTTTGAGAGCTCTTCCTACTGCCATCCAAAAGTGGGTAAGCCATGGAGACCCAGAGACGGCCGGTGGTCTTGTGGATCGTGTAGAGAAATACTTGGCTACAGAGAACCTGACGGCCTCTTCCAGAGACTCTCGGACTTTCCACCCTAAGACCAGACCATCCCCAGGGGTGGATAAGAGGATTCCAAGGGGTGAGGGTGGAGAGAGTGAGAGGGTGGGAGCTCTACCCAAAGTTTGGCGAGAACAGCCTGGGAAGTCAGGGGCTCAAGAGGCAGCCAAATGGATCGTTTGCTACCGCTGCCGGCAAGCGGGACATATTGCAGCAAATTGCCCGGTTGTGGAGGAACCCATGCAATGTGACTTTCTGATGGACAGACGTCAGTCGCTGTGTGCGACAGTCGCATGCACTGCCATTCGGGGAACTGAGAAACATTTATGCAAAATGTGTATTAATGGTAGAAATGTTGTGGTATTACTGGATTCAGGTAGCCTTGTGACCCTGATAAAGGCTGAATTAGTTAAAACAGAGGTCTCTGGGAATAGCAAGGTAGCTGTTATTTGTGTGCATGGGGACACCCGAGAGTATCCAGTGACTACAGTGTGTTTCGAGACCCCCAAAGGTACCCTCTCTCATCCAGTGGGGTTAGTATCTCAATTACCGCATGATGCCATTGTGGGAAGGGATTTTCCGAAGTTCTGGGAACTGTGGGATGATCCTGAGCCCCCCACTGGTGCCCCTATGTACCAGGAATGTGATAGCCAGAACTCCTCTGAGAGTGGTGAGGACTCTCCAGAATTTCCCTTGTCAGTATTGGCAGGGGAGACTCAAGAAACTGGAGAGGAGCCCACCTCCTCAGACGAAAACCTACCGTCTGTGGAGTTTTCTGATCTGGAGGTTCACAGGGAAAATTTTGCCACAGAACAGTTAAAAGACCCCGCCCGGTGAAAGGGTGAAGTTAAAACCCTATCGGATCCCAGAGGCCCGACGGGAGGCAATACGGGAGGAAGTACAGAAAATGCTGAACTTAGGGGTGATAGAGGAGTCCCAAAGTGATTGGTCTAGTCCCATTGTGTTGGTGCCTAAACCGGATGGGAGCTGGCGATTTTGTAACGATTTTCATCAGTTGAACAAAGTTACAAAATTTGACACCTACCCCATGCCACGTATAGATGAGTTGATCGACCGGCTGGGAACAGCCCGATACATGACGACTCTTGACCTCACAAAAGGGTATTGGCAAATTCCCCTGGCCAAGTCGGCCAAAGAGAAAACCGCATTTGTAACCCCAGACGGGGCGTTCCAATATAAGAGAATGCCGTTCGGGTTACAGAATGCGCCGGCCACATTCCAGCGGAAAATGGACCAGATACTGAGGCCCCATCGGAAGTATGCTGCGGCTTACCTGGATGACGTAATTGTCCATAGCACAGATTGGGCCTCACATCTGCCAAAAGTGCAAGCAGTCCTAGACTCTATCCGGGAAGCGGGGTTTACGGCTAACCCCAAGAAGTGTACCATTGGGCAGGAGGAGGCCAAATATCTTGGGTACACCATTGGCAGGGGAGTAATAAAACCCCAACTCAACAAAGTCGAGGCCATCCAGAGTTGGCCACGTCCCAACAGCAAGAAGCAGGTACGAGCCTTTCTGGGAATCGCGGGTTATTATCGGCGCTTCATTCCCCACTTTGCTTCTAAGGCTGTGCCCCTAACCAACCTGACGAAAGGGAAAGGGTCGGTCATGATTAAATGGACCCCCGAGGCGGAGGCAGCATTCCAATTCTTGAAACAAGCCTTATGTAGCCAGCCAGTGTTGTACTCACCCGACTTCTCTAAAGACTTTGTCGTACAAAGTGATGCGTCAGATGTGGGGTTAGGAGCAGTATTGTCCCAGGTCTGGAACGGGGAAGAGCACCCAGTCATTTACCTCAGCAGGAAGTTGAAGTCCCATGAGGTAAATTACGCCACGGTTGAAAAGGAGTGTTTAGCGGTGAAGTGGGCTCTAGATTCCCTTCGTACTATCTGCTAGGTAGGCACTTTGACATGGTTACGGATCACGCTCCGTTAAAGTGGATGGCTCAAAACAAGGAGACAAATAGAAGAGTGAATAGGTGGTTCCTGGCCCTACAGGAATTCAACTTCACAGTAAAGCATCGCCCTGGCGTTCAAATGGGGAATGTGGATGCTTTGTCTCGAGTACATGAATGCCTGATTGCTGGTGTTCCAACCCCAAGGTTAAAACAAGAGGGGGGGGTATGTGACAGCAGGAAGGTAAAGTCACCTGGTTGCATCCAGGGGGGTAGATATATTTCTCCCAGATTCAGGCTTTATGCCGACTTATACAACTAGGGAGTTGATGAAGCCCAGCTGAGGCTAGTGGGCTCATGAATGACTCATACCTCTAGGGAGAGTGCTGGGCGTCATGAGACAGGGAGTTGATGAGACCAGCTGAAGCTTGTCAGCTCATTTAGGCCTCTATAAGAACTCCCAGCTTCATTAGATGTTAGCTCATGCCTGGAACCAGACCTGTGTGGACTGTCTAGGGAGAGTGAACCCCTGTGCGGTGAGGCAAAGCCTGTGTGGCTATTTGTTTGGACTTTTACTAAACCAGGGACTTAGGGACTAGGACAGCACCAGGCTGATCCCAGTTGTTAGTTTAGGAAACCTGCATGTTTAGTCAGAGGTCAAACTGACCAGGATTTATTTTGTTTGTTTCTTTTTGGCTTTGCTGTGTTTTTGTCACTGTACATAGAGAAATAAACCGCACCTTTTGATTTTGAAAACCACAACCTCCGTCTGCTGGCCCTGTTTTTGTGTGGGGAGCCCAACCAGGGGGTCACACACACCCGCTACCGAGTTAACCCCCTCACAATATATATATGTTTATTCCATACAGAAGCTTAAATAGTTTAAGCTGTAAAACATGATCTTCCCAACCCCTCCTGCTCTATAGTTCCCTTATTCCCTCCTACCATGCTGGAACTTCTCTAGAGCCTTTTATATATATATGTGTAGCGGCCTCACCCTCTCTCCATCTTTATCGGTTACACACCAACTCATGTCTAGGGGTTCCTGGGTTGTGAGAGTGAGATGCGCCACGGCCCATGTCCTCCCCATTGTAGTAGGGAGGTGAAGGCCACTTACTGATGTTTCCTCGGGCCGGTGTGTTCTGTGAATGCACTGAGTCTGTAATTGCAAGCTCACCAGCCTCCCCTTTGCTTCCAGTAACTGAAGTTCACACACCGGAGAAAGGTCCAACACTTGTTTATTTGACACTCCAATACGCAAAGCACAATAAACAGTTCTTTTGCAGCAAACTGGTTGGGACCTATAACCTTGCCAACGGTGGGGCGAGCAGATCGAGGCACTTCCTAAAGTTTAAGTTCTATGCCACTGTACTATGACCAGCGGCGCCTAAGCCAATCCGGCTGTTACAGAACAGGAAAGATGGGGTCTCTTCCAGCAACCCCTATGAACAGCAATGGAGCCCTCTTCGATACGCTGTGGCCCCTATCAGGGGGATGTGTCCTCCCAAGAGAGTTCCCAGAGGCCCACTGTCACCGGGTTGGTGCTGCTCCGGGTCTCCAGTGGGTAACCTCTCTGGCCTCCTCACCTCAGATACGAGTCCCTCCGCTCAGGGACCCTCGGACAGTCCACCCTAGCGGGACCCAGTCGAAGGTACTGGGCCCCAGGCCTCCTCGATAGTACCTCACCCCAGGCTAAAGGTGCCTGGGATGGACGCCAACATGACTCCGGACCAGGCCATGGGCACCTGGACCAGACTCCTGGATCTCCAGCACCCAGGCCTGAGGGGCCTGGGTGCGGACCGCAACCCTCCTCCTCCGAGGACCTCCTTCTCCGCAAGACCTCGTGGTAAGGGCATCTCCCCTTTTATCTCCTCCCATCAACGGCCCGGCGGGTTCCCCGCCCCAGCCATACCATCTCCGGGAAGGGACAAAACAGGGAGCACTGCAGGAGATGATTCTACCTGAAGCCTGTGGGTACCCCGCCACCCACAGGCAAAGGAGAATACTACATCCTCCAATCCTCCACGAAACAAAAAGGGGTCTGAACCCTAACACAATTATACACCTGGGTCACACTATTCCCCAGGTGTATCCCATCAATTTGAGGACCCCGCTACACACATATATATATATATATATATATATATATATATATATATATAATTTTATATATATGTGTAGCGACCTCACCCCTCTCACCCCTTCTCATTCTCGGCTTGTCTATCTTTGTCTAGGGGTGTTAGTACCGGGGGGAGGGATGAGATACACCACGGCCCATGTCCTCCATAGTGAAGAGGTGAAGGCCAGAAAGATCGGGCTTTGTGTAGGTGTCCTAGAGTCAAATCCTTCCCTCCGTCCTTGACTCCCTCTTTGCTCCTAGTAACCAGAGTTCCACACACTGAATAGGTCCAACACAGTTTTATTCTTCTCAGCGAATAAACATACAGCACAGTCAAATTGGGACCTTTGCAACAGTTCAGTATTAATGGGAGTAGGTCGAGGCACAATCCTTTAAAGTATCTCTAACCACTGTAGTGTCACCAATGGCGAATAGTCACTGCCACTGACTATATGAGGTAGAGCATGAATTACCTTCGCTAGCCCGGCCCCTGTCAGGGGAAGGATATCCATCCAAGGAAGTCACCGTAGGCCTCTCTGTCACCAGCGATGCTGCGCCGGACTCTCCAGAGAAGTTCCACTCACCAGTCCTCATGAACTCAGACACGGGCACCCAAAGAGTTAGGGCCCCCTCGGATTCCTCCACCCTCGCGGGACTCAGTCGAAGGTACTGAGCCCCAGGCATCCGCCATAGTACCTCACCCTAGGCTAAAGGTGCCTGAGATGGACTCCATCTCTCGCTCCAGCCAGGTCAAGGGCACCTGGGCCCGGAACTCCGGGACGCCAGCACCCAAGCTGAAGGTGCCTGAATGCGGCCGCGTCCTCGGACTCTGAACCCCAAAGTCAGGGCGTCCGCCCCTTTTATCCCCTCTCCTTTTGCGTTCCAGCAGGTTCCCGGCCCCGCTGTACCAGCGCCAGGTAAGGACAAAAAGGCACAGTCTTGCGGTGTGAGTTCAACTCCGGCCAGGGCGACAACGCCACCTGTAGGCCACAGGGAACCTCACACCACCAGAGTCCTCCAAGAACCACAAAAGGGTCTCGTATTCCCTAGCAATCAGTGCATCTGGGTTACACTACCACCCAGATGCTTCCCCTAAATTCAGATACCCGCTACACATGTTTATTCCATACAGAAGCTTAAATAGTTTAAGCTGTAAAACATTGTGCACTTATGGATAACCTAAGCATATATATTCACCTAGATACTTATCACCCAAACTATCCACTCTGATCTTCCCAACCCTTCCTGCTCTATAGTTCCCTTATTCCCTCCTACCATGCTGGAACTTCTCTAGAGCCTTTCATCTTTTTGTTTATTTTTATTTTTTTATATATATGTTTATTCCATACAGAAGCTTAAATAGTTTAAGCTGTAAAACATTGTGCACTTATGGATAACCTAAGCATATATATTCACCTAGATACTTATCACCCAAACTGTTCACTCTGATCTTCCCAACCCCTCCTGCTCTATAGTTCCCTCATCCCCTCCTACCATACTGGAACTTCTATAGAAACTTTCACTTTTCTTTTTTTCATTTCTATATCAATCTGTACAATTTATTTACTTATGGATAACCTGAACATATATTCATATCCTAGGTACTTTTTTTTTGGTCAATTCTACATCAAGTTGTAGAAAATATGCACTTATGGATAACCTGAACATACATTATATTGTCAAAAGAATTGGGACTCGTGCCTTTACACGCACATGAACTTTAATTGCATCCCAGTCTTAGTCTGTAGGGTTCAATATTGAGTTGGACCATATAACAGCTTCAACTCTTCTGGGAAGGCTGTCTACAAGGTTTAGGAGTGTGTCTATTAGAGCTGCACAATTAATCGTTAAAAAAAGGGATTTTTTATAACAGCTTACCTGTAAAATCCTTTTCTTGGAGTACATCACGGGACACAGAGCGACTTAGTCATTACTAATGGGTTATATAGATACCTTCGGGTGCTGGCACTGGCAACTTCCAAAACCGGAAGTACCCTCCCCTATATAAGCCCCTCCCATCCGGGAGCACCTCAGTTTTGTAGCAAAGCAATAAGTGTCCCAAAAAGAGGGGTGGGAGCTCTGTGTCCCGTGATGTACTCCAAGAAAAGGATTTTACAGGTAAGCTGTTATAAAAAATCCCTTTTTCTTTTTCGTACATCACGGGACACAGAGCGACTTAGTCATTACTAATGGGACGTCCCAAAGCAATGCCAAATGAGGGGAGGGATACACTATACATAAGCTGGGCGCCATCAGGCATGAGGATCTTTTGCGGCCTGCAACACACTGCGCCCAAAGGCGACATCTTCCTGACTTCTAACGTCTACCTGGTAGAATCTAGTAAACGTGTGTACTGAAGACCATGTTGCGGCCTTACAGACTTGAGCCAGGGAGGCCTGGTGATGCACTGCCCATGAAGTTCCAACTGCTCTTGTGGAGTGCGCCCTAACTTTGAACGGAGGCGGTCTCCTTCTCAAGCCATAGGCTTGTATTATGACCTGTCGAATCCACTTGGCTAAAGTAGATTTTGATGCTGCCTGACCCTTTCTGGGGCCTTCCGGCAGAACAAACAAAGTATCCGTTCTACGAATCTGAACAGTGGCTTTTAGATAAGCTTTAACTGCTCTTACTACATCCAAAGAATGCAATAACTTTTCCTCTACCGAGGTAGGTTTGGGAAAAAAAGAAGGAAGAACCACATCTTGGTTCAAATGAAACCTCGATACCACCTTAGGAAGAAAGGCTGGATGAGGACGTAATACTACTCTGTCCCTATGGACAACCAGATATGGCTCCTTACAGGACAAGGCGGCTAATTCCGATACTCTTTTAGCCGAACAAATGGCTACTAAGAAAATCAATTTCCTGGTGAGAAGAACCAAGGAAATGTGCTGCAATGGTTCAAATGGTTGTTTCTGTAGAACCGACAGAACCAGGTTTAAGTCCCATGGACATATGGGAATACTAACCGGAGGGCTAATACGCATCACTCCTTGTATGAAAGCTTTGACTAGTGAATGCGAAGCCAAGGGCCTTTGAAAAAATATTGACAAGGCCGAAATCTGACCCTTGATAGTACTCAAGGCAAGCTTCCTATCTACAGCCCACTGTAGGAAGTCCAGAATCCTACCTATTACGTACTTACGTGGATGCCATTTCTTGGCCTCACACCACGCGATGTACGCCTTCCAGATCCTATAATAGATCTGCCTGGATACCGGCTTCCTGGCATTGATCATGGTAGATACCACAGGATTAGAGAGACCTCTCTTTTTTAGAATGTGGGCTTCAATAGCCAGGCCGTCAAACCTAGTAAGGAAGGGTGGTATATCGGTCCCTGGGAAAGCAGGTCCGGACGATGTGGGAGGGTCCAAGGACTCCCCACTGACATCTTTACGATCTCCGCGTACCATGCTCTTTGGGGCCACGCTGGAGCCACCAGAATCACTGGTTTCTTTTCTACCCTGATTCTGCGGATTAATCGCGGTAACAATTGTGGCGGTGGGAATGCATATATCAGCTTGAACTGATCCCAAGGGAACACTAGGGCATCCGAGCCGCAAGCTAGGGGATCCCTTGTGCGAGACACAAATCTGTCCACCTTTGCGTTGAATCTGGATGCTAGCAGATCTACATCCGGTGTTCCCCACCGCTGGCATACTGCCTGGAAAACCTCGGGGTGAAGAGACCATTCCCCCGGGCATAATTGCTGGCGACTTAGAAAGTCCGCTCTCCAATTTTCCACTCCTGGGATGAAAACCGCGGATATGGCTGGGACATATCTTTCTGCCCATTCCAGGATGCAATTCGCTTCCCTCTGGGCTACACGACTCCTGGTGCCACCCTGGTGATTGATATATGCCACAGCTGTGGCATTGTCTGATTGAATTCTGACAGGGGACCCTTGGAGTTTGGATGTCCATGCTACTAGGGCATATCGGGCTGCTCGTATCTCTAAGAGATTGATGGGCAGGGCCTTCTCTGCTTCTGACCACTAGCCCTGGAGAGACCATTGCTCCAGTACTGCCCCCCAGCCTATGAGCCTATGAGGCTGGCATCTGTAGTGACCACCTTCCAAGAAACCGGACTGAAGGGTTTCCCTTTTTCCAGATTCTGGGGCACCAACCACCAATGGAGGCTCTTGCGAACGGAAGGGGACAGGGACATTGGTAAGTCTAAAGCCTGAACTTTTTTGTTCCAGGCTGACAGTATGGCCCTCTGCAAGTTCCTTGAATGGAATTGACCGTAGGGTACTGCTTCGAATGAAGCCACCATTTTTCCCAGCAGCCTCATGCACAGGCGTATGGATGGTTTTCTTTTTGTACCCACTAAGTGGGTCAAATCTTTCAAAGACGACACCTTCTCTGGAGGTAAGAAAATCTTTCTCTGATTTGAATCCAGCCTTAGCCCCAAGTATTCCAGACTTTTGACTGGTCTTAGAGCTGACTTGTCTCGGTTGATAATCCAACCGTGATATTCCAGATACTTGATTGTCTCGTGAATAGCTACTTCCAGTTTTTCCACTGAGTGGTCTATTAGTAGCAGGTCGTCTAAATATGCCATTATCGTTACACCCCGTGTTCTTAGATTGGCCAATAGTGGGGCCAGAATTTTTGTGAACACTCGTGGTGCTGTGGCCAGACCGAAAGGTAAGGCTCTGAACTGAAAATGGCGCCCTTCTACTACAAAGCGTAGAAATTTCTGGTGGGCCGGAAAGATGGGAATATGCAGATAAGCATCCTTTATGTCGATCGAGGCTAACCATTCCTGCCCTTGTAGGGCGGTGGCCACCGATCGGATCGACTCCATCCGAAAAGTCCTGATATGTAGGAATTTGTTTAGCCCTTTTAGATTTAATATGGGCCTCACGTCCCCATTTGGTTTGGGGACTGTGAAAAGGTTCGAGTAAAACCCGAACCCGCTTTCTTCCAAGGGAACCTTCATGATTACACCTTGGAGCAATAGCTGTTCTAGTGCCAGAAGGAGGGATCCTCTCTTCTGGGGATCGTTTGGCACGTTTGACCTCATAAAATGGGCAGGAGGAGTGTCTTTTAACTCCAGCTTGTATCCCAGACTTACTGCGGAGATCACCCATCTGTCTCTGATGGTGTCCCGCCAGGTCTCTGTGAACAACTGAAGTCTTCCCCCCACCCGATTGAGTGGGGGCAACCCTTCGTGACTTGGGGGGAGGTTTCGTACCTCTCTTGACCCAGGGTTTCTTGTTACCCTGTGATTGTCCCTGATTTCTGCCCCCTGGATTTGACCGCGGAGGCCGTCGGAACTGTTTCACAGCCGATGTGCCAGGGACTGGAGAAGTAGGCCTCTTAAAAGAAGGACTTCTACCCTTGTTCTTAACCGGCAAGAGTGTACTTTTACCGGCAGAAATTTTCTGGATATACTTGTCCAGATCTTCTCCAAATAAGCGTTCTCCATGAAATGGGAAGCTAATCAGAAATTTCTTACAGGGAGCTTCAGCAGACCAGTTTTTGAGCCATAGAAGCCTACGCATATGTACTACAGACAGCGTAAAGCGGGAGGCCTGTTGGATTGTATCCTTTATGGCGTCCACCGCAAAACACAAGGCTCTAGGTAGGTCAGCTAGGGCAAGAGCCTGCTGATCTGGTAAGTCCCTTAAGACTTGTTTTAACTGATCCTTCACTGCTTGGCAGACCCCAATCGCTGCTACTGCAGGTTGTGTCACCATGCTTGCTGTAGAGAAAGCAGATTTTAGTAAAGACTCCAATTTTTTATCTATTGGGTCTTTGAACATTGGAACATTATCTACTGGACATGTCAGTGATTTATTCACACAAGAGATGGCTGCGTCCACTGTAGGGACCCTCCATTTTTTTATGAACTTATCCTCCATGGGATAGATCACCGGAAATCTCTTGGGGGGGAGTAAATATTTTATCAGGATGCTCCCAATCCTGGTAAATAAGCCCTTCCAATAAAGGGTGGATTGGGAAGGAACAGACAGTCTGGGGAGCTTTCAGCGACCCCAGCGAGGAGACAGTAGTGGTTGATGGCTCCGCAAGAGGCATTTTAAATGCTGATCGGACCATGTTAGTCAGAGACTGAACCCATAATCTTTCAGCCTGAGATGCTGAGAAAGGTTCTTCCACTGTTGATTCCTCTATAACCGAATCAACCTCATCCTGATCCCCTTCAGGCAGGTTGATTTCTCTGTGTGGGGCTGTTCCTCCACTAACAGGCACTCTGAAGGAGGAGACGGAGATCGGACGCGCTTTCCCTGTGACAGGGAAGCAGCGATCAATGCTGTTAATCTCTCTTCCAATCCTCCCAGAGTTGAGGAAAAAACCTCCTCTGTTATATATACAGGAGCAGGTGGACTGGGGACAGCCGCAGCACCAGGTACTCCTGTGGGGTTCCTACGGCTACTAACCTCTGAAATTTCAGGGGAGATTGGTGCAGTACAAGCATGCCCAAAATCCTCAGAGCCCGATGGAGACCCCTTTGGCTTCTTGGAAGACTTATTTCCAGAGCGTCTGGACGACATATCCTTTAAGCACAAAGCTGAGGTATTCCCGTCGTCATACACCAATTTTACTGGTAATAGTCTAACACAGTTGCTGCTATATACCAGCTGGTGTCCACTAAAGTGTCTTTCTATGGGGATGCCTGCATCAACCGCCTCTGTGTGCCACCGTTTTGTTGCTAGCTCTGCTTGCATTCAGCTGACACTTGTACTGTGTCTTTTATCCATGCTGGGAGGCCTGCACATGCGCAGAAGCGCCGCGACGCGCATCGAGCGTCATCCACCCGCCCCGCCCCTTTCCTTTCATAGGAGGCGCGTGCACGCACCCGCGCGCGCGCCCGTGCGCCTTCAGCGCTCTTTTTTGAAAACAAGCAGGGACTAGGAGCCAGGGCCCTTTTTGCCGGAGGGGCTGTGCGGTGGATGAGCGCAGCAACAGGGCAGAGGAAGTGGATTCCCACAGAGAAACTTACCAACTGCCTGGATCTTTTGACTTGAAAAAGCCAAAGATCCACATGACAAGAAAAATGGACCACAGCGGCCTCTAGTGGTTTAACACAGGTACCGCGGTCTCCTTTTTTTTTTTTTTTCTTGACTACTATTAAAATTTTACATTTTCCAGTAGTTACAGGCATGCACAGATATTAGCGGGAATACCGTTAGGTAACAGACAGAAAGACAAATTAGGCTTGGGGGTCCCCCAATAGAACCAAGTTCCTGGGGGCCGCCACTTACCTGTTCCCCGCCGCAGGACTCTGTTTGGTCCACAGAAGCCCAAACTTCACCTCTCACGGCAGGCATTGTATTTAAACCTTCAGGGACCGGGTTCCCAAGGATTCCACTCCCCTGGACCTGTATAGCACCCTGCACAGACAACATCTTGGTCGTGGGTATGACCAGAGCTCTGGATCCCAGGGTCCAGCCCTCCTAAGAGAGGCATTACAGGCAAAACCTTGCTCTTCTGTTGCAAGGCTCGGGTACCGACCGTTTAGCTATGAAGCTTTTTTGGTCGGATCCGGAACAGCTTACTAAGGCCCATAAAAGAACCTGTATGCAAGCCCAGTGAAAACACATGTTACTCTTTGGCCAACACCTTAGACACTGGCAAAAACTGAGGTGCTCCCGGATGGGAGGGGCTTATATAGGGGAGGGTACTTCCGGTTTTGGAAGTTGCCAGTGACAGCACCCGAAGGTATCTATATAACCCATTAGTAATGACTAAGTCGCTCTGTGTCCCGTGATGTACGAAAAAGAAATGTGTGATCTCGATTCAACTCCCCTGACGATCTCCAATGCAGAGTTTGACGATTCTTTTGGAGAGTGGAGAGACTTTATCTGCTCACTTAGCTGTCAAAAGAAAATATCCAGCCAGTCTGCCAAGTTTTTAACAGGAAACATTGTAACTAATGCTTCCTTCTTAGATCAAAGGGATAAACTTCTGCGTGTGTAAAGAAAAAATCTGGGCAGTCTGCCAAGTTTTTAACAACATGAACATTAAACATTGTAACTAACTTCCTTCTTAAGCCCCTACACACGGTCAGACTTTTGGCCAACAAACTTAATTTTGAGCAAGTTGGACCAACAATCCGACCGTGTGTACGCTCCATCGGACAAACTTTTTTTGCTTTTTTCTTGTTTTCATCGGACAAAAGTTGGGTCTGCAAACGGACAAACTTTTGCCCAACAAAAGTCCAATGGAGAAAAGTCCGACCGTGTGTACAGAAAACCATCGGCCTTTTGTCCGATGGACAAAACAACTGTTAAAATCAACCAACAATAGCAGAAGTTGACCAAAGGGTGGCGGTAAAGAGCAGAAAAGAGCAGAAAAACCATGTGATATTGCAAAAAGTTTTGGGAAAGTTTGCAGAAAAGTCAGAGCGTGTGTATGCTATGGGTGTTCCCGACCAACTCCGTTCGGACAAAAAAACACGGAAAAGTCCGATGGAAGTCCGACCGTGTGTACGAGGCTTTGGATCAAACTTCTGTAAGTAAATGCAGTTTAAAAACTTAAAGTCTAAATCTTTTTCTGACACTTGTTTCTTAAGTTAAATTCAATATTTTTTGCTAGAAAGTTACTTGGAACCCCCAAACATTATATATATTTTAGCAGAGACCCTAGGGAATAAAATGGCAATTGCTGTAATATTTTATGTCACAGACTGTGATGAGCCGAACACCCCCGGGTTCGGTTCGCACCAGAACCCGCGAACGGACCGAAAGTTCGCACGAACATTAGAACCCTATTAAATACAATGGATGCGAATGTTCGGATTCTAAAGTGCTAATTATAACGACTATTATCCATGTTATTGTCCGAAACAGAGTTTGGGAACCCGGCTTCTGCACCAGGGGACATGTATCAATGCAAAAAGAAGTTTTAAAAACGGACGTTTTCCGGGAGCGGAACGTTTTCCGTTTTCATTTTAATGATGCATAAAGTGAAAAAAAAAAGTCAAATATTCCTTTAAATATTGTACCTGGGGGGTGTCTAAAGTATGCCTGTGAAGTGCCACGTGTTTCCCGTGTTTAGAACTGTCCCTGCACAAAATAACATTTCTAAAGGGAAAAAAGCCATTTAAATCTGCTTGCGGCTTTAATGCAATGTCTGGTAATATGGATGAAAATCTTTAGGAAAAATGGCATAGCTACCCCATCAACCCCCCCCCCCTACCCCAGCCCATTACCAGCCCCTTTGGGTCTTGTATGGATATTAAGGGGAACCCCGCACATAAAAAAGGACCTATATACTCTGAACAGCCGTATACAGGCGGTGCATACAAGACAGGGACTGTAGGTTTGTTCTTATGTAGAATCTGTTTGTAATTTTGAACAGCTGCATTGTTTAAGTGGAGCTCCATGGCAAATTCCTTTTTTTTAGCTTTTTGTAAAACATAGGGAACGGTTATCACCCCTGTCACATTTTTTTTGCTGTCTGTGCCCCTGT
The DNA here is from genome assembly GCA_029206835.1 of Rana muscosa. NCBI lineage: Eukaryota > Metazoa > Chordata > Amphibia > Anura > Ranidae > Rana > Rana muscosa. Next base: position 688,863,343 of record CM055116.1, on the reverse strand, counting down.
TCAGAACATTTCACCTCACTTTGCGTCCCAATGACAACTGTTTTTGAAATGTGGTGTTTTTATTGAAACAAGGATTGGTGATGAAGCATCAGTAGAGAGGAGACACCTTTCTCCCATATTAATTCTTACAGGAGAGAATTTTCCTTCCAAGGGGTAGATTTCCTCTCACTTCCTGTTGTCTTCTTCCGTTTGCAAGTAGTAGTAGTTTGTAAGTTGGATGTTTGAAAGTAGGGACCTTCCGTATATACTCTGCAGAAATTGGCCCCTTAGGTGTTGGTGTTGGCACAACACTGAAAGCACTCACAGTTATTCTTGGTGGGTGCTGGAACGCCCTGCTGTCAAGTATAATATCAGGAATTGTAATAACATATAATTGTTGATCAGTGGTAGTAAAAATTGGGCCTTTGATGGTGGTGCTGGTGCCACAACACTGTAAGGCCTGACAGTTACTCTTGGTGGGCGCAGCAATGGTCCCTGCTGTGAATTATTAGATCAATAATTATAATTGCATGCCCCTGTTGAACAGGGGCTGAAAAATTGGGCCTTTGGTGGTGGTGGTGGTGGTGATGGTGGTGCTGGTGCCACAACACTGTAAGGCCTGACAGTTACTCTTGGTGGGCGCAGCAATGGTCCCTGCTGTGAATTATTAGATCAATAATTATAATTGCATGCCCCTGTTGAACAGGGGCTGAAAAATTGGGCCTTTGGTGGTGGTGGTGATGGTGGTGCTGGTGCCACAACACTGTAAGGCCTGACAGTTACTCTTGGTTGGCGCAGCAATGGGCCCTGCTGTGAATTATTAGATCAATAATTATAATTGCATGCCCCTGTTGAACAGGGGCTGAAAAATTGGGCCTTTGGTGGTGGTGGTGGTGGTGATGGTGGTGCTGGTGCCACAACACTGTAAGGCCTGACAGTTACTCTTGGTGGGCGCAGCAATGGGCCCTGCTGTGAATTATTAGATCAATAATTATAATTGCATGCCCCTGTTGAACAGGGGCTGAAAAATTGGGCCTTTGGTGGTGGTGGTGGTGGTGATGGTGGTGGTGGTGTTGACACAACACTGTAAGGCCTGACAGTTACTCTTGGTGGGCGCAGCAATGGGCCCTGCTGTGAATTATTAGATCAATAATTATAATTGCATGCCCCTGTTTAACAGGGGCTGAAAAATTGGGCCTTAGGCACTGGTGGCACAACACTGCAACCCCTCACAGATACTGTACTTGGAGCACAGCAATGAGGCCTGTTGCAAAGTATTGCATCAAACATTTTAATTACACGCCCCTGTTAAACAGGGGCTGAAAAATTGGGCCTTAGCCACTGGTGGCGTCACCCATAAACCAAAATGATCTTCCAAGCTATCATCGTTAATCGTATCATTGAGGAGGAGGAGGAGGATAGCCAGTCAACATAACAGCACAGGCACTCAGCATCAGCATCAGTCTTGAAGGGATGTGACATTTTAAAATCAATTAGTCTGTTATATCAGCATCTGGTGTGTGGTAGCTGGTGGTGATCCAAGACTGGTTCATCTTGATGAAAGTCAGTCGATCAACCGAGTCGGTGGACAGGCGCACCCTGTGATCCGTGACAAATCCTCCAGCAGCACTGAATGTGCGTTCTGAAAGAACGCTGGATGCAGGACAGGCCAGTAGCTCAATTGCATACTGTGCAAGCTCTGGCCAGTGATCCATCCTCAAGACCCAGTAAGCCAGAGGATTTTCGGTGGGGAAGGTGTCCAAGTCTGACCTTGCCCCTAGGTATTCCTGCACCATGTATATCAGACGCTGGCGATGGTTGCTGGAACCGATCATACTTTGGGGCTGCGGACTAAAGAATTGTCTGAACGCATCGGTCAGACGGCCACCTTCCCCACCGCTCCTTCTTTGACTGCCCGAAGCCTCAGCAACTCGTCCAGGACCAGGAGTTTGTAACCTCCCAGTCTCTGGGAACGCGTTGCACAGACCTTTCTGCAAGGCCTCCCGGAGTTGTCTCATCCTCTGCTCCCTCTGCGACGGTACGATAAGGTCCGCAACCTTACCCTTGTACCGTGGATCAAGGAGAGTGGCCAGCCAGTAATGGTCCCTCTCCTTGATCCGAAGAATACGAGGATCCTTCCGCAGACTTTGCAGGATCAGGGAGGCCATGCAGCGTAGGTTAGCTGAGGCATTCAGTCCGGAGTCCTCTGGGTCACTAAGGACGACATGATCCGCAGCCACCTCCTCCCAGCCACGTACAAGTCCACTGGTTTCTTGGGACTGTAAATCATCCCTAAAAGACTGCTGCTGATGATGCTGAGTGCCAGCCTCCACCTCCATGCTGACACAATCCTCCTCCTCCTCCTCCTCTTCCTGTGCGATGGGTGGGACAGAAGGAACACTGTCTGGGTAAAGGGGGCCTTGAGAGGCAAGGAAGTCCTCCTCTTCCTGCCTCTGTTCTGCCTCAAGTGCCCTGTCCATTATTCCACGCAGCGTGTGCTCCAACAGGTGGACAAGAGGTACAGTGTCACTGATGCATGCACTGTCACTGCTCACCATCCTTGTGGCCTCCTCAAATGGTGCCAGGACAGTGCATGCATCCCTGATCATGCCCCACTGGCGTGGTGAAAAAAACCGAGCTCCCCTGACCCTGTCCTGGTGCCGTAGTCGCACAGGTACTCATTGATGGCCCTCTGCTGCGTGTGCAGCTGCTGCAGCATGGCCAACGTTGAGTTCCACCTGGTGGGCATGTCACATATAAGGCGGTTCTTGGGCAGGTTCAACTCCTTTTGAAGCTCAGCCAGGCGAGCACTGGCATTATAAGATCTGCGGAAATGCACACAGACTTTCCTGGCCTGCCTCAGGACATCCTGTAAGCCCGGGTACCTGCCCAAGAACCGCTGCACCACCAGGTTAAGGACGTGAGCCATACAGGGCACATGGGTCAGTTGTCCCTGTCGGAGGGCGGAGAGGAGGTTGGTGCCATTGTCGCAAACCACCATTCCTGGCTTAAGCTGGCGTGGCGTCAACCACCTCTCGGCCTGCCCCTGCAGAGCAGACAGGACCTCTGCCCCAGTGTGGCTCCTGTCCCCCAAACACACCAGCGCAAGCACGGCATGGCATCTTTTTGCCTGCGTACTTGCGTAGCCCCTTGAACGCCTACGGAGCACCACTGGTTCCGAGGACAAACCACAGGAAGAGGCCATGGAGGAAGAAGAAGAGGAGGGGTGGAGGAGAGAGGTGTGTCACAACCAGTAGTACCATTTTGGAGGTGTGGCGGTGGAACAACCTCCAACACTACTGCACCTTGTCCTGCATCCTTCCCAGCTGCCAAAAGAGTGACCCAATGGGCCGTGAAAGAAAGGTAACGTCCCTGTCCATGCCTGCTGGACCATAAGTCAGCGGTAATATGCACCTTACCGCTGACCGCCCTGTCCAGCGAGGCCAAGACATTGCCTTCCACATGCCTGTAGACAGCCGGAATCGCCTTCCGTGCGAAAAAGTGGCGTTTGGGAACCTGCCACTGAGGAACCGCACATTGCACAAACTCACGGAAGGGGGCCGAGTCTACCAACTGAAAAGGCAGCAGTTGAAGCGCTAGCAATTTAGCCAAGCTAGCATTCAACCGCTGGGCATGTGGATGGCTGGGAGTGAACTTCTTTCGACGGTCCAGCAGCTGGGGCAGGGAAATTTGCCTGCTAGAATCGGACGTTGGTGTACTGCTAGCAGAGTGCCCGCAAGTACTTGCCTGTGAGACACCTAATTCTACACCTCCATTCCTCTCAGAGCAGGTTTCAGAGAGGAGTGAAGGTATAGTGGGGTTGGAGATCCCAGCTGATGCGGTGCAAGAAGAGGTCAGCTTTGTTCTTTGGTGTGGTTCTTTAAGGTAGGCTTGCCAACGAGCTGCATGGCAGGTCAACATATGTCTGATCAAGCATGTGGTGCCCAAGCGGCTGATGTTTTGGCCACGCGATATACGCTTGAGACATATGTTGCAAACAGCAGCTGTGCGATCTGATGCACTCGCCTCAAAAAAGGCCCACACCAAAGAACTTTTTGAATGACGGGCAGAGGCAGCGCCCTGCACAGGCGGAGCTCTGCGGTGTGATTCCGTCGGTGTGCTGCCCATACGCTGGCCACTCAAGGGCATCCTGCCTCGTTGGAGATGTGCCTCCTCCTCATCCTCCTCCTCCTCCTCTCTCCTATTAGGCACCCACGTGGAGTCAGTGACCTCATCATCCCCTCCCTCCTCATCACTGGAGCCAATCTGGCAGTATGCTGCAGCTTCTGGAGCATGACTGCCAGATTGGTGTCCTTCTTGAGCATCCCCTCTCTCTGCTCTCACGCTGCTGCCTTCCTCTAGCTGGGTATCATCATCAGATCCTTCCAAACGCTGGGCATCATCCTGGAGCATGTACCCAACACTGTGCTCAAACAGTTCGGGGGACTCCTCAGAAGGAGGACATGGTGGGTCTAGGGAAGGATTGACTAATGAAGATAATGATACCAGAGAAGAGGACGCTTTGGCAGCTGCTTTGCCAGTACCCTGAGCCTGGGTGAGAGAGGATGAGGAGGATGAGGTGGGCTTGGTCATCCACTCTACCAAGTCTTCGGCATGATGTGGCTCAACATGTCCAGCTGCCGAAAACAAGGACAAGCGTGTCCCATGGCCATGTGCTGATGAAAATGCACCGCGTCCACGACCAGCACTGTTGCCCCCAGACACAGAGCCTGCTTGCCCTCTTTTTTTGCCTCCTGACTGTCTGCCTCTCCTTGGTTGCCTTCCAGACATTTTAATGGATGGCCTGCAGGGAGATGGGAAAAAGAGCAATAAGGGCTACCTTCAGGTGTATACTGTGCAGGAGGCTTAGCAACAATGACACTGACACTGTCCCCTGCCTATCCTTCTCTGTCCCTCAACTCAAGGATTGAAAATATGGTTCAGCAAAATAGTTTTAGAACAGAATAGCACACTGACACTTTCCCTCACTGTCCTACTCTGTCCCTCCCTACAAACAAGATTTAGCACAGAATAGCACACTGATAATTTCTACGAGTGTCCTTCTCTGTCCCTAAACTCAAGGATTGAAAATATGGAACAGCAAAATTGGTTTAGAACAGAATAGCACACTGTCAGTTTCACTCACTGTACCTCTCTGTCCCTCAACTCAAGGATTGAAAATATGGTTCAGCAAAATAGTTTTAGAACAGAATAGCACACTGACACTTTCCCTCACTGTCCTACTCTGTCCCTCCCTACAAACAAGATTTAGCACAGAATAGCACACTGATAATTTCTACGAGTGTCCTTCTCTGTCCCTAAACTCAAGGATTGAAAATATGGAACAGCAAAATTGGTTTAGAACAGAATAGCACACTGTCAGTTTCACTCACTGTACCTCTCTGTCCCTCAACTCAAGGATTGAAAATATGGTTCAGCAAAATAGTTTTAGAACAGAATAGCACACTGACACTTTCCCTCACTGTCCTACTCTGTCCCTCCCTACAAACAAGATTTAGCACAGAATAGCACACTGATAATTTCTACGAGTGTCCTTCTCTGTCCCTAAACTCAAGGATTGAAAATATGGAACAGCAAAATTGGTTTAGAACAGAATAGCACACTGTCAGTTTCACTCACTGTACCTCTCTGTCCCTCAACTCAAGGATTGAAAATATGGTTCAGCAAAATAGTTTTAGAACAGAATAGCACACTGACACTTTCCCTCACTGTCCTACTCTGTCCCTCCCTACAAACAAGATTTAGCACAGAATAGCACACTGATAATTTCTACGAGTGTCCTTCTCTGTCCCTAAACTCAAGGATTGAAAATATGGAACAGCAAAATTGGTTTAGAACAGAATAGCACACTGTCAGTTTCACTCACTGTACCTCTCTGTCCCTCAACTCAAGGATTGAAAATATGGTTCAGCAAAATAGTTTTAGAACAGAATAGCACACTGACACTTTCCCTCACTGTCCTACTCTGTCCCTCCCTACAAACAAGATTTAGCACAGAATAGCACACTGATAATTTCTACGAGTGTCCTTCTCTGTCCCTAAACTCAAGGATTGAAAATATGGAACAGCAAAATTGGTTTAGAACAGAATAGCACACTGTCAGTTTCACTCACTGTACCTCTCTGTCCCTCAACTCAAGGATTGAAAATATGGTTCAGCAAAATAGTTTTAGAACAGAATAGCACACTGACACTTTCCCTCACTGTCCTACTCTGTCCCTCCCTACAAACAAGATTTAGCACAGAATAGCACACTGATAATTTCTATGAGTGTCCTTCTCTGTCCCTAAACTCAAGGATTGAAAATATGGAACAGCAAAATTGGTTTAGAACAGAATAGCACACTGTCAGTTTCACTCACTGTACCTCTCTGTCCCTCAACTCAAGGATTGAAAATATGGTTCAGCAAAATAGTTTTAGAACAGAATAGCACACTGACACTTTCCCTCACTGTCCTACTCTGTCCCTCCCTACAAACAAGATTTAGCACAGAATAGCACACTGATAATTTCTACGAGTGTCCTTCTCTGTCCCTAAACTCAAGGATTGAAAATATGGAACAGCAAAATTGGTTTAGAACAGAATAGCACACTGTCAGTTTCACTCACTGTACCTCTCTGTCCCTCAACTCAAGGATTGAAAATATGGTTCAGCAAAATAGTTTTAGAACAGAATAGCACACTGACACTTTCCCTCACTGTCCTACTCTGTCCCTCCCTACAAACAAGATTTAGCACAGCATAGCACACTGATAATTTCTACGAGTGTCCTTCTCTGTCCCTAAACTCAAGGATTGAAAATATGGAACAGCAAAATTGGTTTAGAACAGAATAGCACACTGTCAGTTTCACTCACTGTACCTCTCTGTCCCTCAACTCAAGGATTGAAAATATGGTTCAGCAAAATAGTTTTAGAACAGAATAGCACACTGACACTTTCCCTCACTGTCCTACTCTGTCCCTCCCTACAAACAAGATTTAGCACAGAATAGCACACTGATAATTTCTACGAGTGTCCTTCTCTGTCCCTAAACTCAAGGATTGAAAATATGGAACAGCAAAATTGGTTTAGAACAGAATAGCACACTGTCAGTTTCACTCACTGTACCTCTCTGTCCCTCAACTCAAGGATTGAAAATATGGTTCAGCAAAATAGTTTTAGAACAGAATAGCACACTGACACTTTCCCTCACTGTCCTACTCTGTCCCTCCCTACAAACAAGATTTAGCACAGAATAGCACACTGATAATTTCTACGAGTGTCCTTCTCTGTCCCTAAACTCAAGGATTGAAAATATGGAACAGCAAAATTGGTTTAGAACAGAATAGCACACTGTCAGTTTCACTCACTGTACCTCTCTGTCCCTCAACTCAAGGATTGAAAATATGGTTCAGCAAAATAGTTTTAGAACAGAATAGCACACTGACACTTTCCCTCACTGTCCTACTCTGTCCCTCCCTACAAACAAGATTTAGCACAGAATAGCACACTGATAATTTCTACGAGTGTCCTTCTCTGTCCCTAAACTCAAGGATTGAAAATATGGAACAGCAAAATTGGTTTAGAACAGAATAGCACACTGTCAGTTTCACTCACTGTACCTCTCTGTCCCTCAACTCAAGGATTGAAAATATGGTTCAGCAAAATAGTTTTAGAACAGAATAGCACACTGACACTTTCCCTCACTGTCCTACTCTGTCCCTCCCTACAAACAAGATTTAGCACAGAATAGCACACTGATAATTTCTATGAGTGTCCTTCTCTGTCCCTAAACTCAAGGATTGAAAATATGGAACAGCAAAATTAGTTTAGAACAGAATAGCACACTGTCAGTTTCACTCACTGTACCTCTCTGTCCCTCAACTCAAGGATTGAAAATATGGTTCAGCAAAATAGTTTTAGAACAGAATAGCACACTGACACTTTCCCTCACTGTACCTCTCTGTCCCTAAACTCAAGGATTGAAAATATGGTTCAGCAAGATTGGTTTAGAACAGAATAGCACACTGACACTTTCCCTCACTGTACCTCTCTGTCCCTACAAACAAGGATTAGCACAGAATAGCACACTGTCACTGACACTCTCCCTACCTATCCTTATTTGTCCCTAAACACAAGGAATCCAGGATTAGTAAAGGAAAAATAATGACACTGTCCCTGCCTATGCTTCTCTTTCCCTGCTCCGGAACACACTACACAAGGCCGCCGCGCTGGCGGCCTTTTATAGTGTGGGGCGTGTACTAAACCCCCTCAGCAATAATTGGCCACAGGCATCCTGCCTGTGGCCAATCATTGCTCTCCTCGCTGCCGGCGCTGTGATTGGCCAAGCATGCGGGGTCACAGTGCATGCTTGGCCAATCACAGCGCCTGGATGACACTGCGATGACGTAGTGCATTGTGGGCCGTTCGCGTCACTCGAATTTGGCGCGAACGGCCCAAATTGTTCGATCTTCGTCGAACGATCGAACAGCCGATGTTCGAGTCGAACGTATGTTCGACTCGAACACGAAGCTCATCCCTAGTCACAGTGTATTTGCCCAGCGGTCTTTTGAAATGCAATTTTTTGGGAAAAATACACTTCAATGAATAAAAAAAAACAAAAAAACGAAACAGTAAAATTAGCCCAATTTTGTTTCTTTTGGTTTTAATGTGAAAGATGATGTTACGCCACGAGAATTGTGAGAGAATTGTGATCTATCTTCTAAGCAAAAAAATTGTGATTCTCATTTTAGCCAGAATCGTGCAGCTCTAGTGTCTATGGGAATGTTTTACCATTCTTCCAGAAGCACATTTGTGAGGTCAGGCACTGATGTTGGACCAAAAGACCTGGCTCGCAGTCTCAGCTCTAATTCATCCCAAAGGTGTTCTATGGGGTTGAGATCAGGACTCTGTGCAGGCCAGCCAAGTTCCTCCACCCCAAACCCGCTCATCCATGTCTTTATGGACCTTGGTTTGTGCACTAGTGCTCAGTCATGTTGGAATGGGAAGGGGCCATCCCCAAACTGTTCCCACAAAGTTGAGAGCATGAAATTGTCCAAAATGTCTTGGTATGCCGACGCCTTAAGAGTGGTCTTCACTGGAACTAAGGGGCCAAGCCCAACGCCTGATAAACAACCCCACACCATAATCCCCCCTCCACCAAGTGATTTGGACCAGTGCACAAAGCAAGGTTCATAAAGACATGGATGACCGAGTTTGGGGTGGAGGAACTTTACTGACCTGCAGAGTCCTGACCTCAACCTGATACAACATTTTTGGGATGAAATAGTGTAGTGCGGAGACTGCAAACCAGACCTTCCCATCCAACATCAGTGCCTCACAAATGCACTTCTGGAAGAATGGTCAAACATTTCCATAGACACACTCCTAAACCTTGTGGGCAGCCTTCCCAGAAGAGTTGAAGCTGTTATAGCTGCAAAGGTTGGACCAACTCAATATTGAACCCTACGCACTAAGACTGGGATGCTATTAAAGTTCATGTGCATGTGCATGTAAAGGCAGGGGTCCCAATACATTCAACAATATAGTGTATATCCATATCCTAGATACGTCCTACCCAAACTGCCCACTCTGCTCCTCCTGCTCTCTAGTTCCTTAATCAACTCCTCCCATGCTAGAACTTCTATAAAGAGTTTCACTTTTTTTGTCACTTGTACATTAGGCTGTAGAGAATGTGCACTTATGTAAAACCTAAGCATATATCCATATCCTATATCTTTATCACTCAAACTGTCCACTCTGCTCTTTCCAAGACCTCCTGCTGTCTAGTTCCTTCATCACCTACTCCCATGCTGGGACTTCTCTAGAGCCTCTCACATTTTTTTTGTATTATCTATACAAAAACTAGCTGCTGACTTCTAAAATAAAGACACTTACCTGTCCAGGGATCCAGCACTGTCCTCACCCGAGCCGGTTCTTTGACGATCTTCTGGTACAAGCATGTTTAGTGTGAGAAGCCAGCTGTGACTCCTTGCAACTTCAAAGCCAGCTTCCCACTGTGCATGCAGGAGTCAAGCAGTGCTTTGTGAATGGTCCTGTGACGTGTCCCAAGAGGTCACGGGAGGGGAGAAGATAACGTCCAGTGGAATTGTCTAGGCAATTTCATCGGAATTGGGAGTGGGTACTTGCCAGTACTAGGTTCCCAATCCCCCCAAAATAAACCTCCAATATGGTTAGAGGAGGGAGAAGGATTCTTGAAAGTGGAACTTCCCATTTAGGATGAAGTTCTGCTTTAAGAGATAGGATGAAAGTCCACTGCAGAATTTCACTTCTAGGAGATGAATACTACTTTTTTATAGATTCCTGTACATCAGGTCAAAAAGAGGGACAACTGAAGAAGAAAGGGGGTGGAAGGATTTGGTTTCAAAATAGGGAAATTACCCCCAAATGAGGAAGAGTTAGGAGGTATGTCAGTGGCGGCTGGTGCTCAAATTTTTTGGGGGGGCGCAAACAAACTGAAAAAAAAAAATCATCAATTGCCGCCACTGTGCCCTTTAAACGCAGCCAAACGCCACTAGTTTGTCCCCAACTGCAGCCAGTTTCCCCCCCATATGCAGCCAGTTTCTCCCCCATAATGCAGCCAGTTTCTCCCCCATAATGCAGCCAGTTTCTCCCCCATAATGCAGCCAGTTTCTCCCCCATAATGCAGCAAGTTAATCCCCCATAATGCAGCCAGTTTCCCCCCATATTGCAGCCAGTTTCTCCCCCATAATGCAGCCAGTTTCTCCCCCATAATGCAGCCAGTTTCTCCCCCATAATGCAGCCAGTTTCTCCCCCATAATGCAGCCAGTTTCTCCCCTATATGCAGCCAGTTTCTCCCCTATATGCAGCCAGTTTCTCCCCCATAATGCAGCCAGTTTCTCCCCCATAATGCAGCCAGTTTCTCCCCCATAATGCAGCCAGTTTCTCCCCCATAATACAGCCAGTTTCTCCCCCATAATACAGCCAGTTTCTCCCCCATAAGCAGCCAGTTTCTCCCCTATATGCAGCCAGTTTCTCCCCCATAATGCAGCCAGTTTCTCCCCCAATATACAGCCAGTTTCTCCCCCATAATGCAGCCAGTTTCTCCCCCATAATGCAGCCAGTTTCTCCCCCAATATACAGCCAGTTTCTCCCCCATAATGCAGCCAGTTTCTCCCCCATAATGCAGCCAGTTTCTCCCCCATAATGCAGCCAGTTTCTCCCCTGTATGCAGCCAGTTTCTCCCCTATATGCAGCCAGTTTCTCCCCCAATATACAGCCAGTTTCTCCCCCATAATGCAGCCAGTTTCTCCCCCAATATACAGCCAGTTTCTCCCCTATATGCAGCCAGTTTCTCCCCCAATATACAGCCAGTTTCTCCCCTATATGCAGCCAGTTTCTACCCCAATATACAGCCAGTTTCTCCCCCAATATGCAGCCAGTTTCTCCCCCATAATTCAGCCAGTTTCTCCCCCATATGCAGCCAGTTTCTCCCCCATAATTCAGCCAGTTTCTCCCCCATAATTCAGCCAGTTTCTCCCCCATAATTCAGCCAGTTTCTCCCCCATAATGCAGCCAGTTTGCCCTCATAATACAGCCAGTTTCTCCCCCAATATACAGCCAGTTTCTCCCCTATATGCAGCCAGTTTCTCCCCTATATGCAGCCAGTTTCTACCCCAATATACAGCCAGTTTCTCCCCCATAATTCAGCCAGTTTCTCCCCCATAATGCAGCCAGTTTCTCCCCCATAATGCAGCCAGTTTGTCCTCATAATACAGCCAGTTTCTCCCCCCCAGCCCTGCACTTACCTTCCTCGAGTCAGTGCCGTCCTTCTTCCGTCCTCGATATCTTCTCCCGCCCTCGATGTCACTTCAGCCAATCAGGTTACCGGTAAGCAGACCCGGTGAACCTGATTGGCCAGGGAACGCACCCCTGTGCGTCCTCTCATTAGGTATTTAGAAGCCGATTACAGCCCTCAGGCTGTAGTCGGGAAGCCTATCAGATACGTCCAGACGAAGCTACGCCACAGAGCACGGCGAAACGCGTTGACGTCACATCTCGCACAGTCACGTGACGTTGTCCTGAACGGAGTGGGTGGATCGACATGGCTCGGGGAACGTAAGCCCCAGTCAGTACCTACGATAGCGGCAACGACCGCGGCTACTGACATCAGGCACTTCAAAAGTAGCCACATTGGATTTCTTCCTGATACCGGTGAAGGTAACGCTCGGGGGACCTGGACTTCACTCCAATACCTGCTTCGGTTACCGGCCATCACACCATACAGGTTTGGCATAAATAACATCTTCAAATCAGCTGTTGATGTCAGGTAACTTGGGACCCATTTAAATACAAGAATTGGCTAAATCCAGTTCCAACACGGAGACGCCCAATGGTAATGTACTTTGATTTATGGGTTGAAGTTGAGCTGCAGACAATGATAATGGGTCCAATTACACACTGTTTAAATGTGCATACCAGAGCTATGTTGTAAGAGCTACGCTATAAAAGCATTACAGATTTCTGTACCAATAACTATATTGATGAACTTCTTTTGCCAACAACTCTTGGAGGACATTTATCCATTTACCAATACAACAGCCTTCTTACCAACATCAACTAACCCCTCCAACCCTCAAGGAAATTTTCTATTTGTGGACTCCCATTATGTACCTAATGCAAATCTTGCATTTAGGACATTTGTACTAATCCATACATGTCCTAATGGTTGCCCCCAGCGCTATCACCCCCCTTCCCTGGTTTCCCCCTTCCCCCACCCCATCAGGCTCAGCCTTATACCAAATGTAAAACCCATTTGACTTTAATAAATCCACTTACGTGGTTTAGATTACCTTACATCCTCTGGTGGACGGTAATTAATACAATAAATACTATTCTTTACTGGGTTACATATCAATATAAGACTGAATCATACGTCCGGACAAGTGTGTTGTTACATGTTTAGTCATTTGTTTGTCCTGTCTGTCTATTAGGTGTTTCCAATTAATTTATGTACTGTATGACCATTCACTTTTGATAATAACACTGCACCTTTATATGTTCCCTTTTACATATATTTAAAATGATAATAGGAATAAATGATTAAATTTTATAATCATTTCCGTTTTTGGATCTATAATCTGTTGCTTATAGTAACCGCTTTTCGGTCTGCTCTAAACAGACTGATTCCCTTCCCTTTCCTTTCCCTTTCCCTAATTCCCCTTCCCCTTCCCCTTTCTATCATTTAATTATGTGTAGTCGGGAAGCCTATCAGAGCCTGCTGGCTCTGATAGGCACTTCTAAAGGCCAATCAGACGCTGTGACTCAGATGGCCGGCGCTCAAGGGGCCGGCCATCTGAATAGTGGGCGGCAGCAATACATAGGTTCATGCAATGCATGAACCTATGTATTGTTGTGGTGAGTGACGGCCGGGCGCAGAAGCGAGCGGTAGCGGCACTTCTGCGCCCACTATGGTCGCGCCGCCATGTGTAAAAAAAAGACATAAAAAAAAAACTCTTAAAGGGCCCGTTTTATTTATTTATTTATTTTTTTAAATTTGGTGACCACAGGAGGGGGGGGGGGGGGGGGCGGCGCCCGGGCGCCCCCTATGGACGGGCCGCCACTGAGGTATGTATTGCCTACTTTGTCCACCTTTTAGGCGATCCCTAAAAAAATTGCCTTTTAGGGGAAGCCTATCCCACCTCCACCTAAAAACTGTACTTTCTCCATCAACTCATCGCTCACAGTTATACATCTTTTGTATAACTTTTTCCCCACTTTTAAATTGTAAGCTTCCACGAGCAGGGCTATGATAATCTTGATCTCCTTCAGTCTGGATTTCGTCCTCAACACTGCACAGAAACTGCTCTCCTAAAACTCACAAACGATCTACTAATGGATAAAACCTATTCTGTATTCCTATTCCAGGATGTCTCTGTTGCCTTTGACACAGTGGACCACCCCCTCCTCCTCAAAAAACTCCACATCTTTGGTATTCCTTGGACTGTACTCTTCACTGGTTCTCACCCTACCTATACCACCGCACCTTCAGCGTCACTTACAATTTTACCTTCTCTTCTCCTTTCTTTCTCTGTCGGGGCCCCCCACGATTTTGTTCTTGGATCTTTCCTCTTCTCAATCTACACCTCCTCCCTCAGTCAGTTGTTAGCCTCCCATGGCTTCCAATACCATTTCTACACTGATGACACCCAAATCTATCTCACTAACCCTGAGCTCAAACCATCAGTCTCCACATACATCACTAATTTACTAACAGACCTATCAGTCTGGATGTCACACTACTTCCTCAAACTCGGTCTATCCAAAATGAATGTTGCTGCCACACTCATCCACCTTACCAACCATTCAATGTCTGCTATTTCTCTCGGGCAATCCATCCACTGGATTCCACTTACATAATGAATTAAAGTCAAAATGCTAACAATAACTTACAAAGCCATCATCAACTCTGCCCTCAGCTACATCACTAACCTAGTCTCAAAATACCAACCAAATTGTTCTCTTTGTTCCTCCAAAGGCCTCCTGCTCTCTAGCTTACTTTTCACCTCCTCCACTCCTCACCTTCAGTACTTCTCCCCAGCCTCTCCTATCCTATGGAACTCCCTACCCCAATCTGTCTGACTATCTCCTACTGTGTCCACTTTTAGACGATCACTGAAAACCTTTCTTTTCAGAGAGGCCTATCCTATCCACCTAACATATGTACTTTCAACAGTGTTCTGTTGGAGCTCAGCTTATTGGATTTCAGTAAGAAAAAAGTACTTTACTTTGGTAGTCTGTGGGAAGAATCCCCCCTCCCCCTTACAGTGGTGGTTGGGGAAAGAATGCCCTCTTACAGTGGTTGTCAAAATGCCAACCTTACAGACAACAGCTGTAAGGTTGGTTAAAATGATCAGTGGTGGCTTTGCCAAGTGGCCCTGAAACTATGCAGGCACTATCAGATAGAAGGTCGGTCAGCCACAGCTCAGGGATCCCTAGCAACTTCTGGATGAACCCTAGGCTTCCACAGAACCATGGTTAAGATATTCCTACTGAATTAGCCAAAATTTGCCCTGTGGATTGCATTGTCAGCATCACCCAGCTCAAAAAAGTTGACTTTTTAATCAACTTTTGTCAAATGAGCCAGGGTACTTAAGCCGACCATACATGGATTTGAAATTCATCTGATTCAGCAGGGACTATACAACTGCCCTATCAGATTGTTTCTGCTCTATCAGCATTGCTGGCTGTAGCTTGTAGCACTGATCAGTGTACTCTGACGGCAGAAAAGTATCCCCGCTGTCAGAATATAATAGCTTCCCTCTTCCACCACGAAGTGTAGATGGGGAAATCGAGTCTGCTAATTGCCCTTTAGCGTCTTTCAGGACAACCATTTGAGAGACCCTGGCCCCTCCCTTCCATAGGAAACATCCACGCCAGCCCCCTTTAAATTTGCCCTTTCCCTGTCGGCTCATCAGTTATTGGGGTTTCCTCTGGTGGGGAGACACTGTGCTGGGAACTGAGGCCAGATAGCTAGAGAGGCAGAGGCTGACACTTCTGGAGGGGGCAGAAGCTGCTTGGACCAATGCCAGGTGGCAAATCTGGTGGCAGGAGAAAGAAATAGCCACCCCAGATTCTCTGAGGGGGGGCTCTTTCCGACACATGGGGAGGTGGGGTTCAGTGTGTTGGTCCCAGGAATTGTGGTACAACAGTGGCCCTGTGCGGCACCCAGTCTA
The DNA here is from genome assembly GCA_029206835.1 of Rana muscosa. Lineage (NCBI taxonomy): Eukaryota > Metazoa > Chordata > Amphibia > Anura > Ranidae > Rana > Rana muscosa. Next base: position 688,847,649 of record CM055116.1, on the reverse strand, counting down.
ATGGTGCAGTGCAGGCATTTGTGCGAACAGTACAGCCATTCGCTGAGCATCGGCGGCCACAATGGAGATGGAGCAGGCCAGGTGGCGGTTGATGTCACTTTCGGCAGGGGGTGGGCACTTCCGTTTGACCCATGGCTTCGGGTTTTGGCTGATAGAGGGCCAAGCATGGGCTTGAAAGGAGCCAGAAATGCTGTAGAGACAGCAGGAGGCTCCAGTGGTGGAACCAGAAGGAAGCATGTCAGAAGCAGAGGCGAAAAAGGCTGCTCCGGTAGATGCCAGCTCCAGCCATAACAAGGTAAGGGGGACCCAAGGGGGACATCCCCTTACCTAAACCACCCCCTAGATAGCTCCAAGAGTGGGGGGTCCATCTTGGTGCCCAGAGGGTAGAGACATTGGGTCCCTGGTGTGGAAGGCCCGCAGGGTTCCAGGAGTGCGTCCCTGTGGAAAGACTGGTGGGGGGGGCACTGTCGTGGAGTTTGCTGGCAGCATTGTCTTATGTTTTTCAGAAGCCCCCAGCTAGTGCAGGGCTCCTGGAAGAGGGAGGCTATGAAGAGATCGTCAAACTGGAAAGAAGAAGGGAGCTGTGCTTCTAGTGCTTATTTCTTTTCAGGACATCACATACAAGACAACTCCTCAGCAATCACTTACATCAACAAACAGTGGGGAACAAGAAATGGAACCTTGTGGTCCCTGGCAGCAGAAATCTTGAATTGAATTGAAGGGAGGACTGAATCAGGTTGCTGATTTCCTCATCAGGAAGAAGCTAAAAGAAGACGACTGGGTCCTTAACCAGGAGGTCTTTATAATGATCACCCGGAGATGGGGAGCCTCGCAAGTAGATCTAATCGCCTCGAGGGAGAATGCGAAGGTTCGAGCCTTCTTTTCCCTACAAAGAAGGGATGGCACACTTGGGGCAGACGCTCTGGTGCACCAGGTGGTATGCTTTTCCCCTGCCGGTTCTCTTACCAGTGGTTCTGAGTTCTGGGCAGAGAACACCTCTCTAATTCTTATTGCATCACACTGGTCCAGGAGACCATAGTTTTCTATTCTAAAAGAACTAGCTATGGAGCCCCCATGGATACTACCAGTCCAAGAGGACCTCCTTTTTCAGGGCCCAGTGTATTGCCCACTGGTTGAATGGTGGAGCCTCGCTGCCTGGTTACTGTGGATCAGTTGCTGAAGGCTAAGCGATTCTCAAACTGTTTGGTGGATACGCTTCTGGGCAGCAGCCTGGAGGAGACACGTACTATCTACCGAAAAGTGTTGAAGCGGTTTAATGATTTGTGTGCAGGAAGCTCCTATGATAGTCCAGTTGCCGTCCTGAAATTTCTGCAGTGTGGAGCAGACAAGGGGTTAGCCCTTAGCACGCTGAAAAGCCAGGTCTAATCGCTCTCCGTGTATTTAGAACCGGCCTTAGCATCCAATCCTTGGATAGTCAGGTTTTTCAGGGCTTCAAAGTGATTGTAAACCCCCAATTTTTTTTTTTTGATTAAGACTCATATCTGTTACATTAGAGGATGTAATTTCATCTGTGCCCAGTCTTGACACAAATAGTTAATCCAGCTCTGTGCAATGCTCTTATCTTTCTTCAGTAAGATAAAAACAGACACACAGAGAAATAGGTGTCCCTTTTTCCCCCCTAGCTGTAACTGTTAGGTGTGTTTCTTATCTCATGTGTGAGAGAAGCATTCTGTGTACTTCACATCCCCCCTCCTTTCTTCTCCAGCTCTCCCAGGATTGGCTGCTCAACACCTCAGCATGATTGGGCATGCTGAAGTCATGTGGTGACTTTCCTGGGTTATGACTGGATGTTAGTGATCATGGGGCATAATCCACAAGACCAACAGAAGTTCAGTGTAAGAAATATCGATGCCTGGTCAAGGGGAGTGTAGAGATGGGCGGGGAGTCTAATGACATCACAACTGCACCCAGCGAGCCATGGACAACATACCTGCCCACAGAACCTGGAGTATTGCAGGGCTCCAAACAGCTAAAGGGGAGATATTTGACAGGTAAGGATACATGCAGGAGGCATGTATATCCTTATAGATCAGCACTATGGAAGTAATTTAGAAATGATGAGCGTGGGTTTACATCCACTTTCAGCAGGCAGAGACCAGTGCAGAGGCTGCCGTTCCCTAAGTGGGACCTGTCCTTGGTTTTACAGGCCCTTGTAGGGAGCCCCTTTGAACCTCAGAAGAAATGTTTGGTAATACTGTTGACTTTTAAAAACAGTTTTTTTGTGGCGGTCACAACCGCCAGGAAGGTGAGCGAGCTAGAAATTCTGAATTAGACCTCAGTTTTTTTCAAGTATTTCTGGGTCAAATAATATTTAAAATGGATCTTGAACTTCTCATTCAACTGACTCATGTATGGGCTGCCTTAGATGCAGTCACCAGTGTTCAGGAGTTGCAGGTCCCACTGGCTGCACAATAGCTGGCAAATGAGATTCCTTTAATCAGTGCTGTTTAGCTTGGATGGGGAAAACAGTTAAGCCTAGTACACACGGCGGAGAATCCCGTCAGGAAAAAAACATAGTTTTTCCTGACGAGATTCCTTGCAAGCTTTACTTACCAAGCCGTGCATACAGATGGCCATTCAAAAGAACCGCCGTTCTTTTGAATGGCAAGAACGCGGTGACGTCATTGACTACGACGAGCATGCGCTCATCACATTCGATGCCATGGCCGCCATCTTGCTTCACCCTACACTACCCTTGTAAGCTACCGCACATGCGTCAAAGTCTCATCGAGTATGCGTGGGCTTACCGGAGGACAGGTAAGCTTATAGCCGCATACACACACAGTTTTCTCACGGGAAACAGGCCGACGAGAATCCCAACGAGAAAATAGAGAGCAGGTTCTCTATTTTTCTCGTCGAGATTCCCGGCAGTTTTCTCAACGAGAAAACATACACACGGCCGGTTTTCTCTGCAAAAAGCTCTGCCAGCAGTTTTCTTGATGGTTTATTGCCGAGAAAAACGGTTGTGTGTACGAGGCTTTAAGCTCTCGTTTGACAAAAAGAGAAATCTAAAGGTCTGTGGCTAGCTTTAGACAATTTTTAGCGGGCCAAGTGTTCTCATTGAAAATGTTCCCCTGTATTTCTTTTCTGGCAGAGAACAAATAGGAATAAAAACCTTGCACGGGTTATAACCCTTCCGTATCTCATTTAAAACTAAAATAAAACAGTTTTGGCTTTATATAAAACCTTTTACACACGCCGAATATCAGTAGGTATCAGCCAGTTCAACAGAAACTGTCTGACTATCGGCCTGTGTGTATAGCAGCCTATCCAACAAGACAGGTCTAACATCCTTCTGTTGAACGGGCATGCTGGAGAAACAGCAGCCGATCAACAACAGATCAGATCAGCCAATGGCTGCGAGCGCTGATCGGTGTGTTCTGGGGGGGGGGGGGAGGGGGCAGACAGTCTTAGTGGGGAGATCACTGTACTAACATCGCAAGGTTAGTTCAGCAAACTTCTCCGTTTTTTTTCCCCGTCTGCTGGGTTGATGAAAAAATAACTTAACATGTGTACCAGCCTTAAACTTTAAGTACAGTTGAAGGTCACCAATATCCCATGTCTAAATAACAATAATGATGTCACTTTAACCACTTGCCGCCCGCCGGCCATCAAATGACGGCTGGTTGGTGCGGCTCTCGTTCTGGCCAGGCATCATATGACGTCCTCGGCTTCTCGGCCCTCTAGGGGGCGAGCGCGCACACGCGCCCGCCGCGTCACACAGGAACTGGCGCACGTGCCCGGCACCCGCGATTGCCCGGTAACAGAGCGGTACAGTGGATCTGTGTGTATAAACACACAGATCCACGTCCTGTCAGGGGAGAGGAGACCGATGGTGTGTTCCCAGTACAGAGGAACACCGATCGATCTCCTCTCCTTGTGAGTCCCCTCCCCCTACAGTTAGAATCACTTCCTAGGACACACATTTAAACCCTTGATCGCCCCCTAGTGTTAACTCCTCCCCTGCCAGTCACATTTACACAGTAATCAGTGCATTTTTATAGCTCTGATCGCTGTATAAATGTGAATGGTCCCAAAATAGTGTGAAAAGTGTCCGATATGTCCGCCGCAATATCGCAGTCACGATAAATATCGCAGATCGCCGCCATTACTAGTAAAAAAAAATAATAAAAAAATGCTATAAATCTATCCCCTATTTTGTAGATGCTATAACTTTTGCGCAAACCAATCAATATACGCTTATTGCAATTTTTTTTAACAAAAAATTGTAGAAGAATCTATATCGGCCTAAACTGAGGTAAAAATTTGTTTTTGTTTTTTAAAATTGGATATTTATTATAGTAAAAAGTAAAAAAATATTGTGTTTTTTTCAAACTTGACAATCTTCTTTTGTTTATAGCGCAAGAAATGAAAAACCGCAAAGGTGATCAAATACCGCTAAAAGAAAGCTCTATTTGTGGGGAAAAAATAAATAAAAATTTCATTTGGGTACAGTGTTGCATGACCGCGCAATCCTCATTCAAATTGTGACAGAGCTGAAAGCTAAAAAATGGCTTGTGCAGGAAGGGGGTTTAAGTGCCCTGTATTGAGGTGGTTAAGGAATATAGTAAGCATTCAAATCTACTTGACTGTTATCTTAGTTGATCAATTATTGTATCTTTTAAAGCTGGTGTCTTCATATGCAAATGTTATCTTTCATGTGCAAATGTTATCTCCAACTAAATAGTAATTACAATTCAAAGGTTAAAATGCTCAATGGGACTGTTTCAGTGTAAGATTCATGTTTATTTAGAGATAAACTATTACTAAATATGTAGGTTGATTCAGTGGTTTTACAGTGAAATGGTTAGCCTGTCATTTTTTTTTATATTTTATATTTAAAAAAAATAGTATATTTTTGATGAATAAAATATGGAACTTTCTGACTTGAGGGTTTTATTGTTTTTAGCACTGTTTGATATAAAGGCCCACATAAATTAATGTTTTCGAGTCAACAAAATGTTATTGAAGAAACCTGAAATCAAGCCAGATCAAGAGTCTCAAGATCCACTACAAAAACTGTGAAACATTGAAAAAAAGTTCAGTTTTTTATTAAACATTTAACAATCTTGCCAGAGGTGATACTTAGCTTTTTCCAACCTGTGTTATTGGATGTTCTCCAAATTGAAACCCATTTTAAACTCTCAAGAACAGAATCATATCTTTCATCTGAGCCTTGCCACCCTTCCCCCCAGTTATGTCATCTATGTGCATACTGTTCTCACAAATGTTAGTGGTGTCACTTTTAGCTTATTAACAATGCTGGTTTTACTTAATAAACAATCAATGATTTGGTCCATTCCCACAAAAATGTCCCAGATTAAATATGAGTAGTTCTTGCAGGCTCATTTGCGCTCTTTAGGCTGGGCTTACAGTACATGAGTCAGTTTAGAAAATGTAATGGATTCCCCCATCCACACAAGCTAGGTGGGTAGAGGAGTCCTCCCTCTTGTGTTATTGTATTCTGACAGCGTGGACTCCTTCGCTGTCAGATTACACTGAACAGCTCTGCAGCCAATTGATTGCACTGCTGATCGAACAAAAGTTTTCCAGATAGCCTGTATGCGAGAAGTCAATCATTAGATTGAATTCTCAGGAACAGGAATGGCAATAAATGGATCGAAATTCAGTTGGTTCCTGCTGAACTGGTCACATTTTGAATCATCTATGGCTAGCTTTGGACCAGACCTTCTTAACCAGAAATCCATGGCACCCTAGAGGTCCTCCAGATGTCCCTAGGGGTACCTTGAGCAGTGACAGATTGTTATCGGACCTGAGAATGCCTGCATAGTCCTGGAACCAACCTCACTCAGTAGAGTCAGTTCTAGTACTGTGGGGCCATTGAAGCCTCCTTTCTCATGTCTCAGTAACTGCTGACACCAGTAATCTTTTTTAGATCTTCATAAGAATGAAATAGAAGTAGAACATCCTGTTGGCTTTAAATTTCCAGTTTTAACACTCAATTTTATTTTTCACAGCCCTCACCTAAGAAGGCCTGCATAGCACTGGCACCAACATCACTCAACAGAGAGCGTGGGGCCAGGGAAGCCTCCCCTCTCATATCTCAGTAACCACTGACACCAATAATGTTTTTAGCTTGTAAGGCAGGTCATAAATCATGTGGCTATCGCTTTATTCTCCCATAAGCACAGTGAGTGTTGACCGGGCAATCCCTCCCGTGGAGCTATTGTGTTCCTCTAGCAGGGGAGCTGTCCCTGCCAGGAGAACAATGATTATTGCTGGAAGCTAAAGCCAATAGCAATAATAGCATGCCAAGAATCCGACAGGCTGGTTGTACCCAAGTTGATCGATGGATCGATTTGGGTACAATAAGCCTACCCTAAGATGGTTTGAATCTCGGTCGGTTCCTGCTGGCCAAGATTTGAACTATCTATGGCCAGCTTAATAATGAAATTGATATGATCACATGTCACAGTCCCACTCCCATACGGAACATCCTGTTCTTTGAATGTCCCGTTTTAACAGTCAACTTTATGTTCCATGGCCCTAGTCAAGCCTTAACTCAGGCTTTCTGTTGTATTGTTTCTTGATTTTATCACAAACTATTGTCCAATGGTCAGTTTTTTCTCCTTTTTTTCTTGCATTTTGTAAAAAAAAAATCATTAAATTTAATGATATGGACTCTATTTTATTTATATATTATTTGTACTATATAGTTTATTTTTGATCAGCCAATAATGTGCTAGATTATCTTGATAATACAGTCAACTACTAGATGATAAAGCATACAGCATTGATCATGTGCTAACTGATACTATACATAAACGTATAAATCATATTTAATTTGTATTGTTAGACTAGATTTTACACAATGTCGTTTAATTTTAGTTCCTAAAAATTTATTGATAAGGATTACTATATATTATATATTTTTATTGTTCTTTACATGACAGCATGGAAGAAAGGGGAATTGTTTCCCCAAAATGTGTTTGTTGTATCTTAACCAAGTCAGAAGAATGTTTCTACTAGTTGCTCTTAACCACATACCTATAAAAACTGATCATCTGTTGAACGAGTTGTCATTTGTGATCATTGAAGAAGCAGCCTGAAACAAATACGCGGGAGAAAGGGAGCCGCTCAGGTGTGGAAATCCTTCAAATCACCTCCTCCCAGCAGCCAAGGGTGCAAGCAATGCTATTGACAGCAAACAGGAACGAACAAGTCTTCTGGACTGCAGCACTCCAAAAAATAAAAGCCTTTATTTTAAAATAAAGCCAGATTTTTTTGACCTGTGTGCCGTGATGTATAGCATGTATTTTGGATTCCTTATTTTAAAATAAAGGCTTTTATTTTTTGGAGTGCTGCAGTCCAGAAGACTTGTTCGTTCCTGTTTGCTGAAACAAATACGCACCTGACCTTCCTCATGAACTTTCCTTCTTCAGGGAGAATGTCCTTTATTCCACATTTTTTAGGAGCAATTCTCACTCTTATTGGTTCAGCACTATCATATATCTACCAGACCTTCACCAGTGTGACAGGACATTCTTTCCACTAACAAATATTATGGTGTCCTTCTCCTACTGACCACCACTCTCTGTGAGAGGCATATGAAGTCATCTCTACCACTGGCCACCAATCTAATAGGGCACTAGATTGACCACCGATGTAAATGGGCACTCTTTCTCTTACTTCCAATATAAGAGAACATGTTTATGCTTACCATCAATACAAGGGGCACATTTTCTACTAACTCCCCAATGTAAAGGGGCAGTTTACTGACTACCAATGTTAGGGGGTTACTACAATGATCCCTTATTATTTTCTTAATTTCCTGCTTATTACTGAAAATCATTAGTTCTTACAAAGTAGACAGTGTTAAAAATTATTTACTCTGGCTGTCAAATACACAAGTTAGTGTACAGCTAGATAGCTGTAGATATGATCATTTTTACCAAAGGGTTCCATGAGACCTGAAAATAGTTTTAAGGGTTCCTGTAGGGTTGAGAAGTGTTAAGATAGGTTTCCTTAGAGAGTAGTCTTTAATTCTTTGGATTGCCTATAGCACAGGCCACAGAGGCAGTATGTCAAGTCATTGGCGAAAGAAACCATCCATTTTCACCTACATATGTTTGGAAAAGGTGATACTGACATATCTGAATATGCCACAGTGTGAATTCTGGTATCCAAATCTGAAAACATTTTCTGTAATACGCCAATATTTTTGGGTAATAACATGGATTTTTTTTAAAAAAAACAGGATTTTAATTACACATGATTGGAGGACTGAAGTAATCATGGCTTCAGCCTATTTACTAAGGTAGGTGATGATTCACTTTGTCAAGTGATCAGCTCATAGTCATTTAGTAAATCAACCTAAACTTAATGAACCCCCAACCTGAGTTATTTTTTAACAATAAAGCAGAATATAGAAGATGGCTCTTGGCTCCCCCACCCCTCCCCCCATCGAGTGCCCCCATAGGAGTAGGTGGGGAGAAGTCTGTCTTATGGCCACATTTCAATCAGTAAATAAAATACAGATGTGAAGACTATCCTATGGATTAACATCAAATTAATATTGCAGGTCCCATGTGCATTTTTGAGCCAGTAAATTTTGGATGACAGGAAAAGGATTTATTCCAACTCTCAAATAACACTCTCTAGACCATCGTATTAAAGGATTAACAGACTAAAAAAAATGATATTTTGATTTTTGATACATGCTGAAGAGTTAAAATTTATGCTTATATAAAGCTTTCTTTTTATTTTTGGATAAGGTAGGGAAGGGTTAAAACCCCTGCCAGTTTTTTTTCTATTCCCAATGGGGACATTTTCCTTTAGTTTTTGTCAGAGGGATGCAATTAGAAGTTGGAGGAAATCTCCCAAGTTAAGGTTAATGCCCATCTTAGACAGGCACAGGAATCATTCATTGTTGATGTTCAATTAATGATGTTACCTATTGTTCTGGACACAATTCTATAATTCTGGATTCCCTCTTACTTTCATTTTCAGTGATACAAACAGAGGGGTGAATTTTCCAAAAAGAGACAAAGACATCAATAAATACTTGACAGAGGATCTACCTTCCCTACTCTACCCCCCCCCCCCCCCCAAGAAAAAAAATATTTCCCTTGAGATTCACTTTAAACCATTGGACACATTTTTATTATCTTTTTTAGGGACTGTATTGGTGAGTTTTCAGCACTTAAATTCCCTGGGCCTGCACACTTTTGACCATTAGGGACCCCTTGCTGTTTTTTTTTTTTATATACAGTGTGAAGTACAAGCATTTGGTTAACAAGGGTAACAAAGGTTTCTCTAGCAGCCTTTCATTAAGAGTGTACATGTGGCAGATGAGAGCCTCTTGAAGCGACGGAGATGTTGTCAGCACTCCTTAGGCCTCAATCCATTTTGCATAGTAATGGCCCGCATCTTGTACACAGGTATGGAAGAGTAATGCCCTGTACACATGATCGGATTTCCGATGGAATAAAATCGAGAAAAATTAAGTTCAATGCTTCTGAGCATGCGTCGACTTGATTCTGAGCATGCGTGGATTTTTTCTCCAATGGAGTTCCCCACAGACGATCGGAATTTGCTATCAGATTTTTTTCCATCTGTAAAATTTAAAACATATTCTATTTTTTTATACCGATGGTAAAAAGACCGATGGGGCCCACACATGATCGGTTTGTCCGATGAAAAAAGTCCATCTGTCTTTTTTCATCAGAAAAAATGATCGTGTGTACGCGGCATAAGAGTCAAGTGCAGTGCAGTGCATGCATGGAGTCAGCACTAGGTGCACAGTGGGACCCCATACCATTACTGGGAGTGAGGCAGAAGTGATACGCTCGACAGGTGGAGTGGGCATTGGCAATTCCTCCCAAATGCACAAGTGTCTGTGTTGGTGTAAATGACATCAAGAGAGTTTACTAGAGTTTGTTCATGTTTGTCATCAACCAGGTGGTGAGTGTGGCTCAAGTAAAGGTACCCATGTGTACAGCAGTGACTCTGTACAAAGTGCCTAGCATAGCCCAGAACAACCCACCCTTGGCTAGGCCTCTCATATAACCCTTACTTGGTGCTCAACAAGGAGGGGAGCATGGAGGATGTGACGACCACCCTGCCACATGAACCCCACCCACAACTTTTGGTGCCCAATGTGGGGCTATACCTACTACGTGCACCTAAAGACCCTCCTCTAAAGAGACCATGGCATTAGTTAGCTAGTTAGAACTTCTCTGGGCTTGCCCAGTAATACTCCACATGAATAACTTGTCTGTTTCCTGATTGACTCCTGCATTAGGCTAAATGGCGGATTTCCTGATAAGGGGTGTATATAGCAATCAGACCTGGAACAACACGCATATGCTCCACGTGCGTTGCTACCCGCCACTACGCCCAGCCACCAGCTACCATGGAAACAAATACAGACTACCATCAACACTAGAGAACCATACCTGGTGGCTTGCCTTTGCCATTCAGGCACCCGGGAAGAATTCCAAGCTCTCTGCCCAACTTGCAAAAGACGCATACCCATCTTCTCTATGTGAGCTCGCTGCCATGCCTGTGGAGTCCTGTTATTTCAATGCATGCTGGAAGAATAGTCCAGCTGTGAACTCAGGCCGGAGGACCTGCCCAGAAAAAATCCTTCTTCCAGAGCTGTATCCACATCTGAGACTCCGGAAAAGATCCTCAAGCCCAGCTGTGACAAGCTGTCAGGGATGGCCTCCCCCATGGCTTCTGTGGTCAACCTGCTACCCTGCAATGCACCTACAGAACCTGTACCAAGCCAAGAGAGACAGCGAAGCCCCCACGAGCTTCCACTGGAAGAGCTGCCACTTCCTCTGATCCAAGGAGTGGCAGAACGGCCGGACAGTACCAGTGCTGCCCTCCTAGATTCTTTGTTGCTGGATGTACAAATCCTTCCCCTGCTGGACTGTTCTCCACCTAAACAAATTCCAAAGGCCACGGTATTCAAGGTTTTCATCATTAATAACCATCAAATTGATATATTAGAGAGTTCCTCCATCCATGCCAAAACACCAGTGATGTGATCACACATATAATAAATATATGCTTGCCATCAGGTATTGACCTCTATAACTATAGAAGGTCAATATTGCTTTATGTAATATAATTGCTGTATACAGTCCATTAGTCTTGCCTCCTTTTTGGCAAAAAAATCCTCCTAGGAAGATACCTTCACTACTAAGTGCTGCAGCCTTCTCCAACGTTAGGTAATGTATGATAATTCCTGAAAAAAAACAGCGCTAGCTAGCTTTATTTTAATTAATTACCAGTAGGTAGCTGTGTGGGAAAAAATATATATAATATATATATATATATATATATATATATACAGTATATATATATATATTACACACACATATACACTATATTGTCAAAAGTATTGGGACACCCACCTTTACACACACATGAACTTTAATGGCATCCCAGTCTTAGTCCGTATGGTTCAATACTGAGTTGCCCCACTCTTTCCAGCTATAACAGCTTTAACTCCTCTCTCTTCTGTGAAGGCTGTCCACAAGGTTTAGGAGTGTGTCTATGGGAATGTTTTACCATTCTTCCAGAAGCGCATTTGTGAGGTCAGACACTGACACGAGAAGGCCTGGCTCGCAGTCTGCGCCCTAATCCATCCCAAAGTTGTTCGTTCGGGGTGAGGTCAGGATTTTGTGCAGGACAGTCAAGTTCCTCCACCCCAAACTCGCTCATCCATGTCTTTATGGACCTTGCTTTGCGCGCGGGAGTCCTCTGTTCTGGCATGAAGCTCCGGTACGATACGCTGGACTTTCAGAGCGCATGCAGTGCTAGTATGCGATGTGTACTACCACATTATGCCATTGTCTTGGAGGGGTTTATTACCGCTTTAAAGTGAACCTTTGCTTTACCCATTTATGGCCCTCAGAGACATTTTGAATTTAGTGGCAACCAAATGGTGGGTGATGAAACTGAGGGTAAGTATAGTCAGTGGAAGATAAGGAGGTGATTTTAAGAGAATCTGTTACAGTGCCCTGACTGAGCACAGTTCAGGTTCGCTTTATGGCTTTCCATCTTTCTATTACTCTTTGTTTCTATTACTCATCCCACAAGATTTTTAGCATAATGATATGTTAATGTTTGAGCATATATCTATTCAGAATTCCTTTTTTGTGCAAACTCTTCTCAGCTCCCCCCTTAGGATTACAATAAACGGAAATTTTCTATCAAATACTTACCGTATTTTCCTTTCCTGATGGACTCCATGGCAGCCTACATAGGAGTTAATCCCGCCCCCTCATACCTCAAAGGACCCCTCTCCCATAAATCTTTGTTCCAAGCCAGAGGCTGGGTTCCGTAACTTATCCTACTCCAGCCAATGGGAGGGAATGCCTGCTGCCATGGTGTCCATCAGGAAAGGAAAACTACGGTAAGTATTTGATAGGAAATTTTCAGCTTTCCTGATAGACTCCATGGCAATCTATGTATGGGAAAAAACTAGCCATACACACCCAGGTGGGCAAAATGCTGGACAAAAGAAAAAGGTTTAATTGGCACCGTCAACAGACAGGATATGTAAACCAAAGTTACCAAAAGACAAGGAGGCCTGGTTCTACGCAGTAGTGCGCCATGAACATGTTAGTTGAAGACCATGAGGCCACCTTGCAAATCACTTCTGCGGCAGCGTGTCGTGAAGAAACCCACAATGTAGAAATGCTTTGGGTCGAATGAGCAGTCACCGCCTCTGGAGGCGTCAATCCCTTAGCTTTATAGGCCCACTGAATGGCCTGAACAATCCACACTGCAACAGATCTGGAAGAGGCACGCAAGCCCTCGTTTTTTCCATTGAAAAGAATGAACAGATAATCAGACTGACGAAAATGAGCTGTGGCTTCTACATACTGTCTCAGGGTTTCTCCAACATCTAGAGGATGAATCCTGGAGTTTTCAGCTGACCTGAATGTCGGAAGAGCAATCCTCTGATTTTCATGAAAAACAGATGATACTTTGGGGTTTGCACTCAGCATATGAAATCAAGACTACCCAATCAGGGAAAAAGGTTAGAAATGTCTAGACATGTGCATTTGTTTTTGTCCGAATGCTTTTTCGTCAGAATTTCAGGCATTTTCGTTATCGTTTTAACAAACGAATACGAAAGCACAGAATCTGAAAACTGAAAGATCCGACATAAACAAATGCTTTATTTTCGTTTTCGTTGTGACAACAGTTCGATATAGATAGGAGATTTGACATGATGCTGACAATAACAATCTGTGTCTATCGAACCTGCGGTCGAATGTGCCTAACCTTAACCACTTAAGCCCCGGACCATTTCGGGCCATTAGGACCAGGCCTGTTTTTGGGATTCGGCACTGCGCTGCTTTAACTGTAAATTGTGCGGACATGCAATGTTGTACCCAAATGAAATTTGCGTCCTTTTCTTCCCACAAATAGAGCTTTCTTTTAATGGTATTTGATTGCCTCTGCGATTTTTATTTTTTGCGATATAAACAGAAAAAGACCGAAAATTTTGAAAAAAAATGATATTTTCTACTTTTTGTTATAAGAAAAATCGAATAAACTCAATTTTAGTCATACATTTAGGCCAAAATGTATTCAGCCACATGTCTTTAGTAAAAAAAATGTCAATAAGCGTATATTTATCGGTTTGCGCAAAAGTTATAGCGTTTACAAACTAGGGTACATTTTCTGAAATTTACACAGCTTTAAATTTATGACTGCCTATCTAATTTCTTGAGGTGCTAAAATGGCAGGGCAGTACAAAACCCCCCCAAATGACCCCATTTTGGAAAGTAGACACCCAAAGGAAATTGCTGAGAGGCATGTTGAGCCCATTGAATATTTTTTTTTTTTGTCCCAAGTGATTGAATAATGACAAAAAAAAAAAAAAAAAAAAATTACAAAAAGTTGTCACTAAATGATATATTGCTCACACATGCCATGATTATATGTGGAATTGCACCCCAAAATACATTCTGCTGCTTCTCCTGAGTACGGGGATACCACATGTGTGGGACTTTTTAGGAGCCTAGCCACGTACGGGACCCCGGAAACCAAGCACCGCCTTCAGGATTTCTAAGGGCGCAAATTTTTGATTTCACTCCTCACTACCTATCACAGTTTCGAAGGCCATAAAATGCCAAAATAGCACAAAACCCCCCAAATGACCCCATTTTGGAAAGTAGACACCCCAAGCTATTTGCTGAGAGGCATGTTGAGTCCATGGAATATTTTATATTTTGCCACAGGTTGCGGGAATATGACAAACTTTTTTTTTTTTGCACAAAGTTGTCACTAAATGATATATTGCTCACACATGCCATGGGCATATGTGAAATTACACCCCAAAATACATTCTGCTGCTTCTCCTGAGTACGGGGATACCACATGTGTGGGACTTTTTGGGAGCCTAGCCGCGTACGGGACCCCAAAAACCAAGCACCGCCTTCAAGGTTTCTAAGGGCATAAATTTTTGATTTCGCTCCTCACTACCTATCACAGTTTTGAAGGCCATAAAATGCCAAGATGGCACAAAACCCCCCCAAATGACCCCATTTTGGAAAGTAGACACCCCAAGCTATTTGCTGAGAGGCATGTTGAGCCCATTGAATATTTTTTTTTTGTCCCAAATGATTGAATAATGACAAAAAGAAAAAAAAAAATGTACAAAAAGTTGTCACTAAATGATATATTGCTCACACATGCCATGGTTATATGTGAAATGACACCCCAAAATACATTCTGCTGCTTCTCCTGAGTACGGGGATACCACATGTGTGGGACTTTTTGGGAGCCTAGCCGCGTACGGGACCCCAAAAACCAAGCACCGCCTTCAAGGTTTCTAAGGGCATAAATTTTTGATTTCACTCCTCACTACCTATCACAGTTTTGAAGGCCATAAAATGTCAAAATAGCCCAAAACCCCCACAAATGACCCCATTTTGGAAAGTAGACACCCCAAGCTATTTGCTGAGAGGCATGGTGAGTATTTTACAGCTCTCATTTGTTTTTGAAAATTAAGAAAGACATTTTTTTTTCTTTTTTTTTTTCTTTTTTTACATTTTCAAAACTTTGTGACAAAAAGCGAGATCTGCAAAATACTCAACATACCTCTCAGCAAATAGCTTGGGGTGTCTACTTTCCAAAATGGGGTCATTTGGGGGGGTTTTGTGCCATCTGGGCATTCCATGGCCTCCGAAACTGTGATAGGCAGTGAGGAGTGAAATCAAAAATTTATACCCATAGAAATCCTGAAGGCGGTGCTTGGTTTTTGGGGTCCCGTACGCGACTAGGCTCCCAAAAAGTCCCACACACGTGGTATCCCCGTACTCAGGAGAAGCAACAGAATGTATTTTGGGGTGTAATTCCACATATGCCCATGGCATGTTTGAGCAATATATAATTTAGTGACAACTTTTTGTACATTTTTATTTTTTTTTATTTTTTTGGTCATTATTCAATCACTTGGGACAAAAAAAAAAAATATTCAATGAGCTCAACATGCCTCTCAGCAAATAGCTTGGGGTGTCTACTTTCCAAAATGGGGTCATTTGGGGGGGTTTTGAACTGTCCTGGCATTTTATGCACAACATTAGGAAGCTTATGTCACACATCATCCAATCTTCTAACCACTTGAAGACAAAGCCCTTTCTGACACTTTTTGTTTACATGAAAAAAAAAATTTTTTTGCAAGAAAATTATGTTGAACCCCCAAACATTATATATTTTTTTAAAGCAAAGGCCCTACAGATTAAAATAGTGGGTGTTGCATTTTTTTTTTCCACACAGTATTTGCGCAGCGATTTTTCAAACACATTTTTTGGGGGAAAACACACTTTTTTTATTTTTAATGGACTAAAAAACACTATATTGCCCAAATGTTTGATGAAATAAAAAAGATGATCATAGGCCGAGTACATGGATACCAAACACGACATGCTTTAAAATTGCGCACAAACGCGCAGCGGCGACAAACTACATTCATTTTTAAAAGCATTTAAAAGCCTTTACAGGTTACCACGTTAGATTTACAGAGGAGGTCTACTGCTAAAATGACTGCCCTCGATCTGACCTTCGCGGTGATACCTCACATGCATGATGCAATTGCTGTTTACATATGACGCTAGACCGACGCTTGCGTTCGCCTTTGCGCAAGAGCAGGGGGGGACAGCGGTGCTTTTTTTTTTTTTTTTTTTTTTTTATTATTTATTTGGCTTTTTTATTTTATTTTTAAACTGTGCCTTCCATATTTTATTTTTTTACAATTTTTATCGTTATCTCAGGGAATGTAAATATCCCCTATGATAGCAATAAGTAGTGACAGGTACTCTTTTTTTGAAAAAAATTGGGGGGTTAGACCCTAGATCTTTCCTCTGCCCTCAAAGCATCTGACCACACCAAGATCGGTGTGATAAAATGCTTTCCCAATTTCCCAATGGCGCTTTTTATATCCGGGGGGGGACATTCCCTCCCACTGCTTGTAAAAGCAGTCTAGAGGCTAATTATCTGCTAGAATTGCTTTTACATGAAAGCCGGCTGCTGGCTGAAAAGAATGATACCAAGATGATACCTAAACCCACAGGCATCATTCTGGTATAAACATTCAAAGTCCAGCAACATACCAGTACGTTGCTGGTCCTTGTTGGACATGTATTGTAATCTTTTTTTTCATACAGCCTATTGGCTGAACGAAAAAAAGAGATTGATTGGTGGGTATGCCCACCATTAGAATACCTCCCTTCATCCACCCACTTCTAATGATGGGCATATATGCCGAAGCATGGGGGCATCCTCCCGCAAAAAAGTTATGCCGCGTACACACGGTCAAGCCTTCGTCGGAATTTCGACCGTATGTACGCGGCATAAAAGGTTATGCCGCGTACACACGGTCGGACTTTTCCACGGGCAAGCCTCCGTTGGAATTTCGACCGTATATACGCGGCATTAGGAGCAAAATCGCTCCTCCGCCCCTGCTGCCCCCATGCTTCGGCATATATGCTCTTTTTTTTAACTGTGGTGGTGAAATCACCTCCTACAGCGTTGGAGTCACGGCTGTCAAGATAAATAGATCCGCGCTGCAACTGAATGGCGTACCTGCTAAGCAAATGGTGGTTAACATTAAAACAAAGTAACATTACAGTACAACAGTAAGACCTTACCATGCCATACCTGCAAAGCAAATACCAAAACAAAACCTAGTAAAAAATAAAAAAATGTTTTAACGCAACCTGTGCCTAAAATATATATATGCCGAAGCATGGGGGCATCCTCCCGCAAAAAAGTTATGCCGCGTACACACGGTCGGAATTTTCCACGGGCAGGCCTCCGTCGGAATTTCGACCGTATGTACGCGGCATTAGGAGCAAAATCGCTCCTCCGCCCCTGCTGCCCCCATGCTTCGGCATATATGCTCTTTTTTTTATCTGTGGTGTCACGGCTTTATGTATCGTGGGAGCAAACGCTGTTGCTGTCAAGATAAATAATTCCGCGCTGCAGTTGAATGGCGCACCTGAAAACAAAAAATTACATACCTGAAAAGCAAGCATGATAAAACATTGCAGAATAGAATACAGTAAAAAAGAGCAGAACAATAGAGAGAAAATAGAGAGAGAGAGAACAATAAAACGACAACTATTTTTGTTTTTTTTATTTTATATTTTTTTTGTGTTTTGTTTTTTACGTTTTTTTTTTCTTTTTTACACTTTTTTTGTAACTTTACAACTGTAATGGTTCGGGTCTCTCAAAATGTAATGGCATCTTGGGAGACCCTGTGTAAGTGTGTCCTTGTCTGTGAAATGCTGTACCCTACGCTAAAACTTCACTTTTGAGTGGTAGCGTTCAAAACATTCACCTTGGACTGGTTTATATTGATGGTTGCTATGGACTGGTTGCTATGGACGGTTGCTATGGACAGTTGCTATGGACGGTTGCTACGGATTGGTTGTTATGGACGGTTGCTATGGATTGGTTGCCATGGACAGTTGCTATGGACTGGATGCTATGGATAGTTGCTATGGATGGTTGCTATGGACAGTTGCTATGGACGGTTGCTATGGACTGGTTGCAATGGATGGTTGCTATGGACAGTTGCTATAGACTGGTTGCTATGGATGGTTGCTATGGACGGTTGCTATGGACTGGTTGCTATGGACGTTTGCTATGGACTGGTTGATATGGATCAGGCCTGTCTCTGCGAACGCTGCAGTTATGTGTGTTGTGTTTGGTAAGTGACAGTGATCGATCGATACTGCACTTGGGTGGGCTGGGCTGGGCTGGGCGGAGGGGCTAAACGCAGGCGCTAGCAGGTATCTGGGCTGATCCCGCTAACACTGCGTTTTTGGGAACCCTAAACCGCTGGGGATGCTAGTATAGATCTGATCAGATACTATACCACTAAGGGGGGTGTATGCTTTGCGCGTGGGTGTTAGCGTTACTGGCACTAACCTAACACTGCCTGGGGCGACGCAGACCCTCTCTGGCGCTAAAACCTAATTGATCTCACCCGCCGGGCGATCAGGGGGGTTAAACCTTTATTGGGTTATATACGGCGGGTGCCCTGATGCTATAAAAAGCAAACTAATCAACCAGCGTCACCCGTAACCTTTATATGGTGATCACTGGTGAAAGGGTTAACTAGGGGCAATCAGGGGGTTAAAACCTTTATTAGGTTAAATATGGGGGTACCTGACACTATATAAAAACCTGACGGGTAACCTAAATAACTAAATAACTTACTGGCTAACCAGTGACACCAGTGACGCTTATACGGCGATCACTGGTGAAAGGGTTAACTCTAGGGGCAATCAGGGGGTTAAAATAATATATGGGGGTACCTGACACTAATAAAAACCTGCGGCGAACCTAAAAAAAAATAACTAATAATCTAAAACACCAGCGACACAAATACAGCGATCGGAAAAACAATCGCTTAGTGACGCTGAAGTTAGGGGGTGAAAGGGTTACCTGGGGGGTGATCAAGGGGTTAAACCTTTATTAGGGGGGGGTTAGGGGGCTACCCTGGACCTAAAGGGGCCTAATCCTAACTGCCCTGCAACTTTTTACAATCACAGATGACACTAAATGCAGTGATCAGTAAAATAAATGATCACTGCAATGCAATCAGTGACACTGTGATTGGGGGCTTTGGGGTGACCTGGGGGGTGATCTGGGGGTGACTGGGGGGTGATTTGTGTGCCTATGTGTACCTACGTGTCAGTGGACTGTTGGTGCACTAACCTCTGTCTTCACTCCTCGGCGCCGGGAACGAAAAGACCGCGGCGAGGGAGATGACATCACTTCCTCCAGCCTTGTTTACATCACATGGCGGAGGAAGCATTTTCATTGGCCGGGAGCGATCGCGAGGGGGGGGGCGGAATCGAGCGGCCGCCCCCTCATGCCTGATCGCTCCCGAACACTTAACGGCCGCTCACTGCAGTGAAGGGGGGTCCGGATGGACCCCCCAACTGCACAAAGGCGATCACGTAGATCTACGTGATTCTGCCTGTCCGTGCCATTCTGCCGACGTAAATCGGCGGTGGGCGGTCGTTAAGTGGTTAACTCTATTAGTCCAAGATTATTCTACATAGAGAGAAAAGATTTGACATTATAAAGAGAAAAGATTCGACATTATAGAGAGAAAAGATTCGACATAGAAAGAAAAGATCGCTGCTGGAATTGGGTGGGGGAAGTAAAATAAAAATAATGACGATGATGAATGTTATTGGCTGATTGTAACCAAAGAGGAGGAGCAGTAAAATAGCTAGAACTAACTTGACAATTCAACATGAACGACGAAGATTTGACAAAGCATCGAAAAACATACAAACGTTGAATCTGTCATTGAAGGCTTATGGTGTGTGTCGAAAGTTCTAAGAAGATTAGACGGAGCAGCTAAATGTAAAATGTCGCAATCGTACATTTCCGGTCAAATGCATCCGCCCATAGGCTATAGATAGATTCTAATGTTGGTTGACTAGTAATAATAATTTATAAATATAATTACTACTAGTCATTAGGGATGAGCCGAACACCCCCGGGTTCGGTTTGCACCAGAACCCGCGAACGGACCGAAAGTTCGCACGAACGTTAGAACCCTATTAAATACAATGGATGCGAACGTTCGAAATCTAAAATGCTAATTATAACGACTAATATGCATGTTATTGTCCTAAAAAGGGTTTGGGAACCCGGATTCTGCACCAGGGGACATGTATCAATGCAAAAATAAGTTTTAAAAACGGCCGTTTTTCGGGAACAGTCATTTTAATGATGCATAAAGTGAAAAAAAAAAAAGTCAAATATTCCTTTAAATATCGTACCTGGGGGGTGTCTAAATTATGCCTGTGAAGTGCCACATGTTTCCCGTGTTTAGAACTGCACAAAATGACATTTCTAAAGGAAAAAAAAGCCATTTAAAACTGCTTGCAGCTTTAATGTATTGTCTGGTCCCGGTAATATGGATGAAAATTTTTGAGAAAAATGGCATAGCTACCCCATCACCCCCCCCCCTACCCCAGCCCATTACCAGCCCCTTTGGGTCTTGTATGGATATTAGGGGAACCCCGCACACAAAATAAAAAAGGCCCTATATACTCTGAACAGCCTTATACAGGCGGTGCATACAAGGCAGGGACTGTAGGTTTGTTCTTATGTAGAATCTGTTTGTAATTTTGAACGGGTACATTGTTTAAGTGTAGCTCCAGCCAAAA
This sequence comes from Rana muscosa, assembly GCA_029206835.1. Classification (NCBI taxonomy): domain Eukaryota; kingdom Metazoa; phylum Chordata; class Amphibia; order Anura; family Ranidae; genus Rana; species Rana muscosa. Next base: position 688,826,941 of record CM055116.1, on the reverse strand, counting down.
AATCTATTTTTAAGTGTAGCGGGGTCTCCTTTAGGGCCCCGGGACTACGTTGCCCAGAACCCCGTTCGGCACCCAGAGTGCAGTTAGCCACCGCAGAAACTCATGGGAGGGGTTATTTAAGGAGGAGGCGAGGCGGAGCTCAGCCTCTTTGGACACCGCGCTGCAAGCAAGAGTTTCTTCCTGTGCGGATATGCTGCAGTGCAAGGCCTGAAGCCTGGGGCCTTGCACAACTTCCAAAGAGCCTTCCACCCCACTGCGGAGCCTGGGTGGCATCTGACTTGTCGAGTGAGGACATCAGTTGGATCGGGGACCCGATCGGTACAGACGCTGTGTGCAGAGACACAGCAGGTGGAAGTCCCGGGCTGGGATCGCGCCCGGAGTGGCGAGCGAGCACTTGCTCAATCAAATAGACTTTACAGATTCTAGGCCTATAGACTGCCGTGGCTCACCAATAGGGATGAGCTTCGACTCGAACATCGGCTGTTCGATCGTTCGACGAAGATCGAACGATTTGGGCCGTTCGCGCCAAATTCGAGTGACGCGAACGGCCCACAATGCACTACGCCATCGCAGTGTCATCCAGGCGCTGTGATTGGCCAAGCATGCACTGTGACCCCGCATGCTTGGCCAATCACAGCGCCGGAAGCGAGGAGAGCAATGATTGGCCACAGGCAGGATGCCTGTGGCCAATTATTGCTGAGGGTGTTTAGTACACGCCCCACACTATAAAAGGCCGCCAGCACGGCGGCCTAGTGTAGTGTGTTCCGGAGCAGGGATAGAGCAGCATAGGCAGGGACAGTGACTTTTATTTCTTTCTTGCTTAACCTGGATTCCTTTAGTTTAGGGAAAGAGAAGGATAGGTAGGGAGAGTGTCAGTGTGTTTTGTGCTTGTGCTATAGTGTGCTTAAAAAAAACATTTTTTCTAGGGACAGAAAACTGTAGGTAGGGAGAGTGTCAGTTTCTTTCACTGTGTAAGTCCTTGTTTCTAGGGACCTGGAAGGACAGTGAGTGAATTCTCCTTGTGCTATATTGTGCTTAAAAAAAACATTTTTTCTAGGGACAGAAAACTGTAGGTAGGGAGAGTGTCAGTTTCTTTCACTGTGCAAGTCCTTGTTTCCAGGGACCTGGAAGGACAGTGAGTGAATTCTCCTTGTGCTATATTGTGCTTAAAAAAAACATTTTTTCTAGGGACAGAAAACTGTAGGTAGGGAGAGTGTCAGTTTCTTTCACTGTGCAAGTCCTTGTTTCTAGGGACCTGGAAGGACAGTGAGTGAATTCTCCTTGTGCTATATTGTGCTTAAAAAAAACATTTTTTCTAGGGACAGAAAACTGTAGGTAGGGAGAGTGTCAGTTTCTTTCACTGTGCAAGTCCTTGTTTCCAGGGACCTGGAAGGACAGTGAGTGAATTCTCCTTGTGCTATAGTGTGCTTAAAAAAAACATTTTTTCTAGGGACAGAAAACTGTAGGTAGGGAGAGTGTCAGTTTCTTTCACTGTGCAAGTCCTTGTTTCCAGGGACCTGGAAGGACAGTGAGTGAATTCTCCTTGTGCTATATTGTGCTTAAAAAAAACATTTTTTCTAGGGACAGAAAACTGTAGGTAGGGAGAGTGTCAGTTTCTTTCACTGTGCAAGTCCTTGTTTCTAGGGACTGGGAAGGACAGTGAGTGAATTCTCCTTGTGCTATATTGTGTTTAGAAAAAACATTTTTTCTAGGGACAGAAAACTGTAGGTAGGGAGAGTGTCAGTTTCTTTCACTGTGCAAGTCCTTGTTTCTAGGGACCTGGAAGGACAGTGAGTGCATTCTCCTTGTGCTATATTGTGCTTAAAAAAAACATTTTTTCTAGGGACAGAAAACTGTAGATAGGGAGAGTGTCAGTTTCTTTCACTGTGCAAGTCCTTGTTTCTAGGGACCTGGAAGGACAGTGAGTGAATTCTCCTTGTGCTATATTGTGTTTAGAAAAAACATTTTTTCTAGGGACAGAAAACTGTAGGTAGGGAGAGTGTCAGTTTCTTTCACTGTGCAAGTCCTTGTTTCTAGGGACCTGGAAGGACAGTGAGTGCATTCTCCTTGTGCTATATTGTGCTTAAAAAAAACATTTTTTCTAGGGACAGAAAACTGTAGGTAGGGAGAGTGTCAGTTTCTTTCACTGTGCAAGTCCTTGTTTCTAGGGACCTGGAAGGACAGTGAGTGAATTCTCCTTGTGCTATATTGTGCTTAAAAAAAACATTTTTTCTAGGGACAGAAAACTGTAGGTAGGGAGAGTGTCAGTTTCTTTCACTGTGCAAGTCCTTGTTTCTAGGGACCTGGAAGGACAGTGAGTGAATTCTCCTTGTGCTATATTGTGCTTAAAAAAAACATTTTTTCTAGGGACAGAAAACTGTAGGTAGGGAGAGTGTCAGTTTCTTTCACTGTGCAAGTCCTTGTTTCTAGGGACCTGGAAGGACAGTGAGTGAATTCTCCTTGTGCTATATTGTGCTTAAAAAAAACATTTTTTCTAGGGACAGAAAACTGTAGGTAGGGAGAGTGTCAGTTTCTTTCACTGTGCAAGTCCTTGTTTCTAGGGACCTGGAAGGACAGTGAGTGAATTCTCCTTGTGCTATATTGTGCTTAAAAAAAACATTTTTTCTAGGGACAGAAAACTGTAGGTAGGGAGAGTGTCAGTTTCTTTCACTGTGCAAGTCCTTGTTTCTAGGGACCTGGAAGGACAGTGAGTGAATTCTCCTTGTGCTATATTGTGCTTAAAAAAAACATTTTTTCTAGGGACAGAAAACTGTAGGTAGGGAGAGTGTCAGTTTCTTTCACTGTGCAAGTCCTTGTTTCAAGGGACAGAGAAGGACACCTGAAGGTAGCCCTTATTGCTTTTTTCCCATCTCCCTGCAGGCCATCTATTAGAATGTCTGGAAGGCAAACAAGGAGAGGCAGACAGTCAGGAGGCAATAAAAGAGGGCAAGCAGGCTCTGTGTCTGGGGGCAACAGTGCTGGTCGTGGACGCGGTGCATTGTCATCAGCACATGGCCATGGGACACGCTTGTCCTTCTTTTCCGCAGCTGGACATGTTGAGCCACATCATGCCGAAGACTTGGTAGAGTGGATGACCAAGCCCTCCTCCTCCTCCTCATCCTCTCTCACCCAGGCTCAGGGTACTGGCAAAGCAGCTGCCAAAGCGTCCTCTTCCCTGGTATCAATGTCAGACTCATCATCAGTCACTCCTTCCCTAGACCCACCATGTCCTCCTCCTGAGGAGTCCCCCGAACTGTTTGAGCACAGTGTTGGGTACATGCTCCAGGAGGATGCCCAGCGTTTCGAAGGGTCTGATGATGAAACCCAGCTACAGGAAGGCAGTAGGGTGAGAGCAGACAGAGGGGATGCTCAAGAAGGACACCAATCTGGCAGTCATGTTCCAGCAGCTGCAGCATACTGCCAGATTGGCTCCAGTGATGAGGAGGGAGGGGATGATGAGGTCACTGACTCCACGTGGGTGCCTAATAGGAGAGAGGAGGAGGAGGATGAGAAGGAGGCACATCTCCAATGAGACAGGATGCCCTTTGGTGGCCAGCGTAAGGGCAGTACACCGACGGAATCACACCGCAGAGCTCCGCCTGTGCAGGGCGCTGCCTCTGCCCGTCATTCAAAAAGTTCCTTGGTGTGGGCCTTTTTTGAGGCTAGTGCATCAGATCGCACAGCTGCTGTTTGCAACATATGTCTCAAGCGTATATCGCGTGGCCAAAACATCAGCCGCTTGGGTACCACATGCCTGACCAGACATATGTTGACCTGCCATGCAGCTCGTTGGCAAGCCTACCTCAAAGACCCACACCAAAGAACAAAGCGGACCTCTCCTTGCACCGCATCAGCTGGGATTTCCAACCCCACTATAACTTCAGTCCTCTCTGAAACATGCACTGAGAGGAATGAAGGTGTAGAATTAGGTGTGTCACAGCCAAGTACTTGCGGCCACTCTGCTAGCAGTACACCGACGTCCGATTCTAGCAGGCAAATTTCCCTGCCCCAGCTGCTGGACCGTCGAAAGAAGTTCACTCCCAGCCATCCACATGCCCAGCGGTTGAATGCTAGCTTGGCTAAATTTCTAGCGCTTCAACTACTGCCTTTTCAGTTGGTAGACTCGGCCCCCTTCCGTGAGTTTGTGCAATGTGCGGTTCCTCAGTGGCAGGTTCCCAAACGCCACTTTTTCTCACGGAAGGCTATTCCGGCTCTCTACCGGCATGTGGAAGGCAATGTCTTGGCCTCGCTGGACAGGGCGGTCAGCGGTAAGGTGCATATTACCGCTGACTCATGGTCCAGCAGGCATGGACAGGGACGTTACCTTTCTTTCACGGCCCATTGGGTCACTCTTTTGGCAGCTGGGAAGGATGCAGGACAAGGTGCAGTAGTGTTGGAGGTTGTCCCACCGCCACGCCTCCAAAATGCTACTACTGGTTGTGACACACCTCTCTCCTCCACCCCCTCCTCTTCTTCTTCCTCCATGGCCTCTTCCTGTGGTTTGTCCTATGAACCAGCGGTGCTCCGTAGCCGTTCACGGGGCTACGCAAGTACGCAGGCAAAAAGATGCCATGCCGTGCTTGCGCTCGTGTGTTTGGGGGACAGAAGCCACACTGGGGCAGAGGTCCTGTCTGCTCTGCAGGGCCAGGCCGAGAGGTGGTTGACGCCACGCCAGCTTAAGCCAGGAATGGTGGTTTGCGACAATGGCACCAACCTCCTCTCCGCCCTCCGACAGGGACAACTGACCCATGTGCCCTGTGTGGCTCACGTCCTTAACCTGGTGGTGCAGCGGTTCTTGGGCAGGTACCCGGGCTTACAGGATGTCCTGAGGCAGGCCAGGAAAGTCTGTGTGCATTTCCGCAGATCTTATAATGCCAGTGCTCGCCTGGCTGAGCTGCAAAAGGAGTTGAACCTGCCCAAGAACCGCCTTATATGTGACATGCCCACCAGGTGGAACTCAACGTTGGCCATGCTGCAGCGGCTGCACACGCAGCAGAGGGCCATCAATGAGTACCTGTGCGACTACGGCACCAGGACAGGGTCAGGGGAGCTTGGTTTTTTTTCTCCACGCCAGTGGGGCATGATCAGGGATGCATGCACTGTCCTGGCACCATTTGAGGAGGCCACGAGGATGGTGAGCAGTGACAGTGCATGCATCAGTGACACTGTACCTCTTGTCCACCTGTTGGAGCACACGCTGCGTGGAATAATGGACAGGGCACTTGAGGCAGAACAGAGGCAGGAAGAGGAGGACTTCCTTGCCTCTCAAGGCCCCCTTTACCCAGACAGTGTTCCTTCTGTCCCACCCATCGCACAGGAAGAGGAAGAGGAGGAGGAGGAGGAGGAGGAGGAGGATTGTGTCAGCATGGAGGTGGAGGCTGGCACTCAGCATCATCAGCAGCAGTCTTTTAGGGATGATTTACAGTCCCAAGAAACCAGTGGACTTGTACGTGGCTGGGAGGAGGTGACTGCGGATCATGTCGTCCTTAGTGACCCAGAGGACTCCGGAGCGAATGCCTCAGCAAACCTACGCTGCATGGCCTCCCTGATCCTGCAAAGTCTGCGGAAGGATCCTCGTATTCTTCGGATCAAGGAGAGGGACCATTACTGGCTGGCCACTCTCCTTGATCCACGGTACAAGGGTAAGGTTGCGGACCTTATGTTACCGTCGCAGAGGGAGCAGAGGATGAGACAACTCTGGGAGGCCTTGCAGAAAGGTCTGTGCAACGCGTTCCCAGAGACTGGGAGGTTACAAACTCTTGGTCCAGGACAACGAGTTGCTGAGGCTTCGGCCAGTCAAAGAAGGAGCGGTGGGGAAGGTGGCCGTCTGACCGATGCGTTCAGACAATTCTTTAGTCCGCAGCCCCAAAGTATGATTGGTTCCAGCAACCATCGCCAGCGTCTGATAAACATGGTGCAGGAATATCTAGGGGCAAGGTCAGACTTGGACACCTTCCCCACCGAAAATCCTCTGGCTTACTGGGTCTTGAGGATGGATCACTGGCCAGAGCTTGCACAGTATGCAATTGAGCTACTGGCCTGTCCTGCATCCAGCGTTCTTTCGGAACGCACATTCAGTGCTGCTGGAGGATTTGTCACGGATCACAGGGTGCGCCTGTCCACCGACTCGGTTGATCGACTGACTTTCATCAAGATGAACCAGTCTTGGATCACCACCAGCTACCACACACCTGATGCTGATATAACAGACTAATTGATTTTAACATGTCACGTCCCTTCAAGACTGATGCTGATGCTGAGTGCCTGTGCTGTTATGTTGACTGGCTATCCTCCTCCTCCGAGTCCTCAATGATACGATTGATGATGATAGCTTGGAAGATCATTTTTGTTTATGGGTGCCGCCACCAGTGGCTAAGGCCCAATTTTTCAGCCCCTGTTTTACAGGGGCGTGTACTTACAATTTTTTTAGCAATAATTTGCCATAGGGCTCATTGCTGTGCTCCAAGTACAGTATCTGTGAGGGGTTGTAGTGTTGTGCCACCAGTGCCTAAGGCCCAATTTTTCAGCCCCTGTTTAACAGGGGCGTGTCATTACAATTTTTGAAGCAATACTTTGCAACAGGGCTCATTGCTGTGCTCCAAGTACAGTATCTGTGAGGGGTTGTAGTGTTGTGCCACCAGTGCCTAAGGCCCAATTTTTCAGCCCCTGTTCAACAGGGGCATGCAATTACAATTCTTGATGTAATAATTCACAGCAGGGCCCATTCCTGCACCCACCAAGAGTAAGTCTGAGGGCTTACAGTGTTGTGGCAACGCCACCACCACCACCACCACCACCACGAAAGGCCCAATTTTTCAGCCACTGTTCAAAAGGGGCATGTAATTACAATTCTTGATCTAATAATTCACAGCAGGGCCCATTCCTGCACCCACCAAGAGTAACTCTGAGGGCTTACAGTGTTGTGGCAACACCACCACCACCACCACCACCACGAAAAGCCCAATTTTTCAGCCCCTGTTCAACAGGGGCATGCAATTACAATTCTTGATCTAATAATTCACAGCAGGGCCCATTGCTGCACCCACCAAGAGTAACTGTCAGGGCTTACAGTGTTGTGGCACCAGCACCACCATCAAAGCCCCAATTTTTACTACCACTGTTCAACAATTATATGTAATTAAAATTCCTGATATAATAGTTGACAGCAGGGCGTTCCAGCACCAACCAAGAGTAACTGTGAGTGCTTACAGTGTTGTGCCAACACCAACAACTAAGGGGCCTATTTCTGCAGAGTATATACGGCAGGTCCCTACTTTCAAACATCCAACTTACAAACGACTCCTACTTGCAAACGAAAGAAGACAACAGGAAGTGAGAGGAAATCTACCCCTAGGAAGGAAAATTCTCTCCTGTAAGAATAAATATGGGAGAAAGGTGTCTCCTCTGTACTGATGCTTTATCAGCAATCCTTGTTTCAAGAAAAACACCACATTTCAAAAACAGTTGTCATTGGGACGGAAAGTGAGGTGAAATGTTCTGAACAGGGGCACAGACAGCAAAACAAATGTTACAGGGGTGATAACCCTTACCTATGTTTCCCAAAAAGTTTAAAAATAGATTTTTGGGCTGGAGCTACAGTTCAACAATGTACCTGTTCAAAATTACAAACACATTCTACATAAGAACAAACCTACAGTCCCTGTCTTGTATGCACCGCCTGTATACGGCTGTTCAGAGTATATAGGGCCTTTTTTATTTTATGTGCGGGGTTCCCCTTAATATCCATACAAGACCCAAAGGGGCTGGTAATGGGCTGGGGTAGGGGGGGGGGGTCATGGGGTAGCTATGCCATTTTTCTTAAAGATTTTCATCCATATTACCGGGACCAGACATTACATTAAAGCCGCAAGAAGTTTTAAATGGCTTTTTTTTCCTTTAGAAGTGTCATTTTGTGCAGGGACAGTTCTAAACACAGGAAACACGTGGCACTTCACAGGCATACTTTAGACACCCCCCAGGTACGATATTTAAAGGAATATTTGACTTTTTTTTTTCACTTTATGCATCATTAAAATGACTGCTCCCGAAAAACGACCGTTTTTAAAACTTCTTTTTGCATTGATACATGTCCCCTGGTGCAGAACCCGGGTTCCCAAACCCTTTTTAGGACAATAACATGCATAATAGTTGTTATAATTAGCACTTTAGAATTTGAACGTTCGCATCCATTGTATTTAATAGGGTTCTAATGTTCGTACGAACTTTCGGTCCGTTCGCGGGTTCTGGTGCGAACCGAACCCGGGGGTGTTCGGCTCATCACTACTCACCAAATGTTTGCTTATTGTTTCACTGGGGGACCGGTGGCAGGACACAGTTGAAGTGTCCCCCCAGCATAGTGTTCTTAGTGATTGCCAGTTTGTGGATTATAAATACTATTCATCAAGTGCACCACCGAAAGTTTGCATGTGAAGAAATCCCTATAGGAAGGACTGAGATTTATTCTGGGTCAGGCCTGGCCAGGGTGGGGAGATAGTGTATTGTTTAGTGCGCCACAGGGCGTGTTTACCATAATAGCTACGCGTGGTGAATTACCGCGCAGCGCCATTATTGTGTGCTATATTGATTGCTGCAGGGCTCTGCAAGCCAGTTGTGTGTATTATATTCTGTTTAAGCCTTTTTTACAACCAAAGTAAAACTGTTATACTTAATCTTTAACATTTGTGTGTTGTCTTACTATAAAGAGGGTGCCTTTATAATACCAATTGATTATGACAAAAATATAACCCCTAGACTAACTGTGCCAGTGTGGGTCGAGCAGATTGCCGGGGGTTGGTGGTGCTGTACACAGGGCCCGAAATCAAACCAGCGGCTCTCTTAACTGGGGGTAGCGCTACACGTGGGGGCTCTCGAGTCCGGGATCCTGTTGCAGCAAGTAACGCGGCAAAAGTACCAGCATGGACCCACTAGAAGTAGGACAGTGGTGTAAAGAGGTCGGCACAGATCCAGCCGGGATAGTAGTCATAGAACTCCCAGTGATCTGGCAAGAAGAAGCGGTGAAGCAGCTAGTAATGTCACTGTCACCGTATCAGAAAGCATGGGTGGTGGATGTCAGGACGAATTCCTCACTGACCCACGCATTAATAAAGTGGAAGGACGGAGTCCCAGAACATTTCAAGAATCCAAGTGTAGTAGCTATAGATGATCAGACTTATAGCCTAATACACGCGCTGCCGCTCAAGCCAGGAGGACGGTTTCAGACACCAAAACTATCTCCATCACCCACCCCAAAAGCGCAGAGTTGTGCGCGGTCCTAGGGGAACTTGTAGCCCAGTGTAAGAAAGATCCTACAGATTACCAAATGTCAGGATACAGAAAACTCAGAATATTCTCAGGAAGGAAACCTGTACCTTCGGGTGAAGAGGGGTTTGAGGAGTGGTTAGACGGTGCCACTCAGGCCCTAGAAGAATGGGAAGTCCCAGATCATAGGAAAAAGCAGAGAATTTCTGAAAGCCTGAAGGGGCCTGCTCTAGAGGCCATACGCAACCTCAAGATGAGTAGGACAGACTGTGATGCATTGCACAGGACTATCTGGACATTCTGCAGAATGTGTTCGGTGGAACAGAGAAAATCACTGAGCTCACCTATCAGTTGGAGCACTGCTACCAAAAGACAGGAGAGAAACTGTCAGAGTTCATGAGGCGCCTGGATAAGATCCTGCATAAGATGATTCTTAAGAAGGGGATTGACCCACGGAAGGTGGATGAGGCCCGTGTTCAACAGGTGATGAGAGGATCTCAGCCCTTGGACCCCATCGCATTGGCGCTACGCACAAGACAGGAGGGGAAGAGCCTGGAGTACCCTGACTTGATCCGAGTAGTCAGAGAGGAAGAAGCTATGTTGGAGGAGAAAAGGAAGAACCAACCAGTTGAGTCGGTAAATCCTCCTCCGGTGATGGTCAGGACGGCCATGACCCTGGAAAGGGACTCAGAGGTGGATACCTTGAAGTCGCAGATGTCCCAAGTATTGGGGATACTGACCTCCCTGATGGAAAAGAAGTCAAGGGAACCGGAGAGGGAATGTCCGAGGAGGGAGCTGTTTCCAAATATCTCTGCACCCGCATCCCTACAAGATTGGGGGGACATGACTTGTTTCAACTGCGGAGGGGTTGGTCATGCGGCCAAAGTATGTACCAGTCCAAAGAAAAAAAAGATGAATAACCGCAAGCCGCCGGAAAACTTCAGCGGGCCCCGGTGAAGGAGTCAACCGGGTGCCCATCATCTCCAGTGAGCTCCAAACTGAAAAGAGTGGAACAGAAGACCCCTCAGAAGAAACGCAAGGTTCCTCAGAAGGAACGCACCCCAAAGAAAGAGAGTAGTGTCCCTCAGCGGGTAGTTACACCCATCAAAAGGAGGGAGATCAATGCATACCAGGCCCAAGAGAGACTTAAGTCCAAAGAGAAATGGAAGAAAGAAAGTCAAAAGGGAAAATGCAAAGATCAAAAGAAAGAGACCCCCTTGAAGCGATATCCAGAGAAGCTGGTGGGTCCCTCCCCGATAGTTCCAGTTCAAGTGGAGGGAGTCTACACAAGAGCCATATTGGATACTGGGGCGCAAGTGACCCTGTTGTACCAGGACTTTTATGACAAGCATTTAAGTCACCTACCCATCCAGAAGATTGAAGAGTTGGAAATATGGGGAATTGGGACAGAGAGTTTCCCTTATGATGGCTATCTGCCTATAAAACTGACTTTTGACCCGTCCATAGCCGGGAAGGCTGAAGTGTTCGACACCTTAGCTGTGGTGTGCCCCCGACCGCCTGGAGCTAACAAGAGTTCCCTGATAATAGGGACGAACACGGATCTGGTCCGAAGACTCTTGGCCCCTCTGACAAGAAGGAAAGACCCCACAGTCGCTGAGATCCACCCAATGTTGAAGACAGCCTACCAACGACTGATCTTGGAACAGAAGGCCCCGGAAGAGGGGGTAGGGAAGGTCTGGAGACTGGGAAGAAGGGGAATAGTGCTGCAGCCCGGTGAAGTAACCTGCTTGAAAGCCACAGTGAAACTCACTTGGGAGCAGCCGGGCCCTTTTGTCATGTTGGAACCCGACCCAAGGGAAGAACATTCGGGCTTAGAAGTAGTCCCAGAAGTGGTCCCGGTGCAGGCCCTGAAGAAGGCTAACTGTAAAGTGCCTGTGAGTGTCAGAAATACCACGGATGGTCCCATGGAAATCCCAGCCAGGCTGTTGCTGGGCAGGGTGAGCCCGGCTACCCCAGTTGCTTCATCAGATGTGGAGAAGACAGATGGAGAAAGTACTGTGTGGGAGAAACTTTCCATGGAGAATCCAAATCTGCCCAGGGCTTGGAAAGAGAGAGCCAAGGCCCAGTTGACCAGGTGGGAAAGGATCTTTTCTCAAGATGAATTCGATGTGGGGTGTGCTAGGAGTGCCACCCATCGAATCCGCCTCCAGGAAGACAAGCCCTTCAGGGAGAGGGTTAGGCGGGTTCCGTTAGCAGACCTCGAAGACTTGAGGGAGCAGCTCGCCGAGCTCAAGCGAACAGGGGTGATTTGAGAATCTAGAAGTCCCTATGCCTCCCCTATAGTGGTGGTCCGGAAGAAGAATGGGTCTCTGAGGCTGTGCATAGACTATAGGACCCTCAACAGGAGAACCATACTGGACCAGTATACCACTCCAAGGATAGAGGATGCCCTACAGAGCTTGTCTGGAGCCAAGTGGTTCAATGTTATGGACCTAAAGAGCGGGTACTATCAGATCCCGATGCATCCAGAAGACAAAGAGAAGATGGCTTTCATAACCCCAGTAGGGTTCTTTGAATTTGATCGAATGCCTCAAGGTCTGTCTGGAGCCCCAGCTACCTTCCAACGTCTTATGGAGAAGACTGTAGGAGACATGAACCTCATCGAAGTCTTAATATACTTGGATGACATCATTGTCTTCGGAAGAACCTTGGAGGAACATTAAGAGAGGCTGGAGAAAGTTTTGAAGAGACTGAGTGAGGAAGGACTCAAGCTCTCACCTGAAAAATGCCAATTCTATCAGTCATCAGTCAACTATCTGGGGCACATAGTGTCTGAAGATGGGGTAGCCACAGACCCCGAAAAATTGGAGGCAGTCACCTCCTGGCCCAGGCCCACCACTGTGACAGAGCTCAAATCCTTTCTGGGGTTCTGTTCCTATTACAGGAGGTTTGTGGAGGGGTTTGCTCGGATAGCCAGGCCTCTGAATGAGCTGCTAAAGACGGAGGGGGAAGAGGATGACACAGGCCCCAGAAAGCCAGGGGAGTCAGTCAAGGACCAGTGGAACGAGAAGTGTGAGAATGCCTTCCAGATGTTGAAGAAGACACCATAGATCAGACGCTGAATGCAGAAGCTACTGAGTTCATTCCGTCCAGTCCCTGGTCAGATTCTTGGGAGAGTACCTGTGACTTACTCCCAGAAGAAGATCCAAGGGAGTCTCTGTACCTCCCTGCTCCGGAGTCCAGTGCTCCCGAACCAGAGGAAATTCCTGAGTTGGTTCCAGAGGAGGAGCCTGTTCTAACAGAGAGCCAAAGAGGACAGGGGAAGCGAAGAGCCATAAAGCCTCCCAGAAGATTAACTTACCCACAGATAGGGAGAAGTGCGGAAGACACTGTGGTTACTGCCAGAAGGAGTACGGAAGAGCCTGACCCTCCCACTGTTCATTTAGTGGGGGGCAACCCCAGCTCACTTTCTGGCACAGTTAGGCAGGACAGGTGTGACCTGTGGGCAGGGGAGTTCACCGCCTCGGTTTTGGTGGGAATTCCCTCTGCCAACATCATACGAAACTTTGATTGATGTTGTACGTTCTGTGATTTAAATTTATGTTATCTTTGGGGACCAAAGAGTTTAAGTGGGGGGAGTGTGTAGCGGGGTCTCCTTTAGGGCCCCGGGACTACGTTGCCCAGAACCCCGTTCGGCACCCAGAGTGCAGTTAGCCACCGCAGAGACTCATGGGAGGGGTTATTTAAGGAGGAGGCGAGGCGGAGCTCGGCCTCTTTGGACACCGCGCTGCAAGCAAGAGTTTCTTCCTGTGCGGATCTGCTGCAGTGCAAGGCCTGAAGCCTGGGGCCTTGCGCAACTTCCAAAGAGCCTTCCACCCCACTGCGGAGCCTGGGTGGCATCTGACTTGTCGAGTGAGGACATCAGTTGGATCGGGGACCCGATCGGTACAGACGCTGTGTGCGGAGACACAGCAGGTGGAAGTCCTGGGCTGGGATCGCGCCCAGAGTGGTGAGCGAGCACTTGCTCAATCAAATAGACATTACAGATTCGAGGCCTATAGACTGCCGTGGCTCACCGAATGTTTGCTTATTGTTTCACTGGGGGACCGGTAGCAGGACAAAGTTGAAGTGTCCCCCTAGCATAGTGTTCTTAGTGATTGCCAGTTTGTGGATTATAAATACTATTCATCAAGTGCACCGCCGAAAGTTTGCATGCGAAGAAATCCCTATAGGAAGGACTGAGATTTATTCTGGGTCAGGCCTGGCCAGGGTGGGGAGATAGTGTATTGTTTAGTGCGCCACAGGGCGTGTTTACCATAATAGCTACGTGTGGTGAATTACCGCGCAGCGCCATTATTGTGTGCTATATTGATTGCTGCAGGGCTCTGCAAGCCAGTTGTGTGTATTATATTCTGTTTAAGCCTTTTTTACAACCAAAGTAAAACTGTTATACTTAATCTTTAACATTTGTGTGTTGTCTTACTATAAAGAGGGTGCCTTTATAATACCAATTGATTATGACAAAAATATAACCCCTAGTCTAACTGTGCCAGGGTGGGTCGAGCAGATTGCCGGGGGTTGGTGGTGCTGTACACAGGGCCCGAAATCAAACCAGCGGCTCTCTTAACTGGGGGTAGCGCTACATAAGCTTTTTGGAAAACATAGGGAAGGGTTATCACCCCTGTAACATTTGTTTTGCTGTCTGTGCCCCTGTTCAGAACATTTCACCTCACTTTCTGTCCCAATGACAAATGTTTTTGAAAAGTGAGGTTTTTATTGAAAGAAGGATTGGTGATAAAGCATCAGTAAAGAGGAGACAACTTTTTCCCATATTAACTCTTACAGGAGAGAATTTTCCTTCCATGGGGTAGATTTCCTCTCACTTCCTGTTGTCTCCTTTCGTTTGCAAGCAGGAGTCGTTTGTAAGTTGGATGTTTGAAAGTAGGGGCCTGCCGTATATACTCTGCTGAAATTTGCCCCTTACATGTTGGTGTTGCCACAACACTGTAAGCCCTCACAGTTACTCTTGGTGGGCGCATGAATGGGCCCTGCTGTGAATTATTAGATCAAGAATTGTAATTACATGCCCCTGTTAAACAGGGGCAGAAAAATTGGGCCTTAGGCACTGGTGCCACAACACTGCAACCCCTCACAGATACTGTACTTGGAGCACAGCAATGAGCCCTGTTGCAAAGTATTGCATCAAAAATTGTAATTACATGCCCCTGTTAAACAGGGGCTGAAAAATTGGGCCTTAGGCACTGGTGCTGGTGCCACGACACTGCAACCTCTCCCAGATACTCTAGTTGGAGTGCAGGAATGAGCCCTGCTGCAAAGCATTGCATAAAAAATTGTAATTACATGCCCCTGTTAAACAGGGGCTGAAAAATTGGGCCTTAGCCACTGGTGGCGGCACCCAGAAACAAAAATGTTCTTCCAAGCTATCATCATCAATCGGATCATTGAGGAGGAGGAAAATAGTCAGTCAACATAACAGGATGTGACATTTGAAAATAAATTAGTCTGTTATATCAGCTTCAGGTGTTTGGTAGCTGGTGGTGATCCAAGACTGGTTCATCTTTATGAAGGTCAGTCGATCAACCGAGTCGTGGACAGGCGCACCCTGTGATCCGTGACAAATCCTCCAGCAGCACTGAATGTGCGTTCTGAAAGAACGCTGGATGCAGGACAGGCCAGTAGCTCAATTGCATACTGTGCAAGCTCTGGCCAGTGATCCATCCTCAAGACCCAGTAAGCCAGAGGATTTTCGGTGGGGAAGGTGTCCAAGTCTGACCTTGCCCCTAGGTATTCCTGCCCCATGTATATCAGACGCTGGCGATGGTTGCTGGAACCGATCATACCTTGGGGCTGCGGACTAAAGAATTGTCTGAACGCATCGGTCAGACGGCCACCTTCCCCACCGCTCCTTCTTTGACTGACCGAAGCCTCAGCAACTCGTTGTCCAGGACCAGGAGTTTGTAACCTCCCAGTCTCTGGGAACGCGTTGCACAGCCCTTTCTGCAAGGCCTCCCGGAGTTGTCTCATCCTCTGCTCCCTCTGCGACGGTAAGATAAGGTCCGCAACCTTACCCTTGTACCGTGGATCAAGGAGAGTGGCCAGCCAGTAATGGTCCCTCTCCTTGATCCAAAGAATACGAGGATCCTTCCGCAGAATTTGCAGGATCAGGGAGGCCATGCAGCGTAGGTTAGCTGAGGCATTCGGTCCGGAGTCCTCTGGGTCACTAAGGACGACATGATCCGCAGCCACCTTCTCTCAGCCACGTACAAGTCCACGGGTTTCTTGGGACTGTAAATCATCCCTAAAAGACTGCTGCTGATGATGCTGAGTGCCAGGCTCCACCTCCATGCTGACACAATCCTTCTCCTCCTCCTCCTCTTCCTGTGCGATGGGTGGGACAGAAGGAACACTGTCTGGGTAAAGGGGGCCTTGAGAGGCAAGGAAGTCCTCCTCTTCCTGCCTCTATTCTGCCTCAAGCGCCCTGTCCAATATGTCACGCAGCGTATGTTCCAACAGGTGGACAAGAAGTACAGTGTCACTGATGCATGCACTGTCACTGCTCACCATCCTCGTGGCCTCCTCAAATGGTGCCAGGACAGTGCATGCATCCCTGATCATGCCCCACTGGCGTGGTGAAAAAAAACTGAGTTCCCCTGACCCTGTCCTGGTGCCATAGTCGCACAGGTACTCATTGATGGCCCTCTGCTGCGTGTGCAGCCGCTGCAGCATGGCCAACGTTGAGTTCCACCTGGTGGGCATGTCACATATAAGGCGGTTCTTGGGCAGGTTCAACTCCTTTTGCAGCTCAGCCAGGCGAGCACTGGCATTTTAAGATCTGCGGAAATGCACACAGACTTTCCTGGCCTGCCCCAGGACATCCTGTAAGCCCGGGTACCTGCCCAAGAACCGCTGCACCACCAGGTTAAGGACGTGAGCCACACAGGGCACATGGGTCAGTTGTCCCTGTCGGAGGGCGGAGAGGAGGTTGGTGCCGTTGTCGCAAACCACCATTCCTGGCTTAAGCTGGCGTGGTGTCAACCACCTCTCGGCCTGCCCCTGCAGAGCAGACAGAACCTCTGCCCCAGTGTGGCTCCTGTCCCCCAAACACACCAGCGCAAGCACGGCATGGCATTTTTTTGCCTGCGTACTTGCGTAGCCCCTTGAAAGCCTACGGAGCACCGCTGGTTCCGAGGACAAAGCACAGGAAGAGGCCATGGGGGAAGAAGAAGAGGAGGGGGTGGAGGAGAGAGGTGTGTCACAACCAGCAGTAGCATTTTGGAGGCGTGGCAGCGGAACAACCTCCAACACTACTGCACCTTGTCCTGCATCCTTCCCAGCTGCCAAAAGAGTGACCCAATGGGCCGTGAAAGAAAGGTAACGTCCCTGTCCATGCCTGCTGGACCATGAGTCAGCGGTAATATGCACCTTACCGCTGACCGCCCTGTCCAGCGAGGCCAAGACATTGCCTTCCACATGCCGGTAGAGAGCCGGAATCGCCATCCATGAGAAAAAGTGGCGTTTGGGAACCTGCCACTGAGGAACTGCACATTGCACAAACTCACGGAAGGGTGCCGAGTCTACCAACTGAAAAGGCAGCAGTTGAAGCGCTAGCAATTTAGCCAAGCTAGCATTCAACCACTGGGCATGTGGATGGCTGGGAGTGAACTTCTTTCGACGGTCCAGCAGCTGGGGCAGGGAAATTGCTAGAATTGGACGTCGGTGTACTGGAGAGGTCCGCTTTGTTCTTTGGTGTGGGTCTTTAAGGTAGGCTTGCCAACGAGCTGCATGGCAGGTCAACATATGTCTGGTCAAGCATGTGGTGCCCAAGCGGCTGATGTTTTGGCCACGCGATATACGCTTGAGACATATGTTGCAAACAGCAGCTGTGCGATCTGATGCACTCGACTCAAAAAAGGCCCACACCAAAGAACTTTTTGAATAACGGGCAGAGGCAGCGCCCTGCACAGGCAGAGCTCTGCGGTGTGATTCAGTCGGTGTGCTGCCCTTACGCTGGCCCCCCGAGGGAATCCTGCCTCGTTGGAGATGTGCCTCCTCCTCATCCTCCTCCTCCTCCTCTCTCCTATTAGGCACCCACATGGAGTCAGTAACCTCATCATCCCCTCCCTCCTCATCACTGGAGCCAATCTGGCAGTATGCTGCAGCTGCTGGAACATGACTGCCAGATTGGTGTCCTTCTTGAGCATCCCCTCTTTCTGCTCTCACCCTACTGCCTTCCTCTAGCTGGGTATCATCATCAGACCCTTCCAAACGCTGGGCATCCTCCTGGAGCATGTACCCAACACTGTGCTCAAACAGTTCGGGGGACTCCTCAGGAGGACATGGTGGGTCTAGGGAAGGAGTGACTGATGATGACATTGATACCAGGGAAGAGGACACTTTGGCAGCTGCTTTGCCAGTAACCTGAGCCTGGGTGAGAGAGGATGAGGAGGATGAGGAGGGCTTGGTCATCCACTCTACCAAGTCTTCGGCATGATGCGGCTCAACATGTCCAGCTGCCGAAAAGAAGGACAAGCGTGTCCTCTGGCCATGTGCTGATGACAATGCACCGCGTCCACGACCAGCACTGTTGCCCCCAGACACAGAGCCTGCTTGCCCTCTTTTATTGGCTCGTGACTGTCTGCCTCTCTTTGTTGGCCTTCCAGACATAGCAATGGCCTGCAGGGAGATGGGAAAACCAGCAATAAGGGGTAGCTTCAGGTGTATATTTTTTTCAGGAAGCACACAACGCCCAGCTGTAAGTGCTGCAGATGACTGCCTGTGTTACACAACAGGAAAAAACAGCAATAAGGGCTAGCTTCAGGTGTTTATTTTGCAGGAAGCACACTCCGCCCGATGTAAGTGCTGCAAATGCCTGTTAGTGTAACACAAAAGAAAAAAAGCTCCAGCAATAAGGGCTAGCTTCAGGTGTATAATGTGCAGGAGGCAAACTCCGCCCGCTGTAAGTGCTGCAAATGCCTGTTAGTGTAACACACCAGGAAAACACAGCAATACAGGGCTAGCTTTAGGTGTATATTTAGCAGGAAGCACACTCCACCCGCTGTAAGTGCTGCAAATGCCTGTTAGTGTAACACACCAGGAAAACACAGCAATACGGGCTAGCTTCAGGTGTATATTTAGCAGGAAGCACACTCCGCCCGCTGTAAGTGCTGCAAATGCCTGTTAGTGTAACACACCAGGAAAACACAGCAATACGGGCTAGCTTCAGGTGTATATTTAGCAGGAAGCAAACTCCGCCCGCTGTAAGTGCTGCAAATGCCTGTTAGTGTAACACACCAGGAAAACACAGCAATACGGGCTAGCTTCAGGTTTATACTGTGCAGGAGGCACACTCCGCCCGCTGTAAGTGCTGCAAATGCCTGTTAGTGTAACACACCAGGAAAACACAGCAATACGGGCTAACTTCAGGTGTATAATGTGCAGGAGGCACACTCCGCCCGCTGTAAGTGCTGCAAATGCCTGTTAGTGTAACACACCAGGAAAACACAGCAATACAGGCTAGCTTCAGGTGTATATTCAGCAGGAAGCACACTCCGCCCGCTGTAAGTGCTGCAAATGCCTGTTAGTGTAACACACCAGGAAAACACAGCAATACGGGCTAGCTTCAGGTGTATACTGTGCAGGAGGCTTAGCAACAATGACACTGACACTGTCCCCTGCCTATCCTTCTCTCTCCCTGCACACAAGGTTTATCAAAGAATATGACACTGACACTCAACCTGCCTATCCTTCTCTCTCCCTGCACACAAGGTTTAGCAAAGAATATGACACTGACACTGTCCCCTGCCTATCCTTCTCTCTCCCTGCACACAAGGTTTAGCAAAGAATATGACACTGACACTCTCCCTGCCTATCCTTCTCTCTCCCTACACACAAGAATAGCACAAAGAATAGCACAATGACACTGTCCCTGCCTATCCTTCTCTTTCCCTGTGCCGGAACACACTACACAAGGCCGCCGCGCTGGCGGCCTTTCATAGTGTGGGGCGTGTGCTAAACCCCCTGAGCTATAATTGGCCACAGGCAACCTGCCTGTGGCCAATTATGGCTCTCCTAGCTGCCAGTGCTGTGATTGGCCAAGCATGCGGGGTCACAGTGCATGCTTGGCCAATCACAGCGCCAGGATTGCACTGCGATGGCGCAGTGTATTGCGGGCCGTTCGCGTCACTCGAATTTAGCACGAACGGCCCAAATAGTTCGATCTTCGTCGAACGATCGAACAGCCGATGTTCGAGTCGAACGTATGTTCGACTCGAACACCGAGCTCATCCCTACTAGTCTTACAACATTAGAATTCTACTTTAGCTAGCTTGTAGGTGGAACATTCGACCAGAAATGTAGGATTGCAGCATCGTACAGTTTCGCTGTTCCGTCGAATCTTCTTTGAACATTCGACAGACACCATAAGCCTTCAATGACAGATTCGACCTTAATTAATTCGGATTTTCGGACGAATGCAATTTCTAACGAAAAACAAAATAAATAAAAACTAATTTCAGGAGTAACTAAATAAATTTATTTTTCGGACGAAAACGAAATTCCGAAACAAAATATTTCAGTGTGCACATGTCTAGAAATGTCTCCTTGCATCCCAGAGAACTAATTTCGGAGACTCTCTTGGCCGATGTGATGGTCATCAGGAAGGCAACTTTTAGGGAAAGTTCCTTGATAGAGAACCGTTCTGCGTGTTCCATCTCTCTTCCTGAGAAATAATCCAGGACAAGCGGGAGATCCAACAGCTGACTGATAAGGAAAGATTCAGGCCTGATTGTAGGAAGCCCAGGACATCCTGTATCTTCGGGTTATTGCAAGAACCTGCAGTGGTGGAAATGTAGTCTGTAAATTTTTACCAAATCCTTTGGTAGACCTTGTTGGTACCTGCTCTTCTGGCATTCATCAATGTGGAGATGGCCCTGCTTGGACAACCTAGGGCCTCCAGCCTTCCCCTCTCAAGAACTTAGCCATCAAGTGCAGATGGGCCAGTCATGGATGTAGAGTTGCCCCTTGCTATAGGAGATCCGGCCTGGAGGGCAGAGGAAGTGGGTCCGGGAAGCTGAGTTGCATCAACAGGGGAAACCATGGCCTGTTTGGCCAGAACGGGACTATTGCCACTATCTCTGCTTTTTCCATCCTGAGTCTCGACAGGAACCAGAGGATGACAGGAACCGAAGGAAAGGTGTAGGCCTTGTGAAATCTACACTGGTCCATTAGGACACCTACCCTGAAGGCCTGGGGACAACGACATCTCGAGTAGTACCTCTCTTGAAGTTGCATGGGGAGCCGATTAGGCCTTCAGTGTGGAGAGCCCATTCATTGTTATCTAGAGATACCCTCAAAAGAAAGTCTGCCTGAACGTTCTGGTCTCTGGGGAGATAGACAGCTGTTAGGTTGGCCAAGTTCACTTGGGCCCAGGTCATGAAAGGCTCAACTTCCTTTAGCAGGAAGAGACTGCGAGTACCTCCCTTCCTCTTGATGTAGGAGACTGCTGTTATGTTATCCAGTCTTAAGAGAACTAGGGCTCCCGCCATTAGGTGGTGGAAGGCCTGCAGAGCGCAGAACTCTGCCCGGAGTTCCAGAACATTCAAGACTATCCCATGGGATGGAAAACTCTATTTGCCTTGGGCTACTTCTTTTAGGCAGTGAGCGCCCCAGCCCCTGTTGCTGGCATCTGTTGTGATTGTAATCCAGGAGACAGGCGCGATGGAGTAACAGTTGAGGAGGTTCCTCCGCTGCAGCCACCAGGGAAGGCTCTCCCGCATGGACAAGGTTATTCGGATGGAATGATCTCGGGACCCTGGGTTCCAATGCTGGATAAAGCCCTTCTGGAAAGGCCACATTTTCCACTGTGGCTATTTCACCATAAGTGTTGTGGCCACCATGGTGCCAATGATCTTCAGACACTGTGAGGCCCTGGGATGCGAGGAGGACATTGCTAAATGAACTCTGTCCTGAATCACCAAAATATTCTCCAAGGGGAAGGAGGTGGTGCTCCTGAGTGTATTAAGGTGTTTCCGAGGAATATCAGGGACTGTGTAGGCTCTAAGTGGCTCTTCTCCCTGTTCAACAGCCAGCCGAACTCGAGCAGAGTGGAGATGACCTGAGATCTGTGGGCTAACAGCTGCTCCCTGTCCCAAAATAGTAACAGCAGGTCGTCCAAATAATGATGCAGACGAATACCTCTTATCCTGATCAGAGCCACGACAGCCAATAAGAATTTTGAAAAGACACATGGCGATGTTGTAAGCCCGAATGGGAGACAGGTAAACTGTAGGTGGACTTGATCTACCGCGAAGTGAAGACATTTCTGGAACTCTTCTGCTACAGGGCCGTGGAAGTAGGCGTCCTTCAGATCTATGGACACAAGCGAATCGCCTGGCTGAATTGCCTGATGGATTGTGAATAGTGTCTCCATCTTGAATTTCTCTTTCTTGATGAAAGAGTTCAAGTGGGTCAGATCTATAACTGGTCTCCATGATATGTTCTTCTTCAGAACCATGAAGAGGGGTGAGAAGACACCTTGAAATCTTTCGCCAGGTTGGAACTGGTATGGTGGCACCCTGAGCCACTAGAGAGTCTGCATCTTCTGAGTGAGGCAAGGATGTGGGTACAAATCGGAGTGTGGGTGGGCTGCTGAATGTCCAGGCATGTCCTGAGTAGGGATGAGCTCGGTGTTCGAGTTGAACATACGTTCGAATCGAACATCGGCTGTTCGATCGTTCGGCGAACATCGAACGATTTGGGCCGTTCGCGCCAAATTCGAGTGACGCGAACGGCCCACAATACACTGCACCATCGCAGTGCAATCCTGACGCTGTGATTGGCCAAGCATGCACTGTGACCCCGCATGCTTGGCCAATCACAGCGCCGGCAGCTAGGAGAGACATAATTGGCCACAGGCAGGTTGCCTGTGGCCAATTATAGCTCAGGGGGTTTAGCAAACGCCCCACACTATAAAAGGCCACCAGCGCAGCGGCCTTGTGTAGTGTGTTCCGGCGCAGGGAAAGAGAAGGGTAGGCAGGGACAGTGTGCTATTCTTTGTGCTATTCTTGTGTGTAGGGAGAGAGAAGGATAGGCAGGGAGAGTGTTAGTGTCATATTCTTTGCTAAACCTTGTGTGCAGGGAGAGAGAAGGATAGGCAGGGAGAGTGTCAGTGTCATATTCTTTGATAAACCTTGTGTACAGGGAGAGAGAAGGATAGGCAGGGAGAGTGTCAGTGTCATATTCTTTGATAAACCTTGTGTGCAGGGAGAGAGAAGGATAGGCAGGGGACAGTGTCAGTGTCATTGTTGCTAAGTCTCCTGCACATTATACACCTGAAGCTAGCTTTTTTTCTTTTGTGTTACACTAACAGGCATTTGCAGCACTTACAGCAGGCGTAGTGTGATTCCTGCAAAATATACACCTGAAGCTAGCCCGTATTGCTGTGTTTTCCTAGTGTGTTACACTAACAGGCATTTTCAGCACTTACAGCAGGCGTAGTGTGATTCCTGCAAAATATACTCCTGAAGCTAGGCCTTATTGCTGTGTTTTCCTAGTGTGTTACACTAACAGGCATTTGCAGCACTTACAGCAGGCGTAGTGTCATTCCTGCAAAATATACACCTGAAGCTACTCCTTATTGCTGGTTTTCCCATCTCCCTGCAGGCCATTAGAATGTCTGAAAGGCAAACAATGAGAGGCAGACAGTCAGGAGCCAATAAAAGAGGGCAAGCAGGCTCTGTGTCTAGAGACAACAGTGCTGGTCGTGGACGCGGTGCATCGTCATCAGCACGTGGCCATGGGACACGCTTGTCCTTCTTTTCGGCAGCTGGACGTGTTGAGCCGCATCATGCCGAAGACTTGGTAGAGTGGATGACCAAGCCCTCCTCATCTTCCTCATCCTCTCTCACCCAGGCTCAGGGTACTGGCAAAGCAGCTGCCAAAGCGTCCTCTTCCCTGGTATCAATGTCATCATCAGTCACTCCTTCCGTAGACCCACCATGTCCTCCTGAGGAGTCCCCCGAACTGTTTGAGCACAGTGTTGGGTACATGCTCCAGGAGGATGCCCAGCGTTTCGAAGGGTCTGATGATGATACCCAGCTAGAGGAAGGCAGTAGGGTGAGAGCAGAGAGAGGGGATGCTCAAGAAGGACACCAATCTGGCAGTCATGTTCCAGCAGCTGCAGCATACTGCCAGATTGGCTCCAGTGATGAGGAGGGAGGGGATGATGAGGTCACTGACTCCACGTGGGTGCCTAATAGGAGAGAGGAGGAGGAGGAGGAGGAGGCACATCTCCAACGAGGCAGGATGCCCTCGAGGGGCCAGCGTAAGGGCAGCACACCAACTGAATCACACCGCAGAGCTCCGCCTGTGCAGGGCGCTGCCTCTGCCCGTTATTCAAAAAGTTCTTTGGTGTGGGCCTTTTTTGAGTCGAGTGCATCAGATCGCACAGCTGCTGTTTGCAACATATGTCTCAAGCGTATATCGCGTGGCCAAAACATCAGCCGCTTGGGCACCACATGCTTGACCAGACATATGTTGACCTGCCATGCAGCTCGTTGGCAAGCCTACCTTAAAGACCCACACCAAAGAACAAAGCGGACCTCTCCTTGCACCGCATCAGCTGGGATCTCCAACCACACTATACCTTCAGTCCTCTCTGAAACCTGCACTGAGAGGAATGAAGGTGTAGAATTAGGTGTGTCACAGTACTTGCGGGCAATCTGCTAGCAGTACACCGACGTCCGATTCTAGCAGGCAAATTTCCCTGCCCCAGCTGCTGGACCGTCAAAAGAAGTTCACTCCCAGCCATCCACATGCCCAGCGGTTGAATGCTAGCTTGGCTAAATTGCTAGCGCTTCAACTGCTGCCTTTTCAGTTGGTAGACTTGGCCCCCTTCCGTGAGTTTGTGCAATGTGCGGTTCCTCAGTGGCAGGTTCCCAAATGCCACTTTTTCTCACGGAAGGCGATTCCGGCTCTCTACCGGTATGTGGAAGGCAATGTCTTGGCCTCGCTGGACAGGGCGGTCAGCGGTAAGGTGCATAATGCATGTTACCGCTGACTCATGGTCCAGCAGGCATGGACAGGGACGTTACCTTTCTTTCACGGCCCATTGGGTCACTCTTTTGGCAGCTGGGAAGGATGCAGGACAAGGTGCAGTAGTGTTGGAGGTTGTTCCGCCGCCACGCCTCCAAAATGCTACTACTGGTTGTGACACACCTCTCTCCTCCACCCCCTCCTCTTCTTCTTCCTCCATGGCCTCTTCTTGTGCTTTGTCCTCGGAACCAGCGGTGCTCCGTAAGCATTCAAGGAGCTACGCAAGTACGCAGGCAAAAAGATGCCATGCCGTGCTTGCGCTGGTGTGTTTGGGGGACAGGAGCCACACTGGGGCAGAGGTTCTGTCTGCTCTGCACGGGCAGGCCGAGAGGTGGTTGACACCACGCCAGCTTAAGCCAGGAATGGTGGTTTGCGACAATGGCACCAACCTCCTCTCCGCCCTCCGACAGGGACAACTGACCCATGTGCCCTGTGTGGCTCACGTCCTTAACCTGGTGGTGCAGCGGTTCTTGGGCAGGTACCTGGGCTTACAGGATGTCCTGAGGCAGGCCAGGAAAGTCTGTGTGCATTTCCACAGATCTTATAATGCCAGTGCTCGCCTGGCTGAGCTGCAAAAGGAGTTGAACCTGCCCAAGAACCGCCTTATATGTGACATGCCCACCAGGTAGAACTCAACGTTGGCCATGCTGCAGCGGCTGCACACGCAGCAGAGGGCTATCAATGAGTACCTGTGCGACTACGGCACCAGGACAGGGTCAGGGGAGCTCGGGTTTTTTTCACACGCCAGTGGGGCATGATTAGGGATGCATGCACTGTCCTGGCACCATTTGAGGAGGCCACGGGGATGGTGAGCAGTGACAGTGCATGCATCAGTGACACTGTACCTCTTGTCCACCTGTTGGAACATACGCTGCGTGGAATAATGGACAGGTCACTTGAGGCAGAATAGAGGCAGGAAGAGGAGGACTTCCTTGCCTCTCAAGGCCCCCTTTACCCTGACAGTGTTCCTTCTGTCCCACCCATCGCACAGGAAGAGGAGGAGGAGGATTGTGTCAGCATGGAGGTGGAGCCTGGCACTCAGCATCATCAGCAGCAGTCTTTTAGGGATGATTTACAGTCCCAAGAAACCCGTGGACTTGTACGTGGCTGGGAGGAGGTGGCTGCGGATCATGTCGTCCTTAGTGACCCAGAGGACTGCGGACCGAATGCCTCAGCTAACCTACGCTGCATGGCCTCCCTGATCCTGCAAAGTCTGCGGAAGGATCCTCGTATTCTTCGGATCAAGGAGAGGGACCATTACTGGCTGGCCACTCTCCTTGATCCACGGTACAAGGGTAAGGTTGCGGACCTTATCTTACCGTCGCAGAGGGAGCAGAGGATGAGACAACTCCGGGAGGCCTTGCAGAAAGGTCTGTGCAATGCGTTCCCAGAGACTGGGAGGTTACAAACTCCTGGTCCTGGACAACGAGTTGCTGAGGCTTCGGTCAGTCAAAGAAGGAGCGGTGGGGAAGGTGGCCGTCTGACCGATGTGTTCAAACAATTCTTTAGTCCGCAGCCCCAAGGTATGATCGGTTCCAGCAACCATCGCCAGCATCTGATATACATGGTGCAGGAATACCTAGGGGCAAGGTCAGACTTGGACACCTTCCCCACCGAAAATCCTCTGGCTTACTGGGTCTTGAGGATGGATCACTGGCCAGAGCTTGCACAGTATGCAATTGAGCTACTGGCCTGTCCTGCATCCAGCGTTCTTTCAGAACGCACATTCAGTGCTGCTGGAGGATTTGTCACGGATCACAGGGTGCGCCTGTCCACAGACTCGGTTGATCGACTGACTTTCATAAAGATGAACCAGTCTTGGATCACCACCAGCTACCGACTAATTTATTTTGAAATGTCACAACCCTTCAAGACTGATGCTGATGCTGAGTGACTGTCCTGTTATGTTGACTGACTATCCTCCTCCTCCTCAATGATCCGATTGATGATGATAGCTTGGAAGAACATTTTTGTTTCTGGGTGCCGCCACCAGTGCCTAAGGCCCAATTTTTCAGCCCCTGTTTAACAGGGGCATGTAATTACAATTTTTTATGCAATGCTTTGCAGCAGGGCTCATTCCTGCACTCCAACTAGAGTATCTGGGAGAGGTTGCAGTGTCGTGGGACCAGCACCAGTGCCTAAGGCCCTATTTTTCAGCCCCTGTTTAACAGGGGCGTGTAATTACAATTTTTGATGCAATACTTTGCAACAGGGCTCATTGCTGTGCTCCAAGTACAGTATCTGTGAGGGGTTGCAGTGTTGTGGCACCAGTGCCTAAGGCCCAATTTTTCTGCCCCTGTTTAACAGGGGCATGTAATTACAATTCTTGATCTAATAATTCACAGCAGGGCCCATTCATGCGCCAACCAAGAGTAACTGTGAGGCCTTACAGTGTTGTGTCAACACCACCACCACCACCACCAAAGGCCCAATTTTTCAGCCCCTGTTCAACAGGGGCATGCAATTACAATTCTTGATCTAATAATTCACAGCAGGGCCCATTCATGCGCCCACCAAGAGTAACTGTGAGGGCTTACAGTGTTGTGTCAACACCACCACCACTAAAGGCCCAATTTTTCAGCCCCTGTTCAACAGGGGCATGCAATTACAATTCTTGATCTAATAATTCACAGCAGAGCCCATTCATGCGCCCACCAAGAGTAACTGGGAGGGCTTACGGTGTTGTGGCAACACCAACATGTAAGGGGCAAATTTCAGCAGAGTATATAGGGCAGGCCCCTACTTTCAAACATCCAACTTACAAACGACTCCTGCTTGCAAACGGAAGGAGACAACAGGAAGTGAGAGGAAATCTTCCCCTAGGAAGGGAAATTCTCTCCTGTAAGAGTTAATATGGGAAAAAGGTGTCTCCTCTCTACTGATGCTTTATCACCAATCCTTGTTTCAATAAAAACCCCACTTTTCAAAAACATTTGTCATTGGGACGGAAAGTGAGGTGAAATGTTCTGAACAGGGGCACAGATAGCAAAACAAATGTTACAGGGGTGATAACCCTTCCCTATGTTTTCCAAAAAGCTTAAAAATAGATTTTTTGGCTGGAGCTACACTTAAACAATGTACCTGTTCAAAATTACAAACAGATTATACATAAGAACAAACCTACAGTCTCTGTCTTGTATGCACCACCTGTATACGGCTGTTCAGAGTATATAGGGCCTT
Organism: Rana muscosa; assembly: GCA_029206835.1. Classification (NCBI taxonomy): domain Eukaryota; kingdom Metazoa; phylum Chordata; class Amphibia; order Anura; family Ranidae; genus Rana; species Rana muscosa. The sequence continues at coordinate 688,799,431 of CM055116.1, read as the reverse complement.
TTTTATTTTGTGTGCGGGGTTCCCCTTAATATCCATACAAGACCCAAAGGGGCTGGTAATGGGCTGGGGTAGAGGGGGGGGGGTGATGGGGTAGCTATGCCATTTTTCTTAAAGATTTTCATCCATATTACCGGGACCAGACATTACATTAAAGCCGCAAGCAGTTTTAAATGGCTTTTTTTTCCTTTAGAAATGTCATTTTGTGCAGGAACAGTTCTAAACACGGGAAACACGTGGCACTTCACAGGCATACTTTAGACACCCCCCAGGTACAATATTTAAAGGAATATTTGACTTTTTTTTTTCACTTTATGCATCATTAAAATGACTGCTCCCGAAAAACTGTCGTTTTTAAAACTTATTTTTGCATTGATACATGTCCCCCGGTGCAGAACCCGGGTTCCCAAACCCTTTTTAGGACAATAACATGCATAATAGTCGTTATAATTAGCACTTTAGATTTCGAACGTTCGCATCCATTGTATTTACTAGGGTTCTAACGTTCGTGCAAACTTTCGGTCCGTTCGCGGGTTCTGGTGCGAACCGAACCCGGGGGTGTTCGGCTCATCCCTAGTCCTGAGGAGATCACTTTGATGGTCCAGTAATCTTTGATTGAGGCTGCCCAGATGTGCTGAAAGCAGAGTAAGCGAGCCCCCATCTGCTCTGCTTGGGCAGACCCAATATCAAAAGGACTTAGAGGCTTCTTGTCCACCAGAAGACGCTCCCTTTGGAAACTTGCACGATCCGAACTTTGCCTGGGCTGAGCTCTTTTCTGGCCTAGCAGGCGCCAATCCTGGGGTAGGAAACCTGACTTGTCTCCCATGGCACGGGTGATGGCACTGTCTAATTTGTTCCCAAAGAGAGAGGAACCCTCAAAGAGAATCCTACACCACGCTTGCTTAGAGGCAGGGTCGGCTTCCCACGGGAACAACCACAAGGCACGCTCACCCACCAGGCGAATTATGTCAAGGAAAGCTTCCCCCAGAAAAGCTGACGCCACCTTCAGCTCATGTACAGGTAAACTCCTGGCCACTTCTTCAAAGACGCTTCTTAAGGATGCATCCATGCCATCCATCCAGGCCTCCATCACTTTAGACAGGGCTGCAAGGGCTTAGGCTGGTTTACAGGACATACCTGCTGTAATGTAAATCCACTTGAGGTTGGTATCAATCTTCCTTTCCAGGCCACCCTTGAAGGATATGGTATCCTCCAATGGGAGTGTGACGTGTTTCACCAAACTCATTAGGGCCGCGTCAATGAGAGAAGCCGACTCCAGGTTTTTCACATCCTCACTTTTAAACAGAATCATCTATGCTACTTTGGTTAGCAAGGAATTCTTCCTCTCGACGCCACCCCAGTCACCTGTAATAATTTTGCCAAGTTTACCCAAGAAGGGGAAATTTAAGCGGTCTTTATTGAGGTGTTTGAAATATTTTACTCTGTTTGGAGGGTGCCTTCATTGGCTCTTCCCACCTCTAAGCTTCTTTGACTTCTTTGAACAACAGTGGTACTAGGGAGAAATCAAAACCCGCGCCGGGGTCATCCACCTCCACCTCACTGTCTGAGGCCTCAACTGAAGAGTGGTTCAGTTGAAAGGAACCCAGAGCTTCAAGATAGTCCCCCACAGGGGCTGATACTGTGTCAACAAAAGGGTTGAGGGTACGGCCGGAGTGCACTTTACCTAAGGATTCTTGGACCACCCGTCTGACCAGTGCTTCAACTTGTTGGTCCCCACCTTTTCTTTTGCTCACAGCTTGGGTATAGCATGGCTGACATAGCGATTTTCCCTCAGGGACCTGAGCCCCTTATCCCCAGCAAGATTTTTTTTCAGAGCGGCTGGAATGGTGGTGAGAACAGTGCCCAGACGTGGCTTTGGGCTCTTCACTGTGATGCCTAGACCTAGCGGACGATCTATGGCATCTGGAACTTGAAGAAGAATGACAGTAATGTGACTTAGGATGGTCTTAATCTTTGTGTGCCATATGTTAGTGTTTAGACCTAGAAGGGATGAGAGGAAAGGAAAGAGTTAACAGGTCCTGGTGAATAACCCAAAACAGAAAGGAAGAAAGGGAAAAACCCAATCTTACCTGCAGCGTAAGGGTTGGCCGCAGGGGGGAAGTGACACATCCATGGCAGAATAGCTTCAGCAACTGTAAGGTAACCATTAAGATAAGCATAATATAAGGCATAGTAACAGCAGGCAGCAGTAGCCAGAGCCTGCAGCCTGAGCACCTACCTCAGCTGAGGAACAAGAGCGCCTGGAGAAACCACCGTCTAAGCCTGCAGTCTATCCCAAAGATTAGCTGTTTAAATCTGCCGCCTGATGATGATGTCACCGTGCCCCGCAGCGCGCCTGCGCCGGGACCGTAACCGCGCATGCGCTGCCATCACTTCTTGCTGGAACCGCACACGCGCTGACCAGGCCTCAATCTCACTCGCTGCGCAGAGGGCTCTAAGGACAATGAAGTGGCAGAGTGGAGCGCAGGTGCGTTACAACCGCCATAGCAATGGACAAGGAACCAGAGAAATGACCCAGACAACACAGACACATGGCTGCCATCAATCATATACATTACCACCATGGCACGAGTGCGACCAGACCTGGAACCGGGAGCTGCCACTGTATCCACTGCACGACCAGGGCGTATAAGACGGGGCCTCCCACTAATAGCTGGGAAGTTTGGCCATATTACCTCTTGCCTGCCAATGGCCAGGCTAGTAAGCTCTTCATGACATCGCAATTATCGCCCGCGTCCACCCTGCAAAAAGCTGGGGATTGCTGGACGCCAGTGAAACACCACAACATTGCATGCACCACCAGGTCTGAATCGCAGAAATCTTCATAAAAAATAAGACTTCCCCTTGGTCCTAGGAGGAGGACAAAAAGGGAACACAGCCTCTGGCTTGGAACAAAGATTTATGGGAGAGGGGTCCTATGAGGTATGAGGGGGTGGGATTAACCCATACGTAGGCTGCCATGGAGTCTGTCAGGAAAGGGCACTTTTACATGGGCTTGATTGGAAGCTCCATGCAGCACTATATATATAGGCAGATGAAAACTTGAGTCTGTTTACATATGAGTACCTCAGAGTCCGTCCAAGTCCAGCAAAAAATTAAAATGGAAAAGGACTACATCCTTTTCCCTTTTTCCGGACATAAATGTGAGGGATCAGAGGTAGCCTGATGTAAACGAATAACAGAGTCTGTTTACATCCAGCTGCCCATAGAGCTATCATGGGTCTGTCTGCGCTCAACGGGCACAAACTGAATGAATATGGATAAAAAAAAACTGACGTTCCTCCCGTTTAGATTTGATTCAGCAGGAGATCCATGTGAAAGAGCACCAAGGCTGTTACATGTCTGCTTCTGATAGGCAAGTCACTAAAATCAGCAGTAAAGACTTTTACAACCATGTCACACCAGCCATTTTGTAGCAGAGATCCTTTCCAGCTAGTATTTGCCTGACTATTTCCCAGAGTAACTTGCAAGGTTTGTTTATGCAGCTAAAATTTGCTGGTATTCCCGGATCTTCAGCAGCTACATTAAATAACATTAGTAAAAGCTACTGAGGCTGACAGTTATGTAGCTAGCTCCAGACACTACAAACGGTCAATCATTCAGTGACTGAAGAACAAATCGCTGGAATTGCTGCAAGACAGACCTTTCATTACATAGAATTCATTTTTTCCTAGTTACTGAAATGCTAAGGCTAACAATTCTGTAGCTGCTACATGACTACAAAATCACCAGTGTCGCATACTTTTTATTTGCAAGTATTTTCTCACAATCAAGTTGTTATATTTAAGTATTTTTAAAATATTATAATCCTCAAACTTCCCCAAGAAAACTATTGCCGCTGGTACCAAACCCAACAAAATAAAGACTAATGTACTAAACTCAGCAAAGTCTAGCGTGTCAGCCCTCATAGTTACCAGTCAGTTATAAAAGAGCAGTTAGAGATTATGAAACTGATTTGAACAAAAACAAGGTTTGGCCATGATTTAATAGTGTAAGAGACTTCAAGGTTTTATAAAGTGAAACAAGTATACAGGCTGTGAGCCACGGGAACTCAATCCTAATATCCAGTTTGGGCCAACCACAATCACCTGACCATCTGACACCAACCAGGTGTGAATACATTCTTGGGAGGTTTATTCTTATGTAAGGGGCATCTGTCAAATTCATTTGAGTCAATGCACATACCTTGACACCAGTATCTGCCATACACTCACTTTTTTGTCTGAGTGGATGCCTCTGTGCTTATTTGGAGCCATCACAAAATTTGCATCCAGGATCATATACCTTTGAAATGCTAATGTGTGACTATGCAACAAAATATGTGTGTTGTGTAATGCAGGCTCCATATGTGACTCCTAAAGGAGAAGTCCAGGCTGAGATTTTTAGGCTGAGCTTCTCCTCTGGGTCACAGGAGTGCAATTCGTTTTGTACTTCTGTGACCCATTTTCAGCGAAGAGCGGTCTGAAGTCCGCTATCTGCTGACGTCACTGCCATCAGTCGAGGCAGCGCGTCATCCCGACTTCCAAGTCTGGATCTGCCAGCTGCCTTGATTGATGGCAGTCTCAGCGAGCCGCTGAGACGGCTGTTCCCCACCCCTCCACGGCTCAGTGCACCAATGAGCGTGGAGAAGTAGAGCAGAAGCAATGCTGACTAACAGTCAGCATCGCTCTGCTGGGGGAGGAGTGAGAACAGAGCCATCGGCGGTGTTCGTGGCTCGGTTCTCAGTGCAGAGACGCCGGAGGACAGATGCAGCAATGGTCGGATGCTGCATCCACCGAGGTAAGTATGACTAGCAAAAAAACAAAACCCCCATACTCAGGAAGAGTAGCAGAATGTTTTTTTTTTTTGCGTTTCCATTTTCCTGGTGCTCCAGGGCCTTTAAAAGTGCAAGAGGTAGTCAAGAAATGATATGTGCAATTTATGTTCCTAGAACGCCTGATGGTGCTCCCTGCATGTTGGGCCTGTCTATGTGGTCAGGCTGTGTAAAAGTCTCACACATGTGGTATCGCCATACTCAGGAGTAGTAGAATGTGTTTTGGGGTGTCATTTGTGGTATGCATATGCTGTGTATGAGAAATAACCTGCTAATATGACAATTTTGTGGCAAAAAATCTTGATTTTGCAAAGAATTGTGGGAAAAAATTAAACCTTCAAAAAACTCACCATGCCTTTTACTAAATACCTTGGAATGTTAACTTTCCAAAAGGGGGTCATTTGGGGGGCATTTGTACTTCCTGTCTCAAGAAATGAGCTAGGACGTCAGTACATCGGGTGCGATCAATTTTCAGTGAGTGGCACTATAGCTTGTAGACTCTATAACTTTCACAGGGGGTTTAAGGAAGAGGGTTTGAGTGCCCATTGGGTAAGTGGTTAAAGTGTATATTACCCCAGCATTTCATATTTCTGACATATGTCTGTGTTATCATGTACTTGTATGAAAAAGTATCCTGTTGCCTTTAAATGTTCTACTGTGAGACAACTGGTGATCCTGCCAGTCCCCTGATTTCCTATTTTAAACAGATCACGCCAGGCATGATAGTGCATCCATCCCAGCGTGGTCAGTTTTCTTCTCTGCATTCTACCTGGAAGCACAACCTGCCTGTAATACAATGGTCAGACTTGTGCTGACTAATACCCCCACACAGCTAATCACTATGAAGATCAGTGTACTAGTGTTTCTCTGCCTCCTGCTGACACACCTCCCCATGCAGTCTTCACACCTACCTCTCTAAGCACCAATTGCAGCTGAGACCAAAGATCGTGTGATCATTTATGTAGCACCCTCTACCTTAGGTAGGTGCTAGAGTGAGATTTTTCTGTAGAACAGGTCAATTTAGGCAGGGATCTGGATTGGCAGGGGGCAGGCCTCCTTAAATACCTAGAGTCAGCCCAGCTGTTGAGAAGTTGTTCAGGTGGAAGAACTGGAGATGGAGTGTTAGGCTGTCGGGACCTTGGAGGAAACCCCCCCATCTGGGGGGGTGACCTTGGACCAGGGGGCTTGAAACTGCACAGGAACCCCACACAACACAAGGGGCATCCTGAACAGGAGCAGGAGAGGACAGCGGGAAATACTGCCAGGCAAGTATCCAGGAGGGATCCATGAGTTGTTGGTGAGTGACAGGCACAGTCGGGAGAGCTGGGAGAGGCATGACAGAGCGGACTGGGAGTGTGCAGTCTGAGATGGATGTAGAGCCAGCAGGAGAGACTGTGATGTTACTGTCAGTAAAGTCGGTCTGCTGCAGCCAGGAGGGCTGTCAGCGTCTGCAAAGGGCTGACTGGGATCAGTAGTCCACCAAAGAGGGCAACTAGCACTAAAGACTTTCCTATTTCCGTTGCTACACTGGAGGGGCCCGCAGTCCCTGCATGTAATAAGGAACTTTGCTAATGCTTGACCAAAACCAGAGTCAGGCCTAACCATATGCAAGCTGCCCTTGAATAATTGTGCTGGAGGGAGAAGGAGAGATAGTCTGCAGCAAGTGTTGTGCAGGAGGAGAATATCTAACTTGTCCCAAACCATGCAAGAATCATTTTCTGGGCATCCCATTAATTCCTTAAACCCATCCAAGTTCCAACCCCTCAATAAAAATAAAGCTCATTGTCTTGGAGTGTCTGGAAGTGAATGCCAGGCTGGGCAGGGTGACAGGTCGGCCACAATCACACAGCAGCACCTACGGGGGTACCGCTACACTTATAAAAAAGAAAAAAGGTATTTTATAATGTTTTTTTATCTATGCACAAATAATTTGCCTTGCATTTCTATGAATTGGTTGTTTTACAAGTAAGGGTTACTTTAGAGTCTAAAGAAGGCTAAACAGTCAGTCATCTGCAAAAAAATGCATTATCCATCCCAAAACTGGGACACATTTAACATTTGTTTCTAGCTTTAAAAAGCAAGCACAGATTAAAAAAAAGAAGGTATATAGTACATAGAACACATTGACACGCCAGCTTAAATAAACTATTTTCTTTTTATTGGGCTGCCACTGTAAGAGAGAACCGGCTAATGACTAGACAACCCAATTCACACATACTGTATATAAACAGTAACAGGACAACCCAATTCAGACATATATGAACAGTAACAGTAGTAAACACATACAACATAACGAAACAGCTTTACCTCAAAATCTAAAACCCATAAAAGTTTCAGTAAAAAAAAAAAAAAATGTCCCCTATTAAAGCCCAATAAGGTCCAAAATAAACCACTGCCTAGTGCCTTGCATTGCTGGACAGACTGCAGATAATTATATATCATATACCATATAATAAATTCCTATGATTTTCTCTAATTGTTTCTGTACTTAAAGGGAATTTTGGAACACTATCCCTGTAATCAGCTAAAACAGTGTCTGGGATGTAATCCACTCTTTATTCTGTAGGTATGAAGTTGGCTAAAAAGGCTTACCACTCTGTCAAGTTGCCAAATGACCTGGAATTCTGGAGATCAACTGGTGCACTTTAGGGTCACAAGTGTAGAGATGGCTGGGGAAAAGTAATCTAGGAGTAAAGCATGATCTTCCACAGATATTAGGAACAGGTACTTGGTAATGTTTCATTGGTGACTGTTTACACCCTCTGGCCTTTTCAGGACTTGGCTGGAAATGTGTTTATTTATTGATGCAGTCACATGTACTTGCAAAGACACTTTAGCAATATCAGTCACTATCTCTTTACATAGACCCAAAGCAAGTTAGCAACTGAGCATAGATGTAAATCCACAACAGATTCGCATAGACAGCCCTGTTTCTTTCTGGCACAATCACGTATAAATATAATGCAGGTTCCAAAAAGCAGGGTCTTGCAGAATCACTATTAAGCAATACATCACTTTGCCCTTTTCTTACGTGGTCAGAGACTGAGAACAAATAGAACTGAAGAGCCTGTCACTCACTGAAGAAGTCGTTTCAGATGTGGCCCTATCTTTTGCAGGCAACTTTACAGGTGGTGAACTTTCAACAATCTTAGTAAGTGCCTTTCTCATCTACAATTCCAAGAAAAATCCAGTCCTCAACTCCCTTCTGTCTTCTGCATAGTCTCTAACACTGTTGCTTTATCTTGAGAAGTAAGGGGTTCAAATTCTGTACTTTTACAGTTCTGACTAGCTTGAGTGCATGAAGGGCAGGCGGGTGACACTTCCACCATGTTCCCAATAAACTCATTGAGCTCCAAGTGTGAGTCACGTAGGAGGCCTACTCCGGGATGGGTTCTTTGGGCTACACCAGGCGATGAACAGGGTCACTTGTCCAAGAACAGGGGTAACACCTTGCCCGAAGCTGTGCTCATGTTCGAAATTCTGTATATAACCCTACATACATAGCCTATTGGATTAGGGTGTGCACCCCAAAGCTCAAACACACGCTACCGATCACTCACTGTGTTCACTCAGAAAGGGAAGGGGCCAGTAAATCACATATTTACCGGCCCCTTTCCCACTCATCCTGAGGCTGGGTTCACACTGGTCCGACAAACGCTCCGACATTGGGAGCTCATGTCGCATGACGTGTGAAAATCAATGTTTCCCTATGAGAGCCGTCTTAACTGGTCCGACACAAGTCGGTCCGACTTTGAAAATGCTCCCTGTACTACTTTGGTCCGACTTTGATCCTACTTCAGCCCTTTGAATATCATTGAAGTCGGATCAAAGTAGGATACTTGTCCTAACCATCCAACATTTGACATCCAACATGGTGATTACAACAGCAGTAAAAGGAATTTATCTCACCCTGGGATTGTTTTGATTGGTCAAAGGACAAGTCAGACTATCACAAAGTTGGATCAAAGTAGTATCCTGTTCATGAAAGTCGGATGGATGTAGGACCAATGTAGGACAGATGTAGGACTGATGTGGCAGAGCAAAGTAGGATGAAAGTCGTATGACTGTCGTGTAGTATCAGTGTGAACCCAGCCTAAAACATCCCCCTGTGTGCAGCAGCTGGTGGGAGAGGAGAGGAGGGAAGCCGGAAGCACTGTGGGGGGAAGGGGGCAGGGCAGTAGGGGAAATCTGTGCTGTACAGGATGATTAGGGTGTGCCTGGGCACACCTGGCACACCCTGTGCGCACGCCTATGCCTACATAACAGACAGGACAGTGCACAGTCCACATGCCTTTGCTGATTAATATATTCCAACGTCAGTTTATCATCTACACATGCATCCAGTGCTGTGACAAGAATTTCATAACTTTCTGGTAAGCCACTAAGTAATAATGCTGCGACATAAAAAAAAAATATTTCTCCTCCTACACCTCTCAGGCTTTCAAACATTTCCAAGGTGTGCCTTATGTAATCCTGCATATCCTGGTCTTTCATAAGTTTGGTTTGGTATAGCTTTCTAATCAAATTCAGTTTTTTGCTGAGATGATCTCTTTCATGCACCTTTTGTAATCCTTCACACATTTCAGGAGTTTCACACTTGCATTTATGTATGATTTGATCATCTTCAATGCTAAGAGAGATTGTGCACCAAGCTTTTTGATCTTTCTCTATCCACTCATCTGAAGGGTGTTCTGGCCTGACTTAATTTAAACATTTCAACGTACCTTCTCCTATTTGCAGCATTTTCATCTTACATTTCCAAGATTGGTAGCTCTGGTGTATCAGATTTCCAAATGAAAGCTTTGTTGCAGCTACTGTATGTTACTGGCCATTTTCTTTTATTTTTTGGCAGTCTTCTTTCTGTTGCTGTATCTTGGCTTATCTGCTGTAGCTGGCTTTGACTGGGTGTCTGGGTTCTCAGCTTTTTATTTGGGCTATTCATGGGCCCATAACCTGTTAGAAATTGTGTAGGGTAACATACAGAATTTTAACAGCTCACCAATGCCTGGGACCAGGCAGGGGCCAAGGTCATGTGAAAGTTAAACATTAAGGCAGTCCTACAACTCAGAGATGAGCCACTTGTGTGTAGTGTTGTATGCGTAATTCCTCCAGAAGATGTTGTCCCTTGTCCTACATACTTGTACAGTTGTATGTGTCGCATCAGAAAGGACATGCAGAGCCTATGCCCACTCCACCAGTTAGCGTATTTCTGTTACCTCACTCCCAGTAACAGAATGGGGTCTCGCCGAGCACATAGAGTGGACCTCATGCGTGCTCCACTTAACCCTTCTCATTCCGTAGCAAGTGACCAGGTACTAGATCTCTGTAATCTACTCCCGGTGACCAACGATGACAAATAGCTAGAGAGTGAGCCAAACACCAAACCTACTTACTACCAGAGGACCTGTCACCTATTCAGGTACCATGTCAATGACTGGTTGATGTTCTTTCTTCCGGTTACCCATAGCAACTTAATTGCAAAACAACTTTACTGAACTTTTTGCCAGAACATGTACAGCATGCGGTAATGTCCTCTCCCTAATTAAACCTAACTGTGGTTACCCCAGGTTACATGTACATCTCTGGGAAGAGTCCAAACTGGCGATGGCTCAGGCAAAGGAGTTCATGTCCTTGGGAGCATTCTGATGGATCAGTGTTCCAAGCTGACTAGCAAGCTTCTTAAGTAGGGATGAGTTTCGAGTTCGAGTCGAACCCATGTTCGACTCGAACCTCGCCTGTTCGGTTGTTCGTCGAATTGCGAACATTATGGGCCGTTCGCGCCAACTTCGAGTGGCGCGTCATGGCCCATAATTCACTGCGGCATCGCAGTGCATTGCTGGCTGATGACTGGCCAAGCATGCAATATGACCCGCATGCTTGGCCAATCACAGTGCCGTCTGAACAGAGAGCCGTAATTGGCCAAAGCCAGGGTGGCTTTGGCCAATTATGGCTCAGGGGGTTTAGTATACGCCCCACACTATATAAGGCCGCCTCCGTGGCGGCCTTGTGTAGTGTGTTGCGGTGTTGGTTAAAGAGAGAGAGCTTACAGAGAGAGAGAGACAGTGTCATTTATATTGAGTTAGATAGAGCAGGCAGGCGAGTCAGTTAGCTGCAGTTACAGTGTGTAGAGCAGTGTTTCTCAACTCCAGTCCTCAAGGCGCCCCAACAGGTCATGTTTTCAGGATTTCTATTAGTTTGCACAGGTGATTTGATCAGTTTCACTGCCTTAGTAATTACCACAGCCGTTTCATCTGAAGGAAATTCTGAAAACATGACCTGTTGGGGCGCCTGAGGACTGGAGTTGAGAAACACTGGTGTAGAGGATATATATGCATCCTAGGTGTTGTATATATATTTATACACTGTATTCAGTTTAGCTAGATCCGTTCCTGTTATTCTCTATACTGTGACAGGCAGGCAGGTGATTGTGCTAGCAGCAGTCAGTGTTTCACTTAGTGTACTGTGTGCTTTGCATAGCGTTCACCTAAAGCTTACCTGAATACAGTTAGTGACTAATAGTGGTGTTCTCATAATAAAACCACAGACAGAGAGCTGTAAGTATTTTCAGTTAGTGTACTGTGGCCTCTGCACAGTTTTCACCTAAAACTAACTACTGAAGATAATTGCTGCTTTTCCCATACTAATACCACAGCAGGCAGTTGATTCTGATAGCTGCATTATCAGTACAGATATATATACATCCCACCTTTGTGCAGCTACATCTCACTGCAGGCCATTAGTATGTCTGGAAGGCAAACAAGGAGAGGCAGACAGTCACGAGGCAATAAAAGAGGGCAAGCAGGCTCTGTGTTTAGAGGCAACAGTGCCCAAGACTTGGTAGAGTGGATGACCAAGCCGTCCTCCTCCTCCTCATCCTCTCTCACCCAGGCTCAGGGTACTTTGTCTGGCAAAGCAGCTGCCAAAGCGGCTTCTTCCCTCGGTTCAATTGCATCAGTCACTCCTTCCCTAGCCCCACCATGACCTCCTGAGGAGTCCCCTGAACTGTTTGACCACAGTGTTGGGTACATGCTCCAGGAGGATGCCCAGCATTTTGAAGGCTCCGATGATGGAACCCAGCTAGAGGAAGGCAGTAACGTGAGCCCAGAGAGAGGGGGTAGTAACGTGAGCCCAGAGAGAGGGGGTGCCCAACAAGGACAGCTATCTGGCAGTCATGTTCCCCCAGCTGCAGCATACTGCCAGATTTGCTCCAGTAATGAGGAGGGAGGGGATGATGAGGTCACTGACTCCACGTGGGTGCCTGTTGGAGAGAGGAGGAGGAGGAGGCACATCTCCAACGAGGCAGGATGCCCTCCAGGGGCCAGCTTAAGGGCAGCACACCGAATGCATCACACCAGAGAGCTCCGCATGTGCAGGGCGCTGCTGTCTCTGTGCGTTATTCCAAAAGTTCTTTGGTGTGGGCCTTTTTTCAGACGTGTGCAGCAGATCGCACCGTTCCCATTTGCAACATATGTCTCAGGCGTATCTCGCGTGGCCAAAACATCAGCCGCTTGGGCACCACGTGCTTGACCAGACATATGTTGACCTGCCATGCAGTTCGTTGGCAAGCCTACCTAAAAGACCCACACCAAAGAACAAAGCGGACCTCTCCTTGCTCCTCATCAGCTGGGATCTCCAACCCCACTATACCTTCAGTCCTCTCTGAAACCTGCACTGAGAGGAATGAAGGTGTAGATTTAGGTGTGTCACAGCCAAGTACTTGCGGGCAATCTGCTATCGGTACACCGACGTCAGATTGTACCAGGCAAATTTCCCTGCCCCAGCTGCTGCACCGCCAAAATAAGTTTGCTCTCAGCCATCCACATGCCCAGCGGTTGAATGCTAGCTTGGCTAAATTGCTAGCACTTCAACTGCTGCCTTTTCAGTTGGTAGACTCTGCCCCCTTCCGTGAGTTTGTGGAATGTGCGGTTCCTCAATGGCAGGTTCCCAAACGCCACTTTTTCTCACGGAAGGCGATTCCGGCTCTCTACCGGCATGTGGAAGGCAATGTCTTGGCCTTGCTGGATAGGGCGGTCAGCGGTAAGGTGCATATTACCGCGGACTCATGGTCCAGCAGGCATGGACAGGGACGTTACCTATCTTTCACGGCGCATTGGGCGACTCTGTTGGCAGCTGGGAAGGATGCAGGACAAGGTGCAGTAGTGTTACTACTGATTCTGACACACCTCTCTCCTCCACCCCCTCTTCTTCTTCTTCCTCCATGGCCTCTACCTGTGCTTTGTCCTCTGAACCAGCGGTGCTCCATAGGCGTTCAATGAGCTACGCAAGTACGCAGGCAAAAAGATGACATGCGGTGCTTGAGCTGGTGTGCTTGGGGGACAGGAGCCACACTGGGGCAGAGATTCTGTCAGCTCTGCAGGGGCAGGCTCAGAGGTGGTTGACGCCTCACCAGCTTAAGCCAGGAAAGGTGGTTTGCGACAATGGCACCAACCTCCTCTCCGCCCTCCGACAGGGACAACTAACCCATGTGCCCTGTTTGGCTCACGTCCTTAACTTGGTGGTGCAGCGGTTCATGGGCAGGTACCTGGGCTTACAGGAGGTCCTGAAGCAGGCCAGGAAACTCTTTGGCCATTTCCGCAGGTCATATAATGCCAGTGCTCGGCTGGCCTGCAAAAGGAACCCAACCTACCCTAGAACCGCCTAATCTGTGACATGCCCACCAGGTGGTACTCTACGTTGGCCATGCTGCAGCGGCTGCACACGCAGCAGAGGGCCATCAATGAGTATCTGTTGCAATATGGCACCAGCACAGGGTCAGGGGAGCTTGGATTTTTTTCCCCACGCCAGTGGGCCATGATCAGGGATGCATGCACTGTCCTGGCACCGTTTGAGGAGGCCACGAGGATGGTGAGCAAAGACAGTGCATGCATCAGTGACACTGTCCCTCTTGTCCACCTGTTGGAGCACACGCTGCGTGGAATAATGGACAGGGCACTTGAGGCATAGCAGAGGCAGGAAGAGGAGGACTTCCTTACCTCTCAAGGCCCCCTTTATCCAGACAGTGTTCCTGCTGGCCCGGCTATCACACAGGAAGTGGAGGAGGAGGAGGATTGTGTCAGCATGGAGGTGGAGCCTAGCACTCAGCATCAGCAGCAGTCTTCAAGGGATCAATTACAGTCCCAAGAAACCCATGGATTTGTACGTGGCTGGGAGGAGGTGGCTGCGGATCATGTCGTCCTGAATGACCCAGAGGACTCCGGACCAAATGCCTCAGCAAACCTACGCTGCATGGCCTCCCTGATCCTGCAAAGCCTGCGGAGGGATCCCCAAATTCGTGCAATCAAGGAGAGGGATCATTGCTGGCTGGCAATCCTCCTTGATCCACGTTACAAGGGTAAGGTTGCAGACCTTATCTTGCCGTCGCAGAGGGAGCAGAAGATGAAGCATCTTCGGGGGGCCTTGCAGAAAGGTCTGTGCAACGCGTTCCCAGAGACTGGGAGGTTACAAATTCCTGGTCCTGGACAACGTGTTGCTGAGGCTTCGGTCAGTCAAAGAAGGAGCGGTGGAGAAGGTGGCCGTCTGACCGATGCGTTCAGACAATTTTTTGGTACGCAGCCCCAAGGTATGATCACTTCCAGCAACCATCGCCAGTGTCTGGTTTACATGGTGCAGGAATACCTAGGGGCAAGATCAGACTTGGACACCTTTCCCACTGAAAATCCTCTGGGTTACTGGGTCTTGAAGATGGATCACTGGCCAGAGCTTGCACAGTATGCAATTGAGGCACTGGCCTGTCCTGCACCCAGCGTTCTTTCGGAACACACATTCAGTGCTGCTGGAGACTTTGTAACCAATCACAGGGTGTGCCTGTCCACCGACTTGGTCTATCGACTGACCTTCATAAAAATGAATCAGTTTTGGATCACCACCAGCTACCAAGCACCTGATGCTGATGTAACCGAATAATTGTTTTTGAAATGTCAGATCCCTTCAAGACTTCCTATGCTGATGCTGAGTGACTATCCTGTTATGCTGAGTGACTATCCTCTTCCTCCTCAATGATCATGTTGATAGCTTGTAAGAACATTTTTGGTTCTGGGCACTGCCACCAGTGGCTAAGGCCAAATTTTTCAGCCCCTGTTTAACAGGGGCGTGTAATTACAATTTTTGATGCAATACTTTGCAGCATGGCTCATTGCTTTGCTCCAACTACAGTATCTGTGAGGGGTTGCAGTGTTGTGGCACCAGTGCCTAAGGCCCAAAGAAATATTTTACTTTTTTTTTTCACTTTAAGCATCATTAAAATCACTGCTCCCAAAAAAACGGCTGTTTTTAAAACTTTTTTTTGCATTGATACATGTCCCCTGGGGCAGGACCCGGGTCCCCAAACACTTTTTAGGACAATAACTTGCATATTAGCCTTGATAATTAGCACTTTTGATTTCGAACATTCGCGTCCATTGTATTTATTGGGTTCTAAAGTTTTGGTGCGAACCGAATCGGGTGGTGTTCGGCTCATCCCTCTTAAGGTAAAGTTCTGAGCTTCCGTGTGGGCATCCCTGGCCATTGTAGGTCCCCCCGCTTGTTCTCAGCCCCCCCTACAGGATCTGGGCCTCTTTCCTTTATATCACACAGGAGGGAGGCGTCCCAGAGGAAAACCCATGAGCACACAAGAAAAAGCGTCACAGGCATTAACCCCTTTCCTCCCAACCTCGACAGCCAGCAAGTGGACAGACCAAGCAAGAGTTGGCATCATGCCTACATGCAGAAAAGAGAGAAACCAGCACTTTTGCAGCATGAGAGAAGCACTCATCCTGTCAATAATGATAATTCGCAGCTTGGCTGTTTATGGGCACAGCACACCTGCTTCTCCAGAACGTTACTGTCCTTCCCTTCTCCTTTCTTCTTCTCCCCACTTATGTAGCCAGATTGAGATAACAATTACTTTATATTTGTTACATGTTCTCATTCACAGAACATAATGTAAAGAAGTATTTACACATTTCTGCTTACTATTTTATATGCTCAGTTCTAATAACTCCAGCACTGAAAAATCCTACTTAGTTATCTTTGTTTAGAGGGGGCTAGGGAGCTATATTTGCCATAAATAACCCTGTCTGTACTGTGCTTGCAGATGGTATTATTAGTTGTAAACAAGATTTGAACATTGTCCTAACAAAAGTGTGGACCTTACCAACCTTTCAATAAAAATCATAGCAGAATAAAGTGATGCATGCCAATATCAAATCATCTTACATTCATAGTTAAACACAAATGTTCTGCTTTTATGTATCCTTACTGTTTTTCCACTTTCTGGTTTCTTTAAGTCACTGGTCATGTCACCATGGCTTTGCAGCTGCATCATTGAACATCCCTGTCATATGTTTCAGGGGGCAGAGTTCCAGAAAGTAAAATGGCCACTATGAGAATAATGGGAAGGAAAGAAAAAAATGTAGTATAAAAGAATAAAAAGCCTGCAATTATTTCTAAAAATATGTGTAGCAGTTAAGAGGGCTGCCTGTATGATTTTTGGGCCCTGTAGTGCACCGCTGTCAACCCCTGGCAATCGGCTCTAGCCTCCCTTGGCACAGTTAGTAGGGGATGATAGGATTGTGCGGCCTGTAACTCACAGCGGCACAATCCTATGACAAGAATACACAATAAGGCTTTAAAACTTCCTTTACCTATTTCTTCTATAAAGTAAAGAACATAGACACCAATATGCTTATCCCTTGTATGTTTACTTTGATTAATGGGTAAGCATTAAAACAGGTGAGTTCATGTCATAAGCAGAGCCCTGCAATAAACAGTGTTAACAAGCAAACAGGTATTCAAACGTTATGCAACTCTAAAGCCCTCTACACGCGATCGGTTTTACCGATGAAAACAGTCCGATGGACTTTTTTCATCGGACAAACCGATCGTGTATGGGACCCATCGGTCTTTTTTCCATCGGTTTTCAAAAATAGAACATGTTTTAAATTTTTCCGATGGATCAAAAACCGATAGAAAATTCCGATCGTCTATGGGCAAGTCGATCGGATAAAAAACCCACGCATGCTCAGAATCAAGTCGAGGCATGCTCAGAAGCATTAAACTTAATTTTTCTTGGCTCATCAGAGTGTTTTACGTCACCGCGTTTGGAACGTTCGGTTTTTTGACTGATGGTGTGTAGGCAAGACTGATGGAAGTCAGCTTCATCCAATTTCCGATTGACAAAACCATCGTTTTAGAATCCATAGGATATCCGATCGTGTGTACGAGGCTTAACAGTCCCCTTTGCGGCTACTTCCCCTCGTGGGCAATATGGCGCCCAGGAATGTCTATGCTACACAGTCAGGCCTGACCGAACTAAAGTGGAAGTCCTGCATTGAAATCTTCGCTAGCAACGGTGGTGCACTTGAAGAACAGAATTGTAATCCACCAAGGTAACAAAAGTACTGGGTCTATTTATGAGCAGGTGCTCTCTCACCCAACCGGACCAGCCCGCATCCGTTTCTTCTGCTGCGGTGCCTAAACACACCGATCCCTCAACATCCGGGTCTTCGGTCCTCCTGGCAAAGGTGCAGGATAAAGGAGAGACGTCCCTCAGGTTCCTCAGTGCGCGCGGAAGGCTCTTTGGAGAAAACGGCCAGTCTTCTGGCCTAAAGTCACAGGAGCTCAGACAGCAGTTCAGCGGTGTCCAAAGAGAAAGAACTGGGCCCCGCCTTTCCCTTATAAAGTCCACCCCAGCAGTCCTTGCACGGGGCAAGGCACCCTGGGTGCCTAAAAGTGTACTGGGTAATGTAGTCTCTGAGGGATTCAACAGGCGATAACCCACTACATATGTTTGTAGATTGCCATTTCTAAACATTTCTAAATATGTCTCTGTTGTTGTTATTAATTTTAAGATTTAGAAAGTGGGTTTCTTGCATTGTATATTAAAAAGAGAAGACTCAGCCTGTCCTAAGCCTTTCTATGAGGACAGACTGACTCTTGACATTGTTAAAGAATGCTTGCAGTCAGCCATGAAGCCATGAGGATGAGAAAAATCTAAAAGGTAAGATTTCTTTTTCTTTTTCTTTTAGGTTTGCTGTGTGAAAAGGAGCACACAGTGCAAATGCATTCTGAGCTTTTAAGGGTGCAGTGTTTCTGTGAATCTATAAACTCAGTCTGCCTAGTATGGTAACCCAGTCCTTTCCTTATGTTCCACTATAATGGCGCATGCACCAAGGTGCACCATGGGCTCTGCCTGGCTTTTGCATCCCCAACCTTTCGGACCTCATGGACCACTAAAATCACAATTTTGAATCTTGCGGACCACTAACATGAATTTGACATGCCTTATACACACACACACAATGCTCCGGTTCTCTGCCCCCCTCCTCCTGGATCACACTGCTGCTTTATACACACAATGCTCCTTCTCTCTACCCCCCCTCAGCATCTCAATGCTGCCTTGCACAGACTCGTCATTGGATCTCACCTCGTTATCCAGCTATGTGCTCGAGCTCCATGCTCCCTCCCACAGTCCCCTAATTCTTCACCTCCTGCTCTCTGCATTATTCTCGGCGCCTCCCTCTGAGTTTACAGGAGCCAAAACTACAGAGGAGGCATTGAGTATCAATGCACGTTTAACACTGAAAACAACATTGGGCGGTACTGTACATCCACCACAATGTTGATTTTCTACAGAACCCCTGTGGACCATCAAAATTTTCGCATTGACCACGGACCACTGGTTGGCGACTGCTGGGGTGCAATATCCGCTTGCCGACCGCCTCCTGTATTTATACTAGGCTTGTGCAATTAGTTTCGTAACAAATCGAAATTCGTCCGAATTTAGCAACTTTCGGACATTCGGAAGCATTCGAATTTCCGAACAAAGCAATTATGAATAAAACCGAATCCGAAATAAATTATACCGCAAAATAGCGAATGCCCGAATGTCTTCGGCATAATTCGTTATGAAAAAAGTTACGAATGTACGAATCCATTCGAAGCACAATAACACTCACTCTGCTCTCTGCTTCTCCCTCACCATGCTGAACTCCCTCTCAAAATGGTGTACAGGGGCGGAGGCTATAGCCGCATGAAAAAACGAAAGTAAAATACGAGATTTCGAATCCATTCGAAGCACAATAACCTCTGCTCTGCTCTCTGCTTCTCCCTCACCGTGCTGAACCCTCTCAAAATGGTGTACAGGGGCGGAGGCTATAGCCGCATGTAAAAAATGAAAGTAAAATACGAGATTTCGAATCGTTACAAATAACCGCAATGTATTTAGAAAAGTACAAATCCATTCGAAGCACATTAGGCATAATAGGCAGCGTCGTTGTGAGAGCGACACGGAAAATTACGAATCAACAAACCCAAAAAAAGTTACGAAAGTAGGAGTGTTGTCCAGAATCAAAGAAAAACAACGTACCCTACTGAAAGTACGAATTATAAATCAACTAAAAATTCAACGAAAAATGACGCTTGCGAAAATACGAATTAGTCCGAACACGAAAAATCCCGTCTAGCAAAATTACGAATGATTACGAATCAACAGGACCGAAAAGAAACGAACCGAAACTAAACTAATTTTTCCATTGTGCACAAAAAACGAACCGAAACTAAACAAATTTTTCCTTTGTGCACAAGTCTAATTTATACATCGGCAGAATGGCACGGCTGCGCAAAGCAACGTACTCGATGTCCGCCGGTGTCCCGCGATCGTGTCACGGAGCTGCAGAACAGGGAGATGCCTATGTAAACAAGGCATTTCCCTGTTCTGCCTAGTGACAGGACAGTGATCTACTGCTCCCTGTCATCGGGAGCAGTGATCACTGTCATGTCACTGGTAGCCCAGCCCCCTCACAGTTAGAATCACTCCCTAGGACACACTTAACCCCTTCTTCGCCCCCTAGTGGTTAACCCCTTCCCTGCCAGTGTCATTTACACAGTAATCAGTGCATTTTTATAACACTGATCGCTGTATAAATTACAATGGTCCCAAAATAGCGTCAAAAGTGTCCGCTGTGTCCGCTGTGTCCGCCATATTGTTGCAGTCACGATAAAAATCGCAGATCACTGCCATTTCTAATAAAGACAAATTAATAGAAAAAAGCCATAAGTCTCTCTTTTTATTACTTTATTTTTCTTTCCGGTTATTCATTATACAAAGGGTGGAAATTCCTTATAGCATATTACATATATTGCTTTTTCCTTTTGGCTTTTCACATCCATCAAATATTACATGCATTTTTTACAGATTTCATTATCTAACATCATGCCAAACAATAACACCCTGTGTATGCTACTATGCTTGGGTTTCCTCTATTCTGTATTCATCAGAGCCTATCCTTTAATTTAAGGATGGTTCGTATTCTAAGTCCCTTCCATCTTACCCACCCTAGTCCTTTAAACAACCGTTTTGTCCTTCCTTTTCCTTAAATCTCCTAAATAAACAAAACGGGGGGAAAAAAAGGGGTGCCCAGATTCCCTGGTATGCTAGAGACATGTAATAAAAATAGCGCTGGGTCTATCGGGAGATTATAATCTGTAAATTTCTGGGATATTCGATGCACCTCCTTCCAAAAGTATTCCAATTTCGGGCATGCCCAAAAAATATGAAGTAACGTCCCTCTATCTAGTTTGCATCTCCAGCATCTATCTGATTTTGATGGTGAATACTTATGGAGCACTGAGGGTGTACAATACCATCTCGTCAATATTTTAAAATTTGTTTCCTGTACCCGTGTACTTATTGATGATTTTAAGGTATTATTTATAATCTGTCTTTGTTGTAGGGGGGAAAAAGATCTTCCCAATTCTATTTCCCATTTCCTTAGAAACGGGGGTACATATTCATCTGGGGGCGCAATCAATAAAGCGTACATTTGTGAGAGTGTATGAGAGGAAGGTCCCTCCTCTTCACACATTTTTTCCAGTGTGGTACGTGGTCGCTGAAACCTACTCAGTGGAGGTAAAGTATTGAG
Source organism: Rana muscosa (assembly GCA_029206835.1). Taxonomy (NCBI): domain Eukaryota; kingdom Metazoa; phylum Chordata; class Amphibia; order Anura; family Ranidae; genus Rana; species Rana muscosa. The sequence goes on along the minus strand of CM055116.1, from coordinate 688,778,680 downwards.
AAAATATCTCAACTGAATTCCACTCCAGAAATCTAAACAATATTGGTCGCTTGGTGCTGTCAAAACCTCCATTGAAGGCCATGTCGCTGATTGTGAGAAATGTGAGACTTGATAGCATTGTAAGTCTAGTAATCTTCTAAAGTTACCCTGGTCTATTCCTGGAGGGAAACGTGGGTTCCCTAATATAGGGTAGAGGGGGGAGTATAGTGGTGACAGTAAGGCTGTCCTACAGATCTTAGAGCATATCTGTAGCGTAGTCCCTATAATTGGATGTTTCTTAGTAGTGGGATCAATATCTGTAAAACACCACACCGCTCGTCGCAATAGGGCCCTGCTTTGGGATTGTTCAATTTTTGGCCATAATTTAAGCTCTGTGTGCCTACACCAATCTATTAATCTCCCCATATGAGCTGCCTGATAGTATTTCCTTATGTCAGGTACTGCCAGCCCCCCATATTGTTTGGGCATTGTCAGAAGTCGTTGTCTTATTCTAGGTCTCTTATTTGCCCAAATAAATTTGTAATTATAGTATTTACTTGCTTAAAAAATTCTGGGGGTATATGAATCGGTAACGTTTGAAAAAGATAGGAGAATTTAGGTAAGATTGACATTTTAATTATATTACATCTCCCCATCCATGAGAAGGGACCTTGTTGCCATTTAGATAGTAATAGCTTAACTCTATTAATTAGGGGTGGAAAGTTTCTCTCATACACTTGTTTTAAATTAGGGGGGATATACGTACCCAGGTATTTAAGTGCTATATTAGTCCATGTAAAATTAAAATTTATTTTTAAGTTATTTACCTGTGATGTTGACATTGAAACTCCCATTGCCTCTGATTTGGTCATATTTATTTTAAGATGGGATAGTTCCCTATACTGATCCAGTTCTTTTATGAGGTTTGGTAATGATATCGCCGGGTTGGTCATGGAGAATAGAAGATCATCCGCATATGCGGATATCTTATAGTTTCCGTCTCCTGTTCGTATCCCTGTTATATCTGGGTTCTTTCTTATTTTACATAAAAACGGTTCCAGTGAAATAGCGAATAGGAGGGGTGATAGGGGACACCCTTGCCGGGTTCCACTAAAAATCGAGAACGTTTCTGAAAACATCCTGTTTATTTTGATTTCTGCCCTAGGTCTCGAATAGATACATGAGATCCATCCCATCATCTTCTCTCCCATTCCTACATATCTTATGGCCGACATCATAAAAGACCAATTAACCCGGTCGAACGCTTTTTCCGCGTCTGTACCGAGGAATACCGCAGGTGTTTTAGTGGAATCCGCCAAATGGACAAGGTTCAACACTTTAATAGTGTTTCACGGGTTGGAATAAAACCCACTTGGTCAGGATGTACCAGGGTGGTCAAATGTGGTTGGATACGTGTAGATAGAATTTTTGCAAATATTTTAAGATCCACATTTAATAAAGATATGGGACGGTAACTACCACAGACTGATAAGTCCTTATCTTCCTTTGGGATGAGCGTAATATATGCTTTTAATGCTTCAGGGGAGAATCCTGTTTTATGTCCTAGTGCATTGAACGTTTGTATCATATATTTACCTAATTGTGGGAAAAACGTTTGATAATATTTGTGTGTAAAACCATCCGGTCCTGGTGATTTCCCTGGTTTAAGTGCCCTGATTACTTCCTGTAGTTCCTCGATAGAAATATCCATTCCCAATTCCTCTTTAATTTGCTCTGATAACTGGGGGATCCCTGAGGAGGCTATGTATTCCTCAATCCTATTTTGTGATTGTATTTGTGAACTATTTGGTAAGTTGTAAAGAGATTTATAAAATTCACAAAAAGCCTCCGCAATCTGAATAGTTTTGTGTACTTTTCTACCCCCTGTATCCACTATATGTGGAATGTAGGTTTGTACTCGTTGATCCTGTAGGGCTCTTGCTAATTGTTGGCCGCATTTATCGCCACTTTCATAGTAATATTTTCGACATGATTGCAATGCTGCCTTTGCTCTATACTGAAGGATCGTCGTTACCTGTCTATGTAAATTAAGTAATTCCGCCTCCCCTCCAGATCTGGTGTTCTGTTTATGTTGTATTTCTAAGTTATGTATTTCTGTCAATAATTTCTTTAGTTCAGCTTCCCTCTCCTTTTTAATTCTGGATCCGTGTTTAATAAATACCCCCCTTATCACTGATTTATGTGCTTCCCATATAGTCCCTATGTCCATCTCAGGGGTATTATTCTCTTGAAAATAATATTGCATTTCTTTAATTAAATCCTCTACTACCATCTTATCTTCCAACAAGCTCTCATTAAGTCTCCACTGTCTGGTATTTGGTTGTACGTTCTTATTCATAATCAGCGTCAGTATCACCGGGGCGTGGTCTGACCATGTAATATTCCCTATGTCTACTGTTCTAACAATAGATAACATGTAGTGAGGGATAATAAACCAATCTATACGTGTATATACTTTATGTGGACCCGAGTAGAAGGTATAGTCCCTCTCGTCAGGATGGTATATTCTCCAGGCATCAGAAAGTTGATGTTCATATAGAGTACGCGTAACTTTCTTCCTAGAGCTTGTAGTAATTGATGAGTTTCCTGTAGACGTATTTATCCTCGGATCTAATGTAAAGTTGAAATCTCCCCCCAACACCATCTTCCCTTCTGCAAATTTCATTAATTTGTTCACCACCGAGCAGATAAATTGATCCTGATTATCATTTGGGGCATAGACAGTGGCCAACGTCACTTTAATAGCCCCCATCATGCCCTTCAAGAATAAAAATCTACCCTCCGGATCCATCTTAGCATCCAGTAGTTTCCAGGGTGTCTGCCTTGTTATCAAAATAGATACACCTCTTGATTTGGACATCTTGCTACATGCATGATAGACAAGAGGATAGAGATTATTCCTCAAGGATGGTATCTTTCATGGGTTTCCTGAATATAAGCCACATCTGTATGTGAATGTTTTAATTCTTGTATAAGCATCTTTCGTTTCTTTACATTAAAAGAGGTTACTTTCAACGTTTCCATTCTTAACTACTGTATTGAAGAGAGGTGGAACCAGAGGTAGGAGGGTAAGGGCGAGGGAAAAAAAAAAAAAAAGGGGAGAAAAGAAAAAAAAAAAGACAAGAAGAGGAGTCCCCCTTTATCTATTTCCTCTCTAGAGGAGGCCCACCTCTGTGGCCCCTCCAGGAGGTTTACAAGCTTCTCCGCTTTATACACTCTACTATCCTCCTACTCCTATTCTCCCTATTCTTGTGAGTGTTTTACCCAATAGGGGTACCGTGGGTGAGCATGGTCCAGAGTGAGCCTTCCCGGACGTCTCCCCAACCCACCCGCTCCTTTTATCTATCCTTCAACCAATCTCAGTTTTAACTAGAATATTAAGATCCTACTATATCTATTATCTATATCTCTTATCTCTTATCTCAACCTTCAATGTCCCCTTTTCATATTTCTTACCTTGTACCTATTTATACATTTACAAGTGCCTATATCGACCATATTCATATTTCCTCCTACTCATACCTATATTTTCTTGTATCATTATCCTTTCCTACATTTCTTATGTCTTTTATAATCCTAATATCTATATCTATATATATATATATATATATATATATATATATATATATATGTATTTCCCCTCTCTCCTCCTCCAGGTTTTCCAAATTTTCCTTCTTCTTCCTCCTTTCCCTCCCTCCCCCCACCCCTCCTCTATGTCTCCCGTCTCCCTTATCAGTCTACCACGTTACTCCGACCAATGGAAGGAGGTAGAGGAGAGAGAGAACTTACACACACAAAAAAAAAAAAAAAAAAGGAAAGGAGGAAAAGGAATAATCATCATGGGCAATGATATTCATCTAAAACACATGCATATAGGATAAGCCCCATCCCTCTTGAAGTCTACAGAGGGGGGGAGGCCACTTAACTTATACATTCCTTATATCAACATACATCATATATCTCCATAGAAAAAACAAAAACAAATATATGTATCTTCAGTTAGTTGACCTTCAATGGGGACCATATCCCTCCTCCTCCCTCCTCCGCCCCCCGCCCCCTCTCATTTATTCCTGTGTCCCATACTCTCTTATCCCTTCCTCCCCCTATTCCCCCTGCCCCTTCCCTACCTAATTCTATTAAGTATTTCCCACAGTGTAGTCATAGTCCTATTCCTTAACCCTTAGTGTACTTTGGTGTATGTGTATGCAAGTGATATAGGTGATTTAGTGTCTTCTCTCCTACAAAAAAAAGAAAAGGAGAGAAAATATAGGTGGACAACCCCCCCCCCCCTTTCAACCCATTAATCTCCTACCCCTTCCCAACCCTTTCCCAACCCCTTTTTAGTTTTTTTAACCCCTGTGTCCCTATGTCTATCTGTGTTCATGCTTATCTATCTTTGTTTATTTATTTGTTTATTTATCTATCAGTGCCTGTGTATATTTATTTATATATATATTTAAACCTATACGCCACGGATATGCAATTAGCGGACCTCCAGCTGTTGCAAAACTACAAGTCCCATCATGCCTCTGCCTCTGGGTGTCATGCTTGCTGCTGTCAGAGTCTCGCTATGCCTCATGGGACTTGTAGTTTGGCAACAGCTGGAGGTCCGCTAATTGCATATCCCTGCTATACGCATACATATATATACTATAACCCCCCCCCCATCCATCCCCTATCCCTCCCCCCCTTACATTAACCGCTACTCCACTAGAGAGAGGATAGGGAGACATGGAGGGGGAGGGAAGGAAGAGAGTTCTACAAACGCCGTTTTGAGCGGCGTTTTTAACATCCCCCTTCTGATCATAACTTTAACTTTCTTTTTTCCTCTTTCTTTTTCTTTCTTTTTCCTTCCCTCCTTCCCCTTCCTTCTTATTTTCTCTCCCTTTCCCCCCTTCTTCCTCTCCTTTCCCCCCTTCTCTTTCTTTCCCCTTTTTCCCCCTCCTTTTCCTTTCCCCTTTCCTAGGCTTAATCACACCCCCCTGAAGGGTTCTTCTGGTCTCATAGCCCCTAAAAAAAAAGAGGAAAAGAAAAAAAAAAAAAAAAAGGAGGAACAAAGAGGAGCCCGAGGAAGAAAAAGTCAATCATATATGTTCATATCATTATGTACCGAGTTATATATGACCTTATCATGTAATTTATCATGTTCATCTTGTCTTTTAAGCATGAGACAGAACAAAGCCCCCCCTCCCCTACCATTTTCCTTGAAGTCAGCCTTTTATGAGGATGTCTATATTTCATGTAGATTCTTTATGCTCCTGTCTCTGTGGGAGACTCTGTAACCAGTCTGGTACAGTAAATGGTTCCATACCTAGAAACAAAAAAAGATCTGGGAGGTCCCTTTTAGACCTGAGCCAGAATGACGCCCCTTCTTTCCGGATCAGTACTGATAATGGGAACCTCCAGCGATATGTACCTCCTATCTTTCGTATACCCTCTAACACAGGTCTAAGTAAGGCTCTCCGTTGCAACGTAGCTTTTGAAAGGTCTGGTAATATTTTTAACTCTGCCCCTTGATAATCTATTGTTCCCATAGTCCAGGCTCTGTTCAGTAGCGCCTCCCTATGTGCAAAATAATGTAACCTGCATATCACGTCACGGGGGCGTTTCAACTCTTTAGATTTAGGTCCCAGGGCCCTATGTACTCTATCTACCTCTATGTTCAGGGGCATTGCTTCCTCTAATATTTGTTTAAAGATGTCTTTTACTGTATCTTCAAGATTCTCCCTTGATTCTGAGATTCCGCAAACCCGGATATTATTTCGGCGACTTCTGTCTTCAAGGTCTTCTAATTGAAGCTGCATTGTCGCTTCCTTGTCCCTTTGAGCTAACATCTCTTTTTCTAGTACCATCACTCTCTGCTCCATCTTTTGTGATATTACCTCCCCTTCTGTAACTCGACCAGTCAATGTTTGTAGTACTTCATGTACTTGCTGAAGTTCTTTATGATGTGCTTCCTCCACTTTGTGAATCAGAGCTTCTATGTCTGCCTTTGTGGGTAAGGCCTCTATGTCTGCCCTAGTGGGGAGGGTCTGTAATAACTCTCTTAGATCTTCCATTTTTAAACTCTCCGTGGTGGTCTCCCCGCGCCGCTCAAGGAGACCCCCAGCCAGGGCCGATCCTAGGGTCACAGACGCCTGGGTGCAGAAATATTTCTGGCGCCCCCACATGGGCGTGGTCACCATCTTACCAACTCCTCCCCTTTACAAATGTTTCTAGGGCAACGACTCAAACACAAAGATGCTCCCCTAAGAAGTCTTCGTTACCCTAGGATCCTCCCATGATCTTTTAACAATTAAGAAAATACTGGAAGAGAGTACACTAATGAGACCTGGAGGGGAGTCTCTCTGATGAACACAGAGAGGGCTTCTGTTAGAGAGTGCCCCAAGACATACTACAGGAGATGCTCAGAGACTGTAGACATGATACAAGAGACGGTCAGAGACTGCAATCATAGTACAGGAGATGGTCAGAGAGTGCAGACATATTACAGGAGACAGTCAGAGAGTGTAGACATATTAAAGGATACGGTCAGAGAGTGCAGACATATTACAGGAGATGGTCAGAGACTGCAGACATACTACAGGAGACGGTCAGAGACTGGAGATATAATACAGGAGACGGTCAGAGACTGCAGATATAATACAGAAGATGGTCAGAGACTGCAGACATGATACAAGAGACGGTCAGAGACTGCAATCATAGTACAGGAGATGGTCAGAGAGTGCAGACATATTACAGGATACGGTCAGAGAGTGCAGACATTACAGGAGATGGTCAGAGACTGCAGACATACTACAGGAGATGGTCAGAGACTGGAGATATAATACAGGAGATGGTCAGAGACTGCAGATATAATACAGGAGATGGTCAGAGACTGCAGTTCCTATGGACGCTAGTAGATAATGGCCGATCGGCCCTCTCACCTGACCCAGCGATACAGCAACAACGGTTCCTCTGATCAGGAGTCAGCTCACTCTGAATTGCCCCGACTCCGCTGGGTAGAGCCCAGGTCTGTATTCTGGCAATGACTCCATTCTTTTTTACACCAGGGATGGCGCCAGGCTGTGTGGCTTTCACTCTGGTGGCGCAGGGCAGCGGGGTTCTCTCTCTGATGGTGTTCTCTCAGCACTGTTCACTCCCTCTGGAGTCCTGGGTGCACTTCCCTGAAAGCTTTCCTGGGCTCCTGGCTCTCTCTCTCTCTCCCATTCAGCTGGGCATGCTGTGTGGGCTGCAGTTTCTTTGTTACAGTGGGGCTGCCAGTCCTCGAACTACATGTCCCGCAATCCTCTTCTCTGCTCCTTTTTCTATTCTATTTCTTCCCTGGCCGATATGAAGGTGGGGGGAAGAAACATAGTGGGCGGCTGTGCTGGCAAGCGCCGCTCACTAGTACAGCATTGCGTGCGAGGAGGAGAGGGAGGGGGGAAAGAAGAGCCCGCAGCTGCAGTGGCGTCACTAGGGTTGGTGTCACCCGGTGTGGTAAAACATGGTGTCACCCCCCTTCCACCACCTATAGTCGCCCCTCAGTACAGACCCCCTCCACTAAGTATAGACCCCCTCCGTCAGTGCAGACTCCCCACTAAGTATAAACCCCTCCCTCAGTACAGACCCCCAAGGACAAACAACCCCCTCCATTAGTACAGACCCCCCAGGACAAACCAATCCATCTCCATTAGTACAGACTCCCCAGGACAAACCCCCTCATTAGCACAGACCCCCAGGACAAACTCTCCCATTAGTAAAGACTCCCCCCAAGACAAACCCCCCCTCCATTAGTACAGACCCCTCCAGGACAACCCCCCATAGTACAGACTCCCTTCAGGACAACCCCCCATAGTACAGACTCCCCCCAGGACAACCCCCCCATTAGTACAGACTCCCCCCAGGAGAAACCCACCCCTCCATTAGTACAGACTGCCCCAGGACAAACCACCCCCCAACTTTAGTACAGACCCCTCCAGGACAACCCCCCCCATTAGTACAGACTCTCCCCAGGACAAACCCTGCCTCCATTAGTACAGACCCCTCCAGGACAACCCCCCCATTAGTACAGACTCCCCCAGGACAACCCCCCCTCCATTAATACAGACCCCCCAGGACAAACCCCACCCCCTTAGCCCAGACCCCTCCAGGACAACCCCCCATTAGTAAAGACTCCCCCCAGGACAAACCCCCCTCCATTAGTACAGACCCCTCCAGAACAACCCCCCCATTAGTACAGACTCCCCCCAGGACAAACCCAGCCTCCATTAGTACAGACCCCCCCCAGGACAAACCCCCCTCTCCATTAGTACAGACTCCCCCCAGGACAAACCCCCTCTCTATTAGTACAGATCCCCCAGGACACCCCCCCATTAGTACAGACTCCCCCAAGACAAACCCCGCCTCCATTAGTACAGACCCCTCCAGGACAACCCCCCCATTAGTACAGACTCCCCCAGGACAAACCCCGCCTCCATTAGTACAGACTCCCCTCAGGACAAACCCCCCTCCATTAATACAGACCCCCCAGGAAGAACCCCCCCATTAGTCCAGACCCCTCCAAGACAAACCCCCCCAGGACAAACCCCCCCATTAGTACAGACTCCCCCCAGGACAAACCCCCCCTCCGGCCCCCTCCATTACATACATAAAAACACCCGGCGGCAGCTGAAGAGGAGAGGACAATGTGCAGCCGCGCCGCCCGGGTGGAGCACAGATCACAGCAGCAGCAGGCAGGAGCTAAGACACAGGGAGGAGGAGAAGGCACGGACCGCCCCCTCAGCGACGGCATTGCGCGGCTTGTCTCTCTCCACACAGAGAGAGCCGCTCTGAGCTCTGCTTCACTCTCCTCCTCTGACAGGAGGAAGGAGGAGGGAGGGGGGGACGCCGGGCTTAGGTTTGAAAAACACATCGGCGGCGGCGACTGGCACGGACAAGGAGAGGAGGTGGAGAATAGAGGGGAGCACTCTGGCGCTTCAGCGCCCCCACCTCTGTGGCACCTGGGTGAACTGCACCCCCTGCACCATATCTAGGATCGGCCCTGCCCCCAGCCCACCCTATACTTGTGCGAGTGGTCTGTGGTACAGATTGGAGTGTTTCTATGCTCATCCTCACCTCTCTCCGGGTATTTAATTCTAGTGCTTTACAGTTTTCAGTCCCGCACACAGTCCCACACTTTACCTGGCTCCTTCCTGAATCCAGACCTTGAACTGCCGGGAAAAAACACTGTATCTCTGGTTGGGATTCTGCAAGTTTTGCTGCTTTAGCCGCTTTGCGGGAGGTTTTTGTGTCCCGTTGTTTCCCCTGCTGCATACCGTTCGTTTTAGCGTCAGGTCACACTCAGGTCACACTCGGGTCCCTCGGGTCACACTCAACTCAGCACTGCACAACGTTTGCTTTCCTTCTGCCGTCCGTAGAGTGTCTGGATGACGGGAGCGCTGTTGCTGTTACCGTGGCTGCAGTAGCTGCTGATCTAGCCTCGCGTATCACGCAATGGCTTTCTGCCTGTTCCCTCCTCTCTGCATGAGACAGAGTCAGGAGCCGCAATCAATGCCACCGCTACTGCTGCCGCTACTGCTATCTCCTCCCACTACTCCCGCTCCGGTCTGTATGCCGACACTCCAATATGCTGTGTCTAGCTACTGCCTTCGGTCTTCAGTCTCCAGTCTCTGGTGTGCCGGGATACCGGTATGTATATCACCTTCCGTCAGCTGCCAGTACCTCCTTGCGTTAGGTTCTATGAGGCTCTATAGGATCTCAGCCTCATCTGTCTCAACACGGAGCGGGTGCTATGTCAGGAGACATTCCAGGGAGCTCACTCAACGCGCGTCCTCACGCCGCTATGCTCAGCCACACCCTACAAACATAAGTCTCTCCCCTATTTTGTAGACGCTATAACTTTTGCGCAAATCGCTTATTGTGATTTTTTTCACCAAAAATATGTAGAAGAATACATATCGGCCTAAACTGAGGAAAAACATGTGTTTTTTTATATATTTTTTGGGGATATTTATTATAGCAAAAAGTAAAAAATATTGCTTTTTTTCAAATTTGTTTATAGCGCAAAAAATAAAAACCGCAGAGGTGATCAAATACCACCAAAAGAAAGCTCTATTTGTGGCAAAAAAAGCACGTCAATTTTGTTTGGGTGCAACGTCGCACGACCGCGCAATTGTCAGGTAAAAGCAACGCAGTGCCGAATCGCAAAACATGGCCCAGTCATTGGGCAGCCAAATCCTCCAGGGCTGAAGTGGATATACAGTAGGTCTGTATAAAAATTCATGAAGATTCCATCATCTAGGAAAATAAACATATTCTGTGCTCTATGCGTACATAGCTTTCACATTATACTTTTTTAAATCATGAGAAGGATTTTGTGTTTATCATAACATGCATTGCATGCTCTTGATTTGTACTAAATGGATGCATGCAGCTCAATGTCTTAAACTTTGTCATGTTATTTCAAAAGCAGAAAAGAAAAGTCAGAATATTACATTTGATGGATGCCATGAATAACATATTGTGCTGAACTTAAGCATAAGCCATACCCAATAAGGTATATAAACAAAAAACTCAGTGCTACTATCCATACATCACATAGAAAGCAGAGATTCCGGGTGCTCAATCAACAGTCGCTGGCTGAGTAGAGTAATGAAGAAAAGATGATCCGCACTCCGGTCATTGCTCTTTAAAAAATCGTCATATTTATTGACAAGCCACAGTGAACAAATGCAAATGAGAACAGTTGACGTGTTTCAGCCTATAAGGCCTTAGTCATAATACAACGATTTTTTAAAGCGCAACGACCGGAGTGTGGATCATCTTTTCTTTAATACCCAATAAGGACCAGCAAACCTTTAACTGGTAGGAGGTAGTGATGTTACGACCACTAAGGACTAATGCATTATACAGTATATTTAACATATTGTTAGATAATATAAATCATTGTAGAAGCCTGCGAGAGGTTGCGCCAGGGCTCCCAATCACGTGCCTTTATTTGGTACTCAAGATTTGCTTGGGCCGATGAAGAGAACCTAAAGGAAAAAGGAATAAGCCATGCAATATGCAAATTGTGGGCTTGCCTTTAGGGAAGGGAACCAGGTGACCTCAGACCCAAGATGGTGCCATCATGTGTGGTTAGAGTGTAAAAGTAAAATAGCAGTTTTAGGGTACAGTAGGGCTACATAGAGGGTTCTTTTGTTTAATATAGCTGTTTTACAGTGGCATTAAATCTAAAAGCAAACATTTATTATATTACAGCTTACCATTTCTTAGAAGTGATGGCTGCATTACTTTTCTTTTTAACTTTCTTTCCTTTATTTTCACTTGTTGATTTAGCCAGAAAGTATTTCATTTCGCTTTATAGTGGTTTCCTCTCACTGTTACGTCTCTTAGACAGGATGTAATAAGGAAATCTCTTTAATGAGACACAGACAGCAGAACACAAACTGACAGAGATTTTAACCCTTCCCTATTTTTTGTCAAATTAAAGCGTACACACAATCAGAAAATCAGACGAAAAATACCGCTTTCAAATGATTGTACGATGATCTGATTGTTAGTACACAGCTTTCGAGAGCTGATCACAACAGTTCATCTGAAATTATCTGAAGGGACAAACATGAAAATGTTTCTTGTACAATACCAGATCGTACGTTTTTCATTTAATCAGTACAGTATTCGTCTGAAAAAAATCCGAAGAGCAAGACCACGCTCAGAAACAAAAGAATGCATTTAAAATAGAATACAACACATTACATCACTTCCAAAGTTGTATTCTGTTGTACGAGAATTTTCGTAAGTTTAGTACTTTATTTGCAATATGAGACTAGCATGAAAAAAAATAGACGATCATTCATCAGATATTCTCATTGTGTGTACGAGGCTTAAGAAGAAAATTGCCTTTAGATACACCAATTTATTTGTCTTACCACTGTTTACACATACACATTTACCTAAGGCCAAATACACTCACCGGCGTCCAACCTTGCTAGTACCAGGATCGACCCCCTTTTGCTTCAGAACTGCCTATTCTTCGCATAGATTCAGCAAGGTCTCAGAGACATTCCGAAGAGATTTTGGTCCATATTGACATGATAGCATTACGTAGTTGCTGCAGACTTGATGGCTGCACATCCATAATGTGCATCTCCTGTTCCTCCACATCCCAAAGGTGCACTATTGGATTGCGATCTGGTGACTGTGGAGGCCATTGGAGTACAGTGAATTGTCATGTTTAAGAAACCAGTTTGAGATGATTTGAGATTTGTGACATGGTGGATTCGCCATCAGAAGATGGGTACAATGTAGTCATAAGGGGATGGACATGGTCAGCAACAATACTCAGGAAGGCCGTAATATTTAAAAGATGATCAATTTGTACTAAGGGTCCCAAAGTGTGCCAAGAACATATCCCTCACACCATTACACCACAACCATCAGTCTGAACCATTGATACAAGGCAGGAAGGATCGATGCTTTCATGTTGTTTACACCAAATTCTGACCCTACCATCTGAATGTCGCCGATGAAATAGAGACTCCTCAGACCAGGAAAAGTTTTTCCAATGTTCTACTATACAATTTTGGTAAGCCTGTGAGAATTGTAGCCTCAGTTTCCTGTTCTTAGCTGACTGGAGTGGCACTCAGTGTGGTCTTCTGCTGCTGTAGCCCATCTGCTTCAAGGTTCAATGTGTTGTGCATTCAGAGATGGTATTCTGCACACATTGGTTGTAAAGAGTGGTTATTTGAGCTAGTGTTGCCTTTCTATCATTTCGAACCAGTCTGCCTATGCTCCTTTGACCTCTGACATCAACAAGGCATTTTTGTCCACATAACTGCCACTCACTGGATATTTTCTCTTCTTCGGACCATTCTCTGTAAAGCCTAGAAATGTCTGTGCATGAAAATCCCAGTAGATCAGCAGTTTTTGACATACCCAGATCAGCCCTTCTGGCATCAACAACCATGCCACGTTCAAAGTCACTTAAATCCCCTTTCTTCCCCATTTTGATGCTCGGTTTGAACTTCAGCAAGTCTTCTTCACCACGTCTATATGCCTAAATCCATTGAGTTGCTGCCATGTGATTGGCTGATTAGCAATTAAACAGGTGTTCCTAATAAAGTGGCCAGTGAGTGTATACAGTTCTACATCCTGCTTGAATAGCCTTACTGTTTGGAAAGATAGTTTTACACTGTAAAATGTACTCATTATGAGATCATCAGGAAGGAAGTGCAAAGTTTTAAAAATATCAGTTGTTTTAAAACAAAACAGTAGTTTGGAAACAGCTGTTTCAACTTAATAAGCACTTGTTTTCAATTTTTTCTGACAGAAGTCGGCCGAACAGGCCGAATGTTGGACGTTTTTTTCTTAAAGTGGAAGTAAACCCTCCTATTGTTTTCAGCCAAGGAAGCTGCCATCTTGGCTTCTGGTTCATCCTCAACTGCCATGATGCTGCACATGTGATCAGTTATGACACCAGCCATTGGATGGTTTGACAAGTTTAGTTGAGAGCACAACCATTATGACAGTTAGCAATCCCGGCATGCCGGGAATGTAACAGTTTTTTTAAACTGTTAAATCGATGGGTTTACTTCCGCTTTAATGCCTCCTGACTAGGAATGAGCCGAACACCCCCCAATTCGGTTTGCATCAGAACATATGAACAGGTAATACATTTGTTCGAACATCCGAACACCGTTAAAGTCTATGGGACTCGAACATGAAAAATCAAAAGTGCTAATTTTAAAGGCTTATATGCAAGTTATTGTCATATAAAGTGTTTGGGGACCCGGGTCCTGCCCCAAGGGACATGTATCAATGCAAAAACAAGTTTTAAAAATGGCCGTGAATCAATAAAAGTGAAATATTCCTTTAAATTTCATACCAGGGGGGGGGTGTATATAGTATGCCCGTAAAGTAGCGCTTGTTTCCCGTGCTTAGAACTGTTCCTGCACAAAGTATCATTTCTGAAGGAAAAAAAGTCATTTAAAAGCACTTGCGGCTGTAATGAATTGTCAGCTCCCGGCAATACAGAGAAAAGACAATGAAAGTCATTGAAAAAAAAAAAATTAAAAATGCGTGGGGGTCCCCCCAAATTAAATTACCAGGCCCTTCAGGTCTGGTATAGATATTAAGGGGAACCCTGCGTCAAATAAAAAAAAATGACATGGGGTTCCCCCCAAATATCCATACCAGATCCTTCAGGTCTGGTGTGGATTTTAAGGGGAACTCCGCGCAAAATAAAAAAAAAATGGCGTGGAGTTCCCCCCAAAAATCCATACCAGACCCTTTATCCGAGCACGCAACCTGGCAGGCCACAGGAAAATAGGGTGGGACGAAAGAGCGCCCCCCCCTCCTGAACCATACCAGGCCACCTGCCCTCAACATGGGGAGGATGCTTTGGGGGTCTGTGACCTCTCAAAGCACCATGTCCCCATGTTGATGGGGACAAGGGCCTCATCCCCACAACCCTTGCATGGTGGTTGTGGGGGTCTGCGGGCGGGGGGCTTATCGGAATCTGGAAGACCCCTTTAACAAAGGGGACCCCCAGATCCCAGACCCCTCCTATGTGAATTGGTAAGGGGTACATTGTACCCCTACCATTTCACAAAGAAAGTGTAAACATTTTTAAAAAAACACACAGACACCGTTGGGATAAGTCCTTTATTAAAAAAAATAAAAAATAAAAAACCAGCGGTGGTAATCCACTCTCGGTCTCCACTGCAACGCTGTCAGTATCCTGCGATGGGTGATCTCCTCTCCAGGTCCAGGCTCCAGCGATGAGATGTCCAGCGCAGCGAGGAACAGCATCCTGTCTCCACCGGAGACACCCCGGGAATAACGTTGCGGCAGCCTGACAGGTCTCATATGTAGCGGAGGATGGGGCCACCCGCCACGTGACCCGGACCCCCTCTGACGCAAAGGGGAAACTCGGGCTTACCCAGTGACGTGCGGGTGACCCTGCCCCCCTCTGATGCAGGGGGGCGGGGTATCCCAACGGTGTCTGTGTGTTTTTTTACAATTTTTTACACTTTCTTTGTGAAATGGTAGGGGTACAATGTACCCCTTACCAATTCACATAGGGGGGCCGGGATCTGGGGGTCCCCTTTGTTAAAGGGGTCTTCCAGATTCCAATAAGCCCCCTGCCCGCAGACCCCCACAATCCCCAGGCAAGGGTTGTGGGGATGAGGCCCTTGTCCCCATCAACATGGGGGCAAGGTGCTTTGAGGGGTCACAGACCCCCAAAGCATCCTCCCCATGTTGAGGGCATGTGGCCTGGTACGGTTCAGGAGGGGGGGCGCTCTCTCGTCCCCCCCTCTTTTCCTGCGGCCTGCCAGGTTGCGTGCTCGGATAAAGGGTCTGGTATGGATTTTTTTGGCGCGGAGTTCCCCTTAAAATCCATACCAGACCTGAAGGGTCTGGTATGGATATTTGGGGGGAACCCCATGTCATTTTTTTTTATTTGACGCAGGGTTCCCCTTAATATACATACCAGACCTGAAGGGCCTGGTAAATGAATTTGGGGGGACCCCCAAGCATTTTTTTTTTTTATCAATGACTTTCAATGACTTTTCTCTGTATTGCCGGGAGCCGGCAATTTATTATAGCCACGAGTACTTTTAAATTACTTTTTTCCCTTCAGAAATGACATTTTGTGCAGGTACAGTTCTAAGCACGGGAAACAAGCGCTACTTTACAGGCATAATATACACACCCCCTAGGTACGAAAATTTAAAGGAATATTTCACTTTTATTGTTTCACTTTAAGCATTATTAAAATCACTGCTCCCGAAAAAACTGCAATTTTTAAAACTTTTTTTTGCATTGATACATGTCCCCTGGGGAAGGACTCAGGTCCCCAAACGCTTTTTATGACAATAACTTGCATATAAGCCTTTAAAATTAGAACTTTAGATTTCTCCCATAGACTTTTACAGGGTGTTCCGCGGCTTTTCGAATTTGCCACGAACACCCCAAATTGTTCGCTGTTCGGCGAACTGGCGAACAGGCAATGTTCGAGTCGAACATGAGTTTGACTCGAACTTGAAGCTCATCCCTACTCCTGACATTTGGTCCATGTGTATGGGGCTTAAGCCAATGTGTTATCTTGCGTCGCCCTGCAAAGAGCAACCTTTTCCAAAAAGATTCACGAAAGAAGGACAATGTGGACATCTCTTGGGTCTAAAGGAGTCAGGACTGTGAAGCATAAATGTGATGCTTTAAGCGTGTTCTGTATGCCTTTCTGCACTACATAGTGATACAGAGGTTACATGTGCAGCTGTTCCTAAGAATGGTGACCCTTCCAGGCAGAGAATGGTCGCTAGAAAAGTGTCCCCATGAGATTGTCACACCTATCACCTATTTGTTTTTTTAAATTAATTATATTCTTGATAGAGGGCTATGGTAACTGTTGACCACTACCAGTCCAGGCTAATTCTGATATTTCTCCCATACATGAAAAATTCCTTAGAACCTCAAACATTGTATATTTTTTAAGCAGAGGCCCTGGAGAATAAAATGGTTGTTGTTGCTTCAGGCTGGGTTCACATATGTGCAAATTGGATGCATTTATATCTGCATCCAATTTGCATAACATGTGAATGTGACCGACATTCAGTGGAGCCAGTTCACACATGTGTGGGGCTGCTGAGGTGGGGTTTTATAAAGGGTCCTGTGCATTTTTGGATGCGGTTCAGGTGGGATTTCAGGGACAAATTTGCACCTGAATCGCACCTGAACCGGTGAACAGAAACACACCGGACTCCAGACTGCAAACCACAGCTGCATATATGTGAACCCAGCCTTAAAGTTTTTTTGTTAATTATATTATCTAATTAATTAATTTATTTATTATCAATTGACACTGTACCTTTTTTGATTTAACTTTATTGCTATCACAAAGGATGAACAACATCCCTTGTGATAGCGTTGGCCATGACAAGTCCTCATTATGGAAAGATCTGGAATCTATTAGACTCCAGATTTCTCTTTTGGCCTCCAAAGCATCTGATCAAACTGAGTCAGTTTGATCAGAAGGCTTGCAAGCCCATAACAGCTTGTAAACAAACAAACCGAATCCCAAAGTGGCAAAATCCTTGTTGCTTTCAGTTTCTGACATCACAGAGGGGGCTGGAACAATGGAAGTTTCTCTCACTCTGTGTACAGCATCCGATCAGAATGGTTGCATCATTACTGGGCTCCCTGATGGGATAGGAGAACACCATAAAGGCATTGGGTGGCAGGGGGAGGGGGGCCCATCCACCTCCTGTAAAAGTGATCGAGCAGCTGTACTGGATGATTTTGCTGGCCCTAAAAAATGATATGCTGATCGTTGCTGCAGGATATATACAATGCTGTGAAAAAGTATTTGCCCCATTTCAGTTTTTTTTTTTTTGTTTTTGCATATTTGTCACACTTAAATGATTCAGGTCATCAAACAAATTTTATTACTACACAAAGATAACCTGAGTAAATAAAAAATGCAGTTGTTAAATGATGGTTTCATTTATTACGGCAATAAAGCTGTCCAAACCTGCCTGGCTTTATGTGAAAAAGTAATTGCCCCCTAAACCTAATAACTGGTTGTGCCACCCTTGGAGGCAACAACTGCAATCAAGCATTTGCTATAACTGGCAATGAGTCTTTCACTTTGCTGTGGAGCAATTTTGGCCCATTCTTCTTTGCAGAATTTTTTTAATTCAGCCACGTTGGAGGGTTTTCCAGCATGAACGGCCTGTGTAAAGTCATGATACAGCATCTCATTTGGTTTTAGAAAAAAATATTAAAAGTCAGTAGCTACAAATACTGCAGCTGCTGACTTTTAATATATGGACACTTATCTGTCCAGGGCGCCCGCGATGTCGGCAGCCAAAGCCGATCTGTCTGTCGGCTCTTGGGTGCTGCTGCCGCCATCTTCGGTAAGGTGCCTTGTGGCTTCACTTCCTGGTTCCCTACTGCACATGCACGAGTCACGCTGCACATTCCCACTGGTCCCTGCTGTCTTCTGGGACCTGTGTGTCACCCAGAAGACAGCGGGAGGGGGACGGAGTAGACGCCGGACGTGATGTAGGTCACCGCAAACACAGCGGTGATCTATGCCCGGAAGTGGGAGCAAATACCTGTATTACACAGGTATCTGCTCCCTCCTCCCCCCTGAAATGTGCCAAATGTGACACCGGAGGGGGGAGGATTCCAAAAAGCGGAAGTTCCATTTTTGGGTGGAACTCTGCTTTAAGTCCGGGCTTTGACTAGGCCAAATCCTAAATTTTGCTTTGTTTGAACCATTTGGAGGTAGACTTGCTGTTGTGTTTCGGATCATTGTCCTCCTGCATAACCCAAGTGCACTTGAGCTTGAGGTCACGAACTGATGGCCAGACATTCTCCTTTAGGATTTTCTGGTAGAGCTCAGAATTCATGGTTCCATCAATTATGGTAAGTCATCCAGGTCCTAAAGCTTCAAAGCAGCCCCAGACCATCACACTACCACCACCATGTCTGACCGTTGGTGTGATGTTCAAGTTATGAAATGCTGTATTAGTTTTATGCCAAATGTAACGGGACGTACATCTTCCAAAAAGTTACATTTTTGTCTCATTAGTACACAGAATATTTGCCTAAAAGTCTTGGGGATAATCAAGATGTTTTTTGGCAAATGTGAGATGAGCCTTTGTGAGCTTTTCGGTCAGCAGTGGCTTTGGCCTTGGAATTCTCCCATGGATGCCGTTTTTGCCCAGTCTCTTTCTTATTGTTGAATCATAAACACTGATCTTACCCGAGGCAAGTGAGGCCTGCAGTTCTTTAGATGTTGTTCTGGGTTCTTTTATGACCTCCTGGATGAGTCGTCGTCATGCTCTTGGAGGATTTTTGTAGGCAGGCCACTCCTGGGAAGGTTCACCCCTGTTCCAAGTTATCTCCATTTGTGGATAATGGCTCTCCCCATGGTTCATTGGAGTTCCAAAGCCTTAGAAATGGTCTTGATTTTTTTAGATTGTGGCTTTTTGTGATCTGTTAGCGTGCTTCACTTTGTCAGACAGCTTCTATTTATGTGATTTCTTCAACAGGTCTGGCAGTAACCAGGCCTGGGTGTGGCAAGTGAAATTTAACTCAGCTTTCCAAAAAATTCTGGTTAATCACAGTTCATTCATGATTCATTATGGGAGGGGTCAATTACTTTTTCACATAGGGCCAGGCAGGTTTAACCACCTCAATACAGGGAACTTTCACCCCCTTCCTGCCCAAGCCATTTTTCAGCTTTCAGCGCTGTCACATTTTGAATGACAATTATGCGGTCATGCAACGCTGTACCCAAATTACATTTTATAATTTTTTCCCCACAAATAGAGCTTTCTTTTGGTGGTATTTGATCACCTCTGCGGTTTTTATTCTTTGCGCTATAAACAAAAGAAAAGCGTAAATTTGGAAAAAAAAAAGTTATATTTTGTACTTTTTGCTATAATAAATATCCCGAAAAAATATATCTAAAAAATTTTTTTTTCTCAGTTTTGGCTGATATGTATTCTTCCACATATTTTTGGTAAAACAAAATCGCAATAAGCGTATATTGATTGGTTTGCGCAAAAGTTATAGCGGCTACAAAATAGAGGATAGATTTATAGCATTTTTTTTTTTTACTAGTAATGGCGGCGATCTGTGATTTTTATTGTGACTGCGGCGGACACATCGGACACTTTTGACACACTTTTGGGACCATTCACATTTATACAGCGATTTGTGCTATAAAAATGCTTTGATTACTGTATAAATATGACTGGCAGGGAAGGGGTTAACACTAGGGGGCGATCAAGGGGTTAATGTGTTCCCTAGGGAGTGATTCTAACTGTGGGAGGAGGGGACTGACTGGGGGAGGTGACCGATCACTGTCCCTATGTAGTATGTACACACCATTGGTCTCCTCTCCCTGACAGGACGTGGATCTGTGTGTTTACACACACAGATCCACGGTCCTGCTCAGTTACTGGGCAATCGCGGGTGGCCGGCGGACATCGCGGGCACGCGCATCGGGTCCCCAGTGACGCGGCGGGTGACCCCTAGTGGCTTGGGAAGGCAAAGACGTCATATGACGTCCAGCCAGAACGAGAGCCTCATTGTCCCGCCGTCACATGGTAGGCTAGTGGTTAAACAGCTTTTTTCCCTTAATTAATTAAATAATACTTTAAAACTGCATCTTGAATTTACTCGGTCCATCTTTGTGTAATATTAAAATTTTGTTTGATTATCTAAGTATGAGAAATATGCAAAAAAAATAAAAAATCAGGCAGGGGGCAAATACTTTTTCACAGCACTGTATATACCATAAGTATGGTGAAAGGGAGGCAGTTAAAGGGTAACTTCACTTCAATGGGAAAAAAATGCAAAAAAATATATACAGTAATATAGCATATACAATTGCTACAAAAGTCATATTGTAATTTAAAGTTATTAAAAATTACCTTTCCTTTTCAATCTACAACTCTGTATTTTTTTTTCTGGGGGGGTCAGCTCACAGCTGAACTGCATTTAAACGCATTTTTGGTGGTAAGGAGGCATTAAACCCTTCTCACAGATGCATTAATGTAAACAGAATAAAGACAGAGAACTAACATTTTAAAAGAGCCTACAGTGAAGATGAACTTCATTAAAACTGCTGTAAAGTACACAGCAATGGGCAACTATTGAAAAAAAAATAACTTTAATCAGACTTATGAAACACATAACACATATGGAGTGCAAGTGTAAGGCCCCATGCACACGAGACGCAGGTGCAAACTCTGCTGAACACACGTTTTTAAACGCTGAAACCGGCGTTTATAAACGCGCGTTTTGCCGCGTTTGCGGCCGCGTTTAGCGGCGTTTAACCGCGTTTGCGTTTATAAGCGTTTCATCATAGACCCTCCCTAAGCTCAAAAAACAGTAAATTTTAACCATTTCAGCCAGTTTGTGAGACCAGAGTGAGTAGCAGCAGCTGAGAGAGCAGCAGTGTACTTGTATTTAGCGTATCACTTGCCACATCACCTGCCACAAGTTGTGGATTGTCCACTTGCCACGTCACCTTGCCACATCACGTGCCACGTCACCTGCCACAAGTTGTGGATTGTCCACTTGCCACGTTACCTGGCCACGTCACCTGGCCATGTTACCTGCCACGTCACTTGGCCACGTTACCTGCCACGTCAGCTGGCCACGTCACCTGCCACAAGTTGTGGATTGTCCACTTGCCACGTCACCTGCCACGTCACCTGGCCACGTCACCTGGCCACATCACCTGGCCACGTCACCTGCCACATCACCTGGCCACGTCACCTGCCACAAGTTGTGGATTGTCCACTTGCCACGTCACCTGGCCACGTCACCTGGCCACGTTACCTGCCACGTCACCTGCCACGTCACCTGGCCACGTCACCTGCCACAAGTTGTGGATTGTCCACTTGCCACGTTACCTGGCCACGTCACCTGGCCATGTTACCTGCCACGTCACCTGGCCACGTTACCTGCCATGTCAGCTGGCCACGTCACCTGCCACAAGTTGTGGATTGTCCACTTGCCACGTCACCTGCCACGTCACCTGGCCACGTCACCTGGCCACATCACCTGGCCACGTCACCTGCCACGTCACCTGGCCACGTCACCTGCCACAAGTTGTGGATTGTCCACTTGCCACGTCACCTGGCCACGTCACCTGGCCACGTTACCTGCCACGTCACCTGCCACGTCACCTGGCCACGTCACCTGCCACAAGTTGTGGATTGTCCACTTGCCACGTCACCTTGCCACATCACGTGCCACGTCACCTGCCACAAGTTGTGGATTGTCCACTTGCCACGTTACCTGGCCACGTCACCTGGCCATGTTACCTGCCACGTCACCTGGCCACGTTACCTGCCACGTCAGCTGGCCACGTCACCTGCCACAAGTTGTGGATTGTCCACTTGCCACGTCACCTGCCACGTCACCTGGCCACGTCACCTGGCCACATCACCTGGCCACGTCACCTGCCACGTCACCTGGCCACGTCACCTACCACAAGTTGTGGATTGTCCACTTGCCACGTCACCTGGCCACGTCACCTGGCCACGTTACCTGCCACGTCACCTGCCACGTCACCTGGCCACGTCACCTGCCACAAGCTGTGGATTGTCCACTTGCCACGTCACCTGGCCACGTCACCTGGCCATGTTACCTGCCACGTCACCTGGCCACGTTACCTGCCACGTCAGCTGGCCACGTCACCTGCCACAAGTTGTGGATTGTCCACTTGCCACGTCACCTGCCACGTCACCTGGCCACGTCACCTGGCCACATCACCTGGCCACGTCACGTGCCACGTCACCTGGCCACGTCACCTGCCACAAGTTGTGGATTGTCCACTTGCCACGTCACCTGGCCACGTCACCTGGCCACGTTACCTGCCACGTCACCTGCCACGTCACCTGGCCACGTCACCTGCCACAAGTTGTGGATTGTCCACTTGCCACGTCACCTGGCCACGTCACCTGGCCACGTTACCTGCCACGTCAGCTGGCCACGTCACCTGCCACAAGTTGTGGATTGTCCACTTGCCACGTCACCTGCCACGTCACCTGGCCACGTCACCTGCCACGTCACCTGGCCACATCACCTGGCCACGTCACCTGCCACGTCACCTGGCCACGTCACCTGCCACAAGTTGTGGATTGTCCACTTGCCACGTCACCTGGCCACGTCACCTGGCCACGTTACCTGCCACGTCACCTGCCACGTCACCTGGCCACGTCACCTGCCACAAGTTGTGGATTGTCCACTTGCCACGTCACCTGGCCACGTCACCTGGCCACGTTACCTGCCACGTCACCTGCCACGTCACCTGGCCACGTCACCTGCCACAAGCTGTGGATTGTCCACTTGCCACGTCACCTGGCCACGTCACCTGGCCACATCACCTGACACAAGTTGTTGATTGTCCACTTGCCACTTTACCTGCCACAAGTTGTGGATTGTCCACAATGCGATGCAAGCAATTACAGTTTTCTTTTATATTTTTTAATAGTTTTTCATCATTTGCCATCATTTTTGAGATTTCTAATGTTAAAAAATAGGTCACCTTTAAAAACGCTTATAAACGCAAACGCGGCAAAACGCCGGTACCGCGTTTAGCCGCGTTTAGCCGCGTTTAGCAGCGTTTAGCGTCTGAAACGTGAAAACTTTTGCGTCTGAACCCATTTTTTTGCTTCTGGAAAAACGAGGTTAAACGCAACTGCTTGTAAACGCCAAAAAACGAGAGTGTGTGCATGGACACATAGGATAACATTGAATGGGTTCAGGAGCAGTTGAAAAAAGCGTCCAACTGCCTCTGAACGCGCGTTCAACAGCAAATAACAGCGTCTCGTGTGCATGGGGCCTAAGGCTGGCCATACACAGACCATTCAACCAGCCAGTGGGCTGATAAAAAACAAACAAACAGATTTCCCCATCCACAAAACCAAGGTGGATGGAGAAATCCTCCCTGCTGTGTTGTTGTACTCTAAATCCGGCCATACATAGATAGAAATACAGCAGGGACTGGCCATATTTTGATCTATGTATGTGCAGGGAGATCGTACAGAAGTCGATCCACAGATCGTCTACTGTACAACCACCCTATCAAATTTAGTACGCTGATCAGTGTATTCTGATGGTGGGAGAGTCTCTCAGCTGTCAGAATGTAAAAGCTCAAAAGGGAGGATTCCACCATCCACACATACTCAAATCAGTTTTGTTTTTTTTCCAACCATTAACTCATCTTTGGTCAGCTTATGAGCGGGACTTATTTGTTTTTTCGTTCAGCCTACTGGTTGAAGGAAAAAAAAATACTAATGTATGGGCTGCCTTACTGATGCTCCCTTAAAGAAGAATGGAAATAAAACCAACAACTTTTGAGACAATGAACACCTAGGTCAGGTCTATGTACAGCATAATGTATAAAGTGCAGGAATAAAGAGAAAGTAAAAAACAAAACAACATATGAAGTAGAGCGGTGAGAATTAGCAACACAGTCACATCAGAGTCTTCCCTTACCTCAAAGTCACCAGCTTTCCCCTATACATCAGAGTCCTCCTTTACATCAAAGTCCCCAGTAGACATGTGTCATTCGTATTGTTCCAAATTGAAATTCAGACAAATTGTTTGTTATTCAGAAATTCAGATGTATCTAAATTTCCGAATTACAAAAGTAAGACTCGGTTCACACAGGGGCGACTCCGGACGCGACTTCTGGTCGCCCCGAGTTGCCCCAAGTCGCGCTATTTTTAAAAATAATTGACGTGAACGGAGCCATTTTAATGTCGCTCCGACTTCAAAAAAGGTTCCTGTACTACTTCAATCCGACTTCTAGGCGACTGCTAGGCGACCTGTACCCATTGATTTCAATGGAAGTCGCCTCAGAAGTCGGATCACTGTCTTAACAGAAGCAACTTTCCAGGAAGAAAACATACATTTCTCAGGCAAACCTCTCCCTCCCCCTCCCTCCCACACAGCTGATTCTTGTTTGATTGGCCACTGGAATGTCTCCTGTCTTGGAGGCGACTTCAAGTCCTGTTGTAAAGTCGCGCTGAGGTCGCCCCAAGTCGCGCTGTGATTCATGCTCAAGTCGTGTCTGAGTTGCCTCCCAAAGTCGTGCTGGAAGTCGTGTTGCCCCTGTGTGAACCGGCTCTTACGAATTTAAAAAAAAACAAAATATCGAAACAAAATTTCGGATGAAATTCTAATTCGAATAATTTTCAAATCGAATTTAAATCGTTTTCTAATCGAATTTGAATTATTTTCGAAATTAATTTGAATTTCCCCAGAGAGTAAAATAGAATCGAAAAGAATAGAATAGAATAGAAACAAATATAATCGAAAATAGAAGAATAGAATATAACAGAGTAAAACAGAACAGAATAGAAAATAAAAGAATATATATTTTTTTTTAAATAAAGGGATTGAATCAAAATGAAAAGAATAAAGTAAAACAGAACAAAATAGAATAGAAAATAAAGGAACAATAAAATAGAATAGAAAATAAAAAAATAGAATAAAATAAAATAGAATATAACCGTCTTCTGAAATACGAACTTTAAATGGAATCAATTTTAACGTAATTACAATAGAAAAGAATAGAATAGAAAAAAAGAATAGAATAGAAAAAAGAATAGAATAAAATAGAATATAACCTTTTTCCGAAACACGAACAGAAAAGAAAAGAATAGAAAATTAAAGAATATAATAGAATTCCAAAAACAATAGCCTAGAATAGAATATAAAGAATATAACCATTTACAAAAATGTTAATAGAATAAATTAGAATTTGAATAGAATAGAAAAGAATAGATTAGAATAAAATAGAAAATAAAAGAATAGAATTGACTAAGATAAAAAAGAAAAAATAGAATAGAAAAAAGTAATAAAATTAAATAGAATATAGCCATCTTCCGAAATTCGAATTTCAAATTGAATAAATTAGAATTTGAATAGGAAAGAAAAGAACAGATTAGAAAATAAAATAGAATAAGCAATAGAAAAGTATTGAAAGGAAAGAATATAACAATATAACCGTTTTCCAAAATTCAAATTTAGAATAGAATAAATTCAAATGTTAAAAGAATAGAGAAGAATAGAATATAAAAGAAAAGACTAGAATAGAAAATAAAATAGTAGAATAGAAAAAACAATAGAAAGAATATAACTATCTTCCAAAATTTCCATCTCAAAAAGAATAAATTCAATTTAGAATGGGATTCGATTCAAAAGCAATTCGAATTGAATTCAAATTTATTAAAATTTTCTGAATTCAGTCGAATTCGGATCGATTCAAATTTGAAAAAACGAAACAAATTCCGAAAATGAATTGAAAAAATTTAACTAAACTAATTATAAAAATAACGAATCAAAACATAACAATTTTTTTTTTTTTACGTTCTGCACATGTCTAATCCCCAGCTTCCCCCCTATGCATCAGAGTCCCCCTTACATCTGTGTCTCCAAAGTCCTACCTTACATCAGTGTACCCAGAGTTCCTCCACCTTACGTCAGAGTCTGCAGAGTCCTACCTTACAGCAGAAGAGTCCCCCCTTACATCAGAACCCGGAGGAGTGCCCCACTTGCATTAGGATGCAGCAGAGTGCCTCCTTGCATCAGAATCTGGCAGAGTTCCCCCTTATATCAGGGAGTTGCCTAGGGGGGCCAAAAACTAATATGTGGGGGGGGGGGGCGCAGCACACCCCAGCATTCCCCTAGATCCAGCCATGCAACACAGTAGCAGGCAGGGTTTACTGCACTTGGAGGAGAGATTTTCCACTAAAGAGTAACTTGGAGGGAGGAGGAGGAAACTGAGGAGTTTTTTCTGTACAATTACAGATGAAAGCAAAGCGCCCTGGTTTTTTACACTCTCTCCCTATACCAGATAGTCAGTAGCTGCTCTGGGGTGGGTGTGGGGGGTTTAGACCCCCCCTGACCCCTCCCATCTTATCTACACCCCTGCACAGATGGTTGTACAGAACGCCCCCCCAGAGATGTTATTTCTGGCTTTCCCCAGAAGTCTGAACTTACAAGTCTAATTTTGGGCATCCCCTGCATCGGCTCCGAGGACACGCTTCGGGCCCACGCGTGCGCCACTGAAGGCGTCCTAAAGAGCCGTCGTACAGCTATGACGGTTCGCGCAGGGGGGGCCAGCCTGCCGCAGTATAGCTGCGGCGGCTGGTCTGGAAGCAGTTAAAGGTTTCAGATGCTTTTATCACTTTAGCAAGATGGGACGAACAACTTGCCCCAAACTGACCATCCAATAGGATGTCTGAGCAAAAATTGAGCCATTGGCAACAGGGCCATAATGAGCGCATCAGACTTTGATATTTGCTCACAGAGACTTTACAATGTTGGAAACTCTAAGATGGACAATAATTCCCACTCCTCACTTAGAAGGGTTAAAGTGTATTTAAAACCAACAATAGTTTTTAGATTTGGATAAAGCAGGGATAGATTGCCAACCCTGTCAGGCTTAGTGTCCCCGCTAAGGAGATTCACTCTGAAATCAGTGCTACTATCAACAGGCATATGTCTCTCCATCCATTGTTTTCAGAAAGATATTTATCTATATATACCCAGCCTAAAGAGCCACATTATTTTGTACTATTTTTTTGTATTATTAGCATTAGTGTTTTATTTATGCTACATTGCCTGTTTTCAGTACAGGCGGTCCCCGAGTTACAAACATCCGAATTACAAACGACTCTTATTTACAAACGGAAGGAGACAACAGGAAGTGAGAGGAAATCTACCCCTAGGAAGGGAAATTCTCTCCTGTAAGAGTTACCCTGGGAAAAAGGTGTCTCTACTGAAACTTTGTCAACAATCCTGGTTTCCACAACAACCCAAAATTTTCAAAATCCAATTGTCATTGGGACAGAAAGTGAGGTGAAATCTTCTGAACAGGGGCACAGACAGCAAAACAAATGTTACAGGGGTGATAACCCTTCCCTATGCTATCCAAAATTTTTTTTGCCTGGAGCTACACTTAAGAAATGTACCTGTTCCAACTTGCAAGCAAATTCAACTTAAGAACAAACCAACAGACCCTGTCTTCTTTGTAACCCAGGAACTGCCTGTACACAGATTCCAGCTTGATACAGATTCCTCATGTATTTGAAATGCCACACAAAGCAGCTGGTAAAAACAAAAAAGAATAAGTATGAAACTTCATATTTAAGAGTTTGAATTGTTCATTGTTCCTAAGGTTATCTTCCATAATAGTTTTCCTTTGCCTGATGGACATATGAGTGTTAGCTTTGGTGTGTTCTTTGCTTGTGAACCTCAGACTTCATATTTTATACTTTTCTCAGAACTAGAAAGTTAAATAGAATTACTTCATACTTGTATTAAAATATGATCATATTCACAAAACTATTAACAAGTCAATGGGGCTTATTTACGAAAGGCAAATCCACTTTGCACTACAAGTGCACTAGAAGTGCACTTGGAAGTGCAGTCGCTGTAGATCTGAGGGGGACATGCAAGGAAAATAAAAAACAGCATTTTTGCTTGTACATGATTGTATGATAAAATCAGCAGAGCTTCCCCTGATTTCAGATCTTCCCCTTAGATCTACAGCGACTGCACTTTCAAGTGCACTTGTAGTGCAAAGTGGATTAGCCTTTAGTAAATTAACCCCTATCTCTCTTACACGTTTGTTTTAATTCAAGGCACTGTTTTGGTTGGAGAAAAGATATGTGTACCATATAGGTGCATCTAAAAAAAAATGGATATCATCAAAAAGTTAATTTATTTCAGTAATTCAATTCAAAGAGTGAAACTTGTATATTATATAGATTTATTACACACAGAAGTGATATATTTAAAGCATTTCTTTTTTTTTTTAATTTTGACGATTATGGCTTACAGCTAGTGAAAACCCAAAATTCAGTATCTCAGAAAATTAGAACATTACATAAGACCAATAAAAGAAGGATTTTTAATACAGAAATGTTGGCTTGCTGAAAAGTATGTCCATGTACAAGAAAATATGCACTCAATACTTGGTTGGGGCTCCTTTTGCATGAATTACTGCATCAATGCGGCATGGCATGGAGGCGATCAGCCTGTGGCACTGCTGAGGTGTTATGGAAGCCCAGGTTGTTTTGATAGTGGCCTTCATTTCATCTGCCTTTTTGGGTCTGGTGTCTCTCATCTTCCTCTTGACAATACCCCATGGATTCTCTATGGTGTTTAGGTCAGGCAAGTTTTCTGGCCAATCAGGCACAGTGATACCATAGTCATTAAACCAGGTATTCGTACTTTTAGCAGTGTGGGCAGGGGCCAAGACCTGCTGGAAAATTAAATCAGCATCTCCATAAAGCTGGTCAGCAGAGGGAAGCATGACTTTGGACTTGATAAAACACAGTGGACCAACACCAGCAGATGACACTGCTCCTTGAATCATCACTGACTGTGGAAACTTCACACTGGACCTGATCCAACTTGGATTCTGTGCCTCTCCACTCTTACAGACTCTGGGACCTTGATTTCCAAATGAAATGCAAAGGTTACTTTCATCCAAAAAGAGGACTTTGGACCACTGAGCAACAGTCCTGTCCTTTTTATCCTTAGCCCAGGTAAGACACTTCTGACGTTGTCTCAGGAGTGGCTTGACACAAGGAATGCAACAGTTGTAGCCCATGTCCTGGATTCGCCTGTGTGGTGGCTCGTGAAGCACTGACACCAGCCATAGTCCACTGCTTGTGAATCTCCTCCAAATTCTTGAATGGTTTTGCTTCACAATCCTCTCAAGGCTGTGGTTATCCCCGTTGCTTGTGCACCTTTTTCTACCACACTTTTTCCTTTCACTCAACTTTCCATTATTATGCTTGGATACAGCACTCTGTGAACAGCCAGCTTCTTTATCAATGACCTTTTGTGACTTACCCTCCTTGTGGAGGGTGTCAATGACTGTCATCTGGAGAACTGTCAAGTCAGAAGTCTTCCCCATGATTATGTAACCCAGTGGTTCTTTACCTCAGTCCTCAAGTACTCCCAACAGGCCATGTTTTGGGAATTTCTCTTAGATAAAATAGCTGTCCAAAATACCAAGTCATTGACTCTGATTTAAAACACCTGTGCAAGATAAAGGGAAACCTGCAAACATGGCCTGTTGGGGGTACTTGAGGACTGAGGTTGAGAACCACTGGTGTAACTTACTTAACCAGACTGAGAGACCATTTAAAGGCTCAAGAAACCTTTGCAGGTGTTTTGAGTTAATTAGCTGATTAGAGTGTGACACCATGAGTATACAATATTGAACTTTTTCACAATATTCAAACTTTCTAAAACTGAATTTTGGGTCTTCACTAGATGGAAGCCATAATCATCAAAATTAAAATTAAGAAATGCTTCAAATGTATCACTCTGTGTGTAATGAATCTACAGTATATAATATGAGTTTCATTTTTTGAATTGAATTACTGAAATAAATAAACTTTTTGATCATATTCAAATTTTTTGAGATGCACCTGTACAGTATACTTCATGGACTAGGACATGTAATATGTATGTGTATATATATATATACAAAGCTCCCAACTGTGCCTGATTTAGAGGGACTGCCCCTGATTTGGAACAAAGTCCCTCTGCCCCTCTCTCCTCCTCATTTGTCCCTCTTTTTGGTATGATCTATATAGTTGTATGTAGCACTACCACCGTAGGAGCTGCTGGTTTTTGTTTTGGGTCTGCACTCTGCCTGTCCACCCCTGAAGTTTGGCTCAATCCCCTCCTTGGCACAACTGGACAATAATATGATTGTGGAACCCAATGGCAATAGGGGACCACAATAATACCACACAGTAATATATATATATATTTAAATATTGTTACCTTGGTGCTGGTCACCTGTCCCACAGCTGCAACAGACAGAGTCCCACACAAGATGTAGCTTAACCAGTGGTAAAGTGTTTACTTGGCAATAGAATAAAACAATGGTTACACAGGCAAGATTGACTACACACAGCTTGTAAAAGTTAATGGGACACAACTGGTACGGAATTTCTTTAACACAAGACCCAATTATCATACCCTGAGTCAGATGTGAATGAATGTGTGGTGGAGAATTCTCCCAATACTATGGCATTGGCACTGGGACCCCTCTCCACCAAGGCTCACACAAATCACCAAACAACAAAGCACAGATGCAATGCAAACAGTTACATTAAACCTTATAGTTCATATGGCCATATGACTCCCTCTAGCAGGCAGTCCAACAAGTGAGTGTCCTGTTGTAGAACTTCTGAAAGTAAATTAAGTGGATGACTGTTCCTTTAAATGTCAGTTAGTCTTCTGTTAGCTGCGTTGGTGCACTTATCTATTTGTATTCCAATAAACAAGGTGAAGAGAAATGATAATCACTTGAAGCATTTAGTGTATGGGTAAGATAAACACTAGTTCTTCCCAGCCGCTGTATCACTTTCAGGTGTAACGTATCCCTACTTGCGGCACTGCAGATGCCAGCAAGTACACGTGGAACTATGGAAACCACCTTCCTGCGACCCAGTTAACTATTGTTGATAGGCAAGTGCCTTCTCACCAAATGAGGCCTCGCCTCGCCGGTACACTCCGTCTGGAACCTCTCCTTGT
The DNA here is from genome assembly GCA_029206835.1 of Rana muscosa. Taxonomy (NCBI): domain Eukaryota; kingdom Metazoa; phylum Chordata; class Amphibia; order Anura; family Ranidae; genus Rana; species Rana muscosa. The sequence continues at coordinate 688,747,591 of CM055116.1, read as the reverse complement.
TCTCAATCTCTCGGTAACACAAGGCCCCTGGTCCTCCGTGCAGCTGCTCACAAGGTGCCGGTTGATGGGTGACTCCGGATGCCGTGAAGTGTAGACCGGTCCCTCTCTGGTCGATCAGCGAGGCTGTCCACAAGGATCCCTTTGTCAGGCGATCCGCTCTCTCTGTAACTTTAGGCCCAGGCTTCTCCAGCCTAGGTGCGCTCATAGCAGGCCTCTTGCCTGTTGAAGATGGCGTCCCAAGAGAGCGAGCTGAGGCCCCTCCTGTTCCTTAAATCAGTTCTCCCAGCAGGCTGTGCGTAGCGCATTGCATTTTGGTAGTACCGTGGGATTTGTGGGTATTGTAGTCTCAATCCAACCCATGGCAATAGAATCTCTGCCTCTTGCACTATCATACCCATAATGCTTTGTTCTTGACATGACTGAATCAAACAACTTCAATAATATAACGCAAAACGGGCACCAAAAGGGAGCTAAGTTCCTAATTAGGTATTAATTGCAGTCTGTTAAAGTATGTTCAATAATGACACCTTGCTACATGTATATAAAATGCACTTTTTATCTTTCGAAAAGTGTTTCCCAGTGCTAAACATTTCATCCGATTTCTAAATTGCTGCATTTGTGAATTTCAAAAGCCAGTATAAAGGAATAGTATTGGTAAAAAGAAAGCACTTGTGGATTTAACTAATAATTTTTTTGTATAATTCTCCTTGGCAGGGGGTATGTCCTATGCCCATATACATTTGCTAATAGGTGTTCCTCATTCCCATCTCAAAAATTTGCATATATATTGTCACATTATGAAAGGCGAGGTGATTGATGGACGTTATGTTTGAGCTCACATGCGTTCATATGCAGGGAACTAAGGTGGAATCTGATCTGGGTTTTACCAGCCACCTTGGCAGGGTTGGTTCGGGACCAGATTTTTCGGTCCGCTTGTGTCCACCAACAGGTTGTATAAATTACGCAGGACTAGAGCAAAGGATTGCTTTTGACATGATAGAGCTGCTTATGTGAAGTTTGCTTTGTGAGAGAAATAAAAGGTTTGTATTATGTTTCTTTTGTGGGCGACGGGGAGAAGCCCTTCACCCCTGAGTTAGAAACCTGCAAATGTTTAGTTAGTGCCTGGATGGCAAGGATTTATTTTCTGTTTTGTTTGTTTAATTTTCATGCAATCTTTTAAAATAAAAAAACTGCCATTTTGACTACCTTTTTCCCAGGGTAGGTGATCCCCATTGAGCTAACCCCTGACATATGGTGGAGGATGCGGGCATCTTCCTGAACAAGTGGAAAGATAGAGGATGTGTTAAGAGCCCTGCTGCAGGCCACTGCAACCCAGCAGGAAACCAATCACCAGCAGCAGGAAGCCAACTGCCAGGTCGCAGAGGCCACTGTAGCGCAGCAGGAGGCAAATCGTCAGTTTGCAGAGGCCCTGGTGGAATTAAAGAAGGGGTTTACAGGTCATTTGCCAGTGGAACAGAAAATGGTGCATGCCAGCTACTACCTGTAGAATAAGATGACAACTGAAGATGATGTGGAAGCTTATCTTGCAACTTTTGAAAAAATCACTTTTTGGGAAGGATACAAAAAGAGCAATGGGCAGACGAGAACCCCAAAAGGCCTATTATGACCTGGATCCAGATGCCACCCAGGACTATGAGACACAGAAGGCTGAGATACTTTCATGCCCGGGCTCAGCGGGTGCATAAGTGGGCATACAGTACTGACAAGCCACCCTGCTCCCAGATGTATGACTTGATACACCTCACCAAGAAGTGGCTGCAGTCAGAGACTTTGTCAGGCCCCAAGATTATGGAGCGTGTGATCATGGACTGGTTTTTGCATGTGCTCCCTGCCACTTTGAGAAAGTAAGTCAGCCATGGGGACCCAAAGTCTCTAAACCAGCTGGTGGACCTGGGGGAGAGATATACGGCTGCTGAGAGGACTTGTTGAACCCATCCGTGCCCCAGTCCAATGATTCTATGGGTGAAAAACTATCCGGAGGATTCAGTAAGACTGTTCCAGGATTCAAGGGCTCAGGGAAAAACTACAAGACTGTGGCTACAGATAATGAGAATTTGGGTTCAGGACCTGAAGACTGGCCAAATAGGTCAGGAAGGTCTCTATGGCCATTTAAATGACTGGGTACAGAACACATAAAGTGTTATCGTTGCCATGCGTTAGGTCATATTGCTGCCAACTGTTCCCTAAATGATGAACCAATGCAATAAATAATGCTTATTTGAGAAAACATATGTCTCTTTTTGCACAGGTGGCGTGTACTGCATCATGTCAGGGAAGCATGGAAAAACAAATGTGTGTGATTTCAGTTGATGGAAAGCCAGTCACTGCTCTGCTAGATTCTGGTAGTGTTGTGACATTAGTTAAAGGTGATTGTGTAAATCTTGCAAAGTTACACACTAGCACTATTGGGGTTATTTGCATACATGGTGACACACGTGACTACCAGACTGCTGTGGTTAAGGTTGATACCCCTTGGGGCATGGTGACACATTCAGTGGGGGTGGTACGCTCAGTGCTTTATAAAGCCCTAGTGGGGGGAGATTTTCCACACTTTTGGAGTTTGTAGGAAAAAAAAAGAGTCAGGAGGACAGAGCTACCCCTGCTGAGGAAATGCCAGAACTCACCGCAGACCCTTTTGATGGCAAAGTTGAAAGGGAAACTGTTGGTGTGTCCAAGGAAGTGGTAGATCATTTTCCTTTTTCTGTAATGGCTGGGGAGCAGAATGATCTGGAATCCCACCCCCAGCTTGAGGATAATGAACAAGAAATGATCTCTGATTCTAATAGTTAGAGTGGGCAGAATGTGGCGACTGACTTAGAAATCAGGAAGGTTGATTTTTGTACGGAACAATTAAGAGACACCATACTCAATAGAGCCAGAGAAAACATTAAAATGATGAATGGGGAACCTGTTGAACCCAATGTATGAGGTGTCTTTTCCCTACATAGCTTGTAAAAAAATAACTGCTGTATCAGGTGGTAAAACAAGAGGAGGAGGAGGTAGAGCAGTTAGTGGTTTGCCAGATGGTATTAGATTTAGCCCATGGTCATGTAATAGGTGGACAACTGGGTACAGAGAAAACCAAGGAGAGTATAGCCGAGATTATTTTGGCCTGGTTTACATGCAGATGTCAAAGAATACTGTGAGTCATGCCCAGAGTGTCAGTATTTTGCACCATCGCCCCATTTTTGCAGTCGGCTGGTGCCATTACCAATATTTGAAGTGCCTTTTAAAAGACTTGCCATGGATCTGGTGGGACCAGTAGTAAAGTCTGCCCGGGGCCATCAGCACCTACTGGTAATACTGGATTATGCCACACGGTATCCTGAAGCCATTCCCTTGTGTAATCACTCAGCTAAGACCATTGTCAAAGAGCTTGTCCAGGTATTTAGTCATGTGGGTATTCCAAAAGAGATATTAATGGATCAAGACACACCATTTATGTCCAGAGTCGCTAAAGAATTGTGTAAATTGTTAAAAATCTCCCATCTCAGTACCTCTGTCTACCACCCCCAAACTGATGGTCTTCTGCAGAGATTTAACAAAATGCTCAAAAACACGTTAAACAAGATGGTGGAGAAAGATGGGAGAAATTGGGATTTTTTGCTGCCATAACTTATATTTGCCATACAATAGGTACCTCAGGCATCTACAGGGTATTACCCATTTGAACTACTGTATGGTAGACATCCAAGAGGATTGCTAGATGTCGCAAAAGAAATGTGGGAGGGAGAGACCACACCTTATAGAATCATCATCGGGCATATCTCACTGATGCAAGAGAGAATCACGGCTGTCATGCCGCTTGTACAGGAACATGTGGAGCAAACCCAGGAGGCCCAGAGAAGGGTTTATAATCGGGGTGCCAAGACCTGAACCTTCAACCCTGGTGATAGAGGGCTGATACTTGTCCCCACGGTTGCGGGTAAATTCTTAGAAAAGTGGCAAAGTCCCTTTGAAATTATGGAAAGTGTAGGGGAAGTAAACTACAAAGTTTACCAGCAAGGAAAAAGGAAACCAAAGCAAACATATCACATTAATCTCTTGAAACCTTGGAAGGACAGAGAGACTTTACTGGCAGTCCCAACACCCCAAAAGGACATGTCCCCTGGGACACCTGAAGTACCCATAATTGAAACCTTGTCAGTGGCCCAACAGAAGGACGTTAAAGAGCGTGTGAGTAAAAATAGAGACTTTTTCTCTTACCTGCCACAGTTATACAGCATGACATAATTACGGAACCAGGTGTCCGCGTAAATGTAAAGCCCTATAGAATACCCAAAGCTAGGCGAGAAGCAGTTGCAAATGAAATAAAGAACATGTTAGAGGGCTTGATAGAGGAGTCCCACAGTGACTGATCAAGTCCCATAGTGTTGTTCCCAGGTGGAACTTTAAGGTTTTGTAATGATTTCAGGAAGTTGAACAGTGTGTCCAAATTCGATGCATACCCAATGCCCCGGGTTGATGAGCTTGTTGACAGATTGGAAAGTGACCGGTACATAACTACTTTAGATCTGACTAAAGGTTATTGACAGATACCCCTAACAGAATGTACAAAAGAGAAAACAGTGTTTTCTACCCCCGAAGGGTCTTTCCAGTATAAGCGGATGCCTTTTGGTTTGCATGGTGCTCCTGCCTCATTCCAGAGAATGATGGATAAGACATTAGCCCACATGGCCAATACGCAGCTGCCTATTTGGACGATGTAGTCATCCACAGCCCAGATTGGGAATCTCATTTGCATACAGTAGTGGATTCTTTTAGGAAAGCAGGACTCTGCCAACCCCAGAAAGTCTGCCATAGGCTTGGAGGAGCCTAAATACCTTGGCTACATTATTGGCTGAGGGCTGATCAAGCCTCAGATCAATAAAATTGAGGCAGTTCAAAAGTAGCCCCAACCTATAAATAAAAAGCAAGTTTGTGCATTTCTTGGGATCACAGGATACTACAGGCATTTTATACCCAATTGTGCCACCATTGCAGCCCCACTGACAGATCTGACGAAGGGTAAAGGGTCGGTCATGATTAAATGGAATCCTGAGGCAGAGAAGGCATTTCATATGTTGAAGCAAGCTCTTTGTGTACAACCTGTGCTCGTGAGCCCAGAGTTCACAAAGGAGTTTGTGGTACAGACAGTCGCCTCTGATGTGGGACTGGGTGCGGTACTGTCCCAAATCAGAGATGGTGAGGAGCACCCAGTGGTCTACCTGAGCAGAAAGCTGAACAGACATGAGAAAAACTATGCCATTGTTGAGAAGGAATGTTTAGCTATCAAATGGTATAAGAAAAGAGGGGGGTGGAGGCGCCAACTAAAATAATCCTACTGTGATAGATAATGTAAGTATAGTATTGATACTTACAGGTTCACTTGCAAATGATGTCCATCGAGGATGGGGGTGTTCTGAGTAGGGATGAGCTTCGAGTTCGAGTCAAACTCATGTTCGACTCGAACATTGCCTGTTCGCCCGTTTGCCGAACAGCGAACAATTTGGGGTGTTCGCACAAATTCGAAAAGTCTATGGGAGAAATCTAAAGTGCTAATTATAAAGGCTTATATGCAAGTTATTGTCATAAAAAGTGTTTGGGGACCCGGGTCCTGCCCCAGGGGACATGTATCAATGCAAAAAAAAGTTTTAAAAACGGCAGTTTTTTTGGGAGCAGTGATTTTAATAATGCTTAAAGTGAAACAATAAAAGTGAAATATTCCTTTAAATTTTATACCTGGGGGGTGTGTATAATATGCATGTAAAGTCGCGCTTGTTTCCCCGTGCTTAGAACTGTCCCTGCACAAAATGTAATTTCTGAAGGAAAAAAAGTCATTTAAAACTCACTCGCGGCTATTAATGAATTGTCGGCTCCCGGCAATACATAGAAAAGTCATTGATAATAAAAAAAAAAAGCGTGGGGGTCCCCCCAAATTCAATTACCAGGCCCTTCAGGTCTGGTATAGATATTAAGGGGAGCCCTGCCGCAAATGAAAAAAAAAATAATGCGTGCGGTTCCCCCCAAATATCCATACCAGGCCCTTCAGACCTGGCATGGATTTTAAGGGTAACTCCACCCCAAATAAAAAAAAATGGCGTGGAGTCCCCCCAAAAATCCATACCAGACCCTTATCCGAGCACGCAACCTGGCTGGCCGCAGGAAAAGAGGGGGGGACGAGAGAGCGCCCCCCCTCCTGAACCGTACCAGGCCACATGCCCTCAACATGGGGAGGATGTCCCCATGTTGATGGGGACAAGGGCCTCATCCCCACAACTAGTGATGAGCCGAACACCCCCGGGTTCGGTTCGCACCAGAACCCGCGAACGGACCGGAAGTTCGAACGAACATTAGAACCCTATTAAATACAATGGATGCGAACGTTCGAATTCTAAAGTGCTAATTATAACAACTATTATGCATGTTATTGTCCTAAAAAGGGTTTGGGAACCCGGGTTCTGCACCAGGGGACATGTATCAATGCAAAAAGAAGTTTTAAAAACGGTCGTTTTTCGGGAGCAGTCATTTTAATGATGCATAAAGTGAAAAAAAAAAAGTCAAATATTCCTTTAAATATCGTACCTGGGGGGTGTCTAAAGTATGCCTGTGAAGTGCCACGTGTTTCCCGTGTTTAGAACTGTCCCTGCACAAAATGACACTTCTAAAGGAAAAAAAAGCCATTTAAAACTGCTTGCGGCTTTAATGTAATGTCTGGTCCCGGTAATATGGATGAAATTCTTTAAGAAAAATGGCATAGCTACCCCATGACCCCCCCCCCCCCTACCCCAGCCCATTACCAGCCCCTTTGGGTCTTGTATGGATATTAAGGGGAACCCCGCACATAAAATAAAAAAGGCCCTATATACTCTGAACAGCCGTATACAGGCGGTGCATACAAGACAGGGACTGTAGGTTTGTTCTTATGTAGAATCTGTTTGTAATTTTGAACAGGTACATTGTTGAAGTGTAGCTCCAGCCCAAAAATCTATTTTTAAACTTTTTGGAAAACATAGGTAAGGGTTATCACCCCTGTAACATTTGTTTTGCTGTCTGTGCCCCTGTTCAGAACATTTCACCTCACTTTCCGTCCCAATGACAACTGTTTTTGAAATGTGGTGTTTTTCTTGAAACAAGGATTGCTGATAAAGCATCAGTACAGAGGAGACACCTTTCTCCCATATTTATTCTTACAGGAGAGAATTTTCCTTCCTAGTGGTAGATTTCCTCTCACTTCCTGTTGTCTTCTTGCGTTTGCAAGTAGGAGTCGTTTGTAAGTTGGATGTTTGAAAGTAGGGACCTGCCGTATATACTCTGCAGAAATAGGCCCCTTAGTTGTTGGTGTTGGCACAACACTGTAAGCACTCACAGTTACTCTTGGTTGGTGCTGGAACGCCCTGCTGTCAACTATTATATCAGGAATTTTAATTACATATAATTGTTGAACAGTGGTAGTAAAAATTGGGCCTTTGATGGTGGTGCTGGTGCCACAACACTGTAAGCCCTGACAGTTACTCTTGGTGGGTGCAGCAATGGGCCCTGCTGTGAATTATTAGATCAAGAATTGTAATTACATGCCCCTGTTGAACAGGGGCTGAAAAATTGGGCCTTAGGCACTGGTGGCACAACACTGCAACCCCTCACAGATACTGTACTTGGAGCACAGCAATGAGCCCTGTTGCAAAGTATTGCTTCAAAAATTGTAATGACACGCCCCTGTTAAACAGGGGCTGAAAAATTGGGCCTTAGGCACTGGTGGCACAACACTGCAACTCCTCACAGATACTGTACTTGGAGCACAGCAATGAGCCCTGTTGCAAAGTATTGCTTCAAAAATTGTAATTACACGCCCCTGTTAAACAGGGGCTGAAAAATTGGGCGTTAGGCACTGGTGGCGGCACCCATAAACAAAAATGATCTTCCAAGCTATCATCATCAATCGTATCATTGAGGACTCGGAGGAGGAGGATAGCCAGTCAACATAACAGCACAGGCACTCAGCATCAGCATCAGTCTTGAAGGGATGTGACATTTTAAAATCAATTAGTCTGTTATATCAGCATCAGGTGTGTGGTAGCTGGTGGTGATCCAAGACTGGTTCATCTTGATGAAAGTCAGTCGATCAACCGAGTCGGTGGACAGGCGCACCCTGTGATCCGTGACAAATCCTCCAGCAGCACTGAATGTGCGTTCCGAAAGAACGCTGGATGCAGGACAGGCCAGTAGCTCAATTGCATACTGTGCAAGCTCTGGCCAGTGATCCATCCTCAAGACCCAGTAAGCCAGAGGATTTTCGGTGGGGAAGGTGTCCAAGTCTGACCTTGCCCCTAGATATTCCTGCACCATGTTTATCAGACGCTGGCGATGGTTGCTGGAACCAATCATACTTTGGGGCTGCGGACTAAAGAATTGTCTGAACGCATCGGTCAGACGGCCACCTTCCCCACCGCTCCTTCTTTGACTGGCCGAAGCCTCAGCAACTCGTTGTCCAGGACCAGGAGTTTGCAACCTCCCAGTCTCTGGGAACGCGTTGCACAGACCTTTCTGCAAGGCCTCCCGGAGTTGTCTCATCCTCTGCTCCCTCTGCGACGGTAACATAAGGTCCGCAACCTTACCCTTGTACCGTGGATCAAGGAGAGTGGCCAGCCAGTAATGGTCCCTCTCCTTGATCCGAAGAATACGAGGATCCTTCCGCAGACTTTGCAGGATCAGGGAGGCCATGCAGCGTAGGTTTGCTGAGGCATTCGCTCCGGAGTCCTCTGGGTCACTAAGGACGACATGATCCGCAGCCACCTCCTCCCAGCCACGTACAAGTCCACTGGTTTCTTGGGACTGTAAATCATCCCTAAAAGACTGCTGCTGATGATGCTGAGTGCCAGCCTCCACCTCCATGCTGACACAATCCTCCTCCTCCTCCTCCTCCTCCTCCTCCTCTTCCTGTGCGATGGGTGGGACAGAAGGAACACTGTCTGGGTAAAGGGGGCCTTGAGAGGCAAGGAAGTCCTCCTCTTCCTGCCTCTGTTCTGCCTCAAGTGCCCTGTCCATTATTCCACGCAGCGTGTGCTCCAACAGGTGGACAAGAGGTACAGTGTCACTGATGCATGCACTGTCACTGCTCACCATCCTCGTGGCCTCCTCAAATGGTGCCAGGACAGTGCATGCATCCCTGATCATGCCCCACTGGCGTGGAGAAAAAAAACCAAGCTCCCCTGACCCTGTCCTGGTGCCGTAGTCGCACAGGTACTCATTGATGGCCCTCTGCTGCGTGTGCAGCCGCTGCAGCATGGCCAACGTTGAGTTCCACCTGGTGGGCATGTCACATATAAGGCGGTTCTTGGGCAGGTTCAACTCCTTTTGCAGCTCAGCCAGGCGAGCACTGGCATTATAAGATCTGCGGAAATGCACACAGACTTTCCTGGCCTGCCTCAGGACATCCTGTAAGCCCGGGTACCTGCCCAAGAACCGCTGCACCACCAGGTTAAGGACGTGAGCCACACAGGGCACATGGGTCAGTTGTCCCTGTCGGAGGGCGGAGAGGAGGTTGGTGCCATTGTCGCAAACCACCATTCCTGGCTTAAGCTGGCGTGGCGTCAACCACCTCTCGGCCTGGCCCTGCAGAGCAGACAGGACCTCTGCCCCAGTGTGGCTTCTGTCCCCCAAACACACCAGCGCAAGCACGGCATGGCATCTTTTTGCCTGCGTACTTGCGTAGCCCCGTGAACGGCTACGGAGCACCGCTGGTTCATAGGACAAACCACAGGAAGAGGCCATGGAGGAAGAAGAAGAGGAGGGGGTGGAGGAGAGAGGTGTGTCACAACCAGTAGTAGCATTTTGGAGGCGTGGCGGTGGGACAACCTCCAACACTACTGCACCTTGTCCTGAATCCTTCCCAGCTGCCAAAAGAGTGACCCAATGGGCCGTGAAAGAAAGGTAACGTCCCTGTCCATGCCTGCTGGACCATGAGTCAGCGGTAATATGCACCTTACCGCTGACCGCCCTGTCCAGCGAGGCCAAGACATTGCCTTCCACATGCCGGTAGAGAGCCGGAATAGCCTTCCGTGAGAAAAAGTGGCGTTTGGGAACCTGCCACTGAGGAACCGCACATTGCACAAACTCACGGAAGGGGGCCGAGTCTACCAACTGAAAAGGCAGCAGTTGAAGCGCTAGCAATTTAGCCAAGCTAGCATTCAACCGCTGGGCATGTGGATGGCTGGGAGTGAACTTCTTTCGACGGTCCAGCAGCTGGGGCAGGGAAATTTGCCTGCTAGAATCGGACGTCGGTGTACTGCTAGCAGAGTGGGCGCAAGTACTTGGCTGTGACACACCTAATTCTACACCTTCATTCCTCTCAGTGCATGTTTCAGAGAGGACTGAAGTTATAGTGGGGTTGGAGATCCCAGCTGATGCGGTGCAAGGAGAGGTCCGCTTTGTTCTTTGGTGTGGGTCTTTGAGGTAGGCTTGCCAACGAGCTGCATGGCAGGTCAACATATGTCTGGTCAGGCATGTGGTACCCAAGCGGCTGATGTTTTGGCCACGCGATATACGCTTGAGACATATGTTGCAAACAGCAGCTGTGCGATCTGATGCACTAGCCTCAAAAAAGGCCCACACCAAAGAACTTTTTGAATGACGGGCAGAGGCAGCGCCCTGCACAGGCGGAGCTCTGCGGTGTGATTCCGTCGGTGTACTGCCCTTACGCTGGCCACCAAAGGGCATCCTGCCTCGTTGGAGATGTGCCTCCTCCTCATCCTCCTCCTCCTCCTCTCTCCTATTAGGCACCCACGTGGAGTCATTGACCTCATCATCCCCTCCCTCCTCATCACTGGAGCCAATCTGGCAGTATGCTGCAGCTGCTGGAACATGACTGCCAGATTGGTGTCCTTCTTGAGCATCCCCTCTGTCTGCTCTCACGCTACTGCCTTCCTCTAGCTGGGTTTCATCATCAGACCCTTCGAAACGCTGGGCATCCTCCTGGAGCATGTACCCAACACTGTGCTGAAACAGTTCGGGGGACTCCTCAGGAGGAGGACATGGTGGGTCTAGGGAAGGAGTGACTGATGATTTGTCTGACATTGATACCAGGGAAGACGACGCTTTGGCAGCTGCTTTTCCAGTACCCTGAGCCTGGGTGAGAGAGGATGAGGAGGAGGAGGAGGGCTTGGTCATCCACTCTACCAAGTCTTCGGCATGATGTGGCTCAACATGTCCAGCTGCCGAAAAGAAGGACAAGCGTGTCCCATGGCCATGTGCTGATGACAATGCACCGCGTCCACGACCAGCACTGTTGCCCCCAGACACAGAGCCTGCTTGCCCTCTTTTATTGCCTCCTGACTGTCTGCCTCTCCTTGTTTGCCTTCCAGACATTCTAATAGATGGCCTGCAGGGAGATGGGAAAAAAGCAATAAGGGCTACCTTCAGGTGTCCTTCTCTGTCCCTGGAAACAAGGACTTGCAGAGTGAAAGAAAAAAAACACTCTCCCTACCTACAGTTTTCTGTCCCTAGAAAAAATGTTTTTTTTAATCACAATATAGCACAAGGAAAATTAACTCACTGTCCTTACAGGTCCCTGGAAACAAGGACTTGCAGAGTGAAAGAAAAAAAACACTCTCCCTACCTACAGTTTTCTGTCCCTAGAAAAAAATGTTTTTTTTAATCACAATATAGCAAAAGGACAATTCACTCACTGTCCTTCCAGGTCCCTGGAAACAAGGACTTGCAGAGTGAAAGAAACTGACACTGTCCCTACCTAGAGTTTTCTGTCCCTGGAATAAATGTTTTTTTCAGCACAATATAGCACAAGGACAATTAACTCACTGTCCTTACAGGTCCCTGGAAACAAGGACTTGCAGAGTGAAAGAAAAAAAATACTCTCCCTACCTACAGTTTTCTGTCCCTAGAAAAAAATGTTTTTTTTAATCACAATATAGCAAAAGGACAATTCACTCACTGTCCTTCCAGGTCCCTGGAAACAAGGACTTGCAGAGTGAAAGAAACTGACACTGTCCCTACCTAGAGTTTTCTGTCCCTGGAATAAATGTTTTTTTCAGCACAATATAGCACAAGGACAATTAACTCACTGTCCTTACAGGTCCCTGGAAACAAGGACTTGCAGAGTGAAAGAAAAAAAATACTCTCCCTACCTACAGTTTTCTGTCCCTAGAAAAAAATGTTTTTTTTAATCACAATATAGCAAAAGGACAATTCACTCACTGTCCTTCCAGGTCCCTGGAAACAAGGACTTGCAGAGTGAAAGAAACTGACACTGTCCCTACCTAGAGTTTTCTGTCCCTAGAATAAATGTTTTTTTTAATCACAATATAGCAAAAGGACAATTCACTCACTGTCCTTCCAGGTCCCTGGAAACAAGGACTTGCAGAGTGAAAGAAACTGACACTGTCCCTACCTAGAGTTTTCTGTCCCTAGAATAAATGTTTTTTTTAATCACAATATAGCAAAAGGACAATTCACTCACTGTCCTTCCAGGTCCCTGGAAACAAGGACTTGCAGAGTGAAAGAAACTGACACTGTCCCTACCTAGAGTTTTCTGTCCCTAGAATAAATGTTTTTTTTAATCACAATATAGCAAAAGGACAATTCACTCACTGTCCTTCCAGGTCCCTGGAAACAAGGACTTGCAGAGTGAAAGAAACTGACACTGTCCCTACCTAGAGTTTTCTGTCCCTAGAATAAATGTTTTTTTTAATCACAATATAGCAAAAGGACAATTCACTCACTGTCCTTCCAGGTCCCTGGAAACAAGGACTTGCAGAGTGAAAGAAACTGACACTGTCCCTACCTAGAGTTTTCTGTCCCTAGAATAAATGTTTTTTTTAATCACAATATAGCAAAAGGACAATTCACTCACTGTCCTTCCAGGTCCCTGGAAACAAGGACTTGCAGAGTGAAAGAAACTGACACTGTCCCTACCTAGAGTTTTCTGTCCCTAGAATAAATGTTTTTTTTAATCACAATATAGCAAAAGGACAATTCACTCACTGTCCTTCCAGGTCCCTGGAAACAAGGACTTGCAGAGTGAAAGAAACTGACACTGTCCCTACCTAGAGTTTTCTGTCCCTAGAATAAATGTTTTTTTTAATCACAATATAGCACAAGGAAAATTAACTCACTGTCCTTACAGGTCCCTGGAAACAAGGACTTGCAGAGTGAAAGAAAAAAAACACTCTCCCTACCTACAGTTTTCTGTCCCTAGAAAAAAATGTTTTTTTTAATCACAATATAGCAAAAGGACAATTCACTCACTGTCCTTCCAGGTCCCTGGAAACAAGGACTTGCAGAGTGAAAGAAACTGACACTGTCCCTACCTAGAGTTTTCTGTCCCTGGAATAAATGTTTTTTTCAGCACAATATAGCACAAGGACAATTAACTCACTGTCCTTACAGGTCCCTGGAAACAAGGACTTGCAGAGTGAAAGAAAAAAAATACTCTCCCTACCTACAGTTTTCTGTCCCTAGAAAAAAATGTTTTTTTTAATCACAATATAGCAAAAGGACAATTCACTCACTGTCCTTCCAGGTCCCTGGAAACAAGGACTTGCAGAGTGAAAGAAACTGACACTGTCCCTACCTAGAGTTTTCTGTCCCTAGAATAAATGTTTTTTTTAATCACAATATAGCAAAAGGACAATTCACTCACTGTCCTTCCAGGTCCCTGGAAACAAGGACTTGCAGAGTGAAAGAAACTGACACTGTCCCTACCTAGAGTTTTCTGTCCCTAGAATAAATGTTTTTTTTAATCACAATATAGCAAAAGGACAATTCACTCACTGTCCTTCCAGGTCCCTGGAAACAAGGACTTGCAGAGTGAAAGAAACTGACACTGTCCCTACCTAGAGTTTTCTGTCCCTAGAATAAATGTTTTTTTTAATCACAATATAGCAAAAGGACAATTCACTCACTGTCCTTCCAGGTCCCTGGAAACAAGGACTTGCAGAGTGAAAGAAACTGACACTGTCCCTACCTAGAGTTTTCTGTCCCTAGAATAAATGTTTTTTTTTAAGCACACTATAGCAGAAGCACAAAACACACTGACACTCTCCCTACCTATCCTTCTCTTTCCCTAAACTAAAGGAATCCAGGTTAAGCAAGAAAGAAATAACAGTCACTGTCCCTGCCTATGCTACTCTATCCCTGCTCCGGAACACACTACACTAGGCCGCCGTGCTGGCGGCCTTTTATAGTGTGGGGCGTGTACTAAACACCCTCAGCAATAATTGGCCACAGGCATCCTGCCTGTGGCCAATCATTGCTCTCCTCGCTGCCGGCGCTGTGATTGGCCAAGCATGCGGGGTCACAGTGCATGCTTGGCCAATCACAGCGCCTGGATGACACTGCGATGGCGTAGTGCATTGTGGGCCGTTCGCGTCACTCGAATTTGGCGCGAACGGCCCAAATCGTTCGATCTTCGTCGAACGATCGAACAGCCAATGTTCGAGTCGAACGTATGTTCGACTCGAACACGAAGCTCATCCCTACCCACAACCCTTGCCCGGTGGTTGTGGGGGTCTGCGGGCAGGGGGCTTATCGGAATCTGGAAGACCCCTTTAACAAAGGGGACCCCCAGATCCCGCCCCCCCCTATGTGAATTGGTAAGGGGTACCCCTACCATTTCACGAAGAAAGTGTAAAAAAATTAAAAAAAAAAACCACACAAACACCTTGGGAAAGTCCTTTATTAAAAAAAAGAAAAAAAAGAAAAACATTCCAGCGATGAAATCCAGTGTCCCTCGGCGATCCGATGTCCAGCGCTGTCCGTCATTGGCTGAGCCTGAGCGGACCTGATGGGGAACTTCCTCCGCAGTCTATTAAATGTATAGACCCGCCCCTTCTAAAGTTCCCCATCAGGTCCGCTCAGTCAATGACTAGGTGTAAGGCTAAGCGGACCAGATGCGGAACGTGAGAAGGGGCGGGTCTATTCATGTATTACACAGTGAAGGAAGTTCCCCATCAGGTCCGCTCAGGCCAATGACGTAGGCGGGGTCTGACATACCGAGGGGGCGGACCTGATGGGGAACTTCCTTCACTGTGTAATTCATGAATATACCCTCCCCTTCTCATGTTCCGCATCTGGTCCGCTTAGCCTTACACCTAGTCATTGGCTGAGCGGACCTGATGGGGAACTTTAGAAGGGGCGGGTCTATTCATGTATTACACAGTGAAGGAAGTTCCCCATCAGGTCCGCCCCCTCGTATGTCAGACCCCGCCTACGTCATTGGCCTGAGCGGACCTGATGGGGAACTTCCTTCACTGTGTAATACATGAATAGACCCACCCCTTCTCATGTTCCGCATCTGGTCCGCTTAGCCTTACACCTAGTCATTGGCTGAGCGGACCTGATGGGGAACTTTAGAAGGGGCGGGTCTATACATTAAATAGACTGCGGAGGAAGTTCCCCATCAGGTCCGCTCAGGCTCAGCCAATGACGGACAGCGCTGGACATCGGATCACCGCGGGACACTGGATTTCATCGCTGGAATGTTTTTTTTTTTAATAAAGGACTTTTTCAAGGTGTTTGTGTGTTTTTTTTACACTTTCTTCGTGAAATGGTAGGGGTACCCCTTACCAATTCACATAGGGGGGCGGGATCTGGGGGTCCCCTTTGTTAAAGGGGTCTTCCAGATTCCGATAAGCTCCCTGCCCGCAGACCCCCACAACCACCGGGCAAGGGTTGTGGGGATGAGGCCCTTGTCCCCATCAACATGGGGACATCCTCCCCATGTTGAGGGCATGTGGCCTGGTACAGTTCAGGAGGGGGGGCGCTCTCTCGTCCCCCCCCTCTTTTCCTGCGGCCTGCCAGGTTGCGTGCTCGGATAAGGGTCTGGTATGGATTTTTGGGGGGACTCCACGCCATTTTTTTTTAAATTTGGGGTGGAGTTCCCCTTAAAATCCATGCCAGATCTGAAGGGCCTTGTATAGATATTTGGGGGAACCGCACGCATTTTTTTTTTAATTTGTGGCAGGGTTCCCCTTAATATCTATACCAGACCTGAAGGGCCTGGTAATTGGCCTGGTAATTGAATTTGGGGGGACCCCCCATGCTGTGCAGGGACAGTTCTAAGCACCGGAAACAAGCGCAACTTTACATGCATATTATACATATTATACACACCCCCCAGGTACGAAATTTAAAGGAAAATTTCACTTTTATTTTTTCATTTTTAGCATTATTAAAATTACTGCTCCCGTAAAAACGTCAATTTTTAAAACTTTTTTTGCATTGATACATGTCCCCTGGGGCAGAACCCGGGTCCCCAAATAGTTTTTAGGACAATAACTTGCATATTAGCTTTTAGAATTAGCACTTTAGATTTCGAACGTTCGAGTCCATTGTATTTAATAGGGTTCTAAAGTTCATGCAAACATTCTGTCTGTTCGCAGGTTCTGGTGCGAACCGAACGGGGGGGTGTTCGGCTCATCCCTGGTTCTGAGGTCTGTTGGTGCCGCTCTGCTGGCTCTGGCAAAGTTCCCCTTGGCCGTGAGGTGTAGGAGATGTAGATTTTCGTTTACACTGGCTTCTCTGCGGTGTCACATGACAGGAAGTTCCACGATATCCAGTCTGGAACGTGGAAGCGGAAGTGATGTCATACAGCAGGGTTGTCCTCCAAACATAGAGTGGGAAGTTTCACAGGCTACGCGCTCGGGGCTCACAGCTCCTTCTACTGGCCTGTTTGCTCTCTGGAGGAGAGCAGTTTAAATACATTGACAGGAAGTAGGAAGTCCGTGGCTGTGGAACCATAACATAACCATAAGGCATCACATCGCTAGGAGCGCCAGGATCCCCCCCCCCCTTTCTATGAACTGAACTGTTGTGCCCTTTTCTGAGCTGCACCTTGTTTTGGATGTCATCACCTAATAAAAAATTACTTTTTAAACATATCTTAAATTAAAACTAAAAACTTTATTTTTTTTATTTTTTATTTTTTGCACTGATACACAATAATGGAACTTATCATAGAAATTGAAAAAGCTAAATTCAAAATTTTAGATGAATTTTATTCTTTGTTCCCCACAAACTTTTTCAGCCCCACTTCCCCTTACCCAGGATACCACGGAAAATCTCTGTGTAAGAAGTTTTTGAAATTTAATCTCCTCCGCCAACCAACATTGGTGGGATGGATTTTTTTTTCTGGAACAATATCTCTCACACAAAATTACACCCAGAGGCTTGAGAGTTCTCAAGCAATGCTCATTTTTAGACCCAGATTTGTCCAAGGAATGGACTTTTGTATCTGAATTTTGTACAGAGAAATTGATTAAAATGATTATTACGCAAAGGAAGAGGAAATATGAAACCATAGTGGTCGGGATCAGGGAACTGTGCGATGACATTTCTCAATGTATCGCACAGCTTCCCAACACCTGGCTTAGGACTCTCAAAAGAAACACTATCAGGCAAGAAAATGACCTTATTGCAAATAAACTGGGAAAGTTCAGGAGGGACATTGGTGACTATACCAACAATAGGGTTTTTTGCTGGAAAAAAGCATCTGCTGTTCTTCCACACTGAGGGCCTGCACCAAAGCCACTCTTAGAAGGCTTATCCCCCACAGCACCCCCCCAGCTCATTCATAACAATCCCAGATCCACCACCCTTCCCCATCCCCCTCCCAAACCCAGGCGAGTGACCAATAAAAATATAAAAACACCCAAAGTCCCTCAGCCCACTAACAAGATAAAAATAACACCTCTACCACCAGGCAGTACTCATGTAGATACTAACCATGTGCCAGAATCACCCTTAACATCTAACCCCGCAGAGGAATCAACCTCCATAACATCCTGCCCCAACACTCCTCCTATTATAAGGGTTGAGTCAGACACTCAGTCTAATCAGGCCAGATCCTCTGCTGTTTTACTAAACAGCTCCCCAGTGATCATGAATCCAGCTATCACCCAGGATGATTTTTTAGGGACAGAGGAAAACTCAAAAGGAAAAATACGGAAAGTATAACGATTTTCAATCTATCCACCCATATACTATCCACCAAGGAGACCTCACTTTTGAGTAAAGGTTTGACCTTTGCACCCACCACCCACCCAAACCCTTTTATGCTGTTTAAAGATTTGAACAAATTTATCAGAGACCTGACAGTCAAAAGGTTCTACAACATTAAATCCTCTCTCAACCCACCACCTCCGGAGGAAATCATTGAAATCACCAACTCTGATGCCCTTGGGGCAGACACTGATTCCTCTGCCAGCATTGACCCAGATGTATCCTATACAGAAAACTCCTTTGCAGACAAGGAATTGTACACCCAACATTGTTTAACCTCCCCTCCAATCCAACATACTAAATTTAAACCCAAGTCTATTTTTAATCCAGTACACAAAAAAGGCCCTTACTTGCAAACATTCTACCAAGTCATGTACACTGATCCAACCTCTCCAAAGCAGAGCAAAAAGCCCTTGATGAGCTAACCAAGAATCACAACATTATTATAAAGGCAGCAGATAAGGGAGGTGGCATTGTGGTGCAGGATCGCTCTGACTACATGGTAGAATCCCTTAGACTATTATCAGATGCCAACACATACTCCAAACTCACCCATGACCCAGTACCAGAATTCACTATGAAAGCCACCAGTTAAGCCAGCAGAGCCCTAGAAGAGAATATCATCTCCAAAGCTGAACTATCATTTCTTATCCAGGGTTTCCGGAAAACCCCTTACTTTTACCACTTACCCAAAATTCATAAAGACCAGTCCAACCCCCCAGGCCGCCCGTTAGTAGCCGCTATGAATAGCATCACCAGCGGCTTCTCTATGTACATTGACCATTTCCTCCAACCCCTTGCACAAAACCTTCCCACATACATTAGAGATAGTACTCATTTACTGGACATGCTTTCATTTTACACTTGGGAACCTACCTACCAGTGGGTCTCCCTGGATGTTATATCCCTATACACCTCCATTCCTCATGCTATAGGCCTCAGAGCAGTAGAACATTTCCTCTCTGAGGAACCTCTCATTAACCCAAGACAGGCACATTACATTCTGGAGGCCACACAATTTTGTTTAGAACACAATTACTTTGAGTTTGATCACACCTTTTATTTATAATCCCGAGGTACTGCTATGGGAGCTAATTTCGCCCCAAGCTACGCCAACCTGACTATGGGCTATTGGGAATTACAGCATATCTCACACAACAACCCCTTTGCTGCCCAAATCATTTATTATGGACGATATATTGATGATATTGTTATCATCTGGGATGGCACAACAGAGAGTGTAGAGTCCTTTGTTAAACATTGCAACCACAATTCCCTAGGGCTTTCTTTCACACATGTCAAGGACCCTGACAAACTAGCCTTTTTAGACCTCAAACTCTTCCATAGTGAATCCCAAATACATGCCACCAACTTTGTCAAACCCACCGCCGGGAATTCCTATATCCACTACCAAAGCTGTCATCATCCCAGGTGGATCCAAAATATACCCAGGAGTCAATTCCATAGGATTCGACATAATTGCACCAAAGATGGAGACTACCATACACAAGGCAAACTCCTTGAATTTCATGACAAAGGATACCCACATGCTTTGGTTCAAGAAGCCTTCCTCCAACAGGCCTCAAAACCACCCTCGAAACCCAAAACAACACATGAATTACAACCTACACGATTCACCACCCAATTTCATGACTGTCATAAAAAAATGGAGAACATCATGGCTAAACATTTGTCCATCCTGCTAAGAGATCCCTTTTTGGGCTCTTCCCTTACCCAACAACCCAAGGTTTCCTACCGTAAAGCAAAAAACATAAAGAGTAAAATAGCACGTAGTAAAATCCATAATGTTTCACCCACCTCTGTCCCATACATTCCCTTAATCCCATTAGTGGGAATGTATCAATGTAAGAAAAAATTATGTCTCACCTGTAAATTTGTGGAGCATGGGCAAAAAAACTTTACTATCCAGGGTAAAGCGTACACTATAAAGGAATTTTACAATTGTTCAAGTGAGTACACGGTGTACTGTCTGACATGTCCGTGCGGCCTCTTCTATGTGGGCAGGACCATACGCACCCTGGGCCAACGCTTTGGCGATCACAAGCGCTTCATTGAGAAGGGCTGTGACAAACACAGTGTCCCTCTTCATTTTTTGAAAACACATTGCAAATCCACTGTGGCCCTCAGAGTCTGGGTCATTGAGGACATTCCCAGAGATCTTCCTGCTGCAAAACGCTTCAAACGCTTATGTCAGCAGGAGACCTACTGGATATATTCATTAAACACTCTCTCGCCGGGGGGACTCAACGAGGAAATAGAGACACATTCCTTATTGTAGTCCCCCCTCTTTACCTATTCCTTTCTTTATGATTCCCATGTTTTCTCTTTTTGGTGTTTTTTGCAGCGAAGGATTTTATATTGATCAACTATGGTCATCGGGTCACTTGCTATATGGGGACGGTACTCTGTCACATGTATAGTAAGTGACTACCTGTCCAAAATATACAAACACCACCCAATATAATTCATTTTTCCTCTCAATTTTTTCCATAAAATCTTTTGCTTATAATATATTTGTATTTCCTTTTATTTTTTTAGTTGTATTTTCTATTCATTATTCATCTTCTAAAAACTATTTTATAGTTTACCAACTTTGCCCTTATCCACCGCTCCTTTATACATTTAATATAAACCCCCCTTTCCCCCCCCTCACTTCAGCCCCCCCCCCCCATTTTTGTTGTGTTACATAGATCCGATTCAAATTTTATCCATAAACAAAGTGTCCCATTGCTTATTATAATTTTTTAATTTTCTTACTTTTTTTGTACAGTGCGTTTTTCCTTTTTTTAAAAACACTTTTTTTTTCTCATAATTTTTTTTTTTTACTATTTCATTGTCATTTTTATTCTTATTGCAATGTTATTTCATTTTTAAATGATATTGTTCCACATTTTTAATCTTTATATTCCCATTAAAACAATCGTTTTTAATTATAAAGACTGTTTTTCATAGTGTGGGTCCGCTGGCTGTTATGGTTCCACAGCCACGGACTTCCTACTTCCTACTTCCTGTCAATGTATTTAAACTGCTCTCCTCTAGAGAGCAAACAGGCCAGTAGAAGGAGCTGTGAGCCCCGAGCGCGTAGCCTGTGAAACTTCCCACTCTATGTTTGGAGGACCGCCCTGCTGTATGACATCACTTCAGCTTCCGCGTTCCAGACTGGATACCGTGGAGCTTCCTGTCTTGTGACACCGCAGAGAAGCCAGTGTAAACGAAAATCTACATCTCCTACACCTCACGGCCGAGGGGAACTTTGCCAGAGCCAGCAGAGCGGCACCAACAGACCTCAGAACACCCTCATCCTCGATGGACATCATTTGCAAGAGAACCTGTAAGTATATATACTATACTTACATTATCTATCACAGTAGAATTATTTTAGTTGTCGCCTCCACCCCCCTCTTTTCTTATACTTCTTGCTGACAGAGGACATGGACGCCCTCTGAGGATGGCTGCCTCCTATTGTTTTTTAATATACAGATTGACTTAGAAGTGCCATTAGAGCCACTATTACATTCATTTTAAAGGCATCACATCGCTAGGAGCGCCGGAATCCCCCCCCCCTTTCTACTAGCTCTCAAATGGGCCTTAGATGCCCTGAACTAATACAAACAAGGAGGTGGTTCCTTGCTCTTCAAGCATTTAAATTTACTGGGGAACATAGAGCTGGAAAACTTCAGAATAATGCAGATGCCCTTTCCTGTTTTCATTGTCTGGTTGGGACAGTTGCTCAGCCGCAGGGATTGAGCAGAGGGGGGGGGGGTAGGATATGTGACATTAGGAAAAGGGAGGTGATCGACGGACATTATGTTTCACTTCACATGCGTTCATTTGCAGTGAACTAAGGTGGAATCCGGGTTTTACCAGCCATCTTGGCAGGGTTTGTTCCTGACCAGATTTTGTGGTCCACTTGTGTCCACCAACAGGTGGTATAAATTAAGCAGGACTAGAGCAAAGGATTACTCTTGGCCTGGGCCAAAACTCGAGAGAGCTGCTTATGTGAAGTTTGCTTTGTGAGAGAAGGAAAAGGTTTGCATTATCTTTGTTTTGTGGGTGATTGCGAAAAACCCTTCACCTCTGAGTTAGGAACCTGCACATGTTTAGTTAGTGCCTGGATGGCAAAGACTTATTTTCTGTTTTGTTTGTTTAGATTTCATGCAACCTTTTAAACAAAAATTTTCTACAAGTCATATTTTTAAGAAAACCTGCTGTTTTGACTACCTTTTTCACAGGAAAGATGAACCCCATTGAGCTAACCCCTGACAATATATATAGTATATTTACTGACATGTTCAGAATGCAAGCATGGTGACAAAAAAACACAATGGGTCTGATGATGTTCTATGGCACTTGCAGCACTGCTACATTCAACAAAAGTTGATTGTTCAATCATCCTTTATTGAAGAAGCCTCTCGGAAAATTGTTGGCCCAACACCACCTGCCCTTATCAGATGCAGTCACGGTTCGGGTATTATAACAACTGGTAGCATTGACTATTAGAATACAGTAGCCCAGAAGGGGAGATTCATCCATCAATCCAGTTAGCAGGTGAAAAAACCTGCTCCAGTTTTTTCCAGAAATAAACAGTGGCAGCAGCATTAGCCTATATTGGTCACTACTGGCAGAAACATAGTTGGTATCAAGATGCAACGACCAAGAAGGAAGGTAAAAGCCAGAAAGAAATACAGAAAGAAGCAACAATAGAGGTAGGTGGCAGCCAAATAAGGGAGCAATATAGAACACAACGACAAGGCAAGGAAAATGCAATGCTGATGTGTCAAGAAGTAGGAGCATGGCCTAGGCAACAAAGACTGGGCTAAGGAGAAGCAGAAGAAGAAGCAAGGGGTTAATGAGAGAGAACTAAGACAGGACTGAGGAACAGCAACAGTAAACCAAGCAGGATCAACCGACACAATTAGGCAGCACAAATAAAAAAGCTAAACCATAAGAGAGGACTAAACAGAAGACATCAGTGAACACAAAGCTAGAGTTCAGGAGAAGGATTACAAACAAGGGAGCACATGTTAGCAAAGCTGGGATGCAGGCTCCTAATAAACAGCAAAGGTTTGCTACGTCAATATTCCAACCTGACTCATGGGAAATGACAGACTAATATAGGAAAACAAGGCACAGGTGTAAATGGAAGGAGTATGATGAAGTTACAGAACAATAAAGGGCAAGAAGAAAGACAGATTGGGAAATGTAAGACATAGCCGGGAAGAGGACAGTAAACTGAGAACAAGATTACAAAAGCAAATTCAGGCAGAAACAGATCCTCACACTAGATCAGCAGATGTGTTCTTACTTTTGTATGAAGTGTATAAAGTGCAGAGCTCTTGACATTTGCTACCCTGAGGATGGTTGCTCCAAGCTACATGGAAAGAAGAATCCTTGTATTGCTTTTACTACTACTGCTTCTTATGTGACCTCTCAAAACATGGGCAGGTAGCTGCTTTCTTTCCACTTGTTCCTGAGATGAAAGAAGAATCAGCAAGGTTGCACACGGAAATGATAAAATCTCTATGAGTGACAACAAATGCTCAGGACACTGAGTGCACTCACAATTGCCTTCTAGCGGTACCACTAATTAGCCATTTTTTGCCAAGTTCATAGCTGCGAATAGTCAGTAAATTTAGTTTATTAGATTTAAACAGAATCTTGCTTTTTGTCTTTTTTTTTAAAATGTATTTAAGAAGATCTAACAGTAATGTCTCATAGCAGGTTTGAAGCCTGAAAAAATCAGCACAAGAAACAGTATTCACAGTCAATGCAAAGTGTCCCTTTTGCTGCTGGCTTGTGGTTTTAGTCAAAGTTCGAAGTCCTCTGATCCCCCATCTACCTCCATGGCTGCAATCTTTCGATGCTGCTGGGATTAGAACAAGCCTAAGGAGCTCTCATAGACACTCATCACGAGTGTCTATTATACCCTTCCTTTCTACTCCCCTCCTCCAATTATAGAAGCTGCACTATAGCTTCTATCAATAAGGGATTTATTTTGAAAACAAAACTTGTTACCCTTACTTTCTGTTAAATAAAAATGCCAGGATAATATGCAAACCCCCCAAATTACCCCTTTTTGAAATGTTGATACCCCAAGGATCTTTTGCCACAGTTCTTTGGAAAGGAAAAAACATGTTGGTATTGAGAGGGTTAAACTTGAAGCTTGGTAATAGTGCACTAAATACATTAATGTAAAGGCCACAGAGGAAGTCGAACTGAAGGGGTTAATGTACTGGTCACACACAGTGGCAGAATGTTCAGTTAAGCTTTGGCAATAAAACCTGGAAGCTGATTGGTTTCTACACACAGCTGGACCATATTTTGTACTCTCCAGTTTCAGTAAATAACCCACATAGAGACAGCATGTAGATAGTATGTGTAGGAGGGGAGGAGGCCATATACAGTAAGGGCAAGAAGAATCTGATCCCTGTGTCATAAATTTTTTGAATAAATCTGCATTTGCTAATTGTTTCATTTTTTCTCCATTCACATATATGTTGTAGGGGAGGGATCAACCATGTAAACAAAGCTATGTGATCACTGTGATGACCAAACTCCCTGATCACATGGTACCAAGTGACTTGAATCAGCTTGGTACAATGCCTCTGTGTACTGAGTCATCTAATTATAGCTTGATACACAATTACCAGGCAGATTGGCTGCCTGATGTTTTTTTACCCAGTACCATTAAATATGAAACAGGCAGTAGGTGCACTCAACAGGACTTACAGCAGGAGGAATTTTTCAACGTAGTGTATTTAATGTCAATGTTTCGGTGGGCCACAGCCCACCTTTCCGAGAAAGGTGGGCTGTGGCCCACCGAAAGGTTAACATTGAATAAACTATAGTGGAAAACTCCTCCTGCTTTAAAGGGGTTGTAAAGGTTTTTGTTTTTTGAAAAAACACCTGGCAATCACGGGCCCCCTGCCCCCCCCCCCCCGTTTTACTTACCTGAGCCCAGTCACCTGCTCGGCTCGTCCCCGGCATCCTCTTCTCCACAGAGTCTCGGCGTTGATTGGATAGATTGATAGCAGCGCAGCCATTGGCTCCAGCTGCTGTCAATCAAATCCAATGACGCAGGCCACTGGGGGGGGGCGGGACCGAGTCATACACTCGGCGTCTATGGACGCCGAGTGTATGAAAAGGGAGTGCACCCGTAAGGTAACCCCCTCGGGAGAGAGCTTCCCAAAGGGGGTTAGCTATTGTTGCGGGGAGGAGCCGAGAGAGCTGCCGTGGGACCCCAGAACAGGAGGATCGGGGCCACTCTGTGTAAAACGAACTGCACAGTGGAGGTAAGTATGACATGTTTGTTATTTTAAAACAAAAAAAAATTAACCTTTACAACCACTTTAAGTCCTTTTTTTAGTGCACCTACTGCATAGTTCATATTATACATACTTTTTTCATAGATTGCACCCAGGTCAATAACCCCTACAAACCTGTGCTGTGGCCCACTCTAACCAGTGCCATTATATATGTTACTGGGTAAATATAGGGCCACAGATCTGCCATTTAAAAACTTGTCCTGGTGGAAAATGGTTTCAGTTCAGCTGTCTGCTTTAAGACATTGCACACAAAGCTAATAACAAACATTTCAATAACTGAGGCTCAGTGTGTGGTCCTGGTGAAATTATTACTTATATAATGTGTGGTAAACACAATAAAAGATTATCACCTTTTCTTTGAGAAGGCAGTGATCTTTCCATAAAGAAGTAATTTGATTAATTGGATTATTTTGATCATGATTCCTACTGGTGTAGTAATGAATAATTTAAAGGAGATATTGTAAAAAGCCTCCCTGAGAAGCTAAAATCTTACCAAACCTTCTCATGCTCAATGCCTTTGGCAATGTTGACATACAAGAAGGTCTTGTGATTATGGCTGCATGCTAGAAGTGGAGCTGAAAAAATACCAAGTAATCGTAACACTATTTGTACTTCAATAGTTACACATGAATATTTATCTTCAGCTATCAAAAAGCTGCATAATAATGCAGTAAGTCCATTACGTACAGTAAAGTTCTATAAACATTCATCTCAGATGTGGTTCTTCTCTATGGATGTTCAGAAATAATCACCAGTCACTTTAGTAGATTTTAAAATAGAAAATAATTCATTGATATGGGAAAAAGCATGAAGTATAGCTCAGGATATCCCCAAGTACACTGGACTTTAGCATCAAGCTATGCCTGAATCTTAAAGTCTCAAACTCTCAGATGGTTATCTTCAAAATCACAGACTGTGCTTGTAGGACTCCTGCAAAGCTTGGAATGCCTAGCGTTTTAAGTTGAAGTGTTGTCTTAGTCATCACTTCCAGGGAAAGAGAGCATGGAAAGATTTCTATATATAGCTTTCCACTCAAACATACCTCTCCACATTTACATATGTGGGGAACAGTTGCAGCTTGCTTCCTCTAGGCCTTAGGTTCACTTCTTCCAGCAGTCAACACCTTTAGGGATCTTTAGGGAAACCCGCATTCTGTGCTCATTTCTTGCACCATGTTCAAACCACACTGCAGTTGCGATCTGCAGTTGTGTCAATGTTAACCTAATGACACCCCAAATGCAGGTTGCAAGTGCAGTGTGTTTGCCCCAACCAGCTTGCATGGTACAGTAGTGTGTAGTGCATGCATTACTTTTTGCGTGGTCCAGCGGGGTTTCAGACCAATCAAATGAATAGCCTAAAAATCGCACTGCACTACATGTTACTGTGTGATTCATAGTGTGAACCAGTCCTTATTTCATGTGCCTAAGGTATAGGTGCTGAACCCGTTGCCCTCTAGCTGTTGCGGAACTACAAGTCCCATCATGCCTTTGGAAGTCAGGTGTTCCGTCAGATATGGCGACCCATCAGAAATGGTAACAGAAGTGACGTTCTGTCGCCGCCATCTTGCTACACCCCGCACACCTCCATAGTAATGTAGCGGGTACTTACTTTCCCGCTGTAAGTTTTTGAATTTTTCGGTGACACCAGTGGTGTATCTCCGGAGGTCCACTGGGTGGCGCTGTCACTGTGGGCCGACGGACGGATACCGCTGTGTACATACTCGGAGGAGGTCTTTAGTTAGGATGGGGGGGGAAAGTAAAATGTTGAAATGTGATTTCATGTTGAATGTGTTGTCTTTCACTCCTCTTTTATTACAGGGGCTCAGACACAACTTCTTCGTTAGGAGAGTCTCCAAAAGTTTTTTTCTGTTTTTCAATTGTTAGTGGTTTCTGGACTGAACCATGTCAGTTGTTGAAGATGTGATTTACTCCAGACACTGGGGACCAGTGTCAAATAACAGGGGGGAGTATGTAGCGGGTACTTACTTTCCCGCCGTAAGTTTTTGAATTTTTCGGTGACACCAGTGGTGTATCTCCAGAGGTCCACTGGGTGGCGCTGTCACTGTGGGCCGACGGACGGATACCGCTGTGTGCTGAGCTTACTTTTGTCCTCTCTGGGCAGCGGTATGGTGGGGCGGGGAACCCGCCGTGCTTGCTGGGAGAGGGGATAAAAGGGGCCGACCATCTTGGTCACGGGGTGGTTGGTCCCTGGCACCTTTAGCCTGCGGACGGAGTTCGTGTTTGTCCTCTAGGCGGACTAGGCCTAGAGGACCACCGGAGATCGTGTTCCACCCCTGACACCTTTAGCCTGGGGTGAGGTACTCGGACGGCGGTCCGGAGCTCAGTGCCCAACACTGAGTTCCGTGAGGGAAGGATCCTAAGGTACTCCGGAGATGGATGCCTGAATCCGAGGTGGACGTAATGGACCGGGAAGAGCTCCTCATCTGAAGACCCGGTGCAGCATACTGCCGGTGACGGGTGAGCCTCTTGTCGGAGACCGTCCGGAAGGTGAATTTCCCTCGTGCGGAGACCATAACCCACTCTCAGGGAGGAGAGTGGAGGATCGAACTTGTGTCTGGGCCTATTCGTACACACACCTCCTTTTCTGTTCTATAGCCAAGGGAGTCCATGTTATGTTCTAAATAAAGGAGTGTTGGACTTTATTGGTGTGTGGCTCAAGTTTCTGGCAGACGAGGTTCTTGGAGACTCTTGGAAGGAGGATCCGATGCACAACACAGGCCCGAAGGTAAAGGAAGGCATTGCTGATACCACTTGTACACCTGTGGTAGAAGCCAGGCGTAGCGCACCCTCTCCCTCCCCTATCATACCCCTAGACCAGAGACATTGCGAGCAGAACTTTAATAGAGGGGACGGGGAGAGGGGAGGAACTGCCCGCTACAGTAAGAATACAGTTAGAAGGGGGCAAGCGGACATTCTCTTAACACTCTGTGTTAAGAGAAACACTCCTGTTGAGATACAGTTAGGCTGACTGCAGCCCACTGCTGACTACAGAAGCCACAAAATTACAAAAAAAGTAATTTAGTAAAAATACTACATCCCTACATAATATAAACAATTAAGAGTTTCTTATGGATTGAATGCACATAACATTCACAAGACGGAATAGACCAGGGTTTCTCAACCAGGGTTCCATGGAAGGTTGCTAGGAGTTTCATGAGCAATGAGCAGTATCTGCCTCTCAAATAAGTTCCCACTGATTTTGTTGATCTTTTTAGCTATCTGTAAGGGGGTAATTATTCCAAATGACCACAAGTGTAAGGAGCATTCTTTCCACTAACCATCATACTATGAGTTGTAGATATAGTAATTTTCAGCAGGGGTTCCCTGAGACCGGAAAGTTATTTCAAAGGTTCCTCTGTGTTAAAAAAAAGGTTAAAAAAGGCTGGAAAAAAGACTGTATAGCGAACCTTGCAGGAATAGAGAATAGTTTTTCGTGGTAAAAATGGTATAGTGCAGCGCTAAATCTAGTAATTGAAAAGAGTGGGGCTCCTGCTGTTCAAACAAAAGCTGATAGCAGAGATTCACTAAAGTGCAAAAAAAAAAAAATATATAGAAAATGAATCTAATAATGACACTCAAAAAATGTGTAGATGTAGTATTACTGCGCTACAAAAGAGGTGGGGGGGGGGAGAGGGTACTGCTGCAGCATTAACGGTATATCAAAAACCCAGAGTAAGTGGCATAAAGAGATAATGCTGTGCTGAATGGAGGATGGGAAAGGTGAAACTAGCTAGATACAGAGGTAATGAACGGTAACCAAAATAAATACAACATCAAATGGTAAAACCAATACAGCGTAAAAGGGTAAAACAGTGAATCATATGTGTAGCGGGGGTTAACATTTGGGGGGAGTATCTGGGCGGTAGCATGGCCCAGATACACTAGTTGTTAGGGATCTATGGCCAATTTGGTTCGTGGAGGATATAATGGTGTTCAGTTCCCTGCGGCCCCTGGGTGGCGCTGTCGCCTTGGGCTGGGGTTGAACCATCATTGTAGGGCCGTGCCCTTTGTGTCCTCTCGCGGCAGTAGTACGGCGGGGCGGGGAACCCGCTGTGCCTGCTGGGAGAGGGTATAAAGGGGGCGGACATCTTTTGCACAAGGTCCGAGCCCCAGGCACCTTCAGCCTGGGGGCTGCTGTTCTGTTTGTCCACGCCCAGGTGCCCTCAGCCTGGGTGCGAGGGAGTTTGAGTTCCATCCCAGGCACCTTAAGCCTGGGGTGAGGTACTAACCAAGGTCTGTGGCCCAGTACCTTCGACTGGGTCCCATATGGGAGAAGATACCTAGGGGCCCACCGAGTGAGGGGACCAGGGAGGTGACCTGGCCTGAAGATCCAGTGCAGCATTGGCTGGTGACAGTGCAGGCCTCTGGGGACCGTCCGGGATGGATCATCTCCCTAACAGGGGTCGCCATTAGAAGGTAGTTCATGTTCTATGGTCTTTGCAGAGACCCAGCTACATCAGGTCGGTGGCAGAGGCCTATCCTAAGGTCTGTGGCAGAGGCCTCATCGTTCAACCGGTCTGTGGCAGGGACCAACCTCGCGGTCGGTGGCAGCGACCGTGCGCCAAAAGTTGTTGTGAACTCCTAACAGCTTCTCTGATCCGAAAGGATTGTGCCTAAACCCTCTCCCCACCAAGTTCGTGTTTGTATCAACCTGTCTGCTTGCAAAGAGGCATATTTATCTCTGCGGAAATAAATATAGATGTTGTACTGTCACCTGGTGTGGGCTTACTTTTCTGGGAGCAAAGTGTTCTATATTCACCTATCTACCTGTCATATTTGAAATGGAATCTCCGGACAGGGACACAGACCCGAAGGTAAAGATCTTAGCTCAACCCTCTACACACATAAGAGGTGCAAGCTGGTGGCAGCACCTCACCCCTCTCCCTGATCCCCCTAGATGAGTTAACCAGCTGAGAAGAAGAAGGGAGAGAGCGGGTGAGGGCGCTACACGTGGGAGCTCGTAGTCCGGGATTTGTGTTCCGTGTCAATGGAGCTGAAGCTGTCAAAACTTGACTTTTACCCCCTAGAAAAGTTCAGAGGAGGTCGGCCATGTTGGTCGGTGCACCACGAGGCACACCCTCCCTGCTCAGTTCGTGGGCGTGACGAGGAAAAGGCCCGCGAAGTGTTGCACCAAAGGGGAGGAGTCTTGCCATGTGTGGAGATACACGTGGAGACTTTGGCGCCAGTTCTTCAGTGCGCGACGGAGCAGTCAACGGTCAGCATGCTTTCTACCGCATCATGGGTCCCCACTGCATCTACCACAAGGGCAACCCCCGTTGCTGTCTCCGCTATGGATACGGGGATTCGGCTCAAGCCCCAGGGACGATTCGCCCTGTACACATACAAGGACGTTGAGGCCCTGTCTATGATTTGTCCCAGCTGTTCGGGACTGGTGGTACAGCTGAATCCCTTTGGTCGCTGCGAGGCCTGTGGCGAGTTCATATTTGAAGTGGAGCAACCAATAGAAAGGCAGCGAGCCTTCCACCTCAACTGCCTAACAGGCGCCACCACTCTACAAGGAGAAGTCAGAGCTTGCACAGCCATTCCCCCGTGCACTGCAGAGACTTCCGTGGAAGTCGCAAACAAATGGACGGAGGATTCAAAAGCCAAAGATGCTGCTTCGGTCACCACAGATTCCCAACTCCCAGTGCCCAAAAGAAAGGTCGGTTTCACTAAAGCTTCCAGCGGCCGAGATGGAGGACAGCCCCTGCGCTTGCCTGGCCCGGATGGATCCAGTGGGAAAATTCCCGGACCTCTATGTTCAAGTGTCGGCCGAGGTAAGCCAGGGAACGGGACTTGGTGTTTTGTTGGAGGTGTCGGGGATCCACAGTTACCGGAGCCCGTGGGAGGGGGTGATTCCACATCTACAGGGAATTACCTACCCGCAGAGGAGTATGACACCTCCGACCAGGAGTCGATCTCCGATGCAGGAGATGATGGACAAATAGATTAACTATTTGAACGGAAGGGTTGGGACAAAGTACCCCTGGCCTCATCCCGTGCACCTAGGGACTCACCCATGTCTACAGGGGATAGTACACCCCGGGTGGAGGCCTCGGCGCCTGAAGAGGGATCCAGTCCCCTGCTTGCCCTTCCGCCCCCAGAGTTACCTGCACCATCTGCTCAGGCGAAGAGAGTGCCGCTGCGGGCACCTACGCCCAGTTTGGAGGTGGTCAAGGCACCTCGGCACCCAGAGTCGGTTGTCCTGCCTGGTGAGGGAGACCGCGCCACGATGCCACTCTTGTCCAGGCTACAGAGACTTTTCTGCCAAAAGGTTGCCAGTGAGTACGGGTGGGAGTACCCGTACTTGTCCAAGGAGTTGTTGTACGAGGTAGAGGCCTGCCGGCAGCGGTGGTACAATGACTTTGTATGGACACACATTAAGGTGCCTCATGCCCTTCGCTACCTCACATGTTCACCCACAGCTTCAAAGCGGTTTAAGGACTGCAAGGCAGAGTGGATGTTGGGTCGGCATATTCATGCTGACCGGGTCGTTATCTGTCGGAAAGATGGGGAAGATGTGGAGTACCATATGGAGACTTTTGATCGGTACTTGAAACCTCTTGTGCTGCCGCATCCAAGGTTTTACTTGTAGGTGGAAAGACTCCTGTTTGTTCTTTTTTTTCATTGCCGGACATTCTGGAACTCTGGAACTGTACCCTGTCTAGGGGTGTTCTACTCTTTGGAGGCATGGGAGCAGTTGTGTTTTTTTGGTCTCCCTCTGCCTTCCACCGCAAAGATAATTAGGACTTTGGGGTGTAGTCAAGGCCACAGTACAGAGAAGAACCTGGATTTCACAAGTGCTTTTACCGCAGCGCTGTCACCAGGTGGCAGTGTTGTGCACCGTTCATCACATTGCATCACACACTTCTTGGAAGGAAAGAGGTTTCTTTTCGGAGAGATCTTTTTCACTCCAACACTCACACAATGTGTTAGGAATTGTGTGTTGTTTTCTTTTTTCTTCCCTCTGCAGGAGAACATCGGTCAAGACTGCTGAGAATGGGCGGGTCTTAGTTAGTGATGTGGGAGGGGAGAATGCCATTTGTGTGTAATGTGATGTGCATTTATAATAGAAAAATTTGTGGAAAGAATGGACTTTATAGGCACTACTTATAGAAAAATATATAATTTTTTAATAATTGCATAAAAATACATAAATAATAGAACACAAATAATTGAAAAAATTATTAAAGGAAATGGTAACCCGTGGGTCACAACCACAGGGGAGCACTCAAAAATATTGGTCGCTGGATGCGGGGATGAACGTGCTGAATTGCCCACGCTGGACTTAATTGAGAGGCGTTTCCCAGGTAGGTATCCACCGGGTTCCTGAAGAAATTTAAAAGATGATCAACATGTTTTGAGATTTTCATAGGATCGCTTCTTCAGGAGCTTCTAAATTCCAATAAAAAGACATGAATTATAATACATAAAGAAAATATATATGACTCATATATAGATATATGTGTGGTGTGGTATAAAACAGATTTATATGATACATGTGCGAGCTCGCAAATGTCACCTCCGGTGCCTCTGGTGTCTCGACGCGATCACGATCACGTGACTTCATCGGGACTCCTAATTCTCACCATAAAGATAAAAAACCTTCTCTGTGCAGGCCAACAACCCTCCCCCCCGTTTCCTGGCACCCCTTATACCTACCTGAGCCTGATTGCAATCCAGTGATGAGCACAAGAGCAGCAGCTCGCTCATCTCTGTCCCTCCTTATAGGCTCTAATACAGTCTATAGACCAGGGGTCTTCAAACTACTGCCCTCCAGGTGTTCAGGAACTACAATTCCCGACAAGCCTAGTCATGTCTGTGAATGTCAGAGTTTTACAATGCCTCATGGGATTTGTAGTTCCGCAACAGCTGGAGGGCCGTAGTTTGAGGATCCCTGCTATAGACACACACAACTGGCTTGGGGGCAAGCCCACATGAGTGGCCCCTTAGCAAGAGACTTACCATTGGGGCACTTGGGAGGGGGGCAGGACCCGAGAAGAGAGGGATCTGGGCTACTCTGTAGAAAAACATTGCACAGAGCAGGTAAGTATTACATGTTTATTATTTAAAAAGAAAAACAGAAATTTTACAATCACTTTAATTGTGGAATAATTCCTCCACCCATGACAACAGAAGCCATATATGTGGCCTCTGTTTGGTTTGGTGCTGCCTTAATGGAAAGTATAAAGCCCTGTACACACGATCGGATTTCCTATGGATTCTAATCCGATGGATTTTTCCATCGGAAATCCGATGAAGCTGACTTCCATCAGTCTTGCCTACACACCATCAGTCAAAAATCCGACCATCCCAAACACTGTGACGTAAAACACTCCAACAAGCCGAGAAAATGAAGTTCAATGCTTCTGAGCGTGCGTCGACTTGATTCTGAGCATGGGTGGGTTTTTTGTCCGATGGAGTTCCACACAGACGATTGGAATTTGCTATCGTAGAGCCTTGGTGCTACCCTACCTTCTGTTATTATAATACTTTTTACACCCTCAGACAGGAAGCCGTATGATCTGAGCTAATCCAGTGGACTGGACTTTTTTCTCTATTCTCCTCACTATTCTATTCTTCCTTTTCTTGTGTATCCCTTTTTCTGTGTGTTCTTTTCTTTTATATATATTTTTTTCTCTTCGGCTCTATTTTTTATTCTTTTACTGAACAGTAATGAAGTATTATTCTATTTAACAAATTTTAACAGCTCTGGTCTATGCGAATACTCTATATGGTAGCATTATTTCAATCGTAGTTAATTATTCTTAGTTATATTAACTAATTTACTTTTCTTTTCTGTAATGGTCAAATAACCTACCTAACAGTAGCTACTTAGTGGACCTTAAAATTCTACCATTTATGTTAAACATGATTTGTTTACTGTTGTATTATTTATTACAACTGCTTGTATTTACTTGTTGATCCAATCAATAAAATATTTTGATAAGGAATTTGCTATTGTTTTTTTTTAGATCGGATAAATTTAAAACGTGTTTTATTTTTTCTCACCGATGGAAAAAAGACCGATGGGGCCCATACACGATCGGTTTGTCCGATGAGAAAAGTCCATCGGACTGTTTTCATCTGTAAAACCGATCGTGTGTACACGGCATAATACTTTCTTATTAGGGCTTTGACAGGGCATCCCTTTTGTGATTGCACTGTCCTAATAAGTAAGTTAATTTTTAGGGTGGCATCAAAACAGGCAATATACTTTCTCATCAGGGCACTGACATCATATGGAGAATTTTATATTGCTCGTAACCTTAAAGAATACCTAACCCCAAAAACAAAATTTTTATATTTGATTGCTTACTAGTATAGTGCACCCCCTAAGAAGCCGCAAGTATACTGGGATCCCCCACCCTGCACAGCCAGGCACACCAAATTTTTACAGGCACTCTTGAGTCAGAGAACAGTCTGTGACTTTACTTTTATTTATTTTTTACTAAGGGTAATAACTTGGATAGGGATGGGAGTTTATTGGATGCCCATTTGCCTTCAACAATAACTTCAAGGACAACTCTTTCTATATACAGTCTCTATATATACAGCTCCTCTTCTTCACTCCAGCACACACTTGCTTGCAGTACCCAGCTGGAACACTGTGAGTACCTGATAGTCACTTACCGTATTTTCCGGCGTATAAAATTACTTTTTAACCCATGAAAATCTTCTCAAAAGTAGGGGGTAGTCTTATACGCCGGGAGTCGTCTTATAAGCCGGTATACGGCGTGCTAAAACTTCAGGGACAGGCGCTGGGCCACCGTGCGCTGCATCCCAGCCAGCCGCTCATGGAGCCGCCCCCTCTCCCTGCTCTCATGCGTACTCACATTACGTACTAACGCTCAGATCGTCTTGGAAACAGGGAGGGCTGGGCAGGCAGGGAGAGCTGACCCACCCAATCCAAGCAGGCTTTGTATGCAGTGTGCACAGGAAACATCACATGCCGTGATTGGCTGGTTGTTGTATTCTGGGATTGGCGATTCTGAGGGAAGGCAGTCTATCTGGTGAGCAGATACATGTGGTGGTGAATACAGTACAGCTTTTAAAGGGAAACTGTCACGCCAGCAAAACTTGTAAAAATAGCTTGGACTTATGATGGGCGTTGCTGCCTCGCCAGGGACTTGCCCGGCACTTGCTCTCTCTCTATTGTTTGTTATCTTCCTCCTATCATCATCAGTTCCAGTTTGGTTGACAGCTTAGAAAACAAACAGCATGGCAGCTCCCATGGGTTTATTGTCTTATCCTTCCTTTCAGCTTTAGAGTGAATTAGGAAAAGTTTAATCCACTTGCACTGTTTTATGTTTACATGTTTGATGACAAACAGCCTTATGTTTATAAGTGACAGTTTTCCTGCTAAGTACCTGCATGTTATAAGCATTTGAATTAAAATTACCATATTGAAATAAAATCTGATGTTTTTAAATTTTTATTTGGTGTGCATTGGAAGAGGGGTAGTCTTATATGGAGAGTATAGCCCAAACCCTATATTTTAACAGGAAAAGTAGGGGGTCGTCTTATACGCCCAGTCGTCTTATACGCCGGAGAATACGGTAGTCAGGTGAAGCAATAGTCCATTACTGGCAGAAACCTGAGTTCCCTTGGGTGTGTAGAAAAATTTAAATGTCCAGCTTGCATCACTCCTGTGGCTACTGATCCCTGCACCACCTCTCCAGGCACTGCCAACCCACCTGACTGCAGCTGCCCCTTTCACTAGCCCTTCAGGCTAACTTCTCCCCACAGCCCTCCAGACTGACACTCACCAGCCCATCCAGCTGACTCTCAGGAGATCTCCCAGATGTACTGACATGCACCTGCTGTCCTCTCTCCTTGCTCCTGTGCCTTCAGGAAGGGTTTTTTCTGTTTGTTTTGGTAGGAATCATCCAGCACCGAGCCCCAGGCCCAAGGCTGGGGTCACCCTCCCCCAGACTAAGACTCAAGAGCCACCAACAGCCTCCTCAGCACTCCATCTCCATCTTTCACCCGACTGCCCCTCCCTGGCATAACTTATACCTATCTATGAGGTGGCCTGCCCCCTGCCAGCCCTTTACTGGGGATTGGCTGAGACCCTCATAAATATTTCAAGCAACTCCTCCTAACTTCCAACCACTATGTCTAGAACATCCTCCAATGTCCCAGCGAACAAGGGGAGGGTACAAGAGAAGTTGCTAGGATGAAACGCCTATCCCTGACTCACTAAACCCTGACCCAGATTCATAGCTTAGGCTAAGGCCTCATGTACATTGCTGCTGGTAAACGGACATTTAGGAGCAGTTGGCCATTTTTTTCAGCTGCCGCTGAACTCTCCTCTATGTTATCTTATCAGTACATGTACACAGGGTCATTTATAGTCGTTTCTAGGCAGTTCGAAGCATTTTTTGGAACGCAAAAAAAATGGTTTCAGGACGGATGTTCAGAGGCATTTGAAATGCCAAAAGGTCTGTAACAGCCTGTTGACGCTGCTAAACGCAGTAACTCACGTTCAGCAGCGTTTTGTTTACAGACGTTTTTCATTTTAACAAAAAAATATATATTTTTTTTACAAACTTTTCTAGATGCAAACGTGGCTAAACGCGGCATGTAAACGCGGATAAACAGACGTTTTTAGACAACCGTATCTAGCTGTCAAGTTAAATCGTTCAGGAGAGGTTAAACAACATCCCGTGTACATGAAGCCCCATACACACTATTAGATTTTCTGCAGATTTACAAAAAACATGTAGTACAAGGGCCTGCCTGATTGCATACAAATTGAAACTCTTAAGGTTTGAACTCATATTATATGGTTTTGGTAAATCTGAAGACAAAAATCTGCAGAAAATCGAATAGTGTGAATGGGGCTTTAGTCCTAAAACAAATTTTTACCTACATTAACACAAACCTATCTACATCTAGCACACTAGAGGGTGCTACACCAGTCCTTAAATGTGGTGGCTGCATTCGTTTTCATTTTTATAATAAGAACATCTTGAACAAGTAGAGAAAATACTTATTTTGCCAGAAATGCAGTGTCCTCCTAAGGTTCTTGTGAGTTGAACTAAAAGCAGAAACATTTTTCTATTCTTTCCAAGCTATTATAAACTACTTGTCCCCTTGCCCACCATTATAATAGAGATACAGAGAAATAGATGTGCTTGTAGTCCAAATCATGAGTATAGCCTGTGTGACTACCATGGCTTCTTCCACAGATACAATAGAGTCTTTGAGTATAGCCACTCTAGGACAGAAAAGGGGGGAGTTCACAAACAAAATAAGGACAGTTTTTTGGAGCTACGGTCCTTTAAAATAACCTGCACCAAATTCAAAAATCACAACCGCCTGTTTTGGTAACTTTTCCAACACATGTGGCAAATACAAGTAGTTCTTAATAGGGCCACTTTTACTGATGCTGCAGTGGGTGGAGCCTGATGGGGAAGCTGAAATGCCAGTTCCTCATCAGGTCCACTCTCGCCTTGTAATTGACAGCAGGTAGTGAGTGGATTCTTTAGCCAATAGCAGGCTGCCAATCACAAGGGGAACGGATTGGATGGTGAACTGGTGTTTGTAAATTCCCATCAGGCTCCACCCCTCCAGGTACATAAATCTCGCTGCTGTGCCATCTGTGTGACCGCTTCAGCAGTGGGGAGGGATCGCCACTTTATTGAGGTTGGAGTGTCCATATGGAGCTTGCCCCAGATTCATGTGCTTGTGTACAACAGGGATTCTAAAGAGTGTTTAAGATACTCTTTATGAATTCCAGGGAATATGAATGAATGTAGCTTCCACTTCTAAAGCATGAGAAACATATAAAATGTTTTTTGGGGGCGGGGGGTATAGATATGCTAATGGAGCAAGATCCTTTTTAGATCTTGCCAAATGACCGTTGCCCTGGTTACAAGAGCTATTCAGGGGGCTGCCACATACTCTGCAGAATAAATCTTGATCTGTACATTTCATATACAGTATAAGAGAGGTCCTTAGTTAATAACCACAACAGAAGAAAGGTCTAAACTGTGTCAAATGATGCTGCTTTTTATCCTGGAATGTGACCAAGTTAATACAGATTTAAGTGACAAGGGTAGTTGTTCACTTTTTTATTTCTAGTATGTGACTCCTGGTGTGATGGTCATTGTACTGCTATGAAATGTTCTGAAGCTGGAGATCAAAAGATAAGCAATGGAGCTTGAAAATACCTTTATGTTGCCTTTTTGTGGGACAATTGCACTGTGGTGTCAGTTCTTAAAAACGTATTGGTGTACACAGTATTCAAAGAATTAAGTATTTCTTGATATTTTCATGGTTAAGTGATGCATAGACTAATAAGGGTCCTTTTTTTGAAATTACATATTTGTTGGTATTCGGTAGTCCTTCCAACAATAAAAGGATTACAAATTCTGTTCATGTTTTTTGACTACTTCATGTAATGGAAACGTTGTTTTGCAGAACTAGATGCAAAAGACAAAATATTTAGGCATAAAAGAGTTTTTCGTTTTTTTTTTAAGTGTAATTTTCATCATTTTCATTTATTTAGTTATAGAAAACTTCCAAAAAAATTGACAAAACAATGGAAAAACAAATCAAAGTGCTCTTGTATTCAGCAGCACATATATAAAACAACAACCATTTCTAAAGCAAACTGTAAAGAGGGCTCTTTTTTCAAAAATTCCCCAGTGCATAATTTGTCTCATATGCTTATAGAATCAGGAGTCACCCAACCACTTGTGTTTACAATGATTTACTAAATAGACCCTAATGTAGGTATAACATATAACCTCTTGCATTTACTGTCTACGGTTCCAATGGACATTTCCTTGCTAAATAGACCATCACAAGATCAGTGGTAGAAGGAGAAGTCTGGAAACTATTGAACTTATAGGTGTGTAGGAAACTTCTAAATATGTGTATTGATTTAGACAATAAAAACATCTAAGGAGGTGGCCTTTTTTCAAACTTAAACCTCTGCAGATGTAATGTTGTATGCATCACAGTAAAATAAATTCTTCAAGCACCATGTGGAAAATATAAGTAGTGTAAACTAAACCTTGAAGCCCAGTGAAGGTGAGATTTTAAGCAGTATTAAACCCAAAAGCAAACATTTATTATATTACCAATTCTTATATGTGACGGCTGCATTTGTTTTCTTCTTTAGGCTTTCTTTCTTCTATTTTCATCTGGTGATCTGGGCAGTAAGTCTGTTGCTTTTCAAAAGAACAAGCTCTCTTTTAAATGTAATAGTATATATGATTGAGACAAACCATTTAACACTAACATGGGTGCATGTGTAGGCAAAGAAACTTGCGCATGTCGGCACCGTGTCTTCCCGCATTCTGGGTGTGACTTCTTGGTGGCACGTGCCGACACCGGATGTGACGTCTCCAGTGCCAGAAGTGGGCGGTTGTAACACTTGACGGGTGGCGACTCCGTCTCTGGTCCACCCAGGGGGAGGGGTTGAAAGTACTTCTTCCTACACTTCCTTTCCCTCTCTAAACAATTTACACCCTGTTCCAAAGTAGTAAAAAGTCTAAAGAGACATTTTGGGGTACGCAGATCAAAGGAGCAGCTTAGAAATAGGTGGTCTGACCTGAAACTGAGGGAGCCGGAGCAGTTAAGGAGTATTAAGAGAATGCTAGAAAAAAAAGTAAGTAAGTGTGTTCCTGTAGTTCAGAACTTGCATGTTGCTCCATGTTGTTGCTTTTTACTACTGGACCTTAGAAAATGTCATCTCTAAAAATTTAGTGGGCACAGTAATCGGGTTGTTACAGACACATCGTTCACCCACTACATACAATGTTTTTGGAAGATACAGGGTAAAAATTATTTTGACATGCCTGTTTGTATTCCATAAATGTTATTACATTGTTGTCTAGATGATGTGTTTGTAACTAGAATGAAATGCAAACTTGAATCAGTGTAAAGAAGAGGACACTCAGCAGCTGTTTACACATCTGCTCTCTGGAGCACTAATGTCGAACAACAGAACAACATTTTTAGGGTGCTCCAGTGGATTCTTGGGGTGTCTACATGTGTGAAACTTGTCCCAAAAAGGTGAGTAAGTCAAGATTTGGGTTTTGAAAAATCATGTCTTCTGCTTGTAACTCTGCCCAAACAGACACTTGTACCCCACTTCCAAGCAATGTATCATATTCCTATTTTTGCCCTCAAATATCTGTGTGCTAAGTATACCTTTTGTTTCATTCTCATAGGGGAGAGAAGACTGTGAGGACACCACTCCAGGGAGCACAGGAACCCCACACCTCAGCAAGAACCCCAAAACCAGGATGTGGAGGAAGGAGAAGTGGAGGAAGGAGAAGTGGAGAAAGGAGAAGTGGAGGAAGGAGAAGTGGAGGAAGGAGAGGTGGATGACGTGGTGGAACTTGTCACCACAACAGGTCAGTGTCTGTCACCACAGCTTCAGGTAAGAGATGTAGGCCTGCAGATTTATAATACCTTTTTTTAATTTTTAGGGTATGAACATGTTGTTGAGGAAGAAAGTCCTTGTTTCTCAAGTGCTAGTGCAGAAAGAATCATTCAGCAAGTAATGGCGTGTAGTAGTGAACTCAACATAATGAAGAAAAAGATGAATGTTATGGAGCAAACATTTAAGGACATCATTGATGTTTTGGGGCGAATAGAATGAAACACAAACCCCCCCCCCGTTTTATATTTTTCCAGTTTTTAAAAAAAACTTTGCACTTTTTCAAACAAGCCAAAATTTGAAGATGCACACAGTGTGTCAACATGTGCTATCTGCCAGGGGATATCCATGTACGTGTTTTGTGGGTGCAACTCCATCCTTGCAACTCAAGTAGGTAAAAGGAAGAAGGGGTTGCACCCCCAAAAACACGTCCATTGATCACCCATGATGGCAGATAGGGATTAGGAGGGAAATACCCCTTTTTAAAAACTTAAAAAAATTGTGTGCATCTTCACATTTTTGCTTGTTCAGGGGTGACAACACCCCATATTATGAAGGACAGATAGAGACATTTTTCAAAAACTAGAATGCCTGATATTGCCTAGAGGTTTACAATGTTGTATTTTGTTGTATGTTAATGAGAGTTGTGTATTTTCTGAAAAAAAGAAACATGCCTGTTTATGGCCAAAAAAAAAAGTTTATCTTTTATACCCCAAAAAATGTTATAAAGACCATGTGTGAATGTGCACAGAGTAAAAATTTCGAACAACAACAAAGTGTGGCTTCTTTATCAAATCCGTTATAACCTTTTTTATGTTTAGTTTTGGTGTTACCAGTGAAATGTTTGCTATTTACTAAAGGAAAATACACTTGGCACTACAAGTGCACTAGGAAAAACTAGGAGACAGCTAAAAGAAACACAAGCAATACATCAAAAATAAAATTTAAGCAG
Organism: Rana muscosa; assembly: GCA_029206835.1. Taxonomy (NCBI): domain Eukaryota; kingdom Metazoa; phylum Chordata; class Amphibia; order Anura; family Ranidae; genus Rana; species Rana muscosa. Next base: position 688,705,861 of record CM055116.1, on the reverse strand, counting down.
ATTTGTTTATTTTTTTAAAAGGATTAGACATTGCCTGGCATAGGAATGGCCCCCCTACCCATGAAATATTCCACATATTGCTGCTGAACCTCCCGGGCGCTTTGGGGGGACAAGCCAGGACGGACAGATTCTAGCCCCGACAGGGTATTGTCAGTTTAAAGTCCGGCCTCAGGCCCAATTGTGGCCATATAAGTTGTGGAAAGTCTACGCAAAAAATTGTGGAAAATGCAGCAGCAACACACTATGTAGTCTATTTTATACTCCGCCATGTGGATGGAAGTGAGAAACAGGCGGAACCGGCTGGCAATTATCCCGAAGGCATTCTCCACAACTCTTTGGGCTCTGGCCAGCCGGTAATTGAATACCCTCCTCTCCGGGGTGAGGGTCCACTGGGGGAATGGCCTCATGATATGCGGTCCCAGACCAAAGGCTTCATCAGCCAGAAACAAGAAGGGGAGTTCTTCCACATTCTCTGCATCCGGTGGCAATGCAAGGTCATCACTCTGGAGACGAAGAGCAAACTCCGTCTGGGTGAAGGCTCCCCCATCCGACATCCGACCATTCTTCCCCACATCCACATACAGGAACTCATACTGTGCTGACACCTCCGCCATCAACACAATGCTATGAAACCCCTTATAGTTGAAGTAATAAGACCCCGAACGGGGTGGTGGCACGATACGGACGTGCTTCCTGTCTATTGCCCCTCCGCAGTACGGGAAGTCCCACCTTGTGGCAAACTGGGATGCCACAGTCTGCTATTTCTGTGGCGTGGAAGGAAGCTGAGGAGTCAAACAAGATAACAAAATATTAGTACTTTTGCACATAACATTGCTAGTAGATTATACAAAAAAACATTCTTGGCCAACATCATTAGAACTTTTATTTTAAGGAGGATTTACACCCTGTTCCAAATTATTATGCCAATGATATTTTTCTCATTTACCTAAATAATTGATGTAAACAAAAGTCAGCATAATTCTCATGTTATACTAATAAGAGTACAATTCCAATTTTATTGAAGAAACCTCATAAAGATAACATTTTTTTTTTTTAAATAAAAAACTTACAATGCGCTGTTACAAATTATTAGGCACAGTAATTTTCAAAACACTTTATAGGTTGTAAAGAACTGAAAATTGTCATTTGTTGTGTTTGCAGCATATTTACTGAAATCAGAAGCTATTTCAATCAAACTTTTTAAACATTTTAACTTTTTAAACATTTTAAACGGTCACGTTACATTTTAACATAGGACCCCTTATTTGATAGCAGCTTCACAGGTCTTGCATCCATTGAACTTGTGAGTTTTTGGACAGTTTCTGCTTGAATTTGTTTGCAAGATGTCAGAATAGCCTCCCCCTCGTAGATCTTTTGCTTGAGGATGCTCCAAAGGTTCTCAATAGGATTGAGGTCAGGGGAGGATGGAGGCCACGCCATGACTTTCTCTCCTTTTATCCCCATAGCAGCCATTGATGCAGAGGTATTCTTTGCAACATGTGATGTTGCATTGTCATGCATGAAGATGATTTTATTACGGAAAGCATAGTTCTTCCTTCTGTACCAGGGAAGGAAGTGGTCAGTCAGGAACTCCACATACTTTGCAGAGGTCATCTTTACACCTTTGGGGACCCTAACGGGGCCGACCAGCTCTCTTCCCATGATTCCGGCCCAAAACATGACTCCACCACCGCCTTGCTGCCGTCACAGCCTTGTTGGAACAGGGTGGCCATCCACCAACCATCCACCACTCCATCCATCTGGACCATCCAGAGTTGCACGGCACTCATCAGTGAACAGGACTGTTTGAAAATTAGTCTTCATGTATTTTTCTGCCCAATGCAGCCATTTCTGCTTGTGAGCATTGGTTAGTGGTGGCCGAATGGAAGGTTTATGCACAGTTGCAAGACTCTGGAGGACTCTACACCTTGATGTCCGTGGGACTCCAGAGGCACCAGCAGCTTCAAATATCTGTTTGCTGCTATGTAATGGTGTTTTAGCAGCTGCTCTCTTGATCCGATGCATGGATCTGGCAGAAATCTTCCTCAATGTGCCTTTATCTGCACGAAACCCGTCTGTGCTCTTAATCAGCCAAAAATCTCTTTTTTTTTTTTTTTTAACAGAAGGAATTTTTATTGCAGAAAAAAAAATATCAGTGTACATGTGAATAGCTTTAGACAATACAGGAGAATGGATTAAGTCATACAAAGGGAAATAAACAGGTTATCTCACATCAGAAAAGTAGAGCAACAAACCATTCAATGCTAAGTTCTTAAACAATAAGCTAAACAGAAATAAAGGGAAAACAAGAACAGAGGGCAGTTATGCATCCAGTTAACAGGGCCACCCAGGTGCCCACCCACCAGGGAGGGGAGATAATATAGTGGTACAAAGCAACAGGGACTGAGGAGGGGGAAGGAAAGGAAAGGGAGGGGAGAAGGGAAGAACCAGGGCAAGAGCTCATATCCACGATCTACACCGTAAGGTGTCTGGCCTCCACCCATCTTGACCATATTTTTTCAAACTTATTAGGACAGTTACGACGCATATATGTCAGCTTGTATAAGCAGAGGGCAGCATTCACCAATTGTTTCCAAGCAGAGACTCGGGGTGGCTCAGGCATCTTCCAGTTAAGCAAAATAGTTTTCCTAGCATAATATGCACAGTAGAAAATGAAGAGTTTGGTGTGTGTGGCGGTAGGTAAGTTATCGGTCACGCCTAACAAAAGGATCAGGGGATCTAGTTTGATGGGTATCCCACTAAGCCATCTGATGTCAGCAACCACCGCCTTCCAGAACTCCTGTACCTGTGGAAAGTCCCACACCATGTACATAAAATTGCCTACGTTCCCTCAACAGCACGGACAACGGTCATCAGTCAAACGGTAGATGACCGACAGCCTTTGTGGCGTGTAGTACACTCTATGGAGAAATTTTATCTGGACAAAACGATCCTTGGCCGCTATCAGCAGAGGGACGTATTGTTGGAGGCCCTCGGACCAGTTCTCCTCCGTCAGATTCGGTATATCTCTCCGCCAGGCACTGAATGCCCTGCTAGCACCGTTATTGCCATCACAAGTGAGTCTAAGGTATATGGAGGATAGCGGTCTGTCTATATTGCAAGCTGTGAGGAGTCGCTCAACCGTGTGCGGAGCCAAGGTGACCGGCTCTGGGAACTGGGCCCTAAGTGCATGGCGAAGCTGCAGAAACCTAAAGTACATCCAAGGAGGAAGTGAGAATTTACTTTTTAGCTCGCTGAAGGGGAGGAGACGGCCCCCAGGCATAACGGAGAGTTTTAATTCCACGTCCGGCCCACGCCTGCGGGTCAGGCACTGTCCTCAAGTGGGGCAGCTCTGGGTTGCCCCATAAGGGAGTATAGGGAGAATAGGTCCGGGGCTTCATCATAGACTTAAAGACTTCTCCGCCAGATACCAACAGTGGTTCTCATGGGGGTGGTAATATGAATGTTGGAACGAGGCCCTCTATACACTAAATTACTGAGTTCAGCATAGGATCCTAATATTGCTGCCTCGAGGTTCACTGCGGGGTTGGATCGATCCTGTGTGAACCACCACCTCACTGAGACCAGGACCGCCGCCCAATAATATTTCTTGAAATTGGGTAATGCCAGACCCCCCACACACACGAGAGCTGGAGTGTAGACCTAGCCACTCTAGGAACCTTCCCCTGACACACAAATGCCCCAACAGCTTGGTCCAGCTAACTAAAAAAGGAGTTGGTGATACCCACAGGAGTGTGCCTAAATGCATAGAGGAACTTAGGGAGGAAGGACATTTTCACAAAGTTTATCCTACCCACCGGTGTGTCTTCCAAGTAGCGCATTTGCGGAGGAAGTTCTGTAAAATCGGGCGGACATTGGCTTCCAAGTAATCCGGCAGGTGTCTCTGGACATGTATACCTTAGTATTTGAATTTATCTACCCACTGAAGGGTGGCCGGCAAACACGGGGGGGGGCATCGGGCGCAGGGGGAAGAGCACTGATTTGTCCCAATTAATTTTAATGCCCGAGAACCTGCCGAATCTCTCAAAAATCTCAAGGGCCGCCGCCAGGGAAGCATGATGGTCGCCTAGATATAGTAGGGTGTCGTCCGCGTACATAGATATCTTTTCTACTAGAGGCGGCACAGAGATGCCAGCCATTCTATCTGAGGATCGGATCATCGCGTCCAACGGCTCAACAGCCAGCACGAATAGGGTGGGAGAGAGGGGACAGCCCTGTCTAGTGCCTCGGCGGAGCGGTAAGGCCGCAGACAGAACCCCACCGGTGCGGACCCTGGCTGTAGGGTCAGAGTACAGCAGTTGCAACCACGTAATGAAGACTGGTCCGAACTCAAATTTGTGTAGCACTGACCACAGGTACTCCTACTCCACCGAGTCAAAGGCTTTTTCGGCGTCCAGGGAGGCAATAACCTCTGTCCCCTCGCTCCCAAACATCCGATCAATCACCGTGAACAGCCTCCTCAAATTAATGTCTGTGCCCTTCCCCGGCATAAAGCCTGTTTGGTCTCCATGCACCAAGGACAGTATCACTTCATTAAGCCGATTGGTCAAGATCTTAGTGAGGACCTTGGCATCAACATTAAGAAGGGATATCGGCCTGTACGAAGAACAAAGTTCGGGGTCCTTTCCTGGCTTGGGGATAACCACTATGATCGCTCTCAGCATTGAGGGCGGCAACCGAGAGTCCCGACGCAAGGTCTGCAACACACCTCCCCCAGCACTGCGGCCAATGATTCACTATGCGTTTCAAAAAATTTGGCTGGGAGGCCATCCTCTCCCGGGGTTTTCCCTGCCTGCATGGAAGCAACTGTATTCCGGATCTCTTTCAGAGTGAACGGGGCATCTAACCGTGACCGGGCCTCTGCCGTGAGCATGGGAAGGTCAATATTGTCTAAGTAAGACTGGAGCTGATCCGCGGAATACGTGGCTTTGGAAGAGTAAAGGTCAGTATAATAGGTGGCAAAGCAGGAGTTAATCTCCTCCGGGTCCATCAGCAATCTCCCCGAACCGTCCCTGACGTTGGCCACCGGAGAGGACACCGTCTGCACCCTCAAGAGCCAGGCTAGCATGCGCCCAGTCCTCTCGCCCTGCTCAAAGATCCTTTGGGACCTGTAGAGCAGTTGTTTTTTGGCAGCAGATATCCTGAGAAGCTGAACCTCCCTCAGCGCCGCAGAGAGGGCCAGCCTATGGCACTCCTCTCCAGTCGCCACATATTGTGCCTCTAACACTTGGGCATGGGACTCAGCCTGCAGTAGGGAATCCCGGGAGGACTGGCGGGCAGCGCCAATGGTATTGCCCCCTGTTGTGGGTCTTAAAGCATTCCCAGCTAGTGGGGGATTTACATGGGGGGGGCTCCGAAGACCAAAAAGACGCTATAGCCGAGTCTATCTGTGGTTCCACCCGTTCGTCTGTCACCCAGTATCTGGAGAGCCTCCAAAGACAGTTAGCCGGAGTCGCAGCGATCTGTAGCTTCAGTAGAACCGGAGCGTGGTCCGAGATTCCCCTAGGAAGGGCCGCTACCTCCCTCACTCTGTTCAAGACGGGGCCGCTGACATAGTGTCAGGGTTGAGTTCACCTGCTGGTGGCACTGGGGTTCACTTTGCTGATGGCTGCAGTTCCAATGTCCACCAGCAGGTGTCTCCCAGAAGCCAGCAGGTTCTAATCAGCCACACCTGGCTCCAGCTGCCAGGTGGATATTTAAGGCTGCTCCTCCCTTCCCCCAGGGCGTCACTATCCTGTCTTCTTGCCACCAGCTTGTGCCTGATAACTTTCCTGAACCTTCCAGTGTCCTGATCCGTCCTGCACCCCTCTGCCTTGTTCTGTGCCCTTGTACCCAGTCGTGTCCCCTTCCTTGCATCCCTGTTGCCTTTGTCCCTTATGTTGTAGATATTGTATATAGATAGCAGTTAGGTTTATTAGTTATTCTTGTTCTTGTTTACTGGAGTGGTTTATGCTTTCACTGGTTGCTGTGTATGTTTATTTGTGTGTGTTCACTGTAAATAAATATCACTTTAATGATAAATACTTTGTCTAGTCTCAGTTCCTTGGTGTAGCTACGTGTCTGGTGGTCTTAGCTGCTGATCCTGACATAATAGTGACGCCCACTAATGACCAGATCTGCTACACTTGGGAACGGAGAGCCAGTTACTTGAGTTTTTTGCCTTTGTCAGAATGCTTAGAGTAAAGGTTATTTGCAGTGTGCAGCTTGCAGTAGGAGATAAAGATTTGTGTTGTTCACTGTGGCAGGATCTCACTGAGGAGGAGCTGTTGGGAAACATTCTGACAGCACATGCTTTAGCTGTCAAAGGGAGATTCACTCTCATGCCGCGTACACACGATCATTTTTCCCGTCGGGAAAAATTACATTTTTCCCTTTGGACGAGAAAAACGATCGTCTGTGGGCTTTTTGCCGTTTTTCCCGACGGGAAAAACGGCATTAATCACGACGAGAAAAATTAGAACATGCTCTAATTTTTCTCGTCGTGATTCCTGTCATTTTTTTCCCGCGGCAGTTTTCCCATAGGGAAACACTGCCGCGGAGCCTACACACGGTCGTTTTTCTCGTCAAGAGAAAAAATGACGGGAAAAATGGCCGTGTGTGGGGGAACAAGCCGTTCCCTCGTTTTTCCTGTCGTGATTCACGGCGGTGTTTTCACCGCCGTGAATCACGATCGTGTGTACGCGGCATTAGTAATGTGCAACCCTTGATTCAGGTCTGTTCTGAGCTGCTATTTCAGTTTACCTCTCAGGGCCATGATGTTTTCTCTCCCCCATTTACTTTTTACCAGGCTGGATTTTTGGGATGGTTGCTGAAACATTGTGCAGGTTCTTTTTTCCAGCAGTATTATTCAGCCTATTCACAACAGGTGGTGTTGGAATGTATTGCTTCTGTGCACCATTTAATTGAGCAATGTGCGCAAGGAAGAGAAAAACTGACTTTAGTTCAACCTCTGCTACAAGCTTGGTCAGAGATCATATCCCCAGTACAAGATGAGTCACATACAATCAGATCTGCTGCTAAAGATCAATAATCTATTCCTCTGTTACCCTTAGCAACCTCTGCTACTACTGAGCATTCCTTACCTCCTGTAGATCAGTACCCTGTTACCAGTAACCACACTTCCTCTGTATATAATCCATTGGAAGCTCCCCCTGCAGTACCATTACCCATAGCAACGTCTCAGGCCTCTTCCTGTACTTCTGCTACTCTTCCCTCTTTTTCCCCTAGTACTGTTACTACCTTTCCATCAGCAGTACACTCTGGTAAGCACAAGGCAACTACCAACAGGATTCCAGTATCTAAGCCAAAGAAGAGGAAACACAAGTTTTCTCCTGCTCTTATAACTCTGCCACTATCCATGTTGCCTGCTGTTCCTGTTTCCACCGATCCAGTGCCTGATGCTATCCAGTCCTCCTCCATGCAGACGACTGCTGCAGCAGTGCGATCCAGTCCTCCTCCATGCAGACGACTGCTGCAGATGCGATCCAGTCCTTCTCCATGCAGACTGCTGCAGATGCGATCCAGTCCTCCTCCATGCAGACGACTGCTGATGCGATCCAGTCCTCCTCCATGATGCAGACTGCTGATGCGATCCAGTCTTCCTCCATGTTGCTGCCTGCTGCTGATGTCCAGTCCTCCTCCATGTTGCCACCTGCTGCTGATGTCCAGTCCTCCTCCATGTTGCCGCCTGCTGCTGATGTCCAGTCCTCCTCCATGTTGCCGCCTGCTGCTGATGTCCAGTCCTCCTCCATGTTGCCGCCTGCTGCTGATGTCCAGTCCTCCTCCATGTTGCCGCCTTCTGCTGATGTCCAGTCCTCCTCCATGTTGACGCCTGCTGCTGATGGGGTCCATGCCTCCTCCATGCTGATGCTGCCGGCTGATGGGGTCCATGCCTCCTCCATGCTGATGCCGCCTGCTAAAGGGGTCCATGCCTCCTCCATGCTGATGCCACCTGCTGATGGGGTCCATGCCTCCTCCATGCTGATGCCGCCTGCTGATGGGGTCCATGCCTCCTCCATGCTGATGCCGCCTGCTGATGGGGTCCATGCTGATGCCGCCTGCTGATGGGGTCCATGCCTCCTCCATGTTGATGCTGCCTGTTGATGGGGTCCATTCCTCTTCCATGCTGCCATCTGTTGCCAAGCTTGCCGCGGCGGATTTCCGGGCTGCTGCTACCCTGCTGGTCTATGCTGGTTCCCGGGCTACTGTCCAGCCTGTTGATCTGGTGTCCGCCCCTCTGGACTGTGCTGATTCCGGGGCTGCCGCCCCTCTGGACTGTGCTGATTCCGGGGCTGCCGCCCCTCTGGACTGTGCTGATTCCGGGGCTGCCGCCCCTCTGGACTGTGATGATTCCGAGGCTGCTTCCCACTTGGACTATGCCAATACCTGTGTCACTGCCCAGTCTGATGTGCCTCTGCCTGTTGCCCAGCCTGCTGATCCACTGCCTGCTTCCCAGCCTGCCTCTGGATGTTCTGTGCCCAACAACCTGCCTGCCTCTGAGGGTCTGCTGTCAGATGACAAGTCTACCATTGATCTTAGATCTCTCCTCCTTACCACCCCGCCGGGTTCTATTAACTCTATGCCAGCATCTCAGTTGGATTGTTATGCAAAGTCTGAGTGTCCACCTGCTAATGGGTCATCTGCTGGGCCTGAGATTCATTTGACGGTTGCCTCGATTGAGTCCCTCTGGCAGTGTGTTGCTCCTATGGTGCCAAAGTCCGGTGGTTCAGACATGCCCTTGGTAACTGGTAGCTGCATCTGCCTTAATGGCCCTGGTTGTGGTAAGCTTCCGGGGAATGGCAGAGTACGATCTGTGCCTTGCCGTGAGCTGGATGCAGTTGCCACAGCTCCGGGTGTACTAGGGGACCCGGGTCGGGTAACCACTGCCTCAGAGAGACCTAGGTGGTTTTTGATGTGCAGAGCAATTCCTGTAAACCAGGCAAGCTACAGAGTTATGATGAGACACTTCGGTGTCTGGGTTACGGCACTGTCACATAACCCCAAGGCTAAGGCTGCAGATAACCTGTGGAATACCAGCATTGGGGTACCTGCTATCTTGAGGGACTACCAAATATTGTACATCTCAGAGGGTCTGACCAGAAGAAAACCCAGACAGTTTTGGGACCCCGGCGGTGGGGTTCTCACCAAGCCTTCGGACGTTGGCAGTGGGGTATAATAAAAACAGTGCAGCGCAGGTATAAAACGTCCACTCAATGGAGATAAGTGACAATGTATTCAAATGAAAGGAGGTGAGTGAATAATCCAGTGCAGGTTCCACCAGTGCTCAAACACAGATTCTGTGACGATCCCTCCACCTTTATAATTCTAATTACCTCACAGCATGGACCCCTGAATTAACAGGTGGTCATGCAAGCAGAAAGGGTACAGGCTGGTGTATAACATGGATCCTAGATTCCTCAATATATTTCTCCAGTCCTCCGCATATATCCCCAGTATAAAAGATAAAAGGAATAGATCTAAGTGCTCTCTGTTTAAAACGGTATATTTAATAGATATACAAACACAGGCTACTCACATATCCTCAGATTAAATCAGCATGTAAAAAACTCCTCGTGCAGACACAACTGCGGGTGACGTGTGTACAGCTCCTTCCCCCGTACGCGTTACGTTCAATAACTTCCTCAGCGGGGCCGCTGCTGATTTAATCTGAGGATATGTGAGTAGCCTGTGTTTGTATATCTATTAAATATACAGTTTTAAACAGAGAGCACTTAGATCTATTCCTTTTATCTTTTATACTGGGGATATATGCGGAGGACTGGAGAAATATATTGAGGAATCTAGGATCCATGTTATACACCAGCCTGTACCCTTTCTGCTTGCATGACCACCTGTTAATTCAGGGGTCCATGCTGTGAGGTAGTGATGAGCCGAACACCCCCGGGTTCGGTTCGCACCAGAACCCGCAAACGGACCGAAAGTTCGAACGAACATTAGAACCCTATTAAATACAATGGATGCGAACGTTCGAATTCTAAAGTGCTAATTATAACAACTATTATGCATGTTATTGTCATAAATAGGGTTTGGGAACCCGGGTTCTGCACCAGGGGACATGTATCAATGCAAAAAGAAGTTTTAAAAACGGTAGTTTTTCGGGAGCAGTCATTTTAATGATGCATAAAGTGAAAAAAAAAAAGTCAAATATTCCTTTAAATATCGTACCTGGGGGGTGTCTAAAGTATGCCTGTGAAGTGCCACGTGTTTCCCGTGTTTAGAACTGTCCCTGCACAAAATGACACTTCTAAATGAAAAAAAAGCCATTTAAAACTGCTTGCGGCTTTAATGTAATGTCTGGTCCCGGTAATATGGATGAAATTCTTTAAGAAAAATGGCATAGCTACCCCATGACCCCCCCCCCTACCCCAGCCCATTACCAGCCCCTTTGGGTCTTGTATGGATATTAAGGGGAACCCCGCACATAAAATAAAAAAGGCCCTATATACTCTGAACAGCCGTATACAGGTGGTGCATACAAGACAGGGACTGTAGGTTTGTTCTTATGTAGAATCTGTTTGTAATTTTGAACAGGTACATTGTTGAAGTGTAGCTCCAGCCCAAAAATCTATTTTTAAACTTTTTGGGAAACATAGGTAAGGGTTATCACCCCTGTAACATTTGTTTTGCTGTCTGTGCCCCTGTTCAGAACATTTCACCTCACTTTCCGTCCCAATGACAACTGTTTTTGAAATGTGGTGTTTTTCTTGAAACAAGGATTGCTGATAAAGCATCAGTACAGATGAGACCCCTTTCTCCCATATTTATTCTTACAGGAGAGAATTTTCCTTTCTAGGGGTAGATTTCCTCTCACTTCCTGTTGTCTTCTTTCGTTTGCAAGTAGGAGTCGTTTGTAAGTTGGATGTTTGAAAGTAGGGACCTGCCGTATATACTCTGCAGAAATAGGCCCCTTAGTTGTTGGTGTTGGCACAACACTGTAAGCACTCAGTTACTCTTGGTTGGTGCTGGAACGCCCTGCTGTCAACTATTATATCAGGAATTTTAATTACATATAATTGTTGAACAGTGGTAGTAAAAATTGGGGCTTTGATGGTGGTGCTGGTGCCACAACACTGTAAGCCCTGACAGTTACTCTTGGTGGGTGCAGCAATGGGCCCTGCTGTGAATTATTAGATCAAGAATTGTAATTACATGCCCCTTTTGAACAGGGGCTGAAAAATTGGGCCTTTCGTGGTGGTGGTGGTGGTGGCGTTGCCACAAGACTGTAAGCCCTCAGAGTTACTCTTGGTGGGTGCAGCAATGGACCCTGCTGTGAATTATTAGATCAAGAATTGTAATTGCATGCCCCTGTTGAACAGGGGCTGAAAAATTGGGCCTTAGGCACTGGTGGCACAACACTACAACCCCTCACAGATACTGTACTTGGAGCACAGCAATGAGCCCTGTTGCAAAGTATTGCTTCAAAAATTGTAATGACACGCCCCTGTTAAACAGGGGCTGAAAAATTGGGCCTTAGGCACTGGTGCCACAACACTCCAACCCCTCACAGATACTGTACTTGGAGCACAGCAATGAGCCCTATGGCAAATTATTGCTAAAAAAATTGTAATTACACGCCCCTGTAAAACAGGGGCTGAAAAATTGGGCCTTAGCCACTGGTGGCGGCACCCATAAACAAAAATGATCTTCCAAGCTATCATCATCAATCGTATCATTGAGGACTCGGAGGAGGAGGATAGCCAGTCAACATAACAGCACAGGCACTCAGCATCAGTCTTGAAGGGATGTGACATGTTAAAATCAATTAGTCTGTTATATCAGCATCAGGTGTGTGGTAGCTGGTGGTGATCCAAGACTGGTTCATCTTGATGAAAGTCAGTCGATCAACCGAGTCGGTGGACAGGCGCACCCTGTGATCCGTGACAAATCCTCCAGCAGCACTGAATGTGCGTTCCGAAAGAACGCTGGATGCAGGACAGGCCAGTAGCTCAATTGCATACTGTGCAAGCTCTGGCCAGTGATCCATCCTCAAGACCCAGTAAGCCAGAGGATTTTCGGTGGGGAAGGTGTCCAAGTCTGACCTTGCCCCTAGATATTCCTGCACCATGTTTATCAGACGCTGGCGATGGTTGCTGGAACCGATCATACTTTGGGGCTGCGGACTAAAGAATTGTCTGAACGCATCGGTCAGACGGCCACCTTCCCCACCGCTCCTTCTTTGACTGGCCGAAGCCTCAGCAACTCGTTGTCCAGGACCAGGAGTTTGTAACCTCCCAGTCTCTGGGAACGCGTTGCACAGACCTTTCTGCAAGGCCTCCCGGAGTTGTCTCATCCTCTGCTCCCTCTGCGACGGTAACATAAGGTCCGCAACCTTACCCTTGTACCGTGGATCAAGGAGAGTGGCCAGCCAGTAATGGTCCCTCTCCTTGATCCGAAGAATACGAGGATCCTTCCGCAGACTTTGCAGGATCAGGGAGGCCATGCAGCGTAGGTTTGCTGAGGCATTCGCTCCGGAGTCCTCTGGGTCACTAAGGACGACATGATCCGCAGCCACCTCCTCCCAGCCACGTACAAGTCCACTGGTTTCTTGGGACTGTAAATCATCCCTAAAAGACTGCTGCTGATGATGCTGAGTGCCAGCCTCCACCTCCATGCTGACACAATCCTCCTCCTCCTCCTCCTCCTCCTCCTCCTCCTCCTCTTCCTGTGCGATGGGTGGGACAGAAGGAACACTGTCTGGGTAAAGGGGGCCTTGAGAGGCAAGGAAGTCCTCCTCTTCCTGCCTCTGTTCTGCCTCAAGTGCCCTGTCCATTATTCCACGCAGCGTGTGCTCCAACAGGTGGACAAGAGGTACAGTGTCACTGATGCATGCACTGTCACTGCTCACCATCCTCGTGGCCTCCTCAAATGGTGCCAGGACAGTGCATGCATCCCTGATCATGCCCCACTGGCGTGGAGAAAAAAAACCAAGCTCCCCTGACCCTGTCCTGGTGCCGTAGTCGCACAGGTACTCATTGATGGCCCTCTGCTGCGTGTGCAGCCGCTGCAGCATGGCCAACGTTGAGTTCCACCTGGTGGGCATGTCACATATAAGGCGGTTCTTGGGCAGGTTCAACTCCTTTTGCAGCTCAGCCAGGCGAGCACTGGCATTATAAGATCTGCGGAAATGCACACAGACTTTCCTGGCCTGCCTCAGGACATCCTGTAAGCCCGGGTACCTGCCCAAGAACCGCTGCACCACCAGGTTAAGGACGTGAGCCACACAGGGCACATGGGTCAGTTGTCCATGTCGGAGGGCGGAGAGGAGGTTGGTGCCATTGTCGCAAACCACCATTCCTGGCTTAAGCTGGCGTGGCGTCAACCACCTCTCGGCCTGGCCCTGCAGAGCAGACAGGACCTCTGCCCCAGTGTGGCTTCTGTCCCCCAAACACACCAGCGCAAGCACGGCATGGCATCTTTTTGCCTGCGTACTTGCGTAGCCCCGTGAACAGCTACGGAGCACCGCTGCTTCATAGGACAAACCACAGGAAGAGGCCATGGAGGAAGAAGAAGAGGAGGGGGTGGAGGAGAGAGGTGTGTCACAACCAGTAGTAGCATTTTGGAGGCGTGGCGGTGGGACAACCTCCAACACTACTGCACCTTGTCCTGCATCCTTCCCAGCTGCCAAAAGAGTGACCCAATGGGCCGTGAAAGAAAGGTAACGTCCCTGTCCATGCCTGCTGGACCATGAGTCAGCGGTAATATGCACCTTACCGCTGACCGCCCTGTCCAGCGAGGCCAAGACATTGCCTTCCACATGCCGGTAGAGAGCCGGAATAGCCTTCCGTGAGAAAAAGTGGCGTTTGGGAACCTGCCACTGAGGAACCGCACATTGCACAAACTCACGGAAGGGGGCCGAGTCTACCAACTGAAAAGGCAGCAGTTGAAGCGCTAGCAATTTAGCCAAGCTAGCATTCAACCGCTGGGCATGTGGATGGCTGGGAGTGAACTTCTTTCGACGGTCCAGCAGCTGGGGCAGGGAAATTTGCCTGCTAGAATCGGACGTCGGTGTACTGCTAGCAGAGTGGCCGCAAGTACTTGGCTGTGACACACCTAATTCTACACCTTCATTCCTCTCAGTGCATGTTTCAGAGAGGACTGAAGTTATAGTGGGGTTGGAGATCCCAGCTGATGCGGTGCAAGGAGAGGTCCGCTTTGTTCTTTGGTGTGGGTCTTTGAGGTAGGCTTGCCAACGAGCTGCATGGCAGGTCAACATATGTCTGGTCAGGCATGTGGTACCCAAGCGGCTGATGTTTTGGCCACGCGATATACGCTTGAGACATATGTTGCAAACAGCAGCTGTGCGATCTGATGCACTAGCCTCAAAAAAGGCCCACACCAAAGAACTTTTTGAATGACGGGCAGAGGCAGCGCCCTGCACAGGCGGAGCTCTGCGGTGTGATTCCGTCGGTGTACTGCCCTTACGCTGGCCACCAAAGGGCATCCTGCCTCGTTGGAGATGTGCCTCCTCCTCCTCCTCTCTCCTATTAGGCACCCACGTGGAGTCAGTGACCTCATCATCACCTCCCTCCTCATCACTGGAGCCAATCTGGCAGTATGCTGCAGCTGCTGGAACATGACTGCCAGATTGGTGTCCTTCTTGAGCATCCCCTCTGTCTGCTCTCACGCTACTGCCTTCCTCTAGCTGGGTTTCATCATCAGACCCTTCGAAACGCTGGGCATCCTCCTGGAGCATGTACCCAACACTGTGCTGAAACAGTTCGGGGGACTCCTCAGGAGGAGGACATGGTGGGTCTAGGGAAGGAGTGACTGATGATGAGTCTGACATTGATACCAGGGAAGAGGACGCTTTGGCAGCTGCTTTTCCAGTACCCTGAGCCTGGGTGAGAGAGGATGAGGAGGAGGAGGAGGGCTTGGTCATCCACTCTACCAAGTCTTCGGCATGATGTGGCTCAACATGTCCAGCTGCCGAAAAGAAGGACAAGCGTGTCCCATGGCCATGTGCTGATGACAATGCACCGCGTCCACGACCAGCACTGTTGCCCCCAGACACAGAGCCTGCTTGCCCTCTTTTATTGCCTCCTGACTGTCTGCCTCTCCTTGTTTGCCTTCCAGACATTCTAATAGATGGCCTGCAGGGAGATGGGAAAAAAGCAATAAGGGCTACCTTCAGGTGTCCTTCTCTGTCCCTTGAAACAAGGACTTTGACAGTGAAAGAAACTGACACACTCTCCCTACCTACAGTTTTCTGTCCCTAGAAAAAATGTTTTTTTTAAGCACAATTTAGCACAAGGAGAATTCACTCACTGTCCTTCCAGGTCCCTGGAAACAAGGACTTTGACAGTGAAAGAAACTGACACACTCTCCCTACCTACAGTTTTCTGTCCCTAGAAAAAATGTTTTTTTTAAGCACAATTTAGCACAAGGAGAATTCACTCACTGTCCTTCCAGGTCCCTGGAAACAAGGACTTTGACAGTGAAAGAAACTGACACACTCTCCCTACCTACAGTTTTCTGTCCCTAGAAAAAATGTTTTTTTTAAGCACAATTTAGCACAAGGAGAATTCACTCACTGTCCTTCCAGGTCCCTGGAAACAAGGACTTTGACAGTGAAAGAAACTGACACACTCTCCCTACCTACAGTTTTCTGTCCCTAGAAAAAATGTTTTTTTTAAGCACAATTTAGCACAAGGAGAATTCACTCACTGTCCTTCCAGGTCCCTGGAAACAAGGACTTTGACAGTGAAAGAAACTGACACACTCTCCCTACCTACAGTTTTCTGTCCCTAGAAAAAATGTTTTTTTTAAGCACAATTTAGCACTAGGGGAATTCACTCACTGTCCTTCCAGGTCCCTGGAAACAAGGACTTTGACAGTGAAAGAAACTGACACACTCTCCCTACCTACAGTTTTCTGTCCCTAGAAAAAATGTTTTTTTTAAGCACAATTTAGCACAAGGAGAATTCACTCACTGTCCTTCCAGGTCCCTGGAAACAAGGACTTTGACAGTGAAAGAAACTGACACACTCTCCCTACCTACAGTTTTCTGTCCCTAGAAAAAATGTTTTTTTTAAGCACAATTTAGCACAAGGAGAATTCACTCACTGTCCTTCCAGGTCCCTGGAAACAAGGACTTTGACAGTGAAAGAAACTGACACACTCTCCCTACCTACAGTTTTCTGTCCCTAGAAAAA
The DNA here is from genome assembly GCA_029206835.1 of Rana muscosa. Lineage (NCBI taxonomy): Eukaryota > Metazoa > Chordata > Amphibia > Anura > Ranidae > Rana > Rana muscosa. The sequence goes on along the minus strand of CM055116.1, from coordinate 688,689,668 downwards.
ATGTTTTTTTTAAGCACAATTTAGCACAAGGAGAATTCACTCACTGTCCTTCCAGGTCCCTGGAAACAAGGACTTTGACAGTGAAAGAAACTGACACACTCTCCCTACCTACAGTTTTCTGTCCCTAGAAAAAATGTTTTTTTTAAGCACAATTTAGCACAAGGAGAATTCACTCACTGTCCTTCCAGGTCCCTGGAAACAAGGACTTTGACAGTGAAAGAAACTGACACACTCTCCCTACCTACAGTTTTCTGTCCCTAGAAAAAATGTTTTTTTTAAGCACAATTTAGCACAAGGAGAATTCACTCACTGTCCTTCCAGGTCCCTGGAAACAAGGACTTTCACAGTGAAAGAAACTGACACACTCTCCCTACCTACAGTTTTCTGTCCCTAGAAAAAATGTTTTTTTTAAGCACAATTTAGCACAAGGAGAATTCACTCACTGTCCTTCCAGGTCCCTGGAAACAAGGACTTTGACAGTGAAAGAAACTGACACACTCTCCCTACCTACAGTTTTCTGTCCCTAGAAAAAATGTTTTTTTTAAGCACAATTTAGCACAAGGAGAATTCACTCACTGTCCTTCCAGGTCCCTGGAAACAAGGACTTTGACAGTGAAAGAAACTGACACACTCTCCCTACCTACAGTTTTCTGTCCCTAGAAAAAATGTTTTTTTTAAGCACAATTTAGCACAAGGAGAATTCACTCACTGTCCTTCCAGGTCCCTGGAAACAAGGACTTTGACAGTGAAAGAAACTGACACACTCTCCCTACCTACAGTTTTCTGTCCCTAGAAAAAATGTTTTTTTTAAGCACAATATAGCACAAGCACAAAACACACTGACACTCTCCCTACCTATCCTTCTCTTTCCCTAAACTAAAGGAATCCAGGTTAAGCAAGAAAGAAATAAAAGTCACTGTCCCTGCCTATGCTGCTCTATCCCTGCTCCGGAACACACTACACTAGGCCGCCGTGCTGGCGGCCTTTTATAGTGTGGGGCGTGTACTAAACACCCTCAGCAATAATTGGCCACAGGCATCCTGCCTGTGGCCAATCATTGCTCTCCTCGCTGCCGGCGCTGTGATTGGCCAAGCATGCGGGGTCACAGTGCATGCTTGGCCAATCACAGCGCCTGGATGACACTGCGATGGCGTAGTGCATTGTGGGCCGTTCGCGTCACTCGAATTTGGCGCGAACGGCCCAAATCGTTCGATCTTCGTCGAACGATCGAACAGCCGATGTTCGAGTCGAACGTATGTTCGACTCGAACACGAAGCTCATCCCTACTGTGAGGTAATTAGAATTATAAAGGTGGAGGGATCGTCACAGAATCTGTGTTTGAGCACTGGTGGAACATGCACTGGATTATTCACTCACCTCCTTTCATTTGAATACATTGTCACTTATCTCCATTGAGTGGACGTTTTATACCTGCGCTGCACTGTTTTTATTATACTTATTATTTTTGAATTAAATGAATATTCTTTAGTGTTCAGCTTGCAAATATAGGGGGACTGAATATATTTTTGCGCTGATTGCTTTTATCTATTTTATACTGTTGGCAGTGGGGTACCCCAGTGGTAGGGCCTTGTGGAGCGTCCGGAGAACGCTCCTTAACCACTTAACGACCGCTCACTGTATATATACGTCGGCAGAATGGCACAGACAGGCACAATCAAGTAGAGTGTACGTGATCGCCTTTGTACAGTTGGGGGGTCCGATCGGACCCCCCTCCTATACAGTGAGCGGCCGTTAATCGTTGGGGAGCGATCAGAGATGAGGGGGTGACCATTCGATTTCGGCCACCCCCTCGCGATCGCTCCCGGCCAATGAAAATGCTTCCTCCGCCATGTGATGTAAACACAGGCAGGAGGAAGTGATGTCATCTCCCTCGCGGCGGTCTTTTCTATTCCGGCGCCGAGGAGAGAGGAAGCAGGTTAGTGCACCAACAGTCCACTGACACGTAGGTACACATAGGCACACATTTCACCCCCCAGTCACCCCCAGATCACCCCCCAGGTCACCCCCCAGCCCCCAATCACAGTGTCACTGATTGCAGTGATCATTTATTTTACTGATCACTGCTTTTAGTGTCATCTGTGATAGTAAAAAGTTGCAGGGCAGTTAGGTTTAGGCCCCTTTAGGTCCAGGGTAGCCCCCTAACCCCCCCTAATAAAGGTTTAACCCCTTGATCGCCCCCCAGGTAACCCTTTCACCCCCTAACGCCAGCGTCACTAAGCGATTGTATTTTCGATCGCTGTATTTAGTGCCGGTGGTGCCCTAGATAGCCAGTTATTTATTTTTAGTTTCACCACAGGTTTTTAGAGCGTCAGGTACCCCCATATATTATTTTAACCCCCTGATTGCCCCTAGAGTTAACCCTTTCACCAGTGATCACCGTATAAGCGTCACTGGTGACACTGGTTACCCAGTTAATTATTTAGTTATTTAGGTAACCCGTCAGGTTTTTATATAGCGTCGGGTACCCCCATATTTAACCTAATAAAGGTTTTAACCCCCTGATTGCCCCTAGTTAACCCTTTCACCAGTGATCACCATATAAAGGTTACGGGTGACACTGGTTGGTTAGTTTGCCTTTTATAGCATCAGGGCACCCGCCGTATATAACCCAATAAAGGTTTAACCCCCTGATCGCCCGGCGGGTGAGATCAATTAGGTTTTAGCGCCAGAGAGGGTCTGCGTCGCCCCAGGCAGCGTTAGGTTAGTGCCAGTAACGCTAACACCCACGCGCAAAGCATACACCTCCCTTAGTGGTATAGTATCTGAACAGATCAATATCTGATCTGATCAGATCTATACTAGCGTCCCCAGCGGTTTAGGGTTCCCAAAAACGCAGTGTTAGCGGGATCAGCCCAGATACCTGATAGTACCTGCGTTTAGCCCCTCCGCCCAGCCCAGCCCAGCCCAGCCCACCCAAGTGCAGTATCGATCGATCACTGTCACTTACCAAACACAACACACATAACTGCAGCGTTCGCAGAGACAGTCCTGATCCCTGCGACCACTAACAGTTTTTTTTGTAGCGTTTGATATATTTGCTGACGACAGTCGGGTGCTTTTTTTCCTGTGAATCTTACTAGTGTACCCCTAAATTTAGAGCCCAAAATGGCAAGTCGAAGGTACACTAGTAAAGAGGCCTACGAGATTCTGAGCATGACAGATAGTGAAGAGGAGGTCACGTATCTGTCAGATTCAGGCTCAGAATATCTTCCCGTAGAAGACAGTGACGTCAGCGGCCCCACGTCAGATAGCTCTGACGACGAAGTTGAGGTCCCTGCTAAGGTCAGGCGTACCCGATCCCGATCTTCTGAGGTTGTTGAGGAGCAAGAACCGCAGGGCTCTCGTATCATGGAGCAGAGGAGTACTAGCGCCGCTATTCCTTCTGGTGAATTGGCAAGCACCAGCGGCCTAGTACAGCCTGGGCGTACATCCAGCACTGCAGTATCACGTGGTGACGTGGCGAGTCCCATAAGTGCAGTTCAAGCTGGCGAGGTGGCAAGCACAAGTAGTGTCCCGCTGCCACCAAGAAGACAAAGGCAGGCCCGTCGTACCCATAGTGCTCTTCCTGCAGAATTCGCCTATCCTGATTGGGTCCCCACCACTTCTGCAGAACCCGTACTTCCCCCATTCACTGCCCAACCCGGTATTCAGGTGGAAACAGCTGATTTTATGCCAATCGATTATTATTCGCTGTTTTTCACGGAAGATCTCTATAGATCTATTGTGGACCAGAGTAATTTATATGCTGGTCAATTCATCGCCGCTAATCCCCAGTTGCCTTCCATTGCCAAAGATTGGAAACCAATTACGGTTTCCGAATTTAAGACCTTTCTGGGCCTTTCCCTCAACATGGGCACACATAAATTCCCGTCATTGCGTGCTTATTGGTCCACGCACCCAATTGACCACATGCCCGTGTTCTCTGCCTCCATGCCCAGGAAACGATACGAGCAGATTTTGCGGTTCATGCACTTCAACGACAATGAACTTTGTCGTCCACGTGGGGACCCTGAATACGACCGGCTCTATAAAATTCGGCCCCTCATAAACCACTTCAACGAACGTTTTGCAGCCTTGTTTATTCCCGATCAAGCTGTCTGCGTTGATGAGTCCCTGATTAAATTTTCTGCCCGCTTGGCTTTCAAGCAGTACCTTCCCAGCAAGCGTGCCAGATACGGGGTCAAGCTCTATAAGTGCTGTGACAGGGCAACAGGCTATGTATGGAGCTTTATGGTTTATGAGGGAAAACACAGTCAGGTTGAGCCGGTCAACTGCCCGGATTACATAGGGAGCGCTGGCAAGATAGTGTTGAACTTGGTGTCACCCTTATTCGGAAAGGGGTACCACTTGTATGTGGACAATTATTACACAAGCGTGCCACTGTTTAGTCACTTGTTTGATCATCAGATTGGAGCATGTGGCACCGTGCGACCTAATCGCCGGGGCTTTCCCTAGCGGCTTGTAGATGCCCGTCTTAGGCTGGGGGAGAGAGCCTGCGTAAAGTGTAATAACTTGCTCGCTATGAAGTGGAGGGACAATAAGAATGTTTTCCTTCTTACCTCCCTTCATGCAGACACGACAGTCCAAATTCCTACGGCGACTGGTGTTGTGGAGAAACCCCTCTGTGTCCACGAATATAACAAAAATATGGGAGGGGTGGACCTCAACGACCAGTTGATGGCGCTGTATCTAATTGACCGTAAGGCGAGACGCTGGTACAAAAAAGTGTCTCTATCCTTATTCCAATTGGCTTTGCTGAACGCTCATGTGCTATACAGAGCTTCAGGCGGGACTTTATCTCTTCTAAAATTTCAGAATGAGATAGTCACAGAACTCCTGTATCCAGGCGGTTCTGCACCTCACCATCCCCTACCAAATGCAGTAAGCCGGCTGCATGAGAGGCATTATACGCATCTCCTCCCGAGTACCCCTACCCAACGAGCCCCCCAAAAAAGATGTCGTGTCTGTAGCAAGCGCGGATTTAGGCGTGACACCCGTTATTATTGTCCACTCTGTCCTGACAAACCTGGTCTTTGCCTTGGTGAATGTTTTGAACGCTACCACTCAAAAGTGAAGTTTTAGCGTAGGGTACAGCATTTCACAGACTAGGACACACTTACACAGGGTCTCCCAAGATGCCATTACATTTTGAGAGACCCGAACCATTACAGTTGTTAAAGTTTAAAAAAAAAGTGTAAAAAAGAAAAAAAAAAAACGTAAAAAACAAAACACAAAAAAAATATAAAATAAAAAAAACAAAAATAGTTGTCGTTTTATTGTTCTCTCTCTCTCTATTTTCTCTCTATTGTTCTGCTCTTTTTTACTGTATTCCATTCTGCAATGTTTTATCATGCTTGCTTTTCAGGTATGTAATTTTTTGTTTTCAGGTGCGCCATTCAACTGCGGCGCGGAATTATTTATCTTGACAGCAACAGCGTTTGCTCCCACGATACATAAAGCCGTGACTCCAGTGCTGAAGGAGGTGATTTCACCACCACAGTTAAAAAAAAAGAGCATATATGCCGAAGCATGGGGGCAGCAGGGGCGGAGGAGCGATTTTGCTCCTAATGCCGCGTATATACGGTCGAAATTCCGACGGAGGCTTGCCCGTGGAAAAGTCCGACCGTGTGTACGCGGCATAACTTTTTTGCGGGAGGATGCCCCCATGCTTCGGCATATATATATTTTAGGCACAGGTTGCGTTAAAAAAATGTTTTATTTTTTACTAGGTTTTGTTTTGGTATTTGCTTTGCAGGTATGGTAAGGTAAGGTCTTACTGTTGTACTGTAATGTTACTTTGTTTTAATGTTAACCATCATTTTCTTAGCAGGTACGCCATTCAGTTGCATCGCGGATTTATTTATCTTGACAGCAACAGCGTTTGCTCCCACGATACATAAAGCCGTGACTCCAACGCTGTAGGAGGTGATTTCACCGCCACAGTTAAAAAAAGAGCATATATGCCGAAGCATGGGGGCAGCAGGGGCGGAGGAGCGATTTTGCTCCTAATGCCGCGTATATACGGTCGAAATTCCGACGGAGGCTTGCCCGTGGAAAAGTTCGACCGTGTGTACGTGGCATAACCTTTTATGCCGCGTACATACGGTCGAAATTCCAACGAAGGCTTGCCCGTGGAAAAGTCCGACCGTGTGTATGCGGCATAACTTTTTTGCGGGAGGATGCCCCCATGCTTCGGCATATATGCCCATCATTAGAAGTGGGTGGATGAAGGGAGGTATTCTAATGGTGGGCATACCCACCGATCAATCTCTTTTTTTCGTTCAGCCAACAGGCTGCATGAAAAAAAAGATTACAATACATGTCCAACAAGGACCAGCAACGTACTGGTATGTTGCTGGACTTTGAATGTTTATACCAGAATGATGCCTCCAGGTTTAGGTATCATCTTGGTATCATTCTTTTCAGCCAGTGGCCGACTTTCATGTAAAAGCAATTCTAGCAGATAATTAGCCTCTAGACTGCTTTTACAAGCAGTGGGAGGGAATGCCCCCCCCGGATATAAACAGCGCCATTGGGAAATTGGGAAAGCATTTTATCACACCGATCTTGGTGTGGTCAGATGCTTTGAGGGCAGAGGAAAGATCTAGGGTCTAACCCCCATTTTTTTTCAAAAAAAGAGTACCTGTCACTACTTATTGCTATCATAGGGGATATTTACATTCCCCGAGATAACAATAAAAATGATAAAAAAATAAAAATATGGAAGGAACAGTTTAAAAATAAAATAAAAAAGCAAAATAAATAATAAAAAAAAAAAAAAAAAAAAAGCACTGCTGTCCCCCCCTGCTCTTGCGCAAAGGCGAACGCAAGCGTCGGTCTAGCGTCATATGTAAACAGCAATTGCATCATGCATGTGAGGTATCACCGCGAAGGTCAGATCGAGGGCAGTAATTTTAGCAGTAGACCTCCTCTGTAAATCTAACGTGGTAACCTGTAAAGGCTTTTAAATGCTTTTAAAAATGAATGTAGTTTCTCGCCGCTGCGCGTTTGTGCGCAATTTTAAAGCATGTCGTGTTTGGTATCCATGTACTCGGCCTAAGATCATCTTTTTTATTTCATCAAACATTTGGGCAATATAGTGTTTTTTAGTGCATTAAAAATAAAAAAAGTGCGTTTGAAAAATCGCTGCGCAAATACTGTGTGGAAAAACAAAAATGCAACACCCACTATTTTAATCTGTAGGGCCTTTGCTTTAAAAAAATATATAATGTTTGGGGGTTCAACATAATTTTCTTGCAAAAAAAAAAAATGTTTTCATGTAAACAAAAAGTGTCAGAAAGGGCTTTGTCTTCAAGTGGTTAGAAGAGTGGATGATGTGTGACATAAGCTTCCTAATGTTGTGCATAAAATGCCAGGACAGTTCAAAACCCCCCCAAATGACCCCATTTTGGAAAGTAGACACCTCAAGCTATTTGCTGAGAGGCATGTTGAGCCCATTGAATATATTTTTTTTTTGTCCCAAGTGATTGAATAATGACAAAAAGAAAAAAAAAAATGTACAAAAAGTTGTCACTAAATTATATATTGCTCAAACATGCCATGGTTATATGTGGAATTGCACCCCAAAATACATTCTGTTGCTTCTCCTGAGTACGGGGATACCACATGTGTGAGACATTTTGGGAGCCTAGCCGCGTACAGGACCCCGAAAACCAAGCACCGCCTTCAGGATTTCTGTGGGTGTAAATTTTTGATTTCACTCCTCACTGCCTATCACAGTTTCGGAGGCCATGGAATGCCCAGATGGAACAAAACCCCCCCCAAATGACCCCATTTTGGAAAGTAGACACCCCAAGCTATTTGCTGAGAGGTATGTTGAGTATTTTGCAGATCTCGCTTTTTGTCACAATGTTTGAAAAATTGAAAAAAAAAATATGTCTTTCTTCATTTTCAAAAACAAATGAGAGCTGTAAAATACTCACCATGCCTCTCGGCAAATAGCTTGGGGTGTCTACTTTCCAAAATGGGGTCATTTGTGGGGGTTTTGGGCTATCTTGGCATTTTATGGCCTTCAAAACTGTGATAGGTAGTGAGGAGTGAAATCAAAAATTTGTGCCCTTAGAAATCCTGAAGGCGGTGCTTGGTTTTCGGGGGCCCGTACGCAGCTAGGCTCTCAAAAAGTCCCACACATGTGGTATCCCCGTACTCAGGAGAAGCAGCCAAATGTATTTTGGGGTGCAACTCCGCATATAACCATGGCATGTTTGAGCAGTATATCATTTAGTGACAACTTTTTGTACATTTTTTTTTTTTGTCATTATTCAATCACTTGGGACAAAAAAAAAAATATTCAATGGGCTCAACATGCCTCTCAGGAATTTCCTTGGGGTGTCTACTTTCCAAAATGGGGTCATTTTGGGGGGTTTTGTGCTATCTTGGCATTTTATGGCCTTCAAAACTGTGATAGGTAGTGAGGAGTGAAATCAAAAATTTATGCCCTTAGAAACCTTGAAGGCGGTGCTTGAGTTTTGGGGTCCCGTACGCGGCTAGCCTCCCAAAAAGTCCCACACATGTGGTATCCCCGTACTCAGGAGAAGCAGCAGAATGTATTTTGGGGTGTAATTTCACATATGCCCATGGCATGTGTGAGCAATATATCATTTAGTGACAACTTTGTGCAAAAAAAACAAAGTTTGTCATATTCCCGCAACTTGTGGCAAAATATAAAATATTCCATGGACTAAACATGCCTCTCAGTAAATAGCTTGGGGTGTCTACTTTCCAAAATGGGGTAATTTGGGGGGTTTTGTGCTATTTTGGCATTTTATGGCCTTCGAAACTGTGATAGGTAGTGAGGAGTGAAATCAAACATTTACGCCCTTAGAAATCCTGAAGGCGGTGCTTGGTTTTTGGGGCCCCGTACCCGGCTAGGCTCCCAAAAATTCCCACACATGTGGTATCCCCGTACTCAGGAGAAGCAGCAGAATGTATTTTGGGGTGCAATTCCACATATAACCATGGCATGTGTGAGCAATATATCATTTAGTGACAATTTTTTGTACATTTTTTCTTTTTTTTTTCTTTTTATCATTATTCAATCATTTGGGACAAAAAAAAAAAAATATTCAATGGGCTCAACATGCCTCTCAGCAAATAGCTTGGGGTGTCTACTTTCCAAAATGGGGTCATTTGGGGGGGTTTTGTGCCATCTTGGCATTTTATGGCCTTCAAAACTGTGATAGGTAGTGATAGGTAGTGAGGAGTGAAATCAAAAATGTATGCCCTTAGAAATCCTGAAGGCGGTGCTTGGTTTTTGGGGTCCTGTATGCGACTAGGCTCCCAAAAAGTCCCACACATGTGGTATCCCCGTACTCAGGAGAAGCAGCAGAATGTATTTTGGGGTGTAATTTCACATATGCCCATGGCATGTGTGAGCAATATATCATTTAGTGACAACTTTGTGCAAAAAAAATAAAGTTTGTCATATTCCCGCAACTTGTGGCAAAATATAAAATATTCCATGGACTAATAATGCCTCTCAGTAAATAGCTTGGGGTGTCTACTTTCCAAAATGGGGTCATTTGGGGGGGTTTTGTGCTATTTTGGCATTTTATGGCCTTCGAAACTGTGATAGGTAGTGAGGAGTGAAATCAAAAATTTGCGACCTTAGAAATCCTGAAGGCGGTGCTTGGTTTCCGGGGTCCCGTGCGTGGCTAGGCTCCTAAAAAGTCCCACACATGTGGTATCCCCCTACTCAGGAGAAGCAGCAGAATGTATTTTGGGGTGCAATTCCACATATAACCATGGCATGTGTGAGAAATATATCATTTAGTGACAACTTTTTGTAATTTTTTTTTTTTTAGTCATTATTTAATCACTTGGGACAAAAAATAAAAATATTCAATGGGCTCAACATGCCTCTCAGCAATTTCCTTGGGGTGTCTACTTTCCAAAATGGGGTCATTTTGGGGGGTTTTGTACTGCCCTGCCATTTTAGCACCTCAAGAAATGAGATAGGCAGTCATAAATTAAAAGCTGTGTAAATTCCAGAAAATGTACCCTAGTTTGTAGACGCTATAACTTTTGCGCAAACCAATAAATATACACTTATTGTCATTTTTTTTACTAAAGACATGTGGCTGAATACATTTTGGCCTAAATGTATGACTACAATTGAGTTTATTCGATTTTTCTTATAACAAAAAGTAGAAAATATCATTTTTTTTCAAAATTTTCGGTCTTTTTCCGTTTATATCGCAAAAAATAAAAATCGCAGAGGCAATCAAATACCATTAAAAGAAAGCTCTATTTGTGGGAAGAAAAGGACGCAAATTTCGTTTGGGTACAACGTTGCATGTCCGCACAATTTACAGTTAAAGCAGCGCAGTGCAAAATTCTGAATTCACCTCTGGTCCTTTAGCTACCAAATGGTCCGGGGCTTAAGTGGTTAAGGGGGGGAATCTGTCAGGGTTGAGTTCACCTGCTGGTGGCACTGGGGTTCACTTTGCTGATGGCTGCAGTTCCAGTGTCCACCAGCAGGTGTCTCCCAGAAGCCAGCAGGTTCTGATCAGCCACACCTGGCTCCAGCTGCCAGGTGGATATTTAAGGCTGCTCTCCCTTCCCCCAGGGCATCACTATCCTGTCTTCTTGCCACAAGCTTGTGCCTGATAACTTTCCTGAACCTTCCAGTGTCCTGATCTGTCTTGCACCCCTCTGCCTTGTTCTATGCCCTTGTACCCATTCGTGTCCCCTTCCTTGCATCCCTGTTGCCTTTGTCCCTTATGTTGTAGATATTGTATATAGATAGCAGTTAGGTTTATTAGTTATTCTTGTTCTTGTTTGCTGGAGTGGTTTATGCTTTCACTGGTTCCTGTGTGTGTTTATTTGTGTGTGTTCACTGTAAATAAATATCACTTTAATGATAAATACTTTGTCTGGTCTCAGTTCCTTGGTGTAGCTACGTGTCTGGTGGTCTTAGCTGCTGATCTTTCCTGACACATAGATAAGATCAATACGGGACATTGCTAGGTATGTAGCTGAGTTGCATGTGTATCCCCTGGTCTGCGGGTGTTTCCACCACCACACATCCGTAAGACCGAGCATTGAGGCCCAGCGGGAAAGTGGAGAATCTAGGGCCGGGTCCCGAGCCTGTTTGTCAACATTTGGACAGGGGACCATGTTAAAGTCCCCGGCCAAGACCACTGTGGCAGCTGGAAATTCAGCTATTATCTGCGCGATCTTGGTGAGGAGTCCTATCGTGGCAGGGGGAGGGATGTATAAGCCCACCAGCACCATGGGGAGGCCGTCTACTGTTTCGTTCACTAGTACATATTGACCCTCAGGATCTAACTTCAAATCCAGTAAGACAAAAGGCAGGGACTTGCGAATTAGAATGCTAAGTCCACGGGCACGGTAGGAGTACGTGGAGTGGTAGTAATGCCCCACCCATGGCTTTTTGAGACTTTTTGAGACTAAGGATCCTACCCCCGACCAAATGCGTCTCCTGAAGTAAGCAAATATCCAGGTTGTAATCTTTAAGAAATTTAAAAACTAACGTCCTCTTAACAGGGGAATTCATCCCCCTGACATTCCAAGAAACCAATGTCAGCGGAGACATGTCAGGGAGTTGAAACATATTATGGGGAGCCCCGCTCCTCCAGCCCAGCCCCAACAGACCTGGTCTGCCCACTCACATACAAGTCCTGCTCTTCACAAAATGCAGATATTCCTTCAAAAAACATATGAACATGTAAAACAATAAACCATAACATTAACACAGAAACCCCAACTCCCCCCCACCCTATGCAGCCACCCCAACCGTGATGCATGTGGATCCCTGAACCAAACATGGTTTACCAACCACTGAGGGTCATGAATAACAGACAAGTAGGCGGTTTCACCCCAGGCCGGAGGCGCTGAGGCATACTACAGAGACGCCGCCAACGGGGCAGAGCAGAGTGATATTGGATCACCCGACCAGAGTCGGGGGCACTTGCTTTAGGCAGTACTAAAATAGTGAGTAAATGAAAGTGTGGGTCCTTGGTTAAACAAACAGTCTGTTAGATGGATGTGGACCCCAGAAGGTATCTATTCGGTCATTGTCTCTCTGTTGTAGGCTTTCCCTGAACCAGGACAAACCAAGTCTTTGTCCGAGCAATCTGCAGACAGTCCAGGCTCAGGACATCCAGGCCCAAGTGGGCAAAAGAGGGAGGCAGTCACATAGAGGCCCTGGTGTTCAGGGGGAGCATGGCACAACAGAGGCCTCACCGGGCCAGAGAACGGAGTAGTCACCCATCACAGGGCCTCCAGCCTCCCCCACTCCCGATGACAGCCACCCTCCAGTCACAGTGCATAAAAAAAAAAAAAAAAAAATTGTCCCACACGGAGCTATGCCAACAGGGCAGTCAGTCCAGTTCGGGAAAGTACAGGGGAAAAGAAAGAGGAGACACCCAGTTCAAAAGGTACTCACATATTGGCGTTACAGCAGCCCAGAGGCAGGCAGTCAGGCTCGGGGCAGGGTATTCACCCACTGTGCAGCATCCTCCGGTGATGTAAAGAAGCGGGTCGACTCTCCGTCAACCACTCTCAGGCGGGCAGGAAAGAGCATGCTATACTTTATGTTCCGGGAACGTAGGGACTGCTTGACCGCGTCAAAGGATTTGCAATGCCTCTGCGTCTCCAATGAGAAGTCCGGGAAAAACATCAGGCGCGCTGCTTCATGGCGGATGGCGTCCATCTTCCTGGCCACCCGGAGGACCAGATCCCGGTCCCTGAAGTTCAACAGCCGAAAGATGAAGGTGCGGGAAGGCGTCCCTGGAGCTCTGCGATGTAATGGCATCCTGTGGGCCATCTCCACCACAAAGTGAGGCGAGAAAGCCACCTGTGGGAAGAGCGCACGGAGGAGGCGCTCAGTGTAGGCCGTGGTGTCCGACCCCTCCGAGCCCTCCGGCAGGGCGACAATCCGGAGATTATTGCGCCTGTTGCGGTTTTCGGCATCCTCGGCGCGGGATTCAAGGTGCTTCAGCCTCACTTTGGCAGTATGGAGGGTGGCCGAGTGATCCCTGACAGTCTCCTCCGTGGCGCCTGCCCGGCGCTCCACCTCATCCACCCGGCCTCGGATTTTGTCACAGTCCTTCCTCATGAGGCTCATCTCCAGCTGTAGGGAGTCGATTTTGGAGGTGAGGGTGGACTGGCAGCCCCTAATCGCCTGCATCAGGGCGTCAAAGTTTGCCTGTGCCAAAAGGGCCGGAACAGTGGCCGGAGCAGCGTCGGAGGCCTGGGAAGCCATGCTCCAGGCCCCAGGCACGTGTGGTATCCCCGGAGGACTTAGCTGGCGTAGCTTTCGGCGTCTGGAGTCCGGATTGATTCCTTCGTCTCGTCATCATCTGCTGAAGCAGAGTAGTGGGCACACCGACAGGATTGGAAGTGCCTAGGATGGGTAAGCAGGATTAATTTGCCTCGTGGCTGCGGAGCTCTGCACCTAGACGTCTGTCCTGGTCGCCATCTTGGTCACGCCCTAGCCGCAAATCTCTTAATAGTGCGATGATCACGCTTACGTTTTCGTAAAAATATCTAAGGTTTTCATACCTCGTCCAAGGCATTGAACTATTTCACTCTTTTCAACAGCAGAGAGATCCTTTTTCTTCCCCATATTGCTTGAAAATGGTGCTCTGCTTAATAATGTGGAACACCCTCCTTTAGTAGTTTTTCCTTTAATTGGGCTCACCTGACAATCTAATTATCAAAGGTGTCCGAGATTGTTTTCAGTGATCAAAAGAGCCCTGAGACACAATGCCATCCATGAGTTAAATTGAAAAACAAAATATTAAATTTTTGTGACACTGAAATATCATTGGCATAATAATTTGGAACAGGGTGTATATGTCCAGACTTGGTGCCACATTTGTTGGTACTTTAATGGATGGCTGGTCATGTGCCCTAAATTGCCCTATGGGCTTTAACCATTGTAAACTTTTGGGGATTATAGCTCCACGGGACCAAGTGCATAAACCGTTTGATCTTGAACAAAAAGTATTTTATTTGTAAACAAACCAAAATAAAGCTTCATTCAGCACACTATAAAGCACAACTATAAAACAAAGTCCGCTTTTCTTCAGCATAAAATAAAGTCCGCTTGTCCTCAGCACAAAACAAATTAAAGAAAAGGCACATACAGTTTTTTGTAGATGGGTCTTCGCCCCAAAACCTCATGAGTCCTTGTTAAATCCTTGGCAGCTTCCAGCAGACACACAGCTCATCACAACAGGTGCAACCCCATACTCCTCCTCTCCACCTCTAGCACCACTTCCTGTCTTATGAGCTGTTTCCTGGAAGCCTTTAACCTCCTGTGTGCTGACTTCCAGTGGTCAGGGGTGGAGGCTCTTTCCCACCCGAATATCACTTTAGAGCCTCCGAAATTCCGGGCCCCAAATGACTCTCTATTAAGACAGAGAGGACTGCGAGCCAGTCTACTCTGGATTAATTTTATTGCCAGGAATTCCTCACCCATTCTGGGTGACCCCCTGAACACTATCACAATTCCCTCAAAGGGACCACAACCCAAATACTGGTGCTATATAGCACCCGTCCAGGACCCAACCTTGGCGTCCTGTACACCATATATAAGGACAATAGACACAGGGTGATTTGTTAATGGACACACTATTTGAGTCTACAGTATGTGAGGATTCCATGGAATGATATTCTTTGAGTGTATCCCCTAGATCCAGCGGTATGATTTTGTGCTTTTTGTAATGGCTGGGGCTTATACAGTATCTGGATTACAGTGGAACCTCGGAATTATGAGCATAATCTGTTCCAGGAGAATGCTCGTAATCCAAAGTACTCGCATATCAAAGTTTCCCCATTGAAGTCAATGGAAACGAAAATAATTTGTTCCGCATTGACTTCAATGGCATGCAATATCGCATGCGGCCAGAGGCGGGGGGGCCCAGGAGAGCCTCGGAAATGGGTGGAAAGGCCCGAGGACAGTTTGGCTGACCTCAGCAAACCTCGGAAAGACTCTGTTCCCGAGCGAACATTGAAATAACTGTGTATACTAAAGTGATATATGCACTATACCCGGATAGAACAACTAGATCTACCATGAGTGGTAGAGCATCTCAATAAAAATATAGTGAAATAGATGAAAAATTAAGACAACATAAAGTGCATGTGCTAGTGACAGAACAAACAACAAAAAGTCTGATGATGCAAAGTCCATAAAATGAATAATGTGAGTTGATGGTGATAAGAATTCCTTAATAAACTTCCAGAGCAATCCACAAATAAAAATCCAGTGATAATCTTGAAATTACACCTTCACCGTCAATAAAATAACACCCGATGTGCTCAATAGATGGATGGCAGCTTACCACAAGATGTTGACCCCTTTAATTAAAAAAAGGTCAAATGCGCTTTGAGCAAGATATCGCTTGCTACATGAGTTGAGATGTAATCCCGGAACAGCCTTTCTCCCCAAAGATGGCTCAGAGCGAGATATGTGAACAAAAGGATGGGAACCAAAAATAGTGTAATCCCATTTAATGAGTAATACAAAAATACAGATAAAAGGCCAAATGGCTGCTTACATTTAGAAGTGCCTTAGCCCTGCACTGAGGCTGGAAGGCATGGTAAGAATGGATAATGTACCGTCCGACCGTCGGAGACTGGCGTGCGTTCCACCTGCAACAGCGGCGAACTAGCGGGACCGGAAGTGAAGTAACAACGTGACCAAGTACCGCCTCGACGTACGTTTCGTCTAACATGTCATCAGGAAGCGTACTTGGTCACTGGGTGAATGGTATTAAGAATACCTGTCAATTAATTATCAAGGAAGGACGTGTAGTGTTAACAGCCTCAGTGCTGGACTCATTGGCGCTAGCACAATAACATCCGGCGCGCTTGCGTGCGGACAAAACCCCTGTTTTTAACGCATACTGTTAGACAGGTTAATTGGTTGTCTGCGAGCTGGTTGGTAAGTAGGCTTGTTTTTTTCCTGGGCATTCCCCAGGCCTTGTTGTTATCTGTTTCAGCCTTCCAATGCTGCTTACTGCGATGGCCAGCTATAGATGGGGGCGGTGGACAAGTTTGTTTTTCACCTTGGTGTTTGTATTGGTCCAGCAACGCACCAACTCCTTTGCAGCCATTGTGCTACATGCTGGGTGTTTGGTGTGCTCCTGTACCTTTAAGGAGGGGTGGCTCCCCTTCAGCCCAGCTGTCCTCATCTATCCATCAGAATGCATGTGCCTCCATTGTGGGGACACTCATAGGTTAGTGTAGGACCACAGATTACAGGGTGCCTTGACGTGGCTCTGGGCATTCCCCAGGCCTTGTTGTTACCTGTTTCAGCATTCCAATGCTGCTTACTGTGATGGCCAGCTGTAGATGGGGGCGGTGGACAAGTTTGTTTTTCATCCAGAAGTAATCGTACCCTAGTAGAGGGGATTAAAAAACTTGAACAAAATAAAAACATAGTTGTCCGCCCGGCGGATAAGGGAGGAGCTGTGGTGGTACTTACCAAGGAAAACTATTATACAGAGATCCAACGGCTGTTGGATGATACTAGCACATACCAGTTGCTTCCATCAGATCCAATTAATAGGTTGCAAGCTCAATTGAATCTTTGGGTTACTAAAGGAGTCACTCAACATATACTGAATCAGAAGGAGGCTCAATACCTCATCCCACGGGTCCCACGTACTCCGGTCCTATATATAGTACCCAAAATTCATAAAAAGAGAGACAAGCCACCCGGCCGACCCATTATCAGTGGGAATATTTAGACATCTATCTCCAACCCTTGGTTGTCCAAGGGCAATCATATTTGAAAGACAGCCGTGAGCTCATTAAATCTATATCTACTATACAAGTTACGGATACCACCCTCATGGTCACTGTTGACATTGAGTCATTTTATTCCAATATTAAACAAGAAGATGCCCTGGTAGAAGTTAGATTGGCTCTTACTGAGCAATCTAAGCTGCACAATGACCAAATTAATTTTTTAGTTGAAGGACTTCAACAAGCCATGGGTAACAATTATTTTTGGGCACAGGACAAGTTTTATAATCAAATAAAGGGGGTGGCTATGGGGGCTCGATACGCCCCAAGTGTAGCCAATATAGTATTAAATAAATAGGAAAGTGAAACAATATATAATGAATCTAAACAAGCTCTTTTGTATTACAAAAGACACATTGACGATGTCATCTTGTTGTGGGATGGCTCTCAGGCTGAGTTAGAATCTTTTTTAGGGTGTCTAAATGACAACCAGTATGGCCTAAAATTCACGGCAGAGTGGAGCACGGTGTCAGTTAACTATTTGGATCTCACTTTGGTAAAGAATCATAACAAAATTGGCACAAGGACATTCTTCAAAAGCACAGATAGGAATGGCTTTGTGCCAATTAACAGTTGCCACCATCCCCAATGGTTGGGAGCTATACCCAAAGTCCAGTATATGCGGATCAGGAGGAACTGCGATAGCCTGACTGACTTTCATGCACAGGCCTCAATTCTCACTGAAATGTTCAGAGAAAAAGGGTACTCTCAACAGATGCTCACCAAAACACAAACTGAAGTTTCAACTATGGATAGGGATACACTTTTGACCTCTAAGAAAAAATTGCCCTTCCAAGGAGACTTTGCCTTTATTTCTGGGTTCCATAGACAATATAAAAGTATTGAACGTACCTTCCACAAATTCTGGCCCATCCTCTTAAAGGATAGGGATTTAGAAACAGTTTTACCCCCCAGACTTAAATTCATCTATAGGAGGGCACCGGGACTGAGGAATATGATTGCACCAAATGTCCCGGACCCCCCAAAAAAGCCTCCAACATTTTTGGATGGATCAGGGTTTCACTACTGTACAAGATGTAAAGACTCCCGTACAACTACCAGACATGGCAAGAAAATTACCAAATTCAAATCCCTGGTAACACAGCAGGAATACAGTGTGAAACCTCTGATCACATGTTATTCTAAGTATGTTACCTATGTTCTGGAATGTCCCTGCTCCCTACAATATGTTGGGCGCACCACACGGGAGTTAAGAGTTAGGATCAATGAACATAAGGGCCAACATCTCTAAAGGCTTTCCTAATCACAGTGTGTCACGCCATTTTGCTCAGTACCATGATAGAGATCCTCGCCAGCTTACTTTCTATAGTATAGATAGAGCTGTGTACCACTGGAGAGGGACTGACCTTAAGAAGGCCATTTCACAGAATGAGACCCAATGGCTATATCGCTTGCGGTCTATGCAACCGCAGGGATTCAACATAGACCTGGATCTCAATTGTTTTTTAACTAATGAATAAATTACCTTCCTGCCATTGGAACCAATTTTTTTTGTTTTTTATAATATACATTTTTATATTTTATTATCCTTTTATCGGTGAAATATTTTAATCATGTTTTTTTATTTAAAAATAACGTGAATTGCGCTAACTTATAAAATAAATGTCCAATCCTATATCCCTATGTTTGTAAAAACAATTAGGTATGTGAATCTTGTGAACTTTCTACTCTAAAGTCCTGTACACACGATCGGATATCTTATGGATTCTAATCCGATGTTTTTTTCCATCGGAAATCCGATGAAACTGTCTTCCATCAGTCTTGCCCACACACCATCAGTCAAAAAACCGACCGCTTCAAATGCGGTGACGTAAAACACTCAGATGAGCCGAGAAAAATTAAGTTCAATGCTTCTGAGCATGCGTCGACTTGATTCTGAGCATGCGTGGGTTTTTTATCCGATGGAGTTCCCCACAGACGATAGTAATTTGCTATCGTTTTTTTAACCATCGGATAAATTTAAAACATGTTCTATTTTTAAACACCGATGGAAAAAAGACCGATGGGGCCCATACATGATCGGTTTGTCCGATGAAAACAGTCCATCGGACTGTTTTCATTGGTAAAACCTATCGTGCGTACACGGCTTTAGGGTGTGGTATCCACAATTGCTTGTATAATACCAATCAAATTATACATGCTGGATCAGCTCAGTGCTGGCTTCAAGGCACTTTTACATGTGAGTGGATGGAATTTTTTAAATCTCAATACATTTTTTATGATATACTACACCATGATAGTCCTTTCCATGAGCGATCATAGAGCAAGATTTTCCACCAGTACATTGGGAGGGACTGCTGACAAGTCTGAGAGATGGAGTGGTTATCCTTATGAACCAAAGGCGCATAATCTAGCCTATCTGGTGAGTGGCCATTTTACTTGGTGGTGATGTAGGCACAAATACGGTGAAGGTGGAAGCACAGCAAGTCACCTGTGAAAAGAGCAATTATTCACATAGGACTCTTTGTGCATTTTTTATTGCAGCTATTCGGTCATTGGAGTTATATTTCACTGCACATTTTTCTTTATTCATATAACATATCTGATGGACTAAATGAATTATAACATGAGTTTTTTGGCACTTATATATATACCTTTTTTGGACATTTGCACTTTATATATTTTATGTTTAAAATCGCAGCAGGATTTTTGTTGTTAATAGCACGTATAATTTGATTGGTATTATACAAGCAATTGTGGATACCACACCCTTATGCCCCGTACACACGATCGTTTTTCATGCCGTTAAAAATGCCATTTTTAAAAATGGCCATTAAAAATGATCGTGTGTAAGCTCCAGAGCATTTTTAACGACGTGAAAAACGGCCATTAAAAATTCCGGACATGCTCTCTTTTTTCACGTCGTTTTTCATGTCGTTTTTTTTAACGACGTGAAAAACGATAGTGTGTATGCTTTCACGACGTGAAAAAAACCGTGCATGCTCAGAATCAAGTATGAGATGGGAGCGCTCGTTCTGGTAAAACTAGCGTTCGTAATGGAGATAGCACATTCATTACACAGTAACGGACTGAAAAGCGCGAATCGTCGCTCAACAAACTTTACTAACATGAAGGGTGGCGTCATTCGAACGGAACTTCCCCTTTATAGTGCCGTCGTACGTGTTGAACGTCACTGCGCTTTGCTTGATCGTTTTTTTTAATGATGGTGTGTACGCAAGGCAGGCTTGAGAGGAAACATGAAAAAAAACGAGGAGAAAAACGTCGGTTTAAAAAATGACATTAAAAACGATCGTGTGTACGGGGCATTAGAGTAGAAAGTTCACAAGATTCACACAACTAATTGTTTTTACAAACATAAGGCTATAGGATTGGACATTTATTTTATAAGTTAGCGCAATTCACTTTATTTTCATATATTTTCATTCAGCCTATATTGGTTGTATACTTAATTGCAGCAAACTGTTTGTAGTAAATAAGCATCTTGGCACCGGTAACACATTTATTCTACATGTTTTTTTATTTAGCTATTGCTAAGGTATCGGCACTTTATCTTAATTATTAGGACCACAATCCTCGCTCTAGTGTGTGTTTTGCAAGCGCGCTGGATGTTATTGTGCTAGAGCCAATGAGTCCGGCACTGAGGCTGTTAACACTACACGTCCTTCCTTGATAATTAATTGACAAGTATTCTTAAGACCATTCACCCAGTGACCAAGTACGCTTCCTGATGACATGGTAGACGAAACGTACGTCGAGGCGGTACTTGGTCACGTTGTTACCTCACTTCCGGTCCCGCTGGCTCGCCGCTGTTGCAGGTGGAATGCATGCCAGTCTCCAATGGACGGACGGGACATTATCCACTCTTATCATGCCTTCCAGCCTCAGTGCCGGGCTAAGGCACTTCTAAATGTAAGCAGCCATTTGGCCTTTTATCTGTATTTTTGTATTGCTCATTAAACGGGATTACACTATTTTTGGTTCCCATCCTTTTGTTCACATATCTCGCTCTGAGCCATCTTTGGGGAGAAAGGCTGTTCCGGGATTACATCTCAACTCATGTAGCAAGCGATATCTTGCTCAAAGCGCATTTGACCTTTTTTTAATTAAAGGGGTCAACATCTTGTGGTAAGCTGCCATCCATCTCTTGAGCACATCGGGTGTTATTTTATTGATGGTGAAGGTGTCATTTCAAGATTATCACTGGATTTTTATTTGTGGATTGCTCTGGATGTTTATTAAGGAATTCTTATCACCATCAACTCACATTATTCATTTTATGGACTTTGCACGATCAGACTTTTTGTTGTTTGTTCTGTCACTAGCACATGCACTATATGTTGTCTTAATTTTTCATCTATTTCACTATTTTTTTATTGAGATGCTCTACCACTCATGGTAGACCTAGTTGTTCTATCCGGGTATAGTGCATATATCACTTTAGTATACACAGTAATTTCAATGTGGATAGGCCATGGCCTGTTCCTCACCCTATTTTCAGGGTTTAGTAGTTATTTTTATTAATTCACCTAACCCTCTAGCGCCCCCACATTTTTATATCAGCTGGTTGTTTGTACCCTGGGAGTGGGTCAAATGTTGAGTGACTTTTCAGGTCGAATCTGTGAGGTGAGAGGCTTGATTATCTGTGGTAGATGGGCTGCAATCACTGTTTCACCGACTTGTCTGTCATCTGATATTGTACACTGGAAGGCTGTTTGTTTCCTATTAGGGATGAGCTTCGAGTTCGAGTCGAACTCATGTTCGACTCGAACATTGCCTGTTCGCCCGTTCGCCGAACAACGAACAAATTGGGGTGTTCGCGGCAAATTCGAAAAATCTATGGGAGAAATCTAAAGTGCTAATTATAAAGGCTTATATGCAAGTTATTGTCCTAAAAAGTGTTTGGGGACCCGGGTCCTGCCCCAGGGGACATGTATCAATGCAAAAAGAAGTTTTAAAAACAGCCGTTTTTTCGGGAGCAGTGATTTTATTAATGCTTAAAATGAAAAAATAAAAGTGAAATATTCCTTTAAATTTCGTACCTGGGGGGTGTGTATGATATGCATGTGAAGTGGCGCATGTTTCCCGTGCTTAGAACTGTCCCTGTAAAAAATGTCATTTTTGAAAGAAAAAAATGCATTTAAAACTGACTCGCGGCTATTAATGAATTGTCGGCTCCCGGCAATACATACAAAAGTCATTGATAAAAAAAAAAAAAAAAGCGTGGGGGTTCCCCAGAATTCAATTACCAGGCCCTTCAGGTCTGGAATGGATATTAAGGGGAACCCCGCCGCAAATTAAAAAAAAAATTGACGTGGGGTTCCCCCAAATATCCATTCCAGGCCCTTCAGATCTGGCATGGATTTTAAGGGGAACTCCACCCCAAATTTAAAAAAAAATGGCGTGGAGTCCCCCTAAAAATCCATACCAGACCCCTTATCCGAGCACGCAACCTGGCCGGCCGCAGGGGAAAAGGGGGGGACAAGAGAGTGGCCCCCCCTCCCTCCTGAACCGTACCAGGCCACATGCCCTCAACATGGGGAGGATGTCCCCATGTTGATGGGGACAAGGGCCTCATCCCCACAACCCTTGCCCGGTGGTTGTGGGGGTCTGCGGGCGGGGGGCTTATCGGAATCTGGAAGACCCCTTTAACAAAGGGGACCCCCAGATCCCGGCCCCCCCTATGTGAATTGGTAAGGGGTACATTGTACCCCTACCATTTCACGAAGAAAGCGTAAAAAAATGTTTAAAAAAACACACAAACACCTTGAAAAAGTCCTTTATTAAAAAAAAAAAAAAAACATTCCAGCGGTGAAATCCAGTGTCCCGCGGCGATCCCGATGTCCAGCGCTGTCCTTCATTGGTTGTGCCTGAGCAGACCTGATGGGGAACTCCCTCTCAGTATTTTAAATGTATAGACCCGCCCATTCTGAAGTTCCCCATCAGGTCCGCTCAGCGGACCAGATGCGGAACATGAGAAGGGGCGGGTCTATACATGTATTACCAAAGTGAGAGCAGTTCCCCATCAGGTCCGCCCCCTCGGTATGTCGGACCCGCCTACGTCATTGGCTTGAGCGGGGAACTTCCTTCACTGTGTAATTTAAATTTACATAGTGAAGGAAGTTCCCTGCTCAAGCCAATGACGTAGGCGGGTCCGACATACCGAGGGGGCGGACCTGATGGGGAACTGCTCTCACTTTGGTAATACATGTATAGACCCGCCCCTTTCTCATGTTCCGCATCTGGTCCGCTTAGCGGACCTGATGGGGAACTTCAGAAGGGGCGGGTCTATACATTTAAAATACTGAGAGGGAGTTCCCCATCAGGTCCGCTCAGGCACAACCAATGAAGGACAGCGCTGGACATCGGGATCGCCGCGGGACACTGGATTTCACCGCTGGAATGTTTTTTTTTTTTTTTTTTTTAAATAAAGGACTTTTTCAAGGTGTTTGTGTTTTTTTAAACATTTTTTTACGCTTTCTTCGTGAAATGGTAGGGGTACAATGTACCCCTTACCAATTCACATAGGGGGGGCCGGGATCTGGGGGTCCCCTTTGTTAAAGGGGTCTTCCAGATTCCGATAAGCCCCCCGCCCGCAGACCCCCACAACCACCGGGCAAGGGTTGTGGGGATGAGGCCCTTGTCCCCATCAACATGGGGACATCCTCCCCATGTTGAGGGCATGTGGCTTGGTACGGTTCAGACATCCTCCCCATGTTGAGGGCATGTGGCTTGGTACGGTTCAGGAGGGAGGGGGGGCCGCTCTCTTGTCCCCCCCTTTTCCCCTGCGGCTGGCCAGGTTGCGTGCTCGGATAAGGGGTCTGGTATGGATTTTTAGGGGGACTCCACGCCATTTTTTTTTTAAATTTGGGGTGGAGTTCCCCTTAAAATCCATGCCAGATCTGAAGGGCCTGGAATGGATATTTGGGGAAACCCCACGTCAATTTTTTTTTAAATTTGCGGCGGGGTTCACCTTAATATCCATTCCAGACCTGAAGGGCCTGGTAATTGAATTCTGGGGAACCCCCACGCTTTTTTTTTTTATCAATGACTTTTGTATGTATTGCCGGGAGCCGACAATTCATTAATAGCCCCGAGTCAGTTTTAAACACATTTTTTTCTTTCAAGAATGACATTTTTTGCAGGGACAGTTCTAAGCACGGGAAACATGCGCCACTTCACATGCATATCATACACACCCCCCAGGTACGAAATTTAAAGGAATATTTCACTTTTATTTTTTCATTTTAAGCATTATTAAAATCACTGCTCCCGAAAAAACGGCCGTTTTTAAAACTTCTTTTTGCATTGATACATGTCCCCTGGGGCAGGACCCAGGTCCCCAAACACTTTTTAGGACAATAACTTGCATATTAGCCTTTATAATTAACACTTTAGATTTCGAACGTTCGAGTCCATTGTATTTAATAGGGTTCTAAAGTTTACACGAACATTTTGTCTGTTCGCAGGTTCTGGTGCGAACCGAACAGGGGGGTGTTCGGCTCATCCCTGTTTCCTATGATTATACATGGACATTTAAACTGGGTGCAGACAAGTCATGATTACATGCTGCATATTTTCTGCCTATCCGGGGGGCCTGTAAATCTGTAAGTAGATACACTCCTGGATGATTAGCAGTTCACTTTAAAAGTGTTATTATCTGCTTGTAGGCAGGAACAGCATAATATACATTCTTGCTAATTTATTGCTTAATTGCATGTTTTAAAGTACATGTTTGAAAAAACATGAGCATGGTTGCATTTTAGGGAGTTGTATCTCCAAAAGAGTGCATATGTACTTGGTATCCTGCAGGTCTGGGACCAACTGCAGTTAAGCAGGTGCTTGCTTACAAACTAGCTAAAATGCACGACTGCTGGAACGCACTGTTGCTGGTACGCACAGTTGATAAAATGCACAGTTGCTAAAACGCACAGATGCTGAAACGCACAGTTGCTAAAACGCACAGTTGCTGAAACACACAGTTGCTGTTGCTGGAGCACACAGTTGCTGAAACACACGTTTGCTGAAAATAACTGTTTTCACCAGTTCACATGTTTGCATAAAAATACATGATCATGGGTGTACAAAATGCATGTTTGGACATGTTTGTGTAAAAGAAAACAAAAAAAAAAAACATGCTTATTGTTGATCACATAAAAACGTGTGATCGCATAATGTGACAGGATTGCTTAAGGATACATGGTTACGTAAAGATGCATGTTTATGTTTGTATAGATATCCATGGTTTTTACATAGTCACATAAAAATGCTTGATCACATAAAGATGCTTAGTCGCATAAAGATGCTTGAATGCACAGAGATGCTTAATCGCACAAGGATGCTTGATCGCACAAGGGTACTTGATCGCACAAGGGGACTTGGTCGCGCAGAGAGGCTTGATCGCATAAAAATGCTTGATCACATAAATATGCTGGATCGCATAAGGATGCATGATCGCCTAAAGATGCATGGTTGCATAATGAGGCACGTTAATACATGTTTAATTAAGGCCCCATGCACACGAGACGCTGTTATTTGCTGCTAAACGCGCGTTCAGAGGCAGTTGGATGCTTTTTTCAACTGCCCCTGAACCCATTCAATGTTATCCTATGTGTCCATGCACACACTCTCGTTTTTTGGCATTTACAAGCAGTTGCGTTTAACCTTGTTTTTCCAGAAGCAAAAAAATGGGTTCAGACGCAAAAGTTTTCCACGTTTCAGACACTAAACGCCGCTAAACGCGGTACCGGCATTTTGCCGCGTTTAAGTTTATAAGCGTTTTTAAAGGTGACCTATTTTTTTACATTAGAAATCTCAAAAATGATGGCAAATGATGAAAAACCATTAAAAAAATATTTAAAAAAAATGTAATTGCTTGCATTGCACTGTAGACAATCCACAACTTGTGGCAGGTGACGTGGCAAGTGGACAATCCACAACTTGTGCCAGGTAACATGGCAAGTGGACAATCCACAACTTGTGGCAGGTGATGTTGCCAGGTGACGTGGCAGGTGGATTTTAAAGCCACAAATTGTGGCAGGTGATGTGGCCAGGTGACGTGGCAAGTGGACAATCCACAACTTGTGGCAGGTAACGTGGCCAGGTGACGTGGCAGGTGACGTGGCAGGTGGACAATCCACAAATTGTGGCAGGTGACGTGGCAGGTGACGTGGCAGGTGACGTGGCAGGTGGACAATCCACAACTTGTGGCAGGTGACGTGGCCAGGTGACGTGGCCAGGTGATGTGGCAGGTGGACAATCCACAAATTGTGCCAGGTGACGTTGCCAGGTGATGTGGCAGGTGACGTGGCAAGTGGACAATCCACAACTTGTGGCAGGTGACGTGGCAGATGACAATCCACAACTTGTGGCAGGTGACGTGGCCAGGTGACTAGGCAGGTGGACAATCCACAAATTGTGGCATGTGACCTGGCCAGGTGATGTGGCAGGTGACGTGGCAAGTGGGCAATCCACAACTTGTGGCAGGTGACGTGGCCAGGTGATGTGGCCAGGTGACGTGGCAGGTGGACAATCCACAAATTGTGGCAGGTGACGTAGCCAGGTGACGTGGCAGGTGACGTGGCAGGTGACGTGGCAAGTGGACAATCCACAACTTGTGGCAGGTGACGTGGCCAGGTGACGTGGCAGGTGATGTGGCAGGTGGACAATCCACAAATTCTGGCAGGTGACATGGCCAGGTGATGTGGCCAGGTGACGTGTCAGGTGACGTGGCAGGTGGACAATCCACAAATTGTGGCAGGTGACGTGGCCAGGTGACGTGGCAGGTGATGTGGCAAGTGGACAATACACAACTTGTGGCAGGTGACGTGGCCAGGTGATGTGGCAGGTGACGTGGCAGGTGGACAATCCACAAATTGTGGCAGGTGACGTGGCAGGTGACGTGGCAGGTGACGTGGTAAGTGGACAATACACAACTTGTGGCAGGTGACGTGGCAGGTGACGTGGCCAGGTGACGTGGCAGGTGGACAATCCACAAATTGTGCCAGGTGACGTTGCCAGGTGATGTGGCAGGTGACGTGGCAAGTGGACAATCCACAACTTGTGGCAGGTAACGTGGCCAGGTGACGTGGCAGGTGACGTGGCAGGTGGACAATCCACAACTTGTGGCAGGTGACGTGGCCAGGTGACGTGGCCAGGTGATGTGGCAGGTGGACAATCCACAAATTGTGCCAGGTGACGTTGCCAGGTGATGTGGCAGGTGACGTGGCAAGTGGACAATCCACAACTTGTGGCAGGTGACGTGGCAGGTGACAATCCACAACTTGTGGCAGGTGACGTGGCCAGGTGACTAGGCAGGTGGACAATCCACAAATTGTGGCATGTGACCTGGCCAGGTGATGTGGCAGGTGACGTGGCAAGTGGGCAATCCACAACTTGTGGCAGGTGACGTGGCCAGGTGATGTGGCCAGGTGACGTGGCAGGTGGACAATCCACAAATTGTGGCAGGTGACGTAGCCAGGTGACGTGGCAGGTGACGTGGCAGGTGACGTGGCAAGTGGACAATCCACAACTTGTGGCAGGTGACGTGGCCAGGTGACGTGGCAGGTGACGTGGCAGGTGGACAATCCACAAATTGGGGCAGGTGACGTGGCCAGGTGACGTGGCAGGTGATGTGGCAAGTGGACAATACACAACTTGTGGCAGGTGACGTGGCCAGGTGATGTGGCAGGTGACGTGGCAGGTGGACAATCCACAAATTGTGGCAGGTGACGTGGCAGGTGACGTGGCAGGTGACGTGGTAAGTGGACAATACACAACTTGTGGCAGGTGACGTGGCAGGTGACGTGGCCAGGTGACGTGGCAGGTGGACAATCCACAAATTGTGGCATGTGACGTGGCCAGGTGATGTGGCAGGTGACGTGGCAAGTGGACAATCCACAACTTGTGGCAGGTGACGTGGCCAGGTGATGTGGCCAGGTGATGTGGCCAGGTGACGTGGCAGGTGGACAATCCACAAATTGTGGCAGGTGACGTGGCCAGGTGACGTGGCAGGTGATGTGGCAGGTGACGTGGCAAGTGGACAATGCACAACTTGTGGCAGGCACACACTCTCGTTTTTTGGCATTTACAAGCAGTTGCGTTTAACCTTGTTTTTCCAGAAGCAAAAAAATGGGTTCAGACACAAAAGTTTTCCACGTTTCAGACACTAAACGCGGCTAAACGCGGCTAAACGCGGTACCGGCATTTTGCCGCGTTTAAGTTTATAAGCGTTTTTAAAGGTGACCTATTTTTTTACATTAGAAATCTCAAAAATGATGGCAAATGATGAAAAACCATTAAAAAAATATTTAAAAAAAATGTAATTGCTTGCATTGCACTGTAGACAATCCACAACTTGTGGCAGGTGACGTGGCAAGTGGACAATCCACAACTTGTGCCAGGTAACATGGCAAGTGGACAATCCACAACTTGTGGCAGGTGATGTTGCCAGGTGACGTGGCAGGTGGATTTTAAAGCCACAAATTGTGGCAGGTGATGTGGCCAGGTGACGTGGCAAGTGGACAATCCACAACTTGTGGCAGGTAACGTGGCCAGGTGACGTGGCAGGTGACGTGGCAGGTGGACAATCCACAAATTGTGGCAGGTGACGTGGCAGGTGACGTGGCAGGTGACGTGGCAGGTGGACAATCCACAACTTGTGGCAGGTGACGTGGCCAGGTGACGTGGCCAGGTGATGTGGCAGGTGGACAATCCACAAATTGTGCCAGGTGACGTTGCCAGGTGATGTGGCAGGTGACGTGGCAAGTGGACAATCCACAACTTGTGGCAGGTGACGTGGCAGGTGACAATCCACAACTTGTGGCAGGTGACGTGGCCAGGTGACTAGGCAGGTGGACAATCCACAAATTGTGGCATGTGACCTGGCCAGGTGATGTGGCAGGTGACGTGGCAAGTGGGCAATCCACAACTTGTGGCAGGTGACATGGCCAGGTGATGTGGCCAGGTGACGTGGCAGGTGGACAATCCACAAATTGTGGCAGGTGACGTAGCCAGGTGACGTGGCAGGTGACGTGGCAGGTGACGTGGCAAGTGGACAATCCACAACTTGTGGCAGGTGACGTGGCCAGGTGACGTGGCAGGTGATGTGGCAGGTGGACAATCCACAAATTCTGGCAGGTGACATGGCCAGGTGATGTGGCCAGGTGACGTGTCAGGTGACGTGGCAGGTGGACAATCCACAAATTGTGGCAGGTGACGTGGCCAGGTGACGTGGCAGGTGATGTGGCAAGTGGACAATACACAACTTGTGGCAGGTGACGTGGCCAGGTGATGTGGCAGGTGACGTGGCAGGTGGACAATCCACAAATTGTGGCAGGTGACGTGGCAGGTGACGTGGCAGGTGACGTGGTAAGTGGACAATACACAACTTGTGGCAGGTGACGTGGCAGGTGACGTGGCCAGGTGACGTGGCAGGTGGACAATCCACAAATTGTGCCAGGTGACGTTGCCAGGTGATGTGGCAGGTGACGTGGCAAGTGGACAATCCACAACTTGTGGCAGGTAACGTGGCCAGGTGACGTGGCAGGTGACGTGGCAGGTGGACAATCCACAACTTGTGGCAGGTGACGTGGCCAGGTGACGTGGCCAGGTGATGTGGCAGGTGGACAATCCACAAATTGTGCCAGGTGACGTTGCCAGGTGATGTGGCAGGTGACGTGGCAAGTGGACAATCCACAACTTGTGGCAGGTGACGTGGCAGGTGACAATCCACAACTTGTGGCAGGTGACGTGGCCAGGTGACTAGGCAGGTGGACAATCCACAAATTGTGGCATGTGACCTGGCCAGGTGATGTGGCAGGTGACGTGGCAAGTGGGCAATCCACAACTTGTGGCAGGTGACGTGGCCAGGTGATGTGGCCAGGTGACGTGGCAGGTGGACAATCCACAAATTGTGGCAGGTGACGTAGCCAGGTGACGTGGCAGGTGACGTGGCAGGTGACGTGGCAAGTGGACAATCCACAACTTGTGGCAGGTGACGTGGCCAGGTGACGTGGCAGGTGATGTGGCAGGTGGACAATCCACAAATTCTGGCAGGTGACATGGCCAGGTGATGTGGCCAGGTGACGTGGCAGGTGACGTGGCAGGTGGACAATCCACAAATTGGGGCAGGTGACGTGGCCAGGTGACGTGGCAGGTGATGTGGCAAGTGGACAATACACAACTTGTGGCAGGTGACGTGGCCAGGTGATGTGGCAGGTGACGTGGCAGGTGGACAATCCACAAATTGTGGCAGGTGACGTGGCAGGTGACGTGGCAGGTGACGTGGTAAGTGGACAATACACAACTTGTGGCAGGTGACGTGGCAGGTGACGTGGCCAGGTGACGTGGCAGGTGGACAATCCACAAATTGTGGCATGTGACGTGGCCAGGTGATGTGGCAGGTGACGTGGCAAGTGGACAATCCACAACTTGTGGCAGGTGACGTGGCCAGGTGATGTGGCCAGGTGATGTGGCCAGGTGACGTGGCAGGTGACGTGGCAGGTGGACAATCCACAAATTGTGGCAGGTGACGTGGCCAGGTGACGTGGCAGGTGACGTGGCCAGGTGACGTGGCAGGTGACGTGGCAGGTGACGTGGCAGGTGGACAATCCACAAATTCTGGCAGGTGACATGGCCAGGTGATGTGGCCAGGTGACGTGGCAGGTGACGTGGCAGGTGGACAATCCACAAATTGTGGCAGGTGACGTGGCCAGGTGACGTGGCAGGTGATGTGGCAAGTGGACAATACACAATTTGTGGCAGGTGACGTGGCAGGTGACGTGGCAGGTGGACAATCCACAAATTGTGGCAGGTGACGTGGCAGGTGACGTGGTAAGTGGACAATACACAACTTGTGGCAGGTGACGTGGCAGGTGACGTGGCCAGGTGACGTGGCAGGTGGACAATCCACAAATTGTGGCATGTGACGTGGCCAGGTGATGTGGCAGGTGACGTGGCAAGTGGACAATCCACAACTTGTGGCAGGTGACGTGGCCAGGTGATGTGGCCAGGTGACGTGGCCAGGTGACGTGGCAGGTGACGTGGCAGGTGACGTGGCAGGTGGACAATCCACAAATTGTGGCAGGTGACGTGGCCAGGTGACGTGGCAGGTGATGTGGCAGGTGATGTGGCAGGTGACGTGGCAAGTGGACAATGCACAACTTGTGGCAGGTGACGTGGCCGGGTGACGTGGCAAGTGAACATTCCACAACTTGTGGCAGGTGACGTGGCAGGTGACGTGGCCAGGTGACGTGGCCAGGTGATGTGGCAAGTGGACAATCCACAACTTGTGGCCAGGTGACCTGGCCAGGTGACGTATCAGGTGACGTGGCAAGTGGACAATCCACAGCTGGTGGCAGATGATGTGGCAAGTGATACGCTAAATATAAGTACACTGCTGCTCTCTCAGCTGCTGGTCTCCCAAAATGGCTGAAATGGTTAAATAATACTGTTTTTTGAGCTTAGGGAGGGTCTTATGATGTTTCTTAACTAAACGCCTATAGACGCAAACGCGGTAAAACACCACTAAAATCGCGGCAAAACGGGCGTTTATAAACGCCGGTTTTAGCCTTTAAAAATGTGTGTTCAGCAGAGTTTGCACCGGCGTCTCGTGTGCATGGGGCCTAAATATACATGATTCCTCCTGATCGCATAGGAATACATGTCTGCATAGATACGTGTTGCGTAATGTTGCATAACACATTTAATAAACACATGCTTGCTTTGCAAAGATGCTTGTTCCATGGCACACGTGCTACATAAATGCGTGTATACAGCGCACACTTTTCATATTTTGCCTAAAAGCATATTTGTATGGACTCCATGAACGCACGCTTGCATAGAGGCATATTGCTTTAACACATGCTGCATACAATAAAGCTGTATACATATGTACTTGTTTTTTCTGGAACTATTTACCTATGTGTTTATTTGCATAGGACTACAGAAGTGCCTGAGGGCAGAAGCCTACAATACAGAGTGCCAAGGCCTCTTTATGAAGGTGCGCCCCCGCTCGATCGAGGTGGGGGGAAGACTTGTGTGGTTTTCAGGGGCTTGGCAAGAAGAGATTCTTTGACAGATGGGTCATCTCTGTGGTAGCCCTAGGCTACTCCCCAAAGACCCAATGAAAAGAAGGTCTTTATTTCTGGCGCTAGACCGATTGGCATCTCAGGGTGTAATCATAGAGACCCCCTCAGAAGAGCAGGGTATGGGGTTTTATTCAAATCTCTTCACAGTACCGAAACCGATTGGAGATGTCAGACCCATTTAGATCTCAAAGATCTGAATCGGTTCCTAAACATTCGCTCCTTTCGCATGCAGTCAATCCAGTCAGTCGTTTCCACCTTGCGGGGAGGAGAATTTCTAGCGTCAATAGACATCAAAGATGCATATCTGCATGTGGCAATTTTTTCCCACTCACCAGAAGTTTCTGTGTCTTACTGTAAGGCACTGCCACTTTCAGTTTGTGGCCTTACCCTTTGAGTTGGCCACCGCTCCCCGAGTGTTTACAGAGGTTCTGGCCCCGCCATTGGCGAAACTAAGGGCTCATGGTATAGCAGTAATGACATACCTGGACGACCTGTTGCTGATAGATCAGTCAGTGGCTCGGTTAAACTCTATCTGGAACACCTGGGTTGGATTTTCAACCTAAAAAATTAATAAAAAATAAAGTTTAGGTCTGGTTATAGACAGCCCAAAGAAGGGTGTTTTTGCCACGGACAAAAGTCAACGCTATAAGAAAGCTGGTCCAGGTGGTCAGGGCAAGGAAGGGTCCTTCCATTCGCCTTTGCATGAGGTTGCTAGGGAAGATGATGGCTTCATTCGAAGCAGTTCCCTATGCCCAGTTTTATTCAAGACTGTTACAGTATTCTGTCTGCCTGGAATAAAGGGACTTGGGTTACCCAATGTGTCTGGCCCCAAGGGGTGCCAAGAGTCTCAATTGGTGGTTGATAACCAAAAATTTGCAGAAGGGGAATCCTTCATGCCAGGTACCTGGAAGGTAGTAACAACGAATGCCAGCCTCTTGGGCTGGGGTACAGTCCTGGAAGAATCCACTGTCCAAGAGAAGTGGTCAGAGTCCGAGAAGACCTCGCCCATTAACATCCTAGAAGCCTGGACGTTCAGGTTGCGAGGTTGTCCCGTCAGGATACAATCCAACAATACCACACCGGTGGCCTATATCAATCACCAAGGGGGCACCAGAAGCCGTGCAGCCCAGAAGGAGGTGAATCATATTCTGGCCTGGGCAGAGGAGCAGGTACCTTGCCTATCTGCAGTCTTCATTCCAGGGGTGGAGAATTGGCAGATGGATTTCTTGAGTCGTCAACAACAATTAAGGGCTCTACATCCCGACATTTTTTTCTGGCCATATGCCAAAGATGGGGTACCCGGACATAGTTCTATTAGCGTCCAGGTTCAACAGAAAGTTGGACAACTGTCTGTCAAGGACAAGGGATCCACTTGCATGCAGGACAGATGCGTTAGTGACCTCGTGGGATCAGTTTTTACTGATTTATGTGTTTACCCCAGTTCAGCTGCTACCGTGGCTTCTTCGCAGGATCAAAGAGGAACAGAAGCCGATAGCCCCGGCATGGCCCAGAAGATCCTGGTATGCAGAGATCGTAAGAATGACAGTAAGGAGTTCATGGACTCTTCCATATCCCCCAAACCTGTTATCGCAAGGGCCGGTGTTCCATCCTGTCTTATAATCGCTAAATGTAACGGTTTGGCTATTAAAGCCCACGTTCTAAAAAATCAGGGGCTTTTCAGGTTCAGTGGTAGCTACCCTGATTAATGCAAGGAAGCCGGCTTCCAGGACCATTTATTATAGGGTATGGAAGGCCTATATTTCTTGGTGTCAAACCAAAGGATGGCATCCTCGGAAGTTTGTCATAGGTAGAATTCTTGCATTCCTACAGTTGGAGGTTGAAATAAAGCTGGCCTTGAGTACAATCAAGGGTCAGATTTTGGCCTTGTCAGTTTTTTTTTCAAAGGCCACTTACTTCGAATTATTTGGTCCGGCCCTTTATACAAGGGGTAACACATATGGCTCCGCCGGTTAGGACACCCTTGTGCCCATGGGATTTGAATCTGGTTCTGTCAGTTTTACAAGGCCAGCCTTTTGAGCCGATGCGCAAGATTTCCTTGGCAGCTTTTTCTTGTAAAGAACCATACCTAGTTGTTCATAAGGATAAGGTGGTGTTGCGTCCTCACCCAACCTTTCTGCCTAAGGTAGTGTCAGGTTTCCATCTGAATCAAGATGTTGCCCTGCATTCCTTTTTTCCAGAACCTCGTTCTGCTGAAGAAAAATTGTTACTTTCTCGAGGTAGTGAGGGCAGTAAAAGCAGATCTGAAGGCGACAGCTCAGATACGGAAAACTGATGTTTTGTTTGTGCTGCCAGATGGCTCCAGAAAAGGGCAGGCAGCGTCAAAATCAACTATTTTTAAAGTGGATATGTCAGGTTGAAAAGGAAGGTTTCACCTTTTCAAGTTGCATCTTGGGTAGTGCATCACCAGGCTTCTGTGACTCAGATATGCAAGGCCGCAACTTGATCATCAGTGCATACATTTACTAAATTCTATCAGGTGGATGTAAGATAGCAAGAGGATGCCGCCTTTGGGGCGCAGTGTGCTGCAGGCAGCAGTATAGGTCCTCGCGTCTGATGGCGGCCTGCTTTGATTTGTGTCTCCCTCCCCTCAAATGCCATTGCTTTGGGACATCCCACATAGTAATTACTATGGTGCTCTGTGTCCCGTGATGTACGATAAAGAAAATAGGATTTTTATAACAGCTCACCTGTAAATTCCTTTTCTTGGAGTACATCACGGGACACAGAGGTCTCGCCCCTCTTATTGGGATATATATATATATATATATATATATATATATATATATTGCTTTGCTACAAAAGCTGAGGTACTCCCTGTATGGGAGGGGTTATATAGGGAGGGGGACTTCCTGTCTTTTGAGTGTACCAGTGTCCATTCACCTATAGGTGGCGTATAACCCACATAGTAATTACTATGGTGCTCTGTGTCCCGTAATGTACTCCAAGAAAAGGATTTTACAGGTAAGCTGTTATAAAAATCCTATTAATGTATTACACTTTACAGAAAGTCACAGAGTTGCAGATTGAAACGGAAAGGTAATTTTCAATAACATTCAATTACAATATGACTTGTGTCGCAATTGTATGAGCTATAATTGTATGTGCTATATATATATATATATATATATATATATATATATATATATATACCATAAAAGTGCAGTTACCCTTTAAATTTAGTTTGGCTTCAATATGTTAGTGTATTTAAATATGCTAGTACATGTAGCAGACTGACAGTGCTGCTGTCTGCTGTTCCCCCATGTGCTCCTTCATCCAGAGTGCAGGCACTATAATACAGGAGGTGTGTTACTGGCCAGGTCACCAGGTGAAAACAGAGGGGAAAAGCCTT
Organism: Rana muscosa; assembly: GCA_029206835.1. Taxonomy (NCBI): domain Eukaryota; kingdom Metazoa; phylum Chordata; class Amphibia; order Anura; family Ranidae; genus Rana; species Rana muscosa. The sequence continues at coordinate 688,654,406 of CM055116.1, read as the reverse complement.
AAAAAATAAAAGGAATGCAACCATCCAAACTACTGTAGCGGGGTCTCCTTTAAGGCCCCGGGACTACGTTACCAAGAACCCCGTTCGGCACCCAGAGTCGCAGAGACTCATGGGAGGGGTTATTTAAGGAGGAGGCGAGGCGGAGCTCGGCCTCTTTGGGACACTGCGCTGCAAGCAAGAGCTTCTTCCTGTGCGGATCTGCTGCAGTGCAAGGCCTGAAGCCTGGGCCTTACGCAACTTCCAAAGAGCCTTCCACCCCACTGCGGAGCCTGGGTGGCATCTGACTTGTCGAGTGAGGACATCAGTTGGATCGGGGACCCGATCGTTGCAGACGCTGTGTGCGGATACACAGCAGGGTGGACGTTCCGGACTGGGATCGCGTCTGGAGTGGTGAGCGGGCACCTGCCCAGACCAATAGACTGTGCCGTGTTCAGGCCTATAGACTGCATAGGCCCACAGTTTCGTTTATTTGCTGTTCCCCGGGAGGACCGGTAGCAGGACAGAGTTGAAGTGCCCCCCCCCCCCAGTTTAGTGTTTCAAGTTATTACCTGGTTGTGGATTACAAAGTACTATTCATCAAGTGCACCACCGAAAGCTGGCATGCGAAGAAATCCCTATAGGAGGTGACTGAGATTTACTCCATGTCAGGCCTGACCGGGGTGGGAGTTAAGATATTGTTCAGTGCGCCATAGGGCGCGCATACCATAATAGCTACGCGTGGTGAAGTACCGCACAGCGCCATTATTGTGTGCTGTATTGATTTCTGCAGGGCTCTGCAAGCCAGTTGCATGTGTTGTATTCTGCCTATGCTACCTTTGAGATAAGAGTAAACTGTTATATTTAATCCCTCGCTTCAGTGTGTTGTCTTACTGCTAATAGATTATCCCTTGCAATACTTTTGAATGTGATACAGATATAACCCTAGACTAACTGTGCCAGAGTGGGTCGAGTAAGATTGCCGGGGGTTGGTGGTGCTGCACACAGGGCCCGAAATCAAACCAAGCGGCTCTCTTAACTGGGGGTAGCGCTACACGTGGGGGCTCTCGAGTCCGGGATCCTGTTGCAGCAAGTAACGCGCCAAAAGTACCAGCATGGACCCACTAGAAGTAGGGCAGTGGTGTAAAACGGTCGGCACAGATCCAGCCGGAATAGTAGTCATAGAACTCCCAGGGATCTGGCAAGAAGAAGCGGTGAAGCAGCTAGTGATGTCACTGTCACCGTATCAGAAAGCATGGGTGGTGGATGTCAGGACGAATTCCTCACTGACACACGCATTAGTGGAATGGAAGGACGGAGTCCCAGAGCATTTCAAGAATCCAAGTATAGAAGCTATAGATGATCAGGCTTATAGCCTAATAAACGTGCTGCCGCTCAAGCCAGGAGGACGGTCTCAGACACCGAAACTATCTCCATGACCCACCCCAAAAGCAGAAAGACAGGTGAAAAGGGAAAGTCCCGGGTCGCCATCTGCCACTCTCGGCGCAGAGTTGTGCGCAGTCCTGGGGGAACTTGTGGCACAGTGTAAGAAAGATCCTACAGATTACCAGATGTCAGGATACAGAAAGCTTAGAATATTCTCAGGAAGGAAACCTGTACCCTCGGGTGAAGAGGGGTTCGAGGAGTGGTTAGACTGTGCCACTCAGGCCCTAGAAGAATGGGAAGTCCCAGACCACAGAAAGAAGCAGAGAATTGCTGAGAGCATGAAGGGGCCTGTTCTAGAGGCCATACGCAACCTCAAGATGAGTAAGACAGACTGTAATGCACAGGACTATCTGGACATCCTGCAGAATGTGTTCGGTGGAACAGAGAAAATCACTGAGCTCACTTATCAGCTGGAGCACTGCTACCAGAAGACAGGAGAGAAGCTGTCAGAGTTCATGAGGCGCCTGGATAAGATCCTGCATTAGATGATTCTTAAGAAGGGGATTGACCCACGGAAGGTGGATGAGGCCCGTGTTCAACAGGTGATGAGAGGATCTCAGCCCCTGGACCCCATCGCATTGGCGCTACGCACAAGACAGGACGGGAAGAGCCTGGAGTATCCTGACTTGATCCGAGTGGTCAGAGAGGAAGAAGCTATGCTGGAGGAGAAGAAGAGGAGCCTACCAGTTGAGTCGGTAAATCCTCCTCCAGTGATGGTCAGGACGGCCATGACCCTGGAAAGAGACTCAGAGGTGGATACCTTGAAGTCACAGATGTCCCAAGTGTTGGGGATGCTGACCTCCCTGATGGAAAAGAAGTCAAGGGAACCAGAGAGGGAAAGTCCAAGGAAGGAGCTGTTTCCCAACACCGCAGCGCCCGCATCCCTGGAAGATTGGGGGGATGTGATTTGTTTCAATTGTGGAGGAGCTGGCCATTTCGCCAAAGTGTGTGCCAGCCCAAAGAAAAAAAAGATGAATAACCGCAAGCCACCGGAAAACTTCAGCGGGCCCCGGTGAAGGAGTCAACCGGGTGCCCATCATCTCCAGTGAGCTCCAAACTGAATGAGAAGCACATGAAAAGAGTGGAGAAGACCCCTCAGAAGAAATTCAAAGTTCCTCAGAAGGAACGCACCCCAAAGAAAGAGAGTAGTGTCCCTCAGCGGGTAGTTACACCCACCAAAAGGAGGGAGTCCAATGCATACCAGGGCCAGGTGAGGCTTAAGTCCAAAGAGAAATGGAAGAAAGAAAGTCAAAAGGGAAAATGCAAAGATCAAAAGAAAGAGACCCCCTACGAAGCGATATCCAGAGAAGCTGGTGGGTCCCTCCCCGATAGTACCAGTTCAAGTGGAGGGAGTCTACACAAGAGCCATATTGGATACTGGGGCGCAAGTGACCCTGTTGTACCGAGACTTTTATGACAAGCATTTAAGTCACCTACCCATCCAGAAGATTGAAGAGTTGGAGATATGGGGAATTGGGACAGAGAGTTTCCCTTATGATGGCTATCTGCCTATAAAACTGGCTTTTGACCCGTCCATAGCCGTGAAGGCTGAAGTGTTTGACACCTTAGCTGTGGTGTGCCCCCAACCGCCTGGAGCTAACAAGAGTTCCCTGATAATAGGGACAAACACGGATCTGGTCCGAAGACTTCTGGCCCCTCTGACAAGAAGGAAAGACCCCACAGTCACTGAGATCCACCCAATGTTGAAGACAGCCTACCAACGGCTGATCTTGGAACAGAAGGCCCCGGAGGAGGGGGTAGGGAAGGTCTGGAGGCTGGGAAGAAGGGGAATAGTGCTGCAGCCCGGTGAAGTAACCTGCTTGAAAGCCACAGTGAAACTCACTTGGGAGCAGCCTGGCCCTCTTGTCATGTTGGAACCCGACCCAAGGGAAGAACATTCGGCTTAGAAGTAGTCCCAGAAGTGGTCCCGGTGAGGGTCCTGAAGAAGGCTCATTGTAAAGTGCCTGTGAGCGTCAGAAATACCACGGATGGTCCCATGGAAATCCCAGCTAGGCTGTTACTGGGCCGGGTGAGCCCAGCTACCCCAGTTGCTTCGCCAGATGTGGAGAAGACAGATGGAGAAAGTACTGTGTGGGAGAAACTTTCCATGGAGAATCCAAATCTGCCCAGGGCTTGGAAAGAGAGAGCCAAGGCCCAGTTGACCAGGTGGGAAAGGATATTTTCTCAAGATGAATTCGATGTGGGGTGTGCTAGGAGTGCCACCCATCGAATCCGCCTCCAGGAAGACAAACCCTTCAGGGAAAGGGTTAGGCGGGTTCCGTTAGCAGACCTCGAAGACTTGAGGGAGCAGCTCGCCGAGCTCAAGCAAACAGGGGTGATTCGAGAATCTAGAAGTCCCTATGCCTCCCCTATAGTGGTGGTCCGGAAGAAGAATGGGTCACTGAGGCTGTGCATAGACTATAGGACCCTCAACAGGAGAACCATACCGGATCAATATACCACTCCAAGGTAAGAAGATGCCCTATAGAGCTTGTCTGGAGCCAAGTGGTTCAGTGTTATGGACCTCAAGAGCGGGTACTATCAGATCCCGATGCATCCAGAAGACAAAGAGAAGACGGCTTTCATAACCCCGGTAGGGTTCTTTGAATTCAACCGAATGCCTCAAGGTCTGTCTGGAGCTCCAGCCACCTTCCAACGTCTCATGGAGAAGACTGTGGGAGATATGAACCTCATCGAAGTCCTCGTATACTTGGATGACATCATTGTCTTCGAAAGAACCTTGGAAGAGCATGAAGAGAGGCTGGAGAAAGTTTTGAAGAGACTGAGTGAGGAAGGACTCAAGCTCTCACCTGAAAAATGCCAATTCTATTAGTCATCAGTCAACTATCTGGGGCACCAGGGGGCGTGGCCGGATGTGATCGCGGCAGGACGTGTTTTCCCGGAGCTCCGGCTGATCTCCGTCTTACTATCCTGATAGCAGCTGACCGATCGTCCTAACACCGCTGCACTTTCCACCAGGACTGGGGGAACTAACGGGGCACACTACTATGCCATCCTCGGCCTCTAAGAAGTACTTGAAGCACCTCAATCAGCCGCCGCGGGAGCAGAGGCAGCTCCGGTCTCAGGGCAGCATGGCGGCTAGCTCCGCCCACGCCATGCTGATCCCCACAGCTTCGCGCGCCAAACCATCGACCTCTAAGATGGCGCAGTCGGCGGGAGCAGCATCACAGGACCCGGAGGTTCCTTCACTCCTCCCGCAAGAAATAGAGGTGGATACTGCGGCTATAACAGGCCCGATTCTCGAGGCAATTGCAGCTTCTAAGGCAGAACTCATGACACGCATTGACTGCCTGGCATCTGAGTGCAATCTTCTCCGGCATGATCTGGATAAGATCAGAGGCCGGCTGACGACTGCAGAGGATCGTAAATCGGGGGGTGGAAGACACCACGCATGCACAGGGCTCGCAACTTACAGAGCTGAAGGATATGGTCCGGACGCTGCAACACAGGGCAGATGACGCCGAGGACCGCCAGAGGAGAAACAATGTAAGAGTGGTGGGGTTACCTGAGGGGGCGGAGGGGGTTGCCACGACTGCTTTTGCCGAACAGTTCTTTAAAACATTACTTGGCCTGGGTGATCTCCCCCCCACTTATGTAGCCGAACGGGCACACAGGGTGCCCACTGGAGTCTGGAAATCAGGTGCCCCACCGCGCCCCTTCCTGGTCCGGTTCCTAAATTACAGGGACCGTGACATGCTGCTGGCAGAAGCAAGGAAGCATCAAGACCTTAAATATGAGAATGCCTGCATCATGCTGTTCCCTGATTTCTCGGCGGAGACTCAGAGGAGGCGTCGCTCCTTTATAGATGGGAGAAGGAACTGAAATACAGTATGCTGTACCCCAGCCGTCTCTGTGTGCAATACAAGGGATCTGTGAAGCTCTTTGATACCCCGCAAGAAGCCTGTGATTGGCTGGATCAAGCTTGTTGATATTGATTCGCATGGAAGACCAACCTTTCTCTGCTGTTCCTGCTGAATTGCTGGGGTGGTTTCTGTTGCTGTTCACCCTTTATTTTTATTTTATTTTTTTTTCTCTTTTCTTTTCATTTTGTATCTTTCCCCTGTCAGTTGGAAAGGCCTCAAGTTACCCAGTGTTCTCCGGATCATGGTTCACCCTCTATGTGAGGCCATTTTCAACGTTTGTTTTTTGGAGAGTGTCTCACTTTTTCACTGATTGCCAACCCATACTCCGTTGAGTGGAAAATAGCAGTGTACTGCACTCACTATTTCGGGTCCCCACGTTAGGGGGTCCAATGTGCATGGTCAGCTGTGCACCTCCTGTCATAGACAGCCTAGAAGTCTGGTGTGACGAACACAAACAATTTTTTGCATCTTCCAATGCCGAACTATCGACACTTCAGGCTGAACTGCTACGGGGTTGTTTGTTACAGGGATCAAGCTGCATACCGGACAAATTTTGTTTTTGAGTTTTTTGTTTTTGTGCTCAAGTTTTATAGTAGCTTAGAGGTTTCTGGTATGACAGCAGGGGTGTTTTTTTGTTTCTTTGACCAAAGCCATGGGGATTATACAGGTTATGCACCATTACCAAATATACTTTACATTTCGAATCTTGTGATGCCCTCACTTGCTGTCCCCCCTCCAATACCTAATGTCATGCAGTTTTCTAATCTTTTTTGTTTTCTTCAATGGATAGCAAACTTAAGGTTCTTTCCTGGAATGTCCGGGGTTTAAATAACAAGTTTAAGAGAGCGGCAGTGTTTCAGTACCTCAGGCAGGTCAAACCACATATCGTCCTCCTGCAGGAGACCCACTTGGAGGGCAGTAAAATGTTGTCCCTGCGCAAGCCTTGGATACAAAGGGCAGTGCATTCTACCTACTCTACCTACGCCAGAGGGGTTTCCATTCTGATAAGCAAGTCAATCCAGTGCACAATACACAAGGTATTTACTGACCCGTGAGGGCGATATGTGGCAGTTCTCCTGGATATTTTCTGTCATAAAATTCTGCTGGTAAATGTGTATCTGCCCCCTCCATTTAAGGTAACTCTACTATGTGATATTCTGGTAAGGCTGACGCCCCATCTCCATCTCCCAACGATGTTACTGGGAGATTATAATGCCATCTTAGACCCGGTGCTGGATTCCTCCAACGCTGGTAGGCCGGCCTCGGTGGACCTCAGCTCCTGGGCATCTATGGCGGGACTGACCGAACTGTGGAGGTGGAAGCATCCAGATGCTGTGTCGTACTCCCATTTGTCTTCCACCCACAAATCCTCGGCTAGGATTGATCTGGCGTTTGGTAATGCTCCCATCTTGCAGTTTGTGTCCGAGTCTACCTGCCTACCTGGGGGAGTGTCGGATCACAATCCACTACTGGTCACCTTAGGCTTCCCCACGGGGGGTAGGAAAGGGATTTGGAGGCTGGCGCCAGGTTGGCTACTGGAAGATCAAGTGATTGCGCAGGTACAAACATCAATAACCACATACTGGGAGAGTAATGAGGGCTCAGCTGAGCCCCCGGTGGTCTGGGATGCTTTCAAGGCGGTGGCGAGGGGGAGTCTATCTCGGCCATCAAGTCAGTCCGGAAGGAGCATGGGCAGGAGAGTGCGCTTCTCATGGCTCACGAGTAGGGATGAGCTTCGTGTTCGAGTCGAACATACGTTCGACTCGAACATCGGCTGTTCGATCGTTCGACGAAGATCGAACGATTTGGGCCGTTCGCGCCAAATTCGAGTGACGCGAACGGCCCACAATGCACTACGCCATCGCAGTGTCATCCAGGCGCTGTGATTGGCCAAGCATGCACTGTGACCCCGCATGCTTGGCCAATCACAGCGCCGGCAGCGAGGAGAGCAATGATTGGCCACAGGCAGGATGCCTGTGGCCAATTATTGCTGAGGGGGTTTAGTACACGCCCCACACTATAAAAGGCCGCCAGCACGGCGGCCTAGTGTAGTGTGTTCCGGAGCAGGGATAGAGCAGCATAGGCAGGGACAGTGACTTTTATTTCTTTCTTGCTTAACCTGGATTCCTTTAGTTTAGGGAAAGAGAAGGATAGGTAGGGAGAGTGTCAGTGTGTTTTGTGCTTGTGCTATATTGTGCTTAAAAAAAACATTTTTTCTAGGGACAGAAAACTGTAGGTAGGGAGAGTGTGTCAGTTTCTTTCACTGTCAAAGTCCTTGTTTCCAGGGACCTGGAAGGACAGTGAGGTAATTCTCCTTGTGCTAAATTGTGCTTAAAAAAAAACATTTTTTCTAGGGACAGAAAACTGTAGGTAGGGAGAGTGTGTCAGTTTCTTTCACTGTCAAAGTCCTTGTTTCCAGGGACCTGGAAGGACAGTGAGGTAATTCTCCTTGTGCTAAATTGTGCTTAAAAAAAACATTTTTTCTAGGGACAGAAAACTGTAGGTAGGGAGAGTGTGTCAGTTTCTTTCACTGTCAAAGTCCTTGTTTCCAGGGACCTGGAAGGACAGTGAGGTAATTCTCCTTGTGCTAAATTGTGCTTAAAAAAAACATTTTTTCTAGGGACAGAAAACTGTAGGTAGGGAGAGTGTGTCAGTTTCTTTCACTGTCAAAGTCCTTGTTTCCAGGGACCTGGAAGGACAGTGAGGTAATTCTCCTTGTGCTAAATTGTGCTTAAAAAAAACATTTTTTCTAGGGACAGAAAACTGTAGGTAGGGAGAGTGTGTCAGTTTCTTTCACTGTCAAAGTCCTTGTTTCCAGGGACCTGGAAGGACAGTGAGTGAATTCTCCTTGTGCTATATTGTGCTTAAAAAAAAACATTTTTTCTAGGGACAGAAAACTGTAGGTAGGGAGAGTGTGTCAGTTTCTTTCACTGTCAAAGTCCTTGTTTCCAGGGACCTGGAAGGACAGTGAGGTAATTCTCCTTGTGCTAAATTGTGCTTAAAAAAAACATTTTTTCTAGGGACAGAAAACTGTAGGTAGGGAGAGTGTGTCAGTTTCTTTCACTGTCAAAGTCCTTGTTTCCAGGGACCTGGAAGGACAGTGAGGTAATTCTCCTTGTGCTAAATTGTGCTTAAAAAAAACATTTTTTCTAGGGACAGAAAACTGTAGGTAGGGAGAGTGTGTCAGTTTCTTTCACTGTCAAAGTCCTTGTTTCCAGGGACCTGGAAGGACAGTGAGGTAATTCTCCTTGTGCTAAATTGTGCTTAAAAAAAACATTTTTTCTAGGGACAGAAAACTGTAGGTAGGGAGAGTGTGTCAGTTTCTTTCACTGTCAAAGTCCTTGTTTCCAGGGACCTGGAAGGACAGTGAGGTAATTCTCCTTGTGCTAAATTGTGCTTAAAAAAATCATTTTTTCTAGGGACAGAAAACTGTAGGTAGGGAGAGTGTGTCAGTTTCTTTCACTGTCAAAGTCCTTGTTTCCAGGGACCTGGAAGGACAGTGAGGTAATTCTCCTTGTGCTAAATTGTGCTTAAAAAAAACATTTTTTCTAGGGACAGAAAACTGTAGGTAGGGAGAGTGTGTCAGTTTCTTTCACTGTCAAAGTCCTTGTTTCCAGGGACCTGGAAGGACAGTGAGGTAATTCTCCTTGTGCTAAATTGTGCTTAAAAAAAACATTTTTTCTAGGGACAGAAAACTGTAGGTAGGGAGAGTGTGTCAGTTTCTTTCACTGTGAAAGTCCTTGTTTCCAGGGACCTGGAAGGACAGTGAGGTAATTCTCCTTGTGCTAAATTGTGCTTAAAAAAAACATTTTTTCTAGGGACAGAAAACTGTAGGTAGGGAGAGTGTGTCAGTTTCTTTCACTGTCAAAGTCCTTGTTTCCAGGGACCTGGAAGGACAGTGAGGTAATTCTCCTTGTGCTAAATTGTGCTTAAAAAAAACATTTTTTCTAGGGACAGAAAACTGTAGGTAGGGAGAGTGTGTCAGTTTCTTTCACTGTCAAAGTCCTTGTTTCCAGGGACCTGGAAGGACAGTGAGTGAATTCTCCTTGTGCTATATTGTGCTTAAAAAAAACATTTTTTCTAGGGACAGAAAACTGTAGGTAGGGAGAGTGTGTCAGTTTCTTTCACTGTCAAAGTCCTTGTTTCCAGGGACCTGGAAGGACAGTGAGGTAATTCTCCTTGTGCTAAAAAAAAACATTTTTTCTAGGGACAGAAAACTGTAGGTAGGGAGAGTGTGTCAGTTTCTTTCACTGTCAAAGTCCTTGTTTCCAGGGACCTGGAAGGACAGTGAGTGAATTCTCCTTGTGCTAAATTGTGCTTAAAAAAAACATTTTTTCTAGGGACAGAAAACTGTAGGTAGGGAGAGTGTGTCAGTTTCTTTCACTGTCAAAGTCCTTGTTTCCAGGGACCTGGAAGGACAGTGAGGTAATTCTCCTTGTGCTAAATTGTGCTTAAAAAAAAACATTTTTTCTAGGGACAGAAAACTGTAGGTAGGGAGAGTGTGTCAGTTTCTTTCACTGTCAAAGTCCTTGTTTCCAGGGACCTGGAAGGACAGTGAGGTAATTCTCCTTGTGCTAAATTGTGCTTAAAAAAAACATTTTTTCTAGGGACAGAAAACTGTAGGTAGGGAGAGTGTGTCAGTTTCTTTCACTGTCAAAGTCCTTGTTTCCAGGGACCTGGAAGGACAGTGAGGTAATTCTCCTTGTGCTAAATTGTGCTTAAAAAAAACATTTTTTCTAGGGACAGAAAACTGTAGGTAGGGAGAGTGTGTCAGTTTCTTTCACTGTCAAAGTCCTTGTTTCCAGGGACCTGGAAGGACAGTGAGGTAATTCTCCTTGTGCTAAATTGTGCTTAAAAAAAACATTTTTTCTAGGGACAGAAAACTGTAGGTAGGGAGAGTGTGTCAGTTTCTTTCACTGTCAAAGTCCTTGTTTCCAGGGACCTGGAAGGACAGTGAGGTAATTCTCCTTGTGCTAAATTGTGCTTAAAAAAAACATTTTTTCTAGGGACAGAAAACTGTAGGTAGGGAGAGTGTGTCAGTTTCTTTCACTGTCAAAGTCCTTGTTTCCAGGGACCTGGAAGGACAGTGAGGTAATTCTCCTTGTGCTAAATTGTGCTTAAAAAAAACATTTTTTCTAGGGACAGAAAACTGTAGGTAGGGAGAGTGTGTCAGTTTCTTTCACTGCCAAAGTCCTTGTTTCCAGGGACCTGGAAGGACAGTGAGGTAATTCTCCTTGTGCTAAATTGTGCTTAAAAAAAACATTTTTTCTAGGGACAGAAAACTGTAGGTAGGGAGAGTGTGTCAGTTTCTTTCACTGTCAAAGTCCTTGTTTCCAGGGACCTGGAAGGACAGTGAGGTAATTCTCCTTGTGCTAAATTGTGCTTAAAAAAAACATTTTTTCTAGGGACAGAAAACTGTAGGTAGGGAGAGTGTGTCAGTTTCTTTCACTGTCAAAGTCCTTGTTTCCAGGGACCTGGAAGGACAGTGAGGTAATTCTCCTTGTGCTATATTGTGCTTAAAAAAAACATTTTTTCTAGGGACAGAAAACTGTAGGTAGGGAGAGTGTGTCAGTTTCTTTCACTGTCAAAGTCCTTGTTTCCAGGGACCTGGAAGGACAGTGAGGTAATTCTCCTTGTGCTAAATTGTGCTTAAAAAAAACATTTTTTCTAGGGACAGAAAACTGTAGGTAGGGAGAGTGTGTCAGTTTCTTTCACTGCCAAAGTCCTTGTTTCCAGGGACCTGGAAGGACAGTGAGGTAATTCTCCTTGTGCTAAATTGTGCTTAAAAAAAACATTTTTTCTAGGGACAGAAAACTGTAGGTAGGGAGAGTGTGTCAGTTTCTTTCACTGTCAAAGTCCTTGTTTCCAGGGACCTGGAAGGACAGTGAGGTAATTCTCCTTGTGCTAAATTGTGCTTAAAAAAAACATTTTTTCTAGGGACAGAAAACTGTAGGTAGGGAGAGTGTGTCAGTTTCTTTCACTGTCAAAGTCCTTGTTTCCAGGGACCTGGAAGGACTGTGAGTGAATTCTCCTTGTGCTATATTGTGCTTAAAAAAAAACATTTTTTCTAGGGACAGAAAACTGTAGGTAGGGAGAGTGTGTCAGTTTCTTTCACTGTCAAAGTCCTTGTTTCCAGGGACCTGGAAGGACAGTGAGGTAATTCTCCTTGTGCTAAATTGTGCTTAAAAAAAACATTTTTTCTAGGGACAGAAAACTGTAGGTAGGGAGAGTGTGTCAGTTTCTTTCACTGTCAAAGTCCTTGTTTCCAGGGACCTGGAAGGACAGTGAGTGAATTCTCCTTGTGCTAAATTGTGCTTTAAAAAAATTTTTTTTCTAGGGACAGAAAACTGTAGGTAGGGAGAGTGTGTCAGTTTCTTTCACTGTCAAAGTCCTTGTTTCAAGGGACAGAGAAGGACACCTGAAGGTAGCCCTTATTGCTTTTTTCCCATCTCCCTGCAGGCCATCTATTAGAATGTCTGGAAGGCAAACAAGGAGAGGCAGACAGTCAGGAGGCAATAAAAGAGGGCAAGCAGGCTCTGTGTCTGGGGGCAACAGTGCTGGTCGTGGACGCGGTGCATTGTCATCAGCACATGGCCATGGGACACGCTTGTCCTTCTTTTCGGCAGCTGGACATGTTGAGCCACATCATGCCGAAGACTTGGTAGAGTGGATGACCAAGCCCTCCTCCTCCTCCTCATCCTCTCTCACCCAGGCTCAGGGTACTGGAAAAGCAGCTGCCAAAGCGTCCTCTTCCCTGGTATCAATGTCAGACTCATCATCAGTCACTCCTTCCCTAGACCCACCATGTCCTCCTCCTGAGGAGTCCCCCGAACTGTTTCAGCACAGTGTTGGGTACATGCTCCAGGAGGATGCCCAGCGTTTCGAAGGGTCTGATGATGAAACCCAGCTAGAGGAAGGCAGTAGCGTGAGAGCAGACAGAGGGGATGCTCAAGAAGGACACCAATCTGGCAGTCATGTTCCAGCAGCTGCAGCATACTGCCAGATTGCCTCCAGTGATGAGGAGGGAGGTGATGATGAGGTCACTGACTCCACGTGGGTGCCTAATAGGAGAGAGGAGGAGGAGGAGGATGAGGAGGAGGCACATCTCCAACGAGGCAGGATGCCCTTTGGTGGCCAGCGTAAGGGCAGTACACCGACGGAATCACACCGCAGAGCTCCGCCTGTGCAGGGCGCTGCCTCTGCCCGTCATTCAAAAAGTTCTTTGGTGTGGGCCTTTTTTGAGGCTAGTGCATCAGATCGCACAGCTGCTGTTTGCAACATATGTCTCAAGCGTATATCGCGTGGCCAAAACATCAGCCGCTTGGGTACCACATGCCTGACCAGACATATGTTGACCTGCCATGCAGCTCGTTGGCAAGCCTACCTCAAAGACCCACACCAAAGAACAAAGCGGACCTCTCCTTGCACCGCATCAGCTGGGATCTCCAACCCCACTATAACTTCAGTCCTCTCTGAAACATGCACTGAGTGGAATGAAGGTGTAGAATTAGGTGTGTCACAGCCAAGTACTTGCGGCCACTCTGCTAGCAGTACACCGACGTCCGATTCTAGCAGGCAAATTTCCCTGCCCCAGCTGCTGGACCGTCGAAAGAAGTTCACTCCCAGCCATCCACATGCCCAGCGGTTGAATGCTAGCTTGGCTAAATTGCTAGCGCTTCAACTGCTGCCTTTTCAGTTGGTAGACTCGGCCCCCTTCCGTGAGTTTGTGCAATGTGCGGTTCCTCAGTGGCAGGTTCCCAAACGCCACTTTTTCTCACGGAAGGCTATTCCGGCTCTCTACCGGCATGTGGAAGGCAATGTCTTGGCCTCGCTGGACAGGGCGGTCAGCGGTAAGGTGCATATTACCGCTGACTCATGGTCCAGCAGGCATGGACAGGGACGTTACCTTTCTTTCACGGCCCATTGGGTCACTCTTTTGGCAGCTGGGAAGGATGCAGGACAAGGTGCAGTAGTGTTGGAGGTTGTCCCACCGCCACGCCTCCAAAATGCTACTACTGGTTGTGACACACCTCTCTCCTCCACCCCCTCCTCTTCTTCTTCCTCCATGGCCTCTTCCTGTGGTTTGTCCTATGAACCAGCGGTGCTCCGTAGCCGTTCACGGGGCTACGCAAGTACGCAGGCAAAAAGATGCCATGCCGTGCTTGCGCTGGTGTGTTTGGGGGACAGAAGCCACACTGGGGCAGAGGTCCTGTCTGCTCTGCAGGGCCAGGCCGAGAGGTGGTTGACGCCACGCCAGCTTAAGCCAGGAATGGTGGTTTGCGACAATGGCACCAACCTCCTCTCCGCCCTCCGACAGGGACAACTGACCCATGTGCCCTGTGTGGCTCACGTCCTTAACCTGGTGGTGCAGCGGTTCTTGGGCAGGTACCCGGGCTTACAGGATGTCCTGAGGCAGGCCAGGAAAGTCTGTGTGCATTTCCGCAGATCTTATAATGCCAGTGCTCGCCTGGCTGAGCTGCAAAAGGAGTTGAACCTGCCCAAGAACCGCCTTATATGTGACATGCCCACCAGGTGGAACTCAACGTTGGCCATGCTGCAGCGGCTGCACACGCAGCAGAGGGCCATCAATGAGTACCTGTGCGACTACGGCACCAGGACAGGGTCAGGGGAGCTTGGTTTTTTTTCTCCACGCCAGTGGGGCATGATCAGGGATGCATGCACTGTCCTGGCACCATTTGAGGAGGCCACGAGGATGGTGAGCAGTGACAGTGCATGCATCAGTGACACTGTACCTCTTGTCCACCTGTTGGAGCACACGCTGCGTGGAATAATGGACAGGGCACTTGAGGCAGAACAGAGGCAGGAAGAGGAGGAATTCCTTGCCTCTCAAGGCCCCCTTTACCCAGACAGTGTTCCTTCTGTCCCACCCATCGCACAGGAAGAGGAGGAGGAGGAGGAGGAGGAGGAGGAGGAGGATTGTGTCAGCATGGAGGTGGAGGCTGGCACTCAGCATCATCAGCAGCAGTCTTTTAGGGATGATTTACAGTCCCAAGAAACCAGTGGACTTGTACGTGGCTGGGAGGAGGTGGCTGCGGATCATGTCGTCCTTAGTGACCCAGAGGACTCCGGAGCGAATGCCTCAGCAAACCTACGCTGCATGGCCTCCCTGATCCTGCAAAGTCTGCGGAAGGATCCTCGTATTCTTCGGATCAAGGAGAGGGACCATTACTGGCTGGCCACTCTCCTTGATCCACGGTACAAGGGTAAGGTTGCGGACCTTATGTTACCGTCGCAGAGGGAGCAGAGGATGAGACAACTCCGGGAGGCCTTGCAGAAAGGTCTGTGCAACGCGTTCCCAGAGACTGGGAGGTTACAAACTCCTGGTCCTGGACAACGAGTTGCTGAGGCTTCGGCCAGTCAAAGAAGGAGCGGTGGGGAAGGTGGCCGTCTGACCGATGCGTTCAGACAATTCTTTAGTCCGCAGCCCCAAAGTATGATCGGTTCCAGCAACCATCGCCAGCGTCTGATAAACATGGTGCAGGAATATCTAGGGGCAAGGTCAGACTTGGACACCTTCCCCACCGAAAATCCTCTGGCTTACTGGGTCTTGAGGATGGATCACTGGCCAGAGCTTGCACAGTATGCAATTGAGCTACTGGCCTGTCCTGCATCCAGCGTTCTTTCGGAACGCACATTCAGTGCTGCTGGAGGATTTGTCACAGATCACAGGGTGCGCCTGTCCACCGACTCGGTTGATCGACTGACTTTCATCAAGATGAACCAGTCTTGGATCACCACCAGCTACCACACACCTGATGCTGATATAACAGACTAATTGATTTTAACATGTCACATCCCTTCAAGACTGATGCTGATGCTGAGTGCCTGTGCTGTTATGTTGACTGGCTATCCTCCTCCTCCGAGTCCTCAATGATACGATTGATGATGATAGCTTGGAAGATCATTTTTGTTTATGGGTGCCGCCACCAGTGGCTAAGGCCCAATTTTTCAGCCCCTGTTTTACAGGGGCGTGTAATTACAATTTTTTTAGCAATAATTTGCCATAGGGCTCATTGCTGTGCTCCAAGTACAGTATCTGTGAGGGGTTGGAGTGTTGTGGCACCAGTGCCTAAGGCCCAATTTTTCAGCCCCTGTTTAACAGGGGCGTGTCATTACAATTTTTGAAGCAATACTTTGCAACAGGGCTCATTGCTGTGCTCCAAGTACAGTATCTGTGAGGGGTTGTAGTGTTGTGCCACCAGTGCCTAAGGCCCAATTTTTCAGCCCCTGTTCAACAGGGGCATGCAATTACAATTCTTGATCTAATAATTCACAGCAGGGTCCATTGCTGCACCCACCAAGAGTAACTCTGAGGGCTTACAGTCTTGTGGCAACGCCACCACCACCACCACCACGAAAGGCCCAATTTTTCAGCCCCTGTTCAAAAGGGGCATGTAATTACAATTCTTGATCTAATAATTCACAGCAGGGCCCATTGCTGCACCCACCAAGAGTAACTGTCAGGGCTTACAGTGTTGTGGCACCAGCACCACCATCAAAGCCCCAATTTTTACTACCACTGTTCAACAATTATATGTAATTAAAATTCCTGATATAATAGTTGACAGCAGGGCGTTCCAGCCCCAACCAAGAGTAACTGAGTGCTTACAGTGTTGTGCCAACACCAACAACTAAGGGGCCTATTTCTGCAGAGTATATACGGCAGGTCCCTACTTTCAAACATCCAACTTACAAACGACTCCTACTTGCAAACGAAAGAAGACAACAGGAAGTGAGAGGAAATCTACCCCTAGAAAGGAAAATTCTCTCCTGTAAGAATAAATATGGGAGAAAGGGGTCTCATCTGTACTGATGCTTTATCAGCAATCCTTGTTTCAAGAAAAACACCACATTTCAAAAACAGTTGTCATTGGGACGGAAAGTGAGGTGAAATGTTCTGAACAGGGGCACAGACAGCAAAACAAATGTTACAGGGGTGATAACCCTTACCTATGTTTCCCAAAAAGTTTAAAAATAGATTTTTGGGCTGGAGCTACACTTCAACAATGTACCTGTTCAAAATTACAAACAGATTCTACATAAGAACAAACCTACAGTCCCTGTCTTGTATGCACCGCCTGTATACGGCTGTTCAGAGTATATAGGGCCTTTTTTATTTTATGTGCGGGGTTCCCCTTAATATCCATACAAGACCCAAAGGGGCTGTTAATGGGCTGGGGTAGGGGGGGGGTCATGGGGTAGCTATGCCATTTTTCTTAAAGAATTTCATCCATATTACCGGGACCAGACATTACATTAAAGCCGCAAGCAGTTTTAAATGGCTTTTTTTTCCTTTAGAAGTGTCATTTTCTGCAGGGACAGTTCTAAACACGGGAAACACGTGGCACTTCACAGGCATACTTTAGACACCCCCCAGGTACGATATTTAAAGGAATATTTGACTTTTTTTTTTTCACTTTATGCATCATTAAAATGACTGCTCCCGAAAAACGACCGTTTTTAAAACTTCTTTTTGCATTGATACATGTCCCCTGGTGCACAACCCGGGTTCCCAAACCCTATTTATGACAATAACATGCATAATAGTTGTTATAATTAGCACTTTAGAATTCGAACGTTCGCATCCATTGTATTTAATAGGGTTCTAATGTTCGTTCGAACTTTCGGTCCGTTCGCGGGTTCTGGTGCGAACCGAACCCGGGGGTGTTCGGCTCATCACTACTCACGAGCGGGAGAGTGCTAAAATACATGCAGACTCTCCCTCGGAGGCCAACTATGTTTCCATATTGGAAGCTAGACGCTCGATAGCATTGCATTTTACAAACCTAGCGCACACTGAGGTACGGCGGAGGACAGAAACGGTGTTTGCCGAGGGGGACAAAAATGGCAAGTTGCTGGCCAACCTAGCTGCTGATCATAAGGCATCAGTCTGTGTACCGGTGGTGAGGAATAAGGGGGGATCCTTAACTACTGACCCCAAGGAGATACTGGAGGAATTTGTGCAATTTTACTCAACTCTGTACTCACCTATTCCCCCATATGACCCTCTAGACCTGGATGAGGTTCTGCGGAACCTTTCAATGCCTAGATTGTCCGATACTGATATGGCAGCGCTTGATGAACCCATTTCTGTTTTAGAAATTGAAGCAGCCATACTCGCCTTTCCTCCACAGAGGGCTCCGGGGCCAGATGGATTCCTGGCAGACTTCTACAGGACATTTAGGTCCAGATTGGCCCCTAGACTCAATATGCTCTTCCAGCATTGCTGGGAAAAGGGGGCCTTACAGGCATCAATGATGGAGGCTTATATGGTTCTCCTCCCGAAGCCGGGGAAGGACCCCTTGGAATGCTCATCGTATCGCCCCATAGCGATTTTGAATGCGGATCTGAAGATCCTTGCCAAGGTGCTGGCGTCAAGGTTGGCCAGGGTTATTTCGACCCTGGTGGACATTGACCAGACGGGTTTCATCCCTGGCATGTCCACAGACACCAATCTGAGGAGACTGTTTACACACCTCCAAATTGATACGACAGATGTCCCAGCCAAGGTGATTGTTACGATTGATATAGAAAAGGCTTTCGACTCTGTAGACTGGTGTTATATGCACAAAGTATTGGAGGTAATGGGGGTTGGCCCTGGGTTTCGTCGGTGGATTGCTTTGTTATATAAAGATCCCAGAACGGCGATCCGGCTTGGTACGACGGTCTCTAAGTTTTTTCCCTTGGGCAGGGGTACCAGACAGGGGTGTCCACTGTCACTGTTCATTTTCGCGTTGATGATGGAGCCCATCGCCAGAGCCCTTAGGAAATCCGATGGGGTGGGGGGTATACAGGTTGGCTCCATCAGGGAATGTGTAGCACTCTATGCAGATGACCTGCTACTGTTCATTAAGGACCCGGGACCCTCCCTTAAAGCTGCCTTACAAATCATGGACCAATTTGCCTCCTTTTCGGGCCTACGTGTAAACTGGAGCAAGTCCTCTATTTTGCCACTGGGCCCAGAAGCGCAGGTGTCAAGGTCACTGCAGATATTAAAGACTACATGCCTTTAAACCTTCTTCCGCTGGTGGCCAGTCTCAAACAAAAAACTCAGGCTTGGCGGAAACTGACACTTTCATTACTGGGAAGAATTAGCCTTATTAAAATGAAATTCCTCCCCGTAATTTTATATTTCTTGCGCAACTCCCCAATATGGATCCCCAAACGTTTTTTTAGCACACTAAATGGTATAGTGGGGTCCTTTTTGTGGTCCCCACAATCACCACGTATTGGCATAACGGTCCTGCAGGAACCATGGGGGCGGGGAGGATTGGCACTTCCGGACTGGCAAACATATTATCTGGCTGGTCAAATGGTGTTTGCTAGGCGCTGGTTATTGGCTGAGGAAGGGGATTCTGCCACAGTATTGGAGGCGGCACACTTAGGGTCATACGAAAGCTTGGGGTTGGCCCTATATAGGGGTTCTAAATCTAGTCTGCCCTTAACTGTCTCCATGAAAGCAACCATCAAAGCATGGGAGATCACTACCACTCTAATGTCTCCATCATACACGGGAGTGTCGCCATCGGCCCCCTTGTGGCTGAACCCGAGCCTCTCTGACTTTTATTCTTTCCCTGACCCCATGATATGGGCGAGCAGGGGGGTTAAACTGATAGAGGATGTCACTAGGGAGGGGGAACTTATTTCATATGACCAATTAAAAGATAGGCATGACCTCCCGAATTCCTTCTTCTTTCGCTATCTGCAACTGCGCCATGCTTTTCAAGCGCAGTTCAGCGGCCGAAGAATTGAATCCCTTCCTTCAGCACTGGAGACTCTTCTGAAAGATAAGGACCTGGCCAAGCCCCTATCCACGGTCTATAAATCCCTATTTTCCAAGACGCCCTTGGGGGTCTCTAGGTGTAGAGAGAGGTGGGGAAGAGAAATTCCGGAGATACAAGGCGAGGATTGGGAGGATATGTGGGACCACCTCTTCAAATACTTGGTTTCGGCTAGAGACCGTTTAATTCAATTTAAATTCTTACACCGAGTGTACCTCACCCCTGCAAGGCTTTCTCGCATTTATCCATCATCTAGCGGGCAATGCTGGAGGTGTTCATACACACCAGCAGATTCAGAACACATTTTTTGGACTTGCCCCCTAATTCAGGCATTTTGGGCTGGGGTGGTGGGTTGCCTCTCAGAGGTGCTCAGTGCCCCGGTCCCTCAATCGCCCAGGGTTTGTCTCTTGGGATTGGTGGAGGAGGTAGTCCCGTCCTTGGCGCACCGCACCTTGCTCAATATTGGGCTATTTTATGGCAGGAAGGCTATTTTGTTAAAATGGAAGAACCCTAGCACCCCCACTCTCTCATTCTGGAAAGGCCTGGTCAATTCCGTTATCCATTTATATAAAGCCACTTACAGGGCCAGGGGTTGTGGCAAAAAGTATATGAAGGTCTGGGGGGCCTGGCTAGATTCATCGACAACAGTGGGTTAATCAACTATCAGCTATTGGGTATTGTGGGCTGAGTGGAGTGTTATATGGCTGTGGTCTTATCACTGGTCGACTGCTGTTCATCTTTTACAGTGTTACCGGGAAGTCTGAAAGTACCAACTGCAAATATGTAACTGGTGGGGAGGGGGGATAGAGCATAACTACTATTTCTTCTTGGTATTCTGAGTGGGGCTTTAGTGCATATATTTTATGTATTTCTGAATGTCAATTTTTACTTTCTTTTTGATTTATTGATTGATTGCTGGGCTTTGGTCAAGAGGGGAGGGGGGGACTGTAGATGTAGATTAGGAAGACTATGTTAGTCTAAATAAGTTGAGCCAAGCATGGCCGCTGTCAGGTGGGTAGGTTACCTACCCGGATATGTTTATATGTAATGTAGGGTTTTAATGTTTTATTGTTGTATTGTTTGTATTGTATAAAAACCAATAAAAATAATAAAAAAAATAAAATAAAAAAAAACTATCTGGGGCACATAGTGTCTGAAGATTGGCTAGCCACAGACCCTGCAAAATTGGAGGCAGTCACCTCCTGGCCCAAGCCCACCACTGTGACAGAGCTCAGATCCTTTCTGGGGTTCTGTTCCTATTACACAAGGTTTGTGGAGGGGTTTGCTCGGATAGCCAGGCCTCTGAATGAGCTGCTAAAGACGGAGGGGGAAGAGGATGACACAGGCCCCAGAAAGCCAGGGGAGTCAGTCAAGAACCAGTGGAACGAGAAGTGTGAGAATGCCTTCCAGATGTTGAAGAAGACATTAACCACTGCCCCTGTCCTCGCCTACGCAGACCCTAAGAAGCCTTATGAACTTCATGTAGAGGCCAGTCATGATGGTTTGGGAGGAGTGCTGTACCAGGAGCATGAAGAGCAACTGAGGCCTGTTGCGTATGTGAGCAGAAGTCTGACTCCCTCCGAAAACAACTACCCCACCCATAAGTTGGAGTTCCTGGCCCTTAAGTGGGCGGTAGTTGACAAACTTAGAGACTATTTATATGGGGTGGAATTCACAGTGAAAACAGACAACAACCCCCTCACCTATCTCTTCACCACAGCAAAGTTGGATGCCACAGGACATAGGTGGCTGGCGGCGCTGTCTGCCTTCGACTTCAGCCTGAAGTACAGACCTGGGGCTGGAAACCGAGATGCAGATGCTTTGTCTAGAAGATCTCACGTCCCCACTTGCAGTACAGAAGACTGGGCCCAAGTGGCACCCGACGGGGTGCGGGCCCTCTGTCAAGGGGCTGAACTCCAAGCCAGTGGCGGCTCAAGAGCAGAAGAGATAGGGGTTACCATAGTAGGAGTTCCCAAGCAATACTGTGGAGTAACCCAACTGGGGGAAGATAACTTGCCAAAACTGTCTAAGAAGGAGCTGAGATCTGACCAATTGGAAGACCCTATGGGGAGATTGGTCCTAGAGGCCCTGGAGAATCAGGACCCGAATAGACTCTTACGCCACCCTTCAAAGGAAGCTTGCCTGTTGAGGAAAGAGTGGGACAAGTTACAGGTGCATCAGGGAGTGGTCTACCGAAGGGGCCCCTCTGATGACCTAGAAGACAAATGGCAGTTGTTCTTGCCTGAGAAGCACCGAGAGACAGTCCTGGTTGCTCTGTACGACAACCATGGTCACCCAGGGGCGGAGAGGACTTTCCAACTCGTTAGGGACCGTTTCTATTTGCCCTGCATGAGGGCTGAAGTTGAAGAATACTGCCACTCATGTGCACGATGCATCCAGAGAAAGACTTTACCTCATCAAGCTGCCCCAATGGGCCATCTGCAAAGTCAAAGCCCACTTGATCTGGAATGCATTGATTTTCTCTGCCTCGAACCCGACCTGAGTGGACTAGGAAATGTTCTGGTAGTAACCGACCATTTCACCCGGTATGCCCAGGCCTTTCCAACCAAGGACCAGAAGGCTTCCACCGTGGCCAAAGTGCTGATGGAGAAATACTTCGTACATTATGGGCTACCACAACGGCTCCATTCAGATCAGGAAAGGGATTTTGAAAGTCGATTGATCCGGAAACTCCTGGATTCTTTGGGGATCAAGAAGACAAGAACTACCCCCTATCATCCACAAGGTGATGCTCAGCCGGTGTGGTTCAACTGAACCCTGCTCAACATGCTGGGGACCCTAAGTAGTGAAAAGAAGCAGCATTGGAGCAACCACATAGCGGCAGTTGTGCATGCATACAACAGCACCACCAGTGATGCTACAGGGTACTCACCCTATCGACTTATGTTCGGGAGAGAAGCAAGACTACCCGTAGATCTGGCCTTTGGCACTTCCATAGACCATTGTTCTGCTGCTTCCCACAAGGGATATGTCGATAGGCTCAGACGCAATTTGAAATTGGCCTATGAACAGGCCCAGGCGGCCTCAGAGCAAAGGGGGGCCCGCAACAAGAAAATTTTTGACTTAAAAGTTAGGATCCAAGATCTACAACCTGGAGACATAGTGTTGTTGCAGAATTTGGGGATCCCTGGAAAACACAAGCTTGCAGACAGATGGAGACCTGAACCTTATGTTGTTTGCAAAAGACTGCTGGGCCCACCCGTTTACAGACTTAAACCAGAAGGGAAGGTGGGGCCATTGAAGACCTGGCACCGGAACCACCTACTCCCACTGGCTGAGGCAGTTCGGATTCCCCCTGTGATGGATTCCCCTGAGCCAACTTCCATTCTGGATACTCCCCGACCAAACACTCGGTCCCAGACCCCCCGGATCGGGGATATAGAGACCTCGGAAACAAGTGAAGATGAGGGAGAAGAACTTGGTTGGCTTTGGCCTTCACAGGCTCCAGAGACTTCTGCTATTGATCTTCCACCTGAAGAAGATGCTGAGGACCAGACACTGAATGCAGAAGCCACTGAGTTCATCCCGTCCAGTCCTTGGTCAGATGCTTGGGAGAGTATCTGTGACTTACCCCCAGAGGAAGATCCGAGGGATTCCATGTATCTCCCTGCTCCGGAGTCCAGTGTTCCCGAAGCAGAGGAGATTCCCAAGTCGATTCCGGAGGAGGAGCCCATTTCAACAGAAAGTCCAAGAGGACAGAGGAAGCGAAGAGCCATAAAGCCTCCCAGAAGATTAACTTACCCACAGATGGGGAGAAGTGCGGAAGACACTGTGGTTACTGTCAGAAGGAGTATGGAAGACCCTGATCCTCCCACTGTTCATTTGGTGGGAGGCAACCCCAACTCACTCTCTGGCACAGTTAGGCAGGACACTAATGATAGTGTGACCTGTGGGCAGGGGAGTTCACCGCCTCGGTTCTGGTGGGAATTTCCTCTACCAACATCATACGAAACTTTGATTGATGTTGTACGCTCTGTGATTTAAGTTTATGTTATCTTTGGGGGACCAAAGAGTTTAAGTGGGGGGAGTGTGTAGCGGGGTCTCCTTTAAGGCCCCGGGACTACGTTACCCAGAACCCCGTTCGGCACCCAGAGTGCAGTTAGCCATCGCAGAGACTCATGGGAGGGGTTATTTAAGGAGGAGGCGAGGCGGAGCTCGGCCTCTTTGGGACACCGCGCTGCAAGCAAGAGCTTCTTCCTGTGCGGATCTGCTGCAGTGCAAGGCCTGAAGCCTGGGCCTTGCGCAACTTCCAAAGAGCCTTCCACCCCACTGCGGAGCCTGGGTGGCATCTGACTTGTCGAGTGAGGACATCAGTTGGATCGGGGACCCGATCGTTGCAGACGCTGTGTGCGAAAAAAACAGCAGGGTGGACGTTCCGGACTGGGATCGTGTCCGGAGTGGTGAGCGGGCACCTGCCCAGACCAATAGACTGTGCCGTGTTCAGGCCTATAGACTGCATAGGCCCACATTTTCGTTTATTTGCTGTTCCCCGGGG
This sequence comes from Rana muscosa, assembly GCA_029206835.1. Lineage (NCBI taxonomy): Eukaryota > Metazoa > Chordata > Amphibia > Anura > Ranidae > Rana > Rana muscosa. Next base: position 688,630,782 of record CM055116.1, on the reverse strand, counting down.
GGGACCGGTAGCAGGACAGAGTTGAAGTGTCCCCCCCCCGGTATAGTGTTTCAAATTATTACCTGGTTGTGGATTACAAAGTACTATTCATCAAGTGCACCACCGAAAGCTGGCATGCGAAGAAATCCCTATAGGAGGTGACTGAGATTTACTCCATGTCAGGCCTGACCGGGGTGGGAGTTAAGATATTGTTCAGTGCGCCATAGGGCGCGCATACCATAATAGCTACGCGTGGTGAAGTACGGCGCAGCGCCATTATTGTGTGCTGTATTGATTTCTGCAGGGCTCTGCAAGCCAGTTGCATGTGTTGTATTCTGCCTATGCTACCTTAGAGATAAGAGTAAACTGTTATAATTAATCCCTCGCTTCAGTGTGTTGTCTTAATGCTAAGAGATTATTCCTTGCAATACTTTTGAATGTGATACAGATATCGACAGTGGGTCGAGTAAGATTGTGGGGGGTTGGTGGTGCTGCACACAGGGCCCGAAATCAAACCAAGCGGCTCTCTTAACTGGGGGTAGTGCTACACTACTGATTGCCAAGTTTCAATATATTACATTTTTGGTTTTGGGTTTAATACTGCTTTATAGTAACACTAAAGTATGTATTCTTAACTCAACAAAGTACCTTTAATTGCTGTCAGTCTGCAAAAAATCTCAAGATTTTGTATGCATCTATCTCTAGATACTGTATGCAAGTATGTAGTCAACTTCTCTTGCTCTCTTCTTAAGCCCCGTACACACGGTCGGACTTTTGCCCAACAAACTTAGTTTTAAGCAAGTTGGACCAACAATCCGACCGTGTGTACGCTCCATCGGACAAACTTTTTTTCGTTTGGTTTTGTTTTCATCGGACAAAAGTTGGGTCTGCAAACGGACAAACTTTTGCCCAACAAAAGTCCGATGGAGCAAAGTCCTACCGTGTGTACAGAAAACCATAGGACTTTTGTCCGATGGACAAAACAACTAATGTTAAAATCAACCAACAATAGCAGAAGTTGACCAAAGGGTGGCGGTAAAGAGCAGAAAAGAGCAGAAAAACCATGTGATGTTGCAAAAAGTTTTGGGAAAGTTTGCAGAAAAGTCCTGTGGTGTGTATGCTATGGGTGTTCCCGGCCAACTCCGTTCGGACAAAAATCCACGGAAAAGTCCGATGGAAGTCCGACCGTGTGTACGAGGCTTAAGATTGGCTATGGACTTTGGGATTTGTAGTGTGCAGCAGTGCACATGACTGCAATAAACATGCACTGCTCATTCCAAACAAACGGAAGTGACAAGGAAAAAGAGAGGTTATAGAGTTAATGCAAGATGTTTGCAAGGAAAAAAACACAGTAGGAAATTATTTCATATAAAAAAAAGATTACAGGGCTGTTAAGTAGTAGATGTGTGTGGATTATTTTTGGAGAAAAAAGATATTGTTTAGTGTCACTTTAAGGGAAATTACAAGCAACAGATAGCTGTTCCTTGACCTATTAATTCTATTCAGCTAACACTGCAATTGTGCTGAAATAAGATCACCATATTTACTTTAATTTGAGTTTTGCCTAAACCACTGCAGCTGGAATCAATAGATTACAATCAGATTACTTAGAGTAAATACTGATGGAATCCTACCCTGTGTATTGCCCTCCCTATCTGTTTCTTGCATCACTTATTACATTAAAAATAGGTTTGAGTACGATCGGGCTGACATGTTGTTTTAGTTTACATTACATTTACTTTTGGGAACATATCACATTAACAATAGTGTTTGTGGTTATGTACAGCACCACATCTACAAAAACGTGTGAAAATGCAAAACGAAGAAAAGATATAGGACTTTAAAGGTACTTAAGCCCCGTACACACAGTCTGACTTTTTGCCAACAAACTTCATTTTGAGCAAGTTTGCCAAAAAATCCGACCGTGTGCACGCTCCATCGGACAAACTTTTTTGGTTTTCATCGGACAAAAGTTCGGTCTGCAAACGGACAAACTTTTGGCCAACAAAAGTCCGATGGAGCAAAGTCCGACCGTGTGTACAAAAAACCATCGGACTTTTGTCCGATGGACAAAACAAATAATGTTAAAATCAACCAACAATAGCAGAAGTTGACCAAAGGGTGGCGGTAAAGAGCAGAAAAACCACGTGATGTTGGAAAAAGTTTAGGGAAAGTTTGCAGAAAAGTCCTGTGGTGTGTATGCTATGGGTGTGCCCGGCCAACTCCGTTCGGACAAAAATCCACGGAAAAGTCAGATGGAAGTCCGACCGTGTGTACGAGACTCTAGACTTACAGGAAGGAGAAAAAGAAGATTTGATATAGATAAAATCACATTCATTTATTGTACATTGCATGCTAAGATCGATAGTATATAGCATTTACCAAAACACCATGTGTGTAGCCCTACCCACCCGACGTATGTTTATCACATTGTCACAGATATAGTCAGCAATGTAAGCATATGACGGAGGGTGGAGGGCACGTCTCAATGCATTTTAAGGTAAAGGCTTCTTCAGGATGTACCAAGGTGCTAACAATATAAAAATATATATTTAGATGGTATAGAGCAGTGTTTCTCAACTCCAGTCCTCAAGGCGCCCCAACAGGTCATGTTTTCAGGATTTCCATTATTTTGCACAGGTGATTTGATCAGTTTCACTGCCTAATGCCGAGTACACACGTACGTTTTTAATGCCATTTTTTAAGCCAACGTTTTTCTCGTCGTTTTTTTTCTTGTTTCCTCTCAAGCCTGTCTTGCATCCACACGATCATTAAAAAAAACGCTCGAGCAAAGCGCAGTGACGTACAACACGTACGACGGCACTATAAAGGGGAAGTTCCGTTCGAATGGCGCCACCCTTCATGTTAGTAAAGTTTGTTGAGCGGCGATTCGCACTTTTCAGCCTCGTGCTTTTCAGTCCGTTACAGCGTGACGAATGTGCTATCTCCATTACGAACGCTAGTTTTACCAGAACGAGCGCTCCTGTCTCATACTTGATTCTGAGCATGCGTGTTTTTTTCCCCTTGTAAAAGCATACACACTATCGTTTTTCACGTCGTTAAAAAAAACTACATGAAAAACGACGTGAAAAAATAGAGCACGTTCGAAATTTTTAATGGCCGTTTTTCACGCCGTTAAAAATGCTCTGGAGCATACACACGATCGGTTTTAATGGCCATTTTTAAAAATGCAATTTTTAACGGCATGAAAAACGATTGTGTGTATGCGGCATTAGTAATTACCACAGCTGTTTCATCTGAGGGAAATCCTGAAAACATGACCTGTTGGGGCGCCTTGAGGACTGGAGTTGAGAAACACTGGTATAGAGTAATATAACATACGGTACATCCTACCATATATGAAACTAAACATACTAAACATAATTTAGCTCACAAAGGCGAATACAAGATACAATAAAGTCAGATGCAAGGTGGCACTATGCAGTACATAGTCAGGGGAGGAAAATAGGACCCTTGTGTTTGGGAACAGATCCTTGCATCACCACGAGGGAGTGAGTAGACTAATGCACTATCATGATACCTGGATAAAGAAATAAATCATTTACATGTAGGCTGTGCTTGTATGATTTTCATTTTAGTTATTTTATCCTTTACATTTGACACCAGCAGCACACTTTCCATAATATTTTTAATTCATTTCAGGTTTTATAAAACTAGACATTCGTTTTTTAACGAATTTTGACAAATTCGTTAATTCCGAAATTTCAGAATTTCCGAAATTTTTACATTTCCGAATTTTCAGATTTTCAAATTTCCGAATTTTCGAATTTCCAAAGTTTTGTATTTCCGAAATTACGAATTTCCAAAATTTTGAAATTCTGAGTTTCGGAAATTCGAAAATTTGAATTTCGGAAATTTGAAAATTTGAATTTCGGAAGTTCGAAAATTCGGAATTCGAAAATTTTCGAATTTCAGAATTTACGAATTCCGAATTTACGAAATTCCGAATTTTCGAATTTCCAAATTTCCGAATTCCGAATTTTCGAATTTACGAATTCCGAATTCATGAAAAAAGCTAAAAACGAATGAAACGAAAATGAACGAATTTTTTGGCAGTGCACATGTCTATGTAAAACATACCCTAGTAGATGAGGTCTAAATAGAGGTTTGAGATCCTAACAACAATGTATGTTTTGTGGACATTCTGTTTTGAAAATCATAGGATTAAATCACTGATTTTTTTCTGATTATGAGGAGATCCTGACAGTACACATCGTTGATTCTTTTTTTAATAATTTTATTGAGGTTAACAGATTTAACACATAATTAATAAAGGCAAGAGTACAATGTTCAAGGAGTGGCTCATACATAGGCATGCGCATATGGGGTGCCAGGTGTGCCTGGGCACACCTTAATCACCCTGTACTATGCAGATTACCCCTGCTGCCTGGCTGCAGAGAAGGGGACTGGGGAATCTCTGTCCCCAGTCCCTTTCTCTTTCTCAAAAGTTAGACATCAGGGGTCTGTGTAGACCCCTAATATTTCGCCAACGGGGATCCTAAAAAAATTGTAAAAAATAAAATAAAATAAAAACAAACTACTGACACCAATCTCTGCCCTGCTGACATGGTTTTATATATATATATATATATATATATATATATATATATATATTGTGACAGCAGGAAGGTAAAGTCACCTGGTTGCATCCAGGGGGGTAGATATATTTCGCCCAGATTCAGGCTTTACGCCGACTTATACAACTAGGTGGAGAGTTGTATAAGCCCAGCTAAGGCTAGTGGGCTCATGGATGACTCATACCTCTAGGGAGAGTGTGGGGCGTCGTGCAGACAGGGAGTTGATGAGACCAGCTGAAGCTTGTCAGCTCATTTAGGCCTCTATAAAAACTCCCAGATTCATTAGGTGTTTGCTCATGCCTGGACCCAGACCTGTGTGGACTGTCTAGGGAGAGTGAACCCCTGTGCGGTGAGACAAAGCCTGTGTGGCTATTTGCTTGGACATTTAAAACCAGGGACTTAGGGACTAGGACAGCACTAGGCTGATCCCAGTTGTTAGTTAGGAAACCTGTATGTTTAGTCAGAGGTCAAGTTGACCAGGATTTATTTTGTTTATGTTTCTTTTGGCTTTGCTGTGTTTTGTCACTGTAAATAGAAAATAAACCGCACCTTTTTTTGATTTTGAAAACCACAACCTCCGTTTGCTGGGCCTGTTTTTGTGTGGGGAGCCCATCCCGGGGGTCACACACACCCGCTGCCGAGCTAACCCCCTCACAGTTGGTGGAGAACCAGTGGCAGTTTTTTTTTAAGCCAGCATGGAGGAGATACTGAAGCAGCTGGCTCTAGCAAATGCCAATCAACAGCAGACAAATGCAGGTTTGCAAAAGAGCCTTGCAGCTCATCAACAGAGCCTTGCAGCTCAACAACAGAACTTCGCAGCCCAGCAGCAAGCTCATCAACAGAGCCTTGCAGCCCAGCAGCAAGCTCACCAACAGAGTCTGGAAGCTCAGCAACAAGCCCAGCAGCAATCTGAGGCCCGCTTCATAGACCTGTTACAGAAGCAAGAGCAGAGACTACAACAAATGGAAGCAGTAATGCAGCAACGTCCGCAGACCAGTGAGGAAAGCCGTCCCACTAATACCGCGTCCTTTGGGGTGAGTCGTTTATTGACAAAAATGACTGGAGAGGATGATCCAGAGGTATTTTTGACCACATTTGAAAGGACTGCTGAAAGAGAAAAGTGGCCTGAGGAGCAGTGGGCTGGACTGGTGGCTCCTCTGTTAACTGGTGAATCGCAGAAGGCTTACTATGACCTAGAGCCTGACCAAGCAAAAGACTATGTGATGCTAAAAGCTGAAATATTGGCAAGGCTGGGTGTCACCCAGGCTGTCCGGGCTCAGCGTGTGCATAACTGGACTTTCCAGCTTGGAAAACCCCCCAGGTCTCAAATGTATGATCTCATTCACCTGAGCAGAAAGTGGCTACAGCCAGAGACTTTGTCCGCACCAAAGATTGTGGAACGTGTTGTAATGGATCGGTTTTTGAGAGCTCTTCCTACTGCCATCCAAAAGTGGGTAAGCCATGGAGACCCAGAGACGGCCGATGGTCTTGTGGATCGTGTGGAGAAATACTTGGCTACAGAGAACCTGACGACCTCTTCCAGAGACACTCGGACTTTCCACCCTAAGACCAGACCATCCCCAGGGGCGGATAAGAGGATTCCAAGGGGTGAGGGTGGAGAGAGTGAGAGGGTGGGAGCTCTACCCCAAGTTTGGCGAGAACAGCCTGGAAAATCAGCGGCTCAAGAGGCGGCAAGAAGGATCGTTTGCTACCGCTGCCGGCAAGCGGGACATATTGCAGCCAATTGCCCGGTTGTGGAGGAACCCATGCAGTGTGACTTTCTGACTGGCAGACGTCAGTCGCTGTGTGCGACAGTCGCATGCACTGCCATTCGAGGAACTGAGAAACATTTATGCAAAATGTGTGTTAATGGTAGAAATGTTGTGGTATTGCTGGATTCAGGTAGCCTTGTGACCCTGATAAAGGCTGAGTTAGTTAAAACAGAGGTCTCTGGGAATAGCAAGGTAGCTGTTATTTGTGTGCATGGGGACACCCGAGAGTATCCAGTGACTACAGTGTGTTTCGAGACCCCCAAAGGTACCCTCTCTCATCCAGTGGGCTTAGTATCCCAGTTACCGCATGACGCCATTGTGGGAAGGGATTTTCCGAAGTTCTGGGAACTGTGGGATGATCCTGAGCCCCCCACTGGTGCCCCTATGTACCAGGAATGTGATAGCCAGAACTCCCCTGAGAGTGGTGAGGACTCTCCGGAATTTCCTTTATCAGTATTGGCAGGGGAGACTCAAGAAACTGGAGAGGAGCCCACCTCCTCAGACGAAAACCTACCGTCTGTGGAGTTTTCTGATCTTGAGGTTCACAGGGAAAACTTTGCCACAGAACAGTTGAAAGACCCCTCCCTAATAAAGGCACGGGAAAACGTAGTGAAAATAGATGGCGAGTTAGTGAACCCAGATAATACCTGCACTTACCCATACTTCAGCGTAGAGAAGGACCTACTGTATCGGGTGGCAAAAAGGGCAGAAGAAACCGTTGAGCAGCTTGTGGTGCCCAAACCTTACAGGAAGTTGGTGTTGGAGTTGGCCCATGGGCACATTCTTGGAGGTCATCTGGGGACAGAGAAAACCCGAGAGAGGGTATTACAGAGATTCTATTGGCCGGGGGTGATGAAGGACATAGAAAATTATTGTTCCTCCTGCCCTGTGTGTCAGAGGTCGGCCCCGATGCCACATTTCCGTAGCCCGCTGGTCCCTCTACCCATCATTGAGGTCCCGTTTGAGAGGATCGCCATGGATTTGGTAGGTCCTATAATCAAGTCCGCTAGGGGGCACCAGTACATATTAGTTATAATGGACTATGCCACCCGTTATCCAGAAGCGATCCCTCTCCGAAATACCTCGGCCAAAACCATAGCCAAAGAGCTATCTCTTGTGTTTAGCCGGGTGGGTATTTGTAAAGAACTGCTTACGGACCAAGGTACACCCTTTATGTCCCGGGTTATGAAGGAGCTGTGTAAATTGTTCAAAGTGACGCAATTACGTACATCTGTGTATCACCCCCAAACCGATGGGCTGGTTGAAAGATTCAACAAAACCCTAAAACAAATGTTGAAGAAAGTGGTGGATAGAGATGGAAAGGATTGGGACTGTCTACTTCCTTATCTGATGTTTGCTATTAGGGAGGTGCCCCAATCCTCTACGGGATTCTCCCCCTTTGAGTTACTGTATGGGAGACACCCAAGAGGGCTGTTGGATATTGCCAAGGAAACTTGGGAAAGTGAGAGTTCTCCCCACAGGAGTGTGATTGAGCATGTCGCCCTGATGCAAGACCGAATTGCACAGGTAATGCCCATCGTGAAGGAACATTTGGCCCAAGCGCAGTTAGCACAGCAGAGAGTGTACAACCGTGGAGCCAAGACCCGTACCTTTTCCCCGGGGGATAGGATACTGGTACTTGTCCCTACGGTTGAAAGTAAATTCCTTGCCAAATGGCAAGGCCCCTACGAGATAATGGAAAAAGTGAGCGAAGTGAATTACAAGGTCAGACAACCAGGAAGGCGAAAGCCCGAACAGATCTATCACGTTAATCTGTTGAAAGCCTGGAGGGATAGAGAGTCCCTAGTCGCAGACACTTGGTCACCAGCTCAAACTGGTTGCGTGATTCCTGAGGTTGGAATAGCAGCCACCTTGTCACAACCCCAACAACAGGAGGTTAAGGAGTTTGTGCTTCGCAACAAGGAGGTATTCTCTGAGCTGCCGGGACAAACCTCTGGGGTAGAGCATGACATCATTACCCCGCCCGGTGAAAGGGTGAAGTTAAAACCCTATCGGATCCCAGAGGCCCGACGGGAGGCAATACGGGAGGAAGTACAGAAAATGCTGAACTTAGGGGTGATAGAGGAGTCCCAAAGTGATTGGTCTAGTCCCATTGTGTTGGTGCCTAAACCGGATGGGAGCTGGCGATTTTGTAACGATTTTCGTCAGTTGAACAAAGTTACAAAATTTGACACCTACCCCATGCCACGTATAGATGAGTTGATCGACCGGCTGGGAACAGCCCGATACATGACGACTCTTGACCTCACAAAAGGGTATTGGCAAATCCCCCTGGCCAACTTGGCCAAAGAGAAAACCGCATTTGTAACCCCAGACGGGGCGTTCCAATATAAAAGAATGCCGTTCGGGTTACAGAATGCGCCGGCCACATTCCAGCGGAAAATGGACCAGATGCTGAGGCCCCATCGGAAGTATGCTGCGGCTTACCTGGATGACGTAATTGTCCATAGCACAGATTGGGCCTCACATCTGCCAAAAGTGCAAGCAGTCCTGGACTCTGTTCGGGAAGCGGGGTTTACGGCTAACCCCAAGAAGTGTACCATTGGGCAGGAGGAGGCCAAATATCTTGGGTACACCATTGGGAGGGGAGTAATAAAACCCCAACTCAACAAAGTCGAGGCCATCCAGAGTTGGCCACGTCCCAACAGCAAGAAGCAGGTACGAGCCTTTCTGGGAATCGCTGGGTATTATCGGCGATTCATTCCCCACTTTGCTTCTAAGGCTGTGCCCCTAACCAACCTAACGAAGGGGAAAGGGTCGGTCATGATTAAATGGACCCCCGAGGCTGAGGCAGCATTCCAATTCTTGAAACAAGCCTTATGTAGCCAGCCAGTGTTGTACTCACCCGACTTCTCTAAAGACTTTGTCGTACAAAGTGATGCGTCAGATGTGGGGTTAGGAGCAGTATTGTCCCAGGTCTGGAACGGGGAAGAGCACCCAGTCATTTACCTCAGCAGGAAGTTGAAGTCCCATGAGGTAAATTACGCCACCGTTGAAAAGGAGTGTTTAGCGGTGAAGTGGGCTCTAGATTCCCTTCGATACTACCTGCTAGGTAGGCACTTTGACATGGTTACGGATCACGCTCCGTTAAAGTGGATGGCTCAAAACAAGGAAACAAATAGAAGAGTGAATAGGTGGTTCCTGGCCCTCCAGGAATTCAACTTCACAGTAAAGCATCGCCCTGGCGTTCAAATGGGGAATGTGGATGCTTTGTCTCGAGTACATGAATGCCTGATTGCTGGTGTTCCAACCCCGAGGTTAAAACAAGAGGGGGGGTATATGACAGCAGGAAGGTAAAGTCACCTGGTTGCATCCAGGGGGGTAGATATATTTCGCCCAGATTCAGGCTTTACGCCGACTTATACAACTAGGTGGAGAGTTGTATAAGCCCAGCTAAGGCTAGTGGGCTCATGGATGACTCATACCTCTAGGGAGAGTGTGGGGCGTCGTGCAGACAGGGAGTTGATGAGACCAGCTGAAGCTTGTCAGCTCATTTAGGCCTCTATAAAAACTCCCAGATTCATTAGGTGTTTGCTCATGCCTGGACCCAGACCTGTGTGGACTGTCTAGGGAGAGTGAACCCCTGTGCGGTGAGACAAAGCCTGTGTGGCTATTTGCTTGGACATTTAAAACCAGGGACTTAGGGACTAGGACAGCACTAGGCTGATCCCAGTTGTTAGTTAGGAAACCTGTATGTTTAGTCAGAGGTCAAGTTGACCAGGATTTATTTTGTTTATGTTTCTTTTGGCTTTGCTGTGTTTTGTCACTGTAAATAGAAAATAAACCGCACCTTTTTTTGATTTTGAAAACCACAACCTCCGTTTGCTGGGCCTGTTTTTGTGTGGGGAGCCCATCCCGGGGGTCACACACACCCGCTGCCGAGCTAACCCCCTCACAATATATATATATATATATATATATATACACAGTATCTCTCAAAAGTGAGTACACCCCTTACATCTTTGTAATCATTTTATTATATCTTTCCATGTGACAACACTGAAGAAATGACACTTTGCTACAATGTAAGGTAGTGAGTGTACTCAGCTTGTATAACAGTGTAAATTTGCTGTCCCCTCAAAATAACGCAACACACAGCCATTAATGTTTAAACCTCTGGTAACAAAAGTGAGATACTGTGTGTGTATACATATATATACTGTGAGGGGGTAAGCTCGGCAGCGGGTGTGTGTGACCCCCGGGATGGGCTCCCCACACAAAAACAGGCCCAGCAAACGGAGGTTGTGGTTTTCAAAATCAAAAAAGGTGCGGTTTATTTTCTATTTACAGTGACAAAACACAGCAAAGCCAAAAGAAACATAAACAAAATAAATCCTGGTCAACTTGACCTCTGACTAAACATACAGGTTTCCTAACTAACAACTGGGATCAGCCTAGTGCTGTCCTAGTCCCTAAGTCCCTGGTTTTAAATGTCCAAGCAAATAGCCACACAGGCTTTGTCTCACCGCACAGGGGTTCACTCTCCCTAGACAGTCCACACAGGTCTGGTTCCAGGCATGAGCTAACATCTAATGAAGCTGGGAGTTCTTATAGAGGCCTAAATGAGCTGACAAGCTTCAGCTGGTCTCATCAACTCCCTGTCTGCACGACGCCCCACACTCTCCCTAGACATATGAGTCATCCATGAGCCCACTAGCCTTAGCTGGGCTTATACAACTCTCCACCTAGTTGTATAAGTCGGCGTAAAGCCTGAATCTGGGCGAAATATATCTACCCCCCTGGATGCAACCAGGTGACTTTACCTTCCTGCTGTCACAATACACACAAGCATGCGTGTTTGAGCTTTGGGGTGCACACGCGAATGCAATAGGCTGCGCACACCTATGGGCTTATACAACATAGTTTACATCACAAAAATAATTCAAATCATATACAGTATCTCAGAACATATAGAGGGTACAATATAACAAATCAAAAGACATTGATAAAGTATTTGCTATCCATCCATGGTTTCCACAGACCGTCAACAAAGCCCGTTTGGAGTTTTTATGTGAATACATTTTTTCATAGGAAAATTGCATGTTGACTAGATCTATGGTTTAAGAAGGATTGGGTGCCATATTTTTGATCCAATACCTGGCTATCACTGGTTTTGCTGCCACTAAGATATGTAAGGTGACCATTCTAAGGTTACAAGGAAATTTCTCTATACCTAGGTGGAGGATTTCTAGGGCAGAGTCAGGGTTAGTTAAAATCCCCATAATCTCTGAAATTGTAGAGAAGATTTTTCTCTGGGGATTGGGATTTAGAAAATTTTGAAAAATTGATAGGGTTGCAAATACCATTGAGTAAGTATTTTTTGCGTTTGTTCCCAGTTCCCAATGGGCTATACAATGAGAAATTGAGCAGCTACATTATATGCCCGCTTTCCATTGGGTATCCGATAAGGATATATGGAGGTCTTCCTCCCATTTTAGCATAGGGGTGTCTTAGCAAAGAATAATTTGTTCTGTATGGTGTTGTAAAACAGTGAAATACCCTTGTGAGTGGGAGTTGGAGAGGATAGAAAGAGTCAAACATTTTTCGGGTAACTTTAAAGGAGGTGGAGGGTGTTTGGAAATGAAGGTGGAGATTCTTGTATATGTGTAGGAAGCAGATTTGGGAGGTTGTACTTAGTCAGTTAGCAGTCTAGGTGTTTTTGAAGATTATCATGAAAGAGTTGGTCTGCCCAGTGGAGTCCTACCTCCTCCCATTGTTAAAGGGAGGTGAAAGGAATGAGGAGTTCTAATATCCCTAATGGGAAACGTATGGGGTGTTGAAGAGATCCCTGTGAGGGTTGAGATATGAGCTTTCTCCAAGCTATGATGGAAGGGCGGGTGGGAATAGGGAGAGCTTTGTTATTCAATGGGGTTCAGGAATCCGCTAACAAAAGGTGTTGTAGTATAATCAAATGTGTGAGTTCAGTCTCAATGTCTATCCAGAAAATGTCTTGAGCTTTTTGGAACCAGTGGCGGAGGGGGGGGGGCAAGTTGACAGGCGTAAAAGTAGTTTCCTATATCAGGGAATCCTCGGCCACCTACCCGTCTGTATTTAATGAGGTGATGATAGCCACATACAGCTCTCCTACTCCTCCATATACAGTGGGACAAAAAAGTATTTAGTCAGCCACCAATTGTGCAAGTTCTCCCACTTAAAAAGATTAGAGAGGCCTGTAATTGTCATCATAGGTCTACCTCAACTATGAGAGACAAAATGTGGAAACTAGTGATGAGCCGAACACCCCCGGGTTCGGTTCGCACCAGAACCCGCGAACGGACCGAAAGTTCGCACGAACATTAGAACCCTATTAAATACAATGGATGCGAACGTTTGGATTCTAAAGTGCTAATTATAACGACTATTATCCATGTTATTGTCCGAAACAGAGTTTGGGAACCAGGGTTCTGCACCAGGGGACATGTATCAATGCAAAAAGAAGTTTTAAAAACGGACGTTTTCCGGGAGCAGTCATTTTAATGATGCATAAAGTGAAAAAAAAAAGTCAAATATTCCTTTAAATATTGTACCTGGGGGGTGTCTAAAGTATGCCTGTGAAGTGCCACGTGTTTCCCGTGTTTAGAACTGTCCCTGCACAAAATAACATTTCTAAAGGAAAAAAAGCCATTTAAAACTGCTTGCGGCTTTAATGCAATGTCTGGTCCCGGTAATATGGATGAAAATCTTTAGGAAAAATGGCATAGCTACCCCATCAACCCCCCCCCTCTACCCCAGCCCATTACCAGCCCCTTTGGGTCTTGTATGGATATTAAGGGGAACCCCGCACACAAAATAAAAAAGGCCCTATATACTCTGAACAGCCGTATACAGGCGGTGCATACAAGACAGGGACTGTAGGTTTGTTCTTATGTAGAATCTGTTTGTAATTTTGAACAGCTGCATTGTTTAAGTGTAGCTCCATGCCAAATTCCTTTTTTTTAGCTTTTTGGAAAACATAGGGAACGGTTATCACCCCTGTCACATTTTTTTTGCTGTCTGTGCCCCTGTTCAGAACATTTCACCTCACTTTGCGTCCCAATGACAACTGTTTTTGAAATGTGGTGTTTTTATTGAAACAAGGATTGGTGATAAAGCATCAGTAGAGAGGAGACACCTTTCTCCCATATTAATTCTTACAGGAGAGAATTTTCCTTCCAAGGGGTAGATTTCCTCTCACTTCTTGTTGTCTTCTTCCGTTTGCAAGTAGTAGTCGTTTGTAAGTTTGATGTTTGAAAGTAGGGACCTGCCGTATATACTCTGCAGAAATTGTCCCCTTAGGTGTTGGTGTTGGCACAACACTGTAAGCACTCACAGTTACTCTTGGTGGGTGCTGGAACGCCCTGCTGTCAACTATTATATCAGGAATTGTAATAACATATAATTGTTGATCAGTGGTAGTAAAAATTGGGCCTTTGATGGTGGTGCTGGTGCCCCAACACTGTAAGCCCTGACAGTTACTCTTGGTGGGTGCAGCAATGGGCCCTGCTGTGAATTATTCGATCAATAATTATAATTGCATGCCCCTGTTGAACAGGGGCTGAAAAATTGGGCCTTTGGTGGTGGTGGTGGTGGTGATGGTGGTGCTGGTGCCACAACACTGTAAGGCCTGACAGTTACTCTTGGTGGGCGCAGCAATGGGCCCTGCTGTGAATTATTAGATCAATAATTATAATTGCATGCCCCTGTTGAACAGGGGCTGAAAAATTAGGCCTTTGGTGGTGGTGGTGGTGGTGATGGTGGTGCTGGTGCCACAACACTGTAAGGCCTGACAGTTACTCTTGGTGGGCGCAGCAATGGGCCCTGCTGTGAATTATTAGATCAATAATTATAATTGCATGCCCCTGTTGAATAGGGGCTGAAAAATTGGGCCTTTGGTGGTGGTGGTGGTGGTGGTGGTGATGGTGGTGCTGGTGCCACAACACTGTAAGGCCTGACAGTTACTCTTGGTGTGCGCAGCAATGGGCCCTGCTGTGAATTATTCGATCAATAATTATAATTGCATGCCCCTGTTGAACAGGGGCTGAAAAATTAGGCCTTTGGTGGTGGTGGTGGTGGTGATGGTGGTGCTGGTGCCACAACACTGTAAGGCCTGACAGTTACTCTTGGTGGGCGCAGCAATGGGCCCTGCTGTGAATTATTAGATCAATAATTATAATTGCATGCCCCTGTTGAACAGGGGCTGAAAAATTGGGCCTTAGGCACTGGTGGCACAACACTGCAACCCCTCACAGATACTGTACTTGGAGCACAGCAATGAGGCCTGTTGCAAAGTATTGCATCCAAAATTTTAATTACACGCCCCTGTTAAACAGGGGCTGAAAAATTGGGCCTTAGCCACTGGTGGCGTCACCCATAAACCAAAATGATCTTCCAAGCTATCATCATTAATCGTATCATTGAGGAGGAGGAGGAGGAGGAGGATAGCCAGTCAACATAACAGCACAGGCACTCAGCATCAGCATCAGTCTTGAAGGGATGTGACATTTTAAAATCAATTAGTCTGTTATATCAGCATCAGGTGTGTGGTAGCTGGTGGTGATCCAAGCCTGGTTCATCTTGATGAAAGTCAGTCGATCAACCGAGTCGGTGGACAGGCGCACCCTGTGATCCGTGACAAATCCTCCAGCAGCACTGAATGTGCGTTCTGAAAGAACGCTGGATGCAGGACAGGCCAGTAGCTCAATTGCATACTGTGCAAGCTCTGGCCAGTGATCCATCCTCAAGACCCAGTAAGCCAGAGGATTTTCGGTGGGGAAGGTGTCCAAGTCTGACCTTGCCCCTAGGTATTCCTGGACCATGTATATCAGACGCTGGCGATGGTTGCTGGAACCGATCATACTTTGGGGCTGCGGACTAAAGAATTGTCTGAACGCATCGGTCAGACGGCCACCTTCCCCACCGCTCCTTCTTTGACTGCCCGAAGCCTCAGCAACTCGTTGTCCAGGACCAGGAGTTTGTAACCTCCCAGTCTCTGGGAACGCGTTGCACAGACCTTTCTGCAAGGCCTCCCGGAGTTGTCTCATCCTCTGCTCCCTCTGCGACGGTAAGATAAGGTCCGCAACCTTACCCTTGTACCGTGGATCAAGGAGAGTGGCCAGCCAGTAATGGTCCCTCTCCTTGATCCGAAGAATACGAGGATCCTTCCGCAGACTTTGCAGGATCAGGGAGGCCATGCAGCGTAGGTTAGCTGAGGCATTCAGTCCGGAGTCCTCTGGGTCACTAAGGACGACATGATCCGCAGCCACCTCCTCCCAGCCACGTACAAGTCCACTGGTTTCTTGGGACTGTAAATCATCCCTAAAAGACTGCTGATGATGATGCTGAGTGCCAGCCTCCACCTCCATGCTGACACAATCCTCCTCCTCCTCCTCCTCCTCCTCCTGTGCGATGGGTGGGACAGAAGGAACACTGTCTGGGTAAAGGGGGCCTTGAGAGGCAAGGAAGTCCTCCTCTTCCTGCCTCTGTTCTGCCTCAAGTGCCCTGTCCATTATTCCACGCAGCGTGTGCTCCAACAGGTGGACAAGAGGTACAGTGTCACTGATGCATGCACTGTCACTGCTCACCATCCTCGTGGCCTCCTCAAATGGTGCCAGGACAGTGCATGCATCCCTGATCATGCCCCACTGGCGTGGTGAAAAAAACCCGAGCTCCCCTGACCCTGTCCTGGTGCCGTAGTCGCACAGGTACTTATTGATGGCCCTCTGCTGCGTGTGCAGCCGCTGCAGCATGGCCAACATTGAGTTCCACCTGGTGGGCATGTCACATATAAGGCGGTTCTTGGGCAGGTTCAACTCCTTTTGCAGCTCAGCCAGGCGAGCACTGGCATTATAAGATCTGCGGAAATGCACACAGACTTTCCTGGCCTGCCTCAGGACATCCTGTAAGCCCGGGTACCTGCCCAAGAACCGCTGCACCACCAGGTTAAGGACGTGAGCCATACAGGGCACATGGGTCAGTTGTCCCTGTCGGAGGGCGGAGAGGAGGTTGGTGCCATTGTCGCAAACCACCATTCCTGGCTTTAGCTGGCGTGGCGTCAACCACCTCTCGGCCTGCCCCTGCAGAGCAGACAGGACCTCTGCCCCAGTGTGGCTCCTGTCCCCCAAACACACCAGCGCAAGCACGGCATGGCATCTTTTTGCCTGCGTACTTGCGTAGCCCCTTGAACGCCTACGGAGCACCGCTGGTTCCGAGGACAAACCACAGGAAGAGGCCATGGAGGAAGAAGAAGAGGAGGGGGTGGAGGAGAGAGGTATGTTACAACCAGTAGTAGCATTTTGGAGGCGTGGTGGTGGAACAACCTCCAACACTACTGCACCTTGTCCTGCATCCTTCCCAGCTGCCAAAAGAGTGACCCAATGGGCCGTGAAAGAAAGGTAACGTCCCTGTCCATGCCTGCTGGACCATGAGTCAGCGGTAATATGCACCTTACCGCTGACCGCCCTGTCCAGCGAGGCCAAGACATTGCCTTCCACATGCCTGTAGAGAGCCGGAATCGCCTTCCGTAAAAAAGTGGCGGGGGGGCCGAGTCTACCAACTGAAAAGGCAGCAGTTGAAGCGCTAGCAATTTAGCCAAGCTAGCATTCAACCGCTGGGCATGTGGATGGCTGGGAGTGAACTTCTTTTGACGGTCCAGCAGCTGGGGCAGGGAAATTTGCCTGCTAGAATCGGACGTTGGTGTACTGCTAGCAGAGTGCCCGCAAGTACTTGGCTGTGACACACCTAATTCTACACCTTCATTCCTCTCAGAGCAGGTTTCAGAGAGGACTGAAGGTATACTGGGGTTGGAGATCCCAGCTGATGCGGTGCAAGAAGAGGTCAGCTTTGTTCTTTGGTGTGGGTCTTTAAGGTAGGCTTGCCAACGAGCTGCATGGCAGGTCAACATATGTCTGATCAAGCATGTGGTGCCCAAGCGGCTGATGTTTTGGCCACGCGATATACGCTTGAGACATATGTTGCAAACAGCAGCTGTGCGATCTGATGCACTCGCCTCAAAAAAGGCCCACACCAAAGAACTTTTTGAATGACGGGCAGAGGCAGCGCCCTGCACAGGCGGAGCTCTGCGGTGTGATTCCGTCGGTGTGCTGCCCATACGCTGGCCACTCAAGGGCATCCTGCCTCATTGGAGATGTGCCTCCTCCTCATCCTCCTCCTCCTCCTCTCTCCTATTAGGCACCCACGTGGAGTCAGTGACCTCATCATCCCCTCCCTCCTCATCACTGGAGCCAATCTGGCAGTATGCTGCAGCTGCTGGAGCATGACTGCCAGATTGGTGTCCTTCTTGAGCATCCCCTCTCTCTGCTCTCACGCTACTGCCTTCCTCTAGCTGGGTATCATCATCAGATCCTTCTAAACGCTGGGCATCCTCCTGGAGCATGTACCCAACACTGTGCTCAAACAGTTCGGGGGACTCCTCAGAAGGAGGACATGGTGGGTCTAGGGAAGGATTGACTAATGAAGATAATGATACCAGAGAAGAGGACGCTTTGGCAGCTGCTTTGCCAGTACCCTGAGCCTGGGTGAGAGAGGATGAGGAGGATGAGGTGGGCTTGGTCATCCACTCTACCAAGTCTTCGGCATGATGTGGCTCAACATGTCCAGCTGCCGAAAAGAAGGACAAGCGTGTCCCATGGCCATGTGCTGATGACAATGCACCGCGTCCACGACCAGCACTGTTGCCCCCAGACACAGAGCCTGCTTGCCCTCTTTTTTTGCCTCCTGACTGTCTGCCTCTCCTTGTTTGCCTTCCAGACATTTTAATGGATGGCCTGCAGGGAGATGGGAAAAAGAGCAATAAGGGCTACCTTCAGGTGTATACTGTGCAGGAGGCTTAGCAACAATGACACTGACACTGTCCCCTGCCTATCCTTCTCTGTCCCTAAACACAAGGATTTGCAATATGCTTCAGCAAGATTGGTTTAGCACAGAACAGCACACTGACAGTTTCCCTCACTGTCCTTCTCTGTCCCTACAAACAAGATTTAGCACAGAATAGCACACTGATAGTTTCCACGAGTGTCCTTCTCTGTCCCTAAACTCAAGGATTTCAAATATGGAACAGCAAAATTGGTTTAGAACAGAATAGCACACTGTCAGTTTCACTCACTGTACCTCTCTGTCCCTAAACTCAAGGATTTCAAATATGGTTCAGCAAAATTGGTTTAGAACAGAATAGCACACTGACACTTTCCCTCACTGTCCTACTCTGTCCCTCCCTACAAACAAGATTAAGCACAGAATAGCACACTGATAGTTTCCACGAGTGTCCTTCTCTGTCCCTAAACTCAAGGATTTCAAATATGGAACAGCAAAATTGGTTTAGAACAGAATAGCACACTGTCAGTTTCACTCACTGTACCTCTCTGTCCCTAAACTCAAGGATTTCAAATATGGTTCAGCAAAATTGGTTTAGAACAGAATAGCACACTGACACTTTCCCTCACTGTCCTACTCTGTCCCTCCCTACAAACAAGATTAAGCACAGAATAGCACACTGATAGTTTCCACGAGTGTCCTTCTCTGTCCCTAAACTCAAGGATTTCAAATATGGAACAGCAAAATTCGTTTAGAACAGAATAGCACACTGACACTTTCCCTCACTGTCCTACTCTGTCCCTCCCTACAAACAAGATTTAGCACAGAATAGCACACTGATAGTTTCCACGAGTGTCCTTCTCTGTCCCTAAACTCAAGGATTTCAAATATGGAACAGCAAAATTGGTTTAGAACAGAATAGCACACTGACACTTTCCCTCACTGCCCTACTCTGTCCCTCCCTACAAACAAGATTTAGCACAGAATAGCACACTGATAGTTTCCACGAGTGTCCTTCTCTGTCCCTAAACTCAAGGATTTCAAATATGGAACAGCAAAATTGGTTTAGAACAGAATAGCACACTGTCAGTTTTACTCACTGTACCTCTCTGTCCCTAAACTCAAGGATTTCAAATATGGTTCAGCAAAATTGGTTTAGAACAGAATAGCACACTGACACTTTCCCTCACTGTCCTACTCTGTCCCTCCCTACAAACAAGATTAAGCACAGAATAGCACACTGATAGTTTCCACGAGTGTCCTTCTCTGTCCCTAAACTCAAGGATTTCAAATATGGAACAGCAAAATTGGTTTAGAACAGAATAGCACACTGTCAGTTTCACTCACTGTACCTTTCTGTCCCTAAACTCAAGGATTTCAAATATGGTTCAGCAAAATTGGTTTAGAACAGAATAGCACACTGACACTTTCCCTCACTGTCCTACTCTGTCCCTCCCTACAAACAAGATTAAGCACAGAATAGCACACTGATAGTTTCCACGAGTGTCCTTCTCTGTCCCTAAACTCAAGGATTTCAAATATGGAACAGCAAAATTCGTTTAGAACAGAATAGCACACTGACACTTTCCCTCACTGTCCTACTCTGTCCCTCCCTACAAACAAGATTAAGCACAGAATAGCACACTGATAGTTTCCACGAGTGTCCTTCTCTGTCCCTAAACTCAAGGATTTCAAATATGGAACAGCAAAATTGGTTTAGAACAGAATAGCACACTGTCAGTTTCACTCACTGTACCTTTCTGTCCCTAAACTCAAGGATTTCAAATATGGTTCAGCAAAATTGGTTTAGAACAGAATAGCACACTGACACTTTCCCTCACTGTCCTACTCTGTCCCTCCCTACAAACAAGATTAAGCACAGAATAGCACACTGATAGTTTCCACGAGTGTCCTTCTCTGTCCCTAAACTCAAGGATTTCAAATATGGAACAGCAAAATTGGTTTAGAACAGAATAGCACACTGACACTTTCCCTCACTGTCCTACTCTGTCCCTCCCTACAAACAAGATTAAGCACAGAATAGCACACTGATAGTTTCCACGAGTGTCCTTCTCTGTCCCTAAACTCAAGGATTTCAAATATGGAACAGCAAAATTGGTTTAGAACAGAATAGCACACTGTCAGTTTCACTCACTGTACCTTTCTGTCCCTAAACTCAAGGATTTCAAATATGGTTCAGCAAAATTGGTTTAGAACAGAATAGCACACTGACACTTTCCCTCACTGTCCTACTCTGTCCCTCCCTACAAACAAGATTAAGCACAGAATAGCACACTGATAGTTTCCACGAGTGTCCTTCTCTGTCCCTAAACTCAAGGATTTCAAATATGGAACAGCAAAATTGGTTTAGAACAGAATAGCACACTGACACTTTCCCTCACTGTCCTACTCTGTCCCTCCCTACAAACAAGATTAAGCACAGAATAGCACACTGATAGTTTCCACGAGTGTCCTTCTCTGTCCCTAAACTCAAGGATTTCAAATATGGAACAGCAAAATTGGTTTAGAACAGAATAGCACACTGTCAGTTTCACTCACTGTACCTCTCTGTCCCTAAACTCAAGGATTTCAAATATGGTTCAGCAAAATTGGTTTAGAACAGAATAGCACACTGACACTTTCCCTCACTGTCCTACTCTGTCCCTACAAACAAGATTTAGCACAGAATAGCACACTGACACTTTCCCTCACTGTACCTCTCTGTCCCTAAACTCAAGGATTGAAAATATGGTTCAGCAAGATTGGTTTAGAACAGAATAGCACACTGACACTTTCCCTCACTGTACCTCTCCGTCCCTACAAACAAGGTTTAGCACAGAATAACACACTGACACTCTCCCTACCTATCCTTATTTGTCCCTAAACACAAGGAATCCAGGATTAGTAAAGGAAAAAAAATGACACTGTCCCTGCCTATGCTTCTCTTTCCCTGCTCCGGAACACACTACACAAGGCCGCCGCGCTGGCGGCCTTTTATAGTGTGGGGCGTGTACTAAACCCCCTCAGCAATAATTGGCCACAGGCATCCTGCCTGTGGCCAATCATTGCTCTCCTCGCTGCCGGCGCTGTGATTGGCCAAGCATGCGGGGTCACAGTGCATGCTTGGCCAATCACAGCGCCTGGATGACACTGCGATGGCGTAGTGCATTGTGGGCCGTTCGCGTCACTCGAATTTGGCGCGAACGGCCCAAATCGTTCGATCTTCGTCGAACGATCGAACAGCCGATGTTCGAGTCGAACGTATGTTCGACTCGAACACGAAGCTCATCCCTAGTGGAAACAAATCCAGACAATCACATTGTCTGATTTGGAAATATTTTTTTTTGCAAATTATGGTGGAAAATAAGTATTTGGTCAATATCAAAAGTTTATCTCAATACTTTGTTATATATCCTTTGTTGGCAATGACAGAGGTCAAACGTTTTCTGTAAGTCTTCACACGGTTGTCACACACTGTTGCTGGTATGTTGGCCCATTCCTCCATGCAGATCTCCTCTAGAGCAGTGATGTTTTTGGGCTGTCGCTGGGCAACACGGACTTTCAACTCCCTCCAAAGGTTTTCTATGGGGTAGAGATCTGGAGACTGGCTAGGCCACTCCAAGACCTCGGAATGCTTCTTACGAAGCCACTCCTTCGTTGCCCGGGCGGTGTGTTTGGGATCATTGTTATGCTGAAAGACCCAGCCACGTTTCATCTTCAATGCCCCTGCTGATGGGAGGAGGTTTGCACTCAATATCTCACGATACATGGCCCCATTCAATCTTTCATGTACACGGATCAGTTGTCCTGTTCCCTTTGTAGAGAAACAGCCCCAAAGCATGATGTTGCCACCCCCATGCTTCACAGTAGGTATGGTGTTCTTTTGTTGCAACTCAGCATTCTCTCTCCTCCAAACACGACGAGATGTGTTTCTACCAAACAGTTCTACTTTGGTTTCATCTGATCATATAACATTCTCCCAATCCTCTTCTGGATCATCCAAATGCTCTCTAGCAAACCTCAGACGGGCCCGGACATGTACTGGCTTAATCAGGGGGACACGTCTGGCACTGCAGGATCTGAGTCCCTGGCAGCGTAGTGTGTTACTGATGGTAGCCTTTGTGACGTTGGTCCCAGCTCTCTGCAGGTCATTCACTAGGTCCCCCCGTGTGGTTCTGGGATTTTTGGTCACCGTTCTTATGATCATTTTGACCCCACGGGGTGAGATCTTGCGTGGAGCCCCAGATCAAGGGAGATTATCAGTGGTCTTGTATGTCTTCCATTTTCTAATTATTGCTCCCACAGTTGATTTCTTCACACAAAGCTGCTTGCCTATTGCAGATTCAGTCTTCCCAGCCTGGTGCAGGTCTACAATTTTGTTTCTGGTGTCTTTCGACAGCTCTTTGGTCTTCACCATAGTGGAGTTTGGAGTGTGAATGTTTGAGGTTGTGGACAACAATATTGTATGTAGTGCTACCCCCAGTTAAGAGAGCCGCTGGTTTGATTTCGGGCCCTGCATACAGCACCGCCAACCCCCGGCAATCTTACTCGACCAACTCTGGCACAGTTAGTCTAGGGTTAAACTTATATCACATTCAGAAATATTGTAAGGGACAATCTCTTTTACAGTAAGACAACACACTGAGGCGAAAGATCAAATGCAACGGCTTTACTTTTATATCAAAAGCATAGGCAGAACAGAACACATACAACTTGCTTACAGAGCCCTGTATCAATAGGTGTAGCACACAACAATGGCCCAGCGCGGTAACCCACCGCGGCAGCTATTATGGTGTGCGCGCCCTGTGGCGCACTAAACAATATTCTATCTCCCCCCTAGTCAGGCCTGACATAGAAGAAAATCTCAGTCTTTTCACTCTAGGATTTCTTCGCATTCAAACTTTCGGTGGTGCACTTGATGAAATAATATTTGTAATCCACAAGTAAGCAGTCTCAAGGAACACCACACTGGAGACCCTTCAACTCTGTCCTGCTACGGGTCTCCTAATAGAACAACAAACAACGATAGGTGGGCCAAGGCAGTCTATAGGCCTAACACGGTACAGTCTATTGGCTTGAGCAAGTGCTCGCTCACCACTCCGGACGCGATCCCAGTCCGGGACTTCCACCTGCTGTGTCTCCGCACACAGCGTCTGCAACGATCGGGTCCCCTATCTAACTGATGTCCTCACTCGACAAGTCCGGTGCCACCCAGGCTCCGCAGTGGGGTGGAAGGCTCTTTGGAAGTAGCGCAAGGCCCAGGCTTCAGGCCTTGCACTGCAGCAGATCCGCACAGGAAGAAACTCTTGCTTGCAGCGCAGTGTCCAAAGAGGCCGAGCTCCGCCTTGCCTCCTCCTTAAATAGCCCCTCCCATGAGTCTCTGCTGTGGCTAATTGCACTCTGGGTGCCGAACAGGGTTCTGGGTAACATAGTCCCGGGGCCTTAAAGGAGACCCCGCTACACACTCCCCCCACTTAAACTCTTTGGTCCCCAAAGATAACATAACACTACATCACAGAACGTACAACATCAATCAAAGTTTCGTATGATGCTGGCAGAGGAAATTCACACCAAAAACGAGACAGTGAACTCCCCTGCCCACAGGTCACATTATCATCAGTGTCCTGCCTAACTGTGCCAGAGAGTGAGTTGGGGTTGCCCCCCACTAAATGTTGGGAGGGTCAGGGTCTTCCATACTCCTCCTAGCAGTAACCACAGTGTCCTCCGCACTCTGGCCCATCTGTGGGTAAGTTAATCTTCTGGGAGGTTTTATGGCTCTTCGCTTCCTCTGTCCTCTTGGGCTTTCTGTTAAAACGGGCTCTTCCTCTGGAACTGACCTAGGAATTTCCTTTGGTTCAGGAGCACTGGACTCTGGAGCAGGGAGGTACAGAGACTCCCTTGGATCTTCTTCTGGGAGTAAGTCACAGGCACTCTCCCAAGAATCTGACCAAGGACTGGACGGAATGAACTCAGTAGCTTCTGCATTCAGCGTCTGATCTATGGTGTCTTCTTCAGGTGGAAGATCAATAGCAGAAGTTTCTGGAACCTGTGAAGGCCAAAGTCAATCAAGTTCTTCTCCCTCATCTTCACTTATCTCCGAGGTCTTCGTATCCCCAATCTGAGGGGCCTGGGACCGAGTGTTTGGTCTGGGAGTATCCAGGATGGAAGTTGGCTCGGAGGAATCCATCACAGGGGGTATCCGAACCGCCTCAGCTAGTGGGAGTAGGTGGTTCCGATGCCAGGTCTTCAAAGGTCCCACCTTCCCTTCTGGTTTAAGTCTGTAAACGGGCAGGCCCGGTAGCCTTTTGCAAATAACATAAGGTTCAGGTCTCCATCTGTCTGCA
Source organism: Rana muscosa (assembly GCA_029206835.1). Lineage (NCBI taxonomy): Eukaryota > Metazoa > Chordata > Amphibia > Anura > Ranidae > Rana > Rana muscosa. The sequence continues at coordinate 688,606,260 of CM055116.1, read as the reverse complement.
AGCTTGTGTTTTCCAGGGACCCCCAAGTTCCGTAGCAACACTCTATCTCCTGGTTGTAAGTCCTGAATTCTAACTTTCAGGTCAAAATTTTTCTTGTTGCGGGCCCCCCTTTGCTCCGAGGCCGCCTGATCCTGTTCATAGGCCAATTTCAAATTGCGTCTGAGTCTATCGACATATCCCTTGTGGGTAGCAGCAGAACAATGGTCGATTTTTTTTTGTGGGCCGTTTTTTTATGCAGTTCGGCGGCAGCGGGAGTGTGGCAGCAAACAGCGGCCCTCACAAAAAAAATGTTTTTTTTTTTTTGTGGGCCGTTTTTTTATGCAGTTTTGCGGCAGTGGGAGCGTGGCAGCAAACAGCAGCCCTCACAAAAAATAAAAAAAATAAAAAATTTGTGGCCCGTTTTTTTATGCAGTTCGGCGGCAGCGGGAGCGTGGCAGCAAACAGCGGCGGGTATTCGGGGAAGGTGGCCATCGAGGAGGGCAGTTGGATGTAAAATTCCGAGGGAGAAGAGCTCCACCCCCTCCCTGAGCACCGAAGAGGCGGACAGTAGCGAGCGCGGCCACCCCGGCGCTCCCAGAACCTCGATTCCTCCACCTCCTCTCTGCTCCAGGAACCATGCGGCCTGGGCCGGAGGGCAGGCTGACTGGGAGCCCGGAGGAAGAGAACATGCGCCGCTGTAAGGAGCAGAGCAGCGTGAGCACCCCCCGGATCAAGAGGGAGACTCGGCGCTGCCGCTGATGGCCATCAGGTACCTAGCATCCTACACAAACATGCCAGAACACTGAGACAGCGGGGAGGTGAGCAGAGGAGGGACTGCAGAAAGGGACAGTGCTATGTGGTCTGTCTCAGCCCTCCCCTCTGTCTCTCTGCCCCCTCTGTCTCTCAGCCCCCCCTCTTTCAGCCCTCTCTGTCTCTCAGCCCCCCCACTATCTCTCAGACCCCCCCTTTGTCTCTCAGCTCTCCTCCTCTGTCTCTCAGCTCTTCTCCTCTGTCTCTCAGCTCTCTTCCTCTGTCTCTCAGCTCTCCTCCTCTGTCTCTCAGCTCCCCCTACTGTCTCTCAGCTCCCCCCACTGTCTCTCAGCCCCCTCTGTCTCTCAGCTCTCCTCCTCTGTCTCTCAGCTCTCCTCCTCTGTCTCTCAGCTCTCCTCCTCAGCTCCCCCTCTGTCTCTCAGACCCCCCTCTGTCTGTCTCTCAGTCCCCTCCACTGTCTCTCAGACCCCTCCACTGTCTCTCAGACCCCTCCACTGTCTCTCAGCCCCCCCTCTGTCTCTCAGCCCCCCCTCTGTCTCTCAGCCCCCCCTCTGTCTCTCAGCCCCCCCTCTGTCTCTCAGCCCCCCCTCTGTCTCTCAGCCCCCCCTCTGTCTCTCAGCCCCCCCTCTGTCTCTCAGCTCCCCCTCTGTCTCTCAGCTCCCCCCTGTCTCTCAGCTCCCCCCTGTCTCTCAGCTCCCCCCCTGGCTCGCAGCTCCCCCCTGTCTCTCAGCTCCCCCCTCTGTCTCTCAGTCCCCCCTCTGTCTCTCAGTCCCCCCTCTGTCTCTCAGTCCCCCCTCTGTCTCTCAGTCCCCCTCCTCTGTCTCTCAGCTCTCCTCCTCTGTCTCTCTGCTCCCCCTGTCTCTCAGATGCCTCCACTGTCTCTCAGACCCCTCCACTGTCTCTCAGCTCCCCTCCACTGTCTCTCATCTCCCCTCCACTGTCTCTCAGCTCCCCTCCACTGTCTCTCAGCTCCCCTCCACTGTCTCTCAGCTCCCCTCCACTGTCTCTCAGCTCCCCTCCACTGTCTCTCAGCTCCCCCTGTGTTTCTCAGCTCCCCCCTCTGTCTCTCAGCTTCCCCCTCTGTCTCTCAGCTTCCCCCTCTGTCTCTCAGCTTCCCCCTCTGTCTCTCAGCTTCCCCCTCTGTCTCTCAGCTCCCCCTCTGTCTTTCAGCTCCTCCTCTGTCTCTCAGCTCGCTCCCATTGTCTCTCAGCTCCCTCCCATTGTCTCTCAGCTCCCTCCCATTGTCCCTTAGCTCCCTCCCATTGTCTCTCAGCTTCCCCCTCTGTCTCTCAGCTTCCCCCTCTGTCTCTCAGACCCCTCCTCTGTCTCTCAGACCCCTCCTCTGTCTCTCAGGCCCCCCTCTGTCTCTTAGTCCCCCCCTCTGTCTCTCAGTTCCTATGTCTCTCAGTCCCCCCTCTTTTATCCCCTCCTCTCTCTCTCAGCTCCCCTCTGTCTCTCAGACCCCTCCCCTGTCTCTCAGACCCCTCCTCTGTCTCTCAGCTCTCCTCCTCTGTCCCTTAGCTCCCCCTGTCTCTCAGACCCCTCCACTGTCTCTCAGACCCCTCCACTGTCTCTCAGACCCCTCCACTGTCTCTCAGACCCCTCCACTGTCTCTCAGCTCCCCTCCACTGTCTCTCAGCTCAACTCCACTGTCTCTCAGCTCAACTCCTCTGTCTCTCAGCTCCCCCCTCTGTCTCTCAGCTCCCCCTCTGTCTCTCAGATTCCCCCTCTGTCTCTCAGCTTCCCCCTCTGTCTCTCAGCTTCCCCCTCTGTCTCTCAGCTTCCCCCTCTGTCTTTCAGCTCCTCCTCTGTCTCTCAGCTCCCTCCCATTGTCTCTCAGCTCCCTCCCATTGTCTCTCAGTTCCCTCCCATTGTCTCTCAGCTTCCCCCTCTGTCTCTCAGACCCCTCCTCTGTCTCTCAGACCCCTCCTCTGTCTCTCAGCCCCCTCCTCTGTCTCTCAGCCATTTATTTCACTGGGCAGGAGCGGTGTGTACACCGCTCCTCCACCGCCCCAAAGATGCTGCTTGAAGGACTTTCACACTGGGACTGCAGCGGAGGCGTTTTTCAGGGGCTTTACAGGCGCTATTTTTAGCCCAAAAGCGCCTGAAAAACGCCTCAGTGTGTAAGGGGTCCTACACTCACCCCCTCTCTTTTACACTCACTCCCTCTCCCTTACACTCACCCCCTCTCTCACCCACCCCCTCTCATCCCCTTTCCCTCAACCCTCTCTCTCTCTCTCTCTCATTCCCCTCTCGCTCACCCTCTCATGATATACAATAATGGATGTAGGGGCCTTTTAGTGGGCGTGATTTTTTTGGGGGGTGGGGGGCAGCATTTTATTGAATTAAAGTGGGCCGGTCTGGATGAAGTCCAGGGCCAAATTTTGGTCCCAGTCCAGCCCTGGTTGAATCTATCCGGCTGAGCATCACCTTGTGGATGGTAGGGGGTAGTCCTTGTCTTCTTGATCCCCAAGGAATCCAGGAGCTTCCGGATCAGCCGACTTTCAAAGTCCCTTCCCTGATCTGAATGAAGCCGTTGTGGTAGCCCATAGTGTACGAAGTATTTCTCCATAAGCACTTTGGCCACAGTCGAGGCCTTCTGGTCTTTGGTTGGGAAGGCCTGGGCATACCGGGTGAAATGGTCGGTTATTACCAGAACATTTCCTAGTCCACTCAGGTCAGGTTCAAGGCAGAGAAAATCAATGCATACCAGATCAAGTGGGCTTTGACTCTGCAGATGGCCCATTGGGGCATCTTGATGGGGTAAAGTCTTTCTCTGGATGCATCAAGCACATGAGTGGCAGTATTCTTCAACTTCAGCCCTCATGCAGGGCCAATAGAAACGGTTCCTAACGAGTTGGAAGGTCCTTTCCGCCCCCAGGTGGCCATGGTTGTCGTGCAGAGCAACCAGGACAGTCTCTCTGTGTTTCTCGGGCAGGAACAGTTGCCATTTGTCTTCCAAGTCATCAGAGGGGCCCCTTCGGTAGACCACTCCCTGATGCACCTGCAACCTGTCCCACTCTTTCCTCAACAGGCGAGCTTCCTTTGAAGGGTGGCGTAAGAGTCTATTCGGGTCCTGATTCTCCAGGGCCTCTAGAACCAATCTCCCCATGGGGTCTTCTAATTGGTCGGATCTCAACTCCTTCTTGGACAGTTTTGGCAAGTTATCTTCCCCCAGTTGGGTTACTCCACAGTATGGCTTGGGAACTCCTACTATGGTAACCCCTATCTCTTCTGCTCTTGAGCCGCCACTGGCTTGAAGTTCAGCCCCTTGACAGAGGGCCCGCACCCCGTCGGGTGCCACTTCGGTCCAGTCTTCTGTACTGCAGGTGGGGACATGAGATCTTCTAGACAAGGCGTCTGCATCTCGGTTTCCAGCCCCTGGTCTGTATTTCAGGCTGAAATTGAAGGCAGACAGCGCCGCCAGCCATCTATGTCTTGTGGCATCCAGCTTAGCTGTGGTGAAAAGATAGGTGAGGGGGTTGTTGTCCGTTTTCACAGTGAAATCTGCCCCATACAGATAATCTCGGAGTTTGTCAACGACGGCCCACTTGAGGGCCAGGAATTCCAACTTATGAGTAGGATAATTCTTTTCGGAGGGGGTCAGGCTTCTGCTCACATACGCAACAGGTCTCAGTTGCCCTTCATGCTCCTGATTAGGGATGAGCTTCGTGTTCGAGTCGAACATACGTTCGACTCGAACATTGGCTGTTCGATCGTTCGACGAAGATCGAACGATTTGGGCCGTTCGCGCCAAATTCGAGTGACGCGAACGGCCCACAATGCACTACGCCATCGCAGTGTCATCCAGGCGCTGTGATTGGCCAAGCATGCACTGTGACCCCGCATGCTTGGCCAATCACAGCGCCGGCAGCGAGGAGAGCAATGATTGGCCACAGGCAGGATGCCTGTGGCCAATTATTGCTGAGGGTGTTTAGTACACGCCCCACACTATAAAAGGCCGCCAGCACGGCGGCCTAGTGTAGTGTGTTCCGGAGCAGGGATAGAGTAGCATAGGCAGGGACAGTGACTGTTATTTCTTTCTTGCTTAACCTGGATTCCTTTAGTTTAGGGAAAGAGAAGGATAGGTAGGGAGAGTGTCAGTGTGTTTTGTGCTTCTGCTATAGTGTGCTTAAAAAAAAACATTTATTCTAGGGACAGAAAACTCTAGGTAGGGACAGTGTCAGTTTCTTTCACTCTGCAAGTCCTTGTTTCCAGGGACCTGGAAGGACAGTGAGTGAATTGTCCTTTTGCTATATTGTGATTAAAAAAAACATTTATTCTAGGGACAGAAAACTCTAGGTAGGGACAGTGTCAGTTTCTTTCACTCTGCAAGTCCTTGTTTCCAGGGACCTGGAAGGACAGTGAGTGAATTGTCCTTTTGCTATATTGTGATTAAAAAAAACATTTATTCTAGGGACAGAAAACTCTAGGTAGGGACAGTGTCAGTTTCTTTCACTCTGCAAGTCCTTGTTTCCAGGGACCTGGAAGGACAGTGAGTGAATTGTCCTTTTGCTATATTGTGATTAAAAAAAACATTTATTCTAGGGACAGAAAACTCTAGGTAGGGACAGTGTCAGTTTCTTTCACTCTGCAAGTCCTTGTTTCCAGGGACCTGGAAGGACAGTGAGTGAATTGTCCTTTTGCTATATTGTGATTAAAAAAAACATTTTTTTCTAGGGACAGAAAACTGTAGGTAGGGAGAGTATTTTTTTTCTTTCACTCTGCAAGTCCTTGTTTCCAGGGACCTGTAAGGACAGTGAGTTAATTGTCCTTGTGCTATATTGTGCTGAAAAAAACATTTATTCCAGGGACAGAAAACTCTAGGTAGGGACAGTGTCAGTTTCTTTCACTCTGCAAGTCCTTGTTTCCAGGGACCTGGAAGGACAGTGAGTGAATTGTCCTTTTGCTATATTGTGATAAAAAAAAACATTTTTTTCTAGGGACAGAAAACTGTAGGTAGGGAGAGTGTTTTTTTTCTTTCACTCTGCAAGTCCTTGTTTCCAGGGACCTGTAAGGACAGTGAGTTAATTTTCCTTGTGCTATATTGTGATTAAAAAAAACATTTATTCTAGGGACAGAAAACTCTAGGTAGGGACAGTGTCAGTTTCTTTCACTCTGCAAGTCCTTGTTTCCAGGGACCTGGAAGGACAGTGAGTGAATTGTCCTTTTGCTATATTGTGATTAAAAAAAACATTTTTTTCTAGGGACAGAAAACTGTAGGTAGGGAGAGTGTTTTTTTTCTTTCACTCTGCAAGTCCTTGTTTCCAGGGACCTGGAAGGACAGTGAGTTAATTTTCCTTGTGCTATATTGTGATTAAAAAAAACATTTATTCTAGGGACAGAAAACTCTAGGTAGGGACAGTGTCAGTTTCTTTCACTCTGCAAGTCCTTGTTTCCAGGGACCTGGAAGGACAGTGAGTGAATTGTCCTTTTGCTATATTGTGATTAAAAAAAACATTTATTCTAGGGACAGAAAACTCTAGGTAGGGACAGTGTCAGTTTCTTTCACTCTGCAAGTCCTTGTTTCCAGGGACCTGGAAGGACAGTGAGTGAATTGTCCTTTTGCTATATTGTGATTAAAAAAAACATTTTTTTCTAGGGACAGAAAACTGTAGGTAGGGAGAGTGTTTTTTTTCTTTCACTCTGCAAGTCCTTGTTTCCAGGGACCTGTAAGGACAGTGAGTTAATTTTCCTTGTGCTATATTGTGATTAAAAAAAACATTTATTCTAGGGACAGAAAACTCTAGGTAGGGACAGTGTCAGTTTCTTTCACTCTGCAAGTCCTTGTTTCCAGGGACCTGGAAGGACAGTGAGTGAATTGTCCTTTTGCTATATTGTGATTAAAAAAAACATTTTTTTCTAGGGACAGAAAACTGTAGGTAGGGAGAGTATTTTTTTTCTTTCACTCTGCAAGTCCTTGTTTCCAGGGACCTGTAAGGACAGTGAGTTAATTGTCCTTGTGCTATATTGTGCTGAAAAAAACATTTATTCCAGGGACAGAAAACTCTAGGTAGGGACAGTGTCAGTTTCTTTCACTCTGCAAGTCCTTGTTTCCAGGGACCTGGAAGGACAGTGAGTGAATTGTCCTTTTGCTATATTGTGATAAAAAAAAACATTTTTTTCTAGGGACAGAAAACTGTAGGTAGGGAGAGTGTTTTTTTTCTTTCACTCTGCAAGTCCTTGTTTCCAGGGACCTGTAAGGACAGTGAGTTAATTTTCCTTGTGCTATATTGTGATTAAAAAAAACATTTATTCTAGGGACAGAAAACTCTAGGTAGGGACAGTGTCAGTTTCTTTCACTCTGCAAGTCCTTGTTTCCAGGGACCTGGAAGGACAGTGAGTGAATTGTCCTTTTGCTATATTGTGATTAAAAAAAACATTTTTTTCTAGGGACAGAAAACTGTAGGTAGGGAGAGTGTTTTTTTTCTTTCACTCTGCAAGTCCTTGTTTCCAGGGACCTGTAAGGACAGTGAGTTAATTTTCCTTGTGCTATATTGTGATTAAAAAAAACATTTATTCTAGGGACAGAAAACTCTAGGTAGGGACAGTGTCAGTTTCTTTCACTCTGCAAGTCCTTGTTTCCAGGGACCTGGAAGGACAGTGAGTGAATTGTCCTTTTGCTATATTGTGATTAAAAAAAACATATATTCTAGGGACAGAAAACTCTAGGTAGGGACAGTGTCAGTTTCTTTCACTCTGCAAGTCCTTGTTTCCAGGGACCTGGAAGGACAGTGAGTGAATTGTCCTTTTGCTATATTGTGATTAAAAAAAACATTTTTTTCTAGGGACAGAAAACTGTAGGTAGGGAGAGTGTTTTTTTTCTTTCACTCTGCAAGTCCTTGTTTCCAGGGACCTGTAAGGACAGTGAGTTAATTTTCCTTGTGCTATATTGTGATTAAAAAAAACATTTATTCTAGGGACAGAAAACTCTAGGTAGGGACAGTGTCAGTTTCTTTCACTCTGCAAGTCCTTGTTTCCAGGGACCTGGAAGGACAGTGAGTGAATTGTCCTTTTGCTATATTGTGATTAAAAAAAACATTTTTTTCTAGGGACAGAAAACTGTAGGTAGGGAGAGTATTTTTTTTCTTTCACTCTGCAAGTCCTTGTTTCCAGGGACCTGTAAGGACAGTGAGTTAATTGTCCTTGTGCTATATTGTGCTGAAAAAAACATTTATTCCAGGGACAGAAAACTCTAGGTAGGGACAGTGTCAGTTTCTTTCACTCTGCAAGTCCTTGTTTCCAGGGACCTGGAAGGACAGTGAGTGAATTGTCCTTTTGCTATATTGTGATAAAAAAAAACATTTTTTTCTAGGGACAGAAAACTGTAGGTAGGGAGAGTGTTTTTTTTCTTTCACTCTGCAAGTCCTTGTTTCCAGGGACCTGTAAGGACAGTGAGTTAATTTTCCTTGTGCTATATTGTGATTAAAAAAAACATTTATTCTAGGGACAGAAAACTCTAGGTAGGGACAGTGTCAGTTTCTTTCACTCTGCAAGTCCTTGTTTCCAGGGACCTGGAAGGACAGTGAGTGAATTGTCCTTTTGCTATATTGTGATTAAAAAAAACATTTATTCTAGGGACAGAAAACTCTAGGTAGGGACAGTGTCAGTTTCTTTCACTCTGCAAGTCCTTGTTTCCAGGGACCTGGAAGGACAGTGAGTGAATTGTCCTTTTGCTATATTGTGATTAAAAAAAACATTTATTCTAGGGACAGAAAACTCTAGGTAGGGACAGTGTCAGTTTCTTTCACTCTGCAAGTCCTTGTTTCCAGGGACCTGGAAGGACAGTGAGTGAATTGTCCTTTTGCTATATTGTGATTAAAAAAAACATTTATTCTAGGGACAGAAAACTCTAGGTAGGGACAGTGTCAGTTTCTTTCACTCTGCAAGTCCTTGTTTCCAGGGACCTGGAAGGACAGTGAGTGAATTGTCCTTTTGCTATATTGTGATTAAAAAAAACATTTTTTTCTAGGGACAGAAAACTGTAGGTAGGGAGAGTATTTTTTTTCTTTCACTCTGCAAGTCCTTGTTTCCAGGGACCTGTAAGGACAGTGAGTTAATTGTCCTTGTGCTATATTGTGCTGAAAAAAACATTTATTCCAGGGACAGAAAACTCTAGGTAGGGACAGTGTCAGTTTCTTTCACTCTGCAAGTCCTTGTTTCCAGGGACCTGGAAGGACAGTGAGTGAATTGTCCTTTTGCTATATTGTGATTAAAAAAAACATTTTTTTCTAGGGACAGAAAACTGTAGGTAGGGAGAGTGTTTTTTTTCTTTCACTCTGCAAGTCCTTGTTTCCAGGGACCTGTAAGGACAGTGAGTTAATTTTCCTTGTGCTATATTGTGATTAAAAAAAACATTTTTTCTAGGGACAGAAAACTGTAGGTAGGGAGAGTGTTTTTTTTCTTTCACTCTGCAAGTCCTTGTTTCCAGGGACAGAGAAGGACACCTGAAGGTAGCCCTTATTGCTTTTTTCCCATCTCCCTGCAGGCCATCTATTAGAATGTCTGGAAGGCAAACAAGGAGAGGCAGACAGTCAGGAGGCAATAAAAGAGGGCAAGCAGGCTCTGTGTCTGGGGGCAACAGTGCTGGTCGTGGACGCGGTGCATTGTCATCAGCACATGGCCATGGGACACGCTTGTCCTTCTTTTCGGCAGCTGGACATGTTGAGCCACATCATGCCGAAGACTTGGTAGAGTGGATGACCAAGCCCTCCTCCTCCTCCTCATCCTCTCTCACCCAGGCTCAGGGTACTGGAAAAGCAGCTGCCAAAGCGTCGTCTTCCCTGGTATCAATGTCAGACAAATCATCAGTCACTCCTTCCCTAGACCCACCATGTCCTCCTCCTGAGGAGTCCCCCGAACTGTTTCAGCACAGTGTTGGGTACATGCTCCAGGAGGATGCCCAGCGTTTCGAAGGGTCTGATGATGAAACCCAGCTAGAGGAAGGCAGTAGCGTGAGAGCAGACAGAGGGGATGCTCAAGAAGGACACCAATCTGGCAGTCATGTTCCAGCAGCTGCAGCATACTGCCAGATTGGCTCCAGTGATGAGGAGGGAGGGGATGATGAGGTCAATGACTCCACGTGGGTGCCTAATAGGAGAGAGGAGGAGGAGGAGGATGAGGAGGAGGCACATCTCCAACGAGGCAGGATGCCCTTTGGTGGCCAGCGTAAGGGCAGTACACCGACGGAATCACACCGCAGAGCTCCGCCTGTGCAGGGCGCTGCCTCTGCCCGTCATTCAAAAAGTTCTTTGGTGTGGGCCTTTTTTGAGGCTAGTGCATCAGATCGCACAGCTGCTGTTTGCAACATATGTCTCAAGCGTATATCGCGTGGCCAAAACATCAGCCGCTTGGGTACCACATGCCTGACCAGACATATGTTGACCTGCCATGCAGCTCGTTGGCAAGCCTACCTCAAAGACCCACACCAAAGAACAAAGCGGACCTCTCCTTGCACCGCATCAGCTGGGATCTCCAACCCCACTATAACTTCAGTCCTCTCTGAAACATGCACTGAGAGGAATGAAGGTGTAGAATTAGGTGTGTCACAGCCAAGTACTTGCGCCCACTCTGCTAGCAGTACACCGACGTCCGATTCTAGCAGGCAAATTTCCCTGCCCCAGCTGCTGGACCGTCGAAAGAAGTTCACTCCCAGCCATCCACATGCCCAGCGGTTGAATGCTAGCTTGGCTAAATTGCTAGCGCTTCAACTGCTGCCTTTTCAGTTGGTAGACTCGGCCCCCTTCCGTGAGTTTGTGCAATGTGCGGTTCCTCAGTGGCAGGTTCCCAAACGCCACTTTTTCTCACGGAAGGCTATTCCGGCTCTCTACCGGCATGTGGAAGGCAATGTCTTGGCCTCGCTGGACAGGGCGGTCAGCGGTAAGGTGCATATTACCGCTGACTCATGGTCCAGCAGGCATGGACAGGGACGTTACCTTTCTTTCACGGCCCATTGGGTCACTCTTTTGGCAGCTGGGAAGGATTCAGGACAAGGTGCAGTAGTGTTGGAGGTTGTCCCACCGCCACGCCTCCAAAATGCTACTACTGGTTGTGACACACCTCTCTCCTCCACCCCCTCCTCTTCTTCTTCCTCCATGGCCTCTTCCTGTGGTTTGTCCTATGAACCAGCGGTGCTCCGTAGCCGTTCACGGGGCTACGCAAGTACGCAGGCAAAAAGATGCCATGCCGTGCTTGCGCTGGTGTGTTTGGGGGACAGAAGCCACACTGGGGCAGAGGTCCTGTCTGCTCTGCAGGGCCAGGCCGAGAGGTGGTTGACGCCACGCCAGCTTAAGCCAGGAATGGTGGTTTGCGACAATGGCACCAACCTCCTCTCCGCCCTCCGACAGGGACAACTGACCCATGTGCCCTGTGTGGCTCACGTCCTTAACCTGGTGGTGCAGCGCTTCTTGGGCAGGTACCCGGGCTTACAGGATGTCCTGAGGCAGGCCAGGAAAGTCTGTGTGCATTTCCGCAGATCTTATAATGCCAGTGCTCGCCTGGCTGAGCTGCAAAAGGAGTTGAACCTGCCCAAGAACCGCCTTATATGTGACATGCCCACCAGGTGGAACTCAACGTTGGCCATGCTGCAGCGGCTGCACACGCAGCAGAGGGCCATCAATGAGTACCTGTGCGACTACGGCACCAGGACAGGGTCAGGGGAGCTTGGTTTTTTTTCTCCACGCCAGTGGGGCATGATCAGGGATGCATGCACTGTCCTGGCACCATTTGAGGAGGCCACGAGGATGGTGAGCAGTGACAGTGCATGCATCAGTGACACTGTACCTCTTGTCCACCTGTTGGAGCACACGCTGCGTGGAATAATGGACAGGGCACTTGAGGCAGAACAGAGGCAGGAAGAGGAGGACTTCCTTGCCTCTCAAGGCCCCCTTTACCCAGACAGTGTTCCTTCTGTCCCACCCATCGCACAGGAAGAGGAGGAGGAGGAGGAGGAGGAGGAGGATTGTGTCAGCATGGAGGTGGAGGCTGGCACTCAGCATCATCAGCAGCAGTCTTTTAGGGATGATTTACAGTCCCAAGAAACCAGTGGACTTGTACGTGGCTGGGAGGAGGTGGCTGCGGATCATGTCGTCCTTAGTGACCCAGAGGACTCCGGAGCGAATGCCTCAGCAAACCTACGCTGCATGGCCTCCCTGATCCTGCAAAGTCTGCGGAAGGATCCTCGTATTCTTCGGATCAAGGAGAGGGACCATTACTGGCTGGCCACTCTCCTTGATCCACGGTACAAGGGTAAGGTTGCGGACCTTATGTTACCGTCGCAGAGGGAGCAGAGGATGAGACAACTCCGGGAGGCCTTGCAGAAAGGTCTGTGCAACGCGTTCCCAGAGACTGGGAGGTTGCAAACTCCTGGTCCTGGACAACGAGTTGCTGAGGCTTCGGCCAGTCAAAGAAGGAGCGGTGGGGAAGGTGGCCGTCTGACCGATGCGTTCAGACAATTCTTTAGTCCGCAGCCCCAAAGTATGATTGGTTCCAGCAACCATCGCCAGCGTCTGATAAACATGGTGCAGGAATATCTAGGGGCAAGGTCAGACTTGGACACCTTCCCCACCGAAAATCCTCTGGCTTACTGGGTCTTGAGGATGGATCACTGGCCAGAGCTTGCACAGTATGCAATTGAGCTACTGGCCTGTCCTGCATCCAGCGTTCTTTCGGAACGCACATTCAGTGCTGCTGGAGGATTTGTCACGGATCACAGGGTGCGCCTGTCCACCGACTCGGTTGATCGACTGACTTTCATCAAGATGAACCAGTCTTGGATCACCACCAGCTACCACACACCTGATGCTGATATAACAGACTAATTGATTTTAAAATGTCACATCCCTTCAAGACTGATGCTGATGCTGAGTGCCTGTGCTGTTATGTTGACTGGCTATCCTCCTCCTCCGAGTCCTCAATGATACGATTGATGATGATAGCTTGGAAGATCATTTTTGTTTATGGGTGCCGCCACCAGTGCCTAACGCCCAATTTTTCAGCCCCTGTTTAACAGGGGCGTGTAATTACAATTTTTGAAGCAATACTTTGCAACAGGGCTCATTGCTGTGCTCCAAGTACAGTATCTGTGAGGAGTTGCAGTGTTGTGCCACCAGTGCCTAAGGCCCAATTTTTCAGCCCCTGTTTAACAGGGGCGTGTCATTACAATTTTTGAAGCAATACTTTGCAACAGGGCTCATTGCTGTGCTCCAAGTACAGTATCTGTGAGGGGTTGCAGTGTTGTGCCACCAGTGCCTAAGGCCCAATTTTTCAGCCCCTGTTCAACAGGGGCATGTAATTACAATTCTTGATCTAATAATTCACAGCAGGGCCCATTGCTGCACCCACCAAGAGTAACTGTCAGGGCTTACAGTGTTGTGGCACCAGCACCACCATCAAAGGCCCAATTTTTACTACCACTGTTCAACAATTATATGTAATTAAAATTCCTGATATAATAGTTGACAGCAGGGCGTTCCAGCACCAACCAAGAGTAACTGTGAGTGCTTACAGTGTTGTGCCAACACCAACAACTAAGGGGCCTATTTCTGCAGAGTATATACGGCAGGTCCCTACTTTCAAACATCCAACTTACAAACGACTCCTACTTGCAAACGCAAGAAGACAACAGGAAGTGAGAGGAAATCTACCACTAGGAAGGAAAATTCTCTCCTGTAAGAATAAATATGGGAGAAAGGTGTCTCCTCTGTACTGATGCTTTATCAGCAATCCTTGTTTCAAGAAAAACACCACATTTCAAAAACAGTTGTCATTGGGACGGAAAGTGAGGTGAAATGTTCTGAACAGGGGCACAGACAGCAAAACAAATGTTACAGGGGTGATAACCCTTACCTATGTTTTCCAAAAAGTTTAAAAATAGATTTTTGGGCTGGAGCTACACTTCAACAATGTACCTGTTCAAAATTACAAACAGATTCTACATAAGAACAAACCTACAGTCCCTGTCTTGTATGCACCGCCTGTATACGGCTGTTCAGAGTATATAGGGCCTTTTTTATTTTATGTGCGGGGTTCCCCTTAATATCCATACAAGACCCAAAGGGGCTGGTAATGGGCTGGGGTAGGGGGGGGGGGGTCATGGGGTAGCTATGCCATTTTTCTTAAAGAATTTCATCCATATTACCGGGACCAGACATTACATTAAAGCCGCAAGCAGTTTTAAATGGCTTTTTTTTCCTTTAGAAGTGTCATTTTGTGCAGGGACAGTTCTAAACACGGGAAACACGTGGCACTTCACAGGCATACTTTAGACACCCCCCAGGTACGATATTTAAAGGAATATTTGACTTTTTTTTTTTCACTTTATGCATCATTAAAATGACTGCTCCCGAAAAACGACCGTTTTTAAAACTTCTTTTTGCATTGATACATGTCCCCTGGTGCAGAACCCGGGTTCCCAAACCCTTTTTAGGACAATAACATGCATAATAGTTGTTATAATTAGCACTTTAGAATTCGAACGTTCGCATCCATTGTATTTAATAGGGTTCTAATGTTCGTTCGAACTTCCGGTCCGTTCGCGGGTTCTGGTGCGAACCGAACCCGGGGGTGTTCGGCTCATCACTACTCCTGATAGAGCACTCCTCCCAGACCATCATGGCTGACATCTACATGGAGTTCATAAGGCTTCTTTGGGTCTGCATAGGCCTGGACAGGGGCAGTGGTTAAGTTATTTTTCAACATTTGGAAGGCATCTTCGCAGTTCTCATTCCACTGGTCCTTGACTGACTCCCCTGGCTTCCTAGGGCCCGAGTCATCCTCTTCCCACTCCGTCTTGAGCAGCTCATTCAGAGGCCTGGCTATCCGAGCAAACCCCTCCACGAACCTCCTATAATAGGAACAGAATCCCAGGAAGGACCTGAGTTCTGTCACAGTAGTGGGCCTTGGCCAGAAGGTGACTGCCTCCAACTTTTCGGGGTCTGTGGCCACCCCATCTTCAGACACTATGTGTCCCAGATAGTTGACTGATGACTGATAGAATTGGCATTTTTCAGGTGAGAGCTTGAGTCGTTCCTCACTCAGTCTCTTCAAAACTTTCTCCAGCCTCTCTTCATGTTCTTCCAAGGTTCTTCCAAAGACAATAATGTCATCCAAGTATACAAGGACTTCGATGAGGTTCATATCTCCCACAGTCTTCTCCATGAGAAGTTGGCTGGAGCTCCAGACAGACCTTGAGGCATCCGGTCGAATTCAAAGAACCCTACCGGGGTTATGAAAGCTGTCTTCTCTTTGTCTTCTGGATGCATCAGGATCTGATAGTACCCGCTCTTGAGGTCCATAACACTGAACCACTTGGCTCCAGACAAGCTCTGTAGGGCATCCTCTATCCTCGGAGTGGTATACTGGTCCGGTATGGTTCTCCTGTTGAGGGTCCTATAGTCTATGCACAGCCTCAATGACCCATTCTTCTTCCGGACCACCACTATAGGGGAGGCATAGGGACTTCTAGATTCTCGAATCACCCCTGTTCGCTTGAGCTCGGCGAGCTGCTCCCTCAAGTCTTCGAGGTCTCCTAACGGAACCCGCCTAACCCTCTCCCTGAAGGGCTTGTCTTCCTGGAGGCGGATTCGATGGGTGGCACTCCTAGCACACCCTACATCGAATTCATCTTGGGAAAAGATCCTTTCCCACCTGGTCAACTGGGCCTTGGCTCTCTCTTTCCAAGCCCTGGGCAGGTTTGGATTCTCCATGGAAAGTTTCTCCCACATAGTACTTTCTCCATCTGTCTTCTCCACATCTGATGAAGCAACTGGGGTAGCTGGGCTCACCCGGCCCAGCAACAGCCTGGCTGGGATTTCCATGGGACCATCCGTGGTATTTCTGACGCTCACAGGCACTTTACAGTGAGCCTTCTTCAGGGCCCTCACCGGGACCACTTCTGGGACTACTTCTAAGCCCGAATGTTCTTCCCTGGGGTCGGGTTCCAACATGACAAAAGGGCCAGGCTGCTCCCAAGTGAGTTTTACTGTGGCTTTCAAGCAGGCTACTTCACCGGGCTGCAGCACTATCCCCCTTCTTCCCAGCCTCCAGACCTTCCCTACCCCCTCTTCTGGGGGCTTCTGTTCCAAGATCAGCCGTTTGTAGGCTGTCTTCAACATTGGGTGGATCTCAGTGACTGTGGGGTCTTTCCTTCTTGTCAGAGGGGCCAGAAGTCTTCGGACCAGATCCGTGTTGGTCCCTATTATTAGGGAACTCTTGTTAGCTCCAGGCGGTCGGGAGCACACCACAGCTAAGATGTCAAACACTTCAGCCTTTCCGGCTATGGACGGGTCGAAAGTCAGTTTTATAGGCAGATAGCCATCATACGGGAAACTCTCTGTCCCAATTCCCCATATCTCCAGCTCTTCAATCTTCTGGATGGGTAGGTGACTTAAATGCTTGTCATATGATGGGGGACACCTGCTGTGGGGGGGGCTCTGATGGGGGACACCTGCTGTGGGGGAGTTCTGATGGGGACACCTGCTGGGGGTCTCTGATGGGGGACACCTGCTGGGGGGGACCTCTGATGGGGGACACCTGCTGTGGGGGGCACTGATGGGGACGCCTGCTGTGGGGGGGACTTTGATGGGGGGACACCTGCTGTGGGGGGGGCTCTGATGGGAACCCTGATGTAAGGAGGGATTCTGATGGGGACTTTGATATAAGCTGCGAGTGCCGCAGGTCATTCTCTCCCCAGAATGTCCCTCATTCTCAACTTTAAAAGTTGGGAGGTATGCAGGAGCGAATCAGGGGAGGAGAGACTGTGTCACCGTTATCAATGGGAAGAGGGCTCTCTGTTTACTGCCCATCCCCTCCCTCCTCCTGTCAAATGAGGAGAGCGAAGCAGCCAGAGATCGGAGCGCCCGGGTCTGAGTGGACAGAGCAGCAGCGGGCACTTAGACCCCCCTCTCCTCCGCGGATTGCTGTACTAGTGAGCGGCGCTTGCCAGGACAGCTGCCCGCTATGTTTCTTCTCCCTCCCTCATGTTGGCCAGGGAAGAAATATAATAAAAAAGGAGCAGAGAAGAGGATTGTGGGACATGTAGTCCCGATGACTTGCGGCCCCATTGTGACCCGGAAACTGCAGCCCACACAGCATGCCCAGCTGAATGGGACAGGGGGGGAGAGAGAGAGAGCCAGGAGCCTGGGAAAGCTTTTGGGGAAGTGCACCCAGGACTCCAGGGAGAGGACAGTGCCGAGGGGACACCATCAGAGAGAGAACCCCACTGCCCTGCGCCACCAGAGGGAAAGCTGCACAGCCTGGCACCATCACTGGTGAAGAAAGGAATGGAGTCATTTCCAGAATACAGATCTGAGCACTACCCAGCGGAGTCGCCACGGGCAACCCAGAGTGAGCTGACTCCTGATCAGAGGAACCGATGTTGTTTATTGCCGGGTCTGGTGAGAGGGCGAGTGGGCCATTATCTACTGCCATCCATAGGAACTGCAGCCTCCTGTAATGTGTCTGCAGTCCCTAATCATCTCCTGTAGTGTGCCTGCAGTCTCTGACCATCTCCTGTAGTATGTCTGCAGTCTCTGATCATCTCATGTACTATGTCTGCAGTCTCTGAACATCTCCTGTAGTGTGTCTGCAGTCTCTGACCATCTCCTGTACTATGTCTGCAGTCTCTGACCATCTTTTGATCTTTTGTAATATGTCTGCAGTCTCTGACCATCTCCTGTACTATGTCTGCAGTCTCTGACCATCTCCTGTACTATGTCTGCAGTCTCTGACCATCTCCTGTACTATGTCTGCAGTCTCTGACCATCTCCTGTAATATATCTGCAGTCTCTGACCATATCTTATAGTATGTCTGCAGTCTCTGACCATCTCCTGTATTATGTCTGCAGTCTCTGACCATCTCCTGTAGTATGTCGGCAGTCTCTGACCATCTCTTGTAGTATGTCTGCAGTCTCTGACCATTTCTTATATCATGTCTGCAGTCTCTGACCATCTCTTATATCATGTCTGCAGTCTCTGACCATCTCTTTTAGCATGTCTGCAGTCTCTGACCATCTCTTTTAGCATGTCTGCAGTCTCTGACCATCTCCTGTATCCTGTCTGCAGTATGCCTGGGGGCTCTTTCTAACAGACTCTCTAACAGAAGCCCTCTCTGTGTGCATTAGAGAGACACCCCTCAAGGTCCCATTAGTGTACTCATTTTCTTTATTGTTAAAAGATCATGGGAGGATCCCAGGGTAATGAAGACTTCTTAGGGGAGCATCTCTGTGTTTGAGTCGTAGCCATAGAAACATTTGTAAAGGGGAGGGGTTAGTAAGATGACCATGCCCATGTGGGGGCGCCAGAAATATTTCTGCACCCAGGCGTCTGTGACCCTAGGATCGGCCCTGTGGACAGGTGTCTTTTATACTGATAACAAGTTCAAACAGGTGCCATTATTAATACAGGTATTGAGTAGAAGACAGAGGAGCCTCTTAAAGAAGAAGATACAGGTCTGTGAGAGACAGAAATCTTGCTTGTTTGTAGGTGACCAAATACTTATTTTCCACCATAATTTGCAAAAAATTGATTTGTTTCCACATTTTGTCTCTCATGGTTGAGGTATATCTATGATGACAATTACAGGCCTCTCTCATCTTTTTAAGAGGGAGAACTTGCACAATTGGTGGCTGACTAAATACTTTTTTTCCCCACTGTAAATGCTTTCAGCGTCTATTTAAATAAGTAGAGATAGTGAGAGGAACCGGTGGAGTGCCGAAAATGTACAGAGTTTTAGGAACCTGCATTTTAAATGCCGCCAACCTCCCAGCCCGATAAAGTTTAATCTTAGCAAGACGTTGTGTATATAGTCCCTTATTGTGTGGATCAGTGGTTTGAGGTTAACACCTAGTAGTTTATTGGTAGGGGGATGTTAAAGTGATTCCATATGGAATACTGGTCGGCCCAACAGTATGGCAGTTGGTAGGAAAGGTGTTTATGAGTTGCAGTGTGAATTCCTAGGTCTAGGATTAAGGACTTTGAAAAATTTACTTTATAATAGGGGACTTCACTAAATTCTCGTAAAACTGGTGGGTGAAGGGGAGTGCCACTTCCCCCTAAGCTGCCATTCCATTATTCTTCTCTGGACCCCATAAAGCGCAGACAAGCGTAGAACCCTGCAGCAGCAAAGGCCTTTGCTCTAGGATTCAGGGGGACCTCTTAAGCCCTGTACACACAAACCGATCGTGTATGGGCCCCATCGGTCTTTTTTCCATCGGTGTTTAAAAATAGAACATGTTTTAAATTTATCTGATGGTTAAAAAACCGATAGCAAATTACTATTGTCTGTGGGGAACTCCATCGGATAAAAAACCCACGCATGCTCAGAATTAAGTCGACGCATGCTCAGAAGCATTGAACTTAATTTTTCTCGGCTCATCGAAGTGTTTTACGTCACCGTGCTTGGAACGGTCAGTTTTTTGACTGATGGTGTGTAGGCAAGACTGATGAAAGTCAGCTTCATCGGTTTTCCGATGGAAAAATCCATCGGTTAAAAAACCATAGGAAATCCGATCGTGTGTACAGGGCTTTACAGTTCATACTTCATCTCCAGGCATGTCAGAACTCTACTGCATTATCGTCTGCCTCCTTGCAGAGAAAAGATATAGTTACATAGTTAGGCCCCTTTCACACTGGGGCATTTTTCAGGCGTTTTGGCACTAAAAATAGCGCCTGAAAATGCCTGAAAAAATCCTACCCTGCAGTCTTCAATGTGAAAGCCCGTAGGCTTTCACACTAAAGCGGTGCGCTAGCAGGACCGCTCCAAAAGTCCTGCTAGCCACATCTTTGGGTCGGTGAAGGAGCGGTGTGTTTACCGCTCCTTTACCGTTGCTGCCCAGCGCATTGCGGGCGGTTTTAACCCTTTCTCGGCCGCTAGCAAGGGTTAAAACCGCACCGCTAGCGGCCGAATATCGCGGCAAAAACGACGGTATAGCGACGCTGAAAATAGCGCCGCTATACTGTCAGCGCACCTCCCGTGCCCAATGGGAAAGGGGCCTATAGTCAGGTTGAAAAAAGACACAAGTCCATCTAGTTCAACCAGAAAAAAAAAAACAACCAAACAATCCCACATACACAATTCTTCACCCACAGTTGATCCAAAGGAAGGCGAAAATTCACAACAAAGCATGCTCCAATTTGCTACAGCAGGGGAAACAAATCCTTCCTGATCCCCTTTATGTCAGGAATGTTCTAAATGCTTTGTAGTCTGCGTACCTGAGCTGGCCAAAAGTTATATCACAGATTGAAAAAATGGAAGGGGAGAGAAAATGGAGGCCAGAGAGTTGAGTCTAGAGAGATCTGGGGTCCTGTAGCTGAGTTGTCTGTGGGGTGATTGGGAAGAGGGAAAGGCAGAGACTGCAAAAGGCAGAAACTGTATCATGCATTACCCATAACTGTAAATAGTATTGTAAGAGTTCACACTGGTATTAAGAGCAGGCGTTTGACAGGCGTTAAAAATGCCCCTCAGATGCCTATGCACAAGATATAATAGACAGCATATTGTGCTGTTCACACTAAGCGTTAGCATTGCGTCACTTCAAAATTTAAGCCTCTGTTGAGTCAGGAGGCGTTTGAAAGCCTTTCAACGCCTCCTATTCAAGTCTACAGTAACACTCTACAAACGCTCTGGCAGTCGATTTAAGTGCGGTTTTGGTGCGGTTGTGGCGCGTTAAAATTAGTTTATTTCTGTCAATTCCATTGTGGAGCAGTTTTAACACTGATCAAACGCTACGAAACCGCACATGGGGCGTTTAGGGGGCATTTGTAATGCTTGTAATACACCCCATTCTAAAGCTCATTGACGCCTGTCTGACGCACATACTAACGCCATACAAACCCTATAGGAACGTTTGTTGAGCGTCAGAAACGTAGTCAGTGTGAACAGGCCCTAAGGTCAGACATAAGCCCCATACACACGGTCGGACTTTTGGCCAACAAACTTCATTTTGAGTAAGTTGGACCAACAATCCGACCGTATGTATGCTCCATCGGACAAACTTTTTTTTTTGTTTTCATCGGACAAATGTTGGGTCTGCAAACGGACAAACTTTTGCCCAACAAAAGTCCGATGGAGCAAAGTCCGATCGTGTGTACAGAAAACCATCGGACTTTTGTCCGATGAATAAAACAAATAATGTTACAATCAACCAACAATAGCAGAAGTTGACCAAAGGGTGGCGGTAAAGAGCAGAACAGTGCAGAAAAACTATGTGATGTTGGAAAAAGATTTGGGAAAGTTTGCAGAAAAGTCCGAGCGTGTGTATGCTATGGGTGTTCCCGACCAACTCCGTTCGGACAAAAAAACACGGAAAAGTCCGATGGAAGTCCGACCGTGTGTACGAAGCTTTACATAACCTGATATTTATGCACAATATGCCCGCATGCCTGTTGAAATATAAAAAATTATTATCAGCAGCAGCTAAATGGCAGCATAAGCTCTTAGCATATACATTATGTTGGAGAATTTCTAAGGGGGCTATTTAAAATGAAGAGCAGATGATGCTATCTACTTGACTTCCCAATGTTTGCTCTACACTATGTCTGTATTCGTGTGAAGCCTTGAGTGTCATTCAAAGCTCCCTCTGAATAACACTTTAGAAAGATTTTTGTGATTGGGGGAGAAGCTTTACTTTGATAGGTCATATGAACAGGCTCTCCTCCTCCCTTATTCATTGGAATGAGAAGAACTCCCCTGTTTCTGAGCTTAATGCTCACTTAAATGGCACATTGCTGTGTTTTCTAAGTGTGTTGGTTTTCATTTTTGTAAGTTGTAGTATGGCCACAATAGGACTGTAAAGAAGACTTCAATTTCTGGGGTTTTAGACCTAGACTTCTGCTTTAATGCCGCGTACACACAACCATTTTTCTCGTCGGGAAAAATTAAAAATTTTCTCTTTGACGAGAAAAACGCCCGTGTGTGGGCTTTCCAGCATTTTTCCCGATGAGAAAAACTGCAAGAATCACGACGAGAAAAATTAGAACATGCTCTAATTTTTCTTGTCGTGATTCACGGCATTTTTTTCCACGGCAGTTTTCCCATAGGGAAACACTGCCAGGGAGCCTACACACGGTCGTTTTTCTCGACCAAGAGAAAAAATGTAATGAAAACCGGCCGTGTGTAGAGGACCAAGCCGGTCCTCGTTTTTCATGTCGAATTTCTCGGCGGTGTTTTCACCGTCGAGAAAATCGATCGTGTGTACATGGCATAAGAGGGATATAGACAGGTGCCTACAAGTGGTTAATATACTTGCCTTCGTAAGCACTTGTTTTCTCTAGTTGTGCTCATTTCTTCATGTTAGTTGAGCCAGTCAGGTTTCAAATGTTACATTGATTTGACATTTTCCTGTGTCCTCAGGTTGACCTGAGAGATAGGGTAACCAGGCTGTCAGGGTTAAGGTTTTTCTGCCATTGTCAACCAGGTGCACCCCCTACAGGTCAACCAACATAAAATGTACTGACTCCAGGCTTATAGGAATGAGCCCTGGGAAAATACTGCTAAGATGTAGCTGGTTAATCTACTGGAGTTATCACCCCCTTTGGGGGGTGATAACAACCCAATCAGGGCTCTTGGAAGGGATACCAAACCTGAGGACATTATGGACTTGTACCTGTTGATCATGGACTGCCATTATGGATTACTGCTAATCTCTAAAGCCGTGTACACACGATCGGTTTCACCGATGAAAACAGTCCGATGGACTGTTTTCATCGGACGAACCGATCGTGTATGGGCCCCATCGGTCTTTTTTCCATCGGTGTGAAAAAATAGAACATGTTTTAAATTTATCCGATGGGAAAAAAAACGATAGCAAATTCCGATCGTCTGTGTGGAACTCCATCGGACAAAAAACCCACGCATGCTCAGAATCAAGTCGACACATGCTCAGAAGCATTGAACTTCATTTTTTTCGGCTTGTCGGAGTGTTTTACGTCACAGCGCTTGGGACGGTCGGATTTTTGACTGATGGTGTGTAGGCAAGACTGATGGAAGTCAGCTTCATCGGATTTCCGATGGAAAAATCCATCGGATTAGAATCCATAGGAAATCCGATCGTGTGTACAGGGCTTAAGTCTAAGGGACTTACACTACTCTTGTGGATTATTGCCTAAATCGACTCTTGCCTTAAAAGGGAACGCTTTATGGACTTGCCTTCTGCTGTAAAATGTATGCACACTTTATAGGACATTAGAAGAGCTGTGTATAGAAACTGTGGTAAGATATCATTTGTTTACTAGCTTTGCATGGTCTAACACACAGAGTACTATCCAGAGGAAGTTAATATTTTATTGCTAAGGACCACAGTGTCTGTGTTATATGCAAGACAGGCAAGCAGCCAATAGATGGGTGACATGGCAGAGGTGCCAGTTACTCTGGTAGTGGATCGAGTTAAGTGCTTGGAACCTTCACTAATGACTGGACCTGCAGCACAGAGTGCCTAGGGACTCAGCCTGGAGTCACGGGAGAGATGAATGAGGTACCTCAAGACAATAAGAGCAAGCATGGTGTTAGAGAAGGAGAGAGCGCAATTCCTGTATCCAATAGCAACCATGGGAAGGGTCACTAGGAGAGAGGTGACGCCAATCATCGACTGGTGACAGGCTCAGTGGTACCAGTCCCTAAGTGCTTCACATCTGGGAAGTGGTGTCCTCTTATGGAGAGAGTGTCTGAAGTGTAGGGATGGGCCGAACACCCCCCGATTCGGTTCGCATCCAGAACATGCGAACAGGCAAAAAATTTGTTTGAACACGCGAACACCGTTAAAGTCTATGGGACACGAACATGAAAAATCAAAAGTGCTAATTTTAAAGGTTAATATGCAAGTTTTTGTCATAAAAAGTGTTTGGGGACCCGGGTCCTGCCCCAGGGGACATGTATCAATGCAAAAAAAAGTTTTAAAAACTGCAGTGATTTTAATAATGCTTAAAGTGAAACAATAAAAGTGAAATATTCCTTTAAATTTCGTACCTGGGGGTGTCTATAGTATGCCTGTAAAGTAGCGCATGTTATCCGTGTTTATAACAGTCTCTGCACAAAAGGACATTTCTAAAGGAAAAAAAGACATTTAAAACTGCTCGCGGCTATAATGAATTGTTGGGTCCCGGCAATACAGATAAAAGTCATTGAAACGGGGCGTGGGGTCCCCCCTAAAAATACATACAAGACCCTTATCCGAGCACGCAACCTGGCAGGCCGCAGGAAAAGAGGGGGGGATGAGAGAGCGCCCCCCCTCCTGAACCATACCAGACCACATGCCCTCAACATGGGGAGGATGTCCCCATGTTGATGGGGACAAGGGCCTCATCCCCACAACAACCCTTGCCCGGTGGTTGTGGGGGTCTGCGGGCGGGGGGCTTATCAGAAACTAGAAGCCCCGTTCAACAAAGGGGACCCCCAGATCCCAGCCCCCCTATGTAAATTGGTAAGGGGTACAATGTACCCCTACCATTTCACAAAAAAAGTATCAAAATGTTAAAAAACACAGGAGACAGCTTGGGACAAGTCCTTTATTAAAGAAAAAAAAAAAAAAAAGAGATTCCAGCAATGTAATCCAATAAATCCATCCTTGATCTCCAGCAATGTAATCCAATTCTCGATCTCCAGCGATGGATGATCTCCAGCGACTCCAGCAAGGAACACGCACATGATCCTTCCTCCACCGGAGGCACCCGCAAATGACGCGGTGCCAGCCTGACAGCTCTTATGTAGCTGAGGCAGGGGCCACCCGTCACGTGATCCTGTCCCCCTCTGACGCAAGGGGAAACGCTGAGGTTTCCCAGTGATGTGTACGGATGACCCCACCCCCTCTGATGCAACGGGAAACCTGCGTTGCATCAGAGGGGGTGGGGTCACCCGTACACGTCACTGGGAAACCCTGGCGTTTCCCCTTGCGTCAGAGGAGGACGGGGTCACGTGACGGGTGGCCCCGCCCTCAGCTACATAAGAGCTGTCAGGCTGGCACCGCGTCATTTGCGGGTGCCTCCGGTGGAGGCAGGATCGTGTGTGTGTTTCTCGCTGGAGTCGCTGGAGATCATCCATCACTGGAGATCGAGAATTGCATTACATCGCTGGAGATCAAGCATTGATTTATTGAATTACATCGCTGGAATCTATTTTAATTTTTTTTCTTTTTAATAAAGGACTTGTCTTTAGCCGTCTCCTGTGGTTTTTAACATTTTGACACTTTTTTTGTGAAATGGTAGGGATACAATGTACCCCTTACCAATTCTAATGGGGGGTGCCGGGATCTGGAGGCCCCCTTTGTTAAAGGGGGCTTCCAGATTCCGATAAGCCCCCCCCCCGCAGACCCTCACAACCCCCAGGCAAGGGTTGTGGGGATGAGGCCCTTGTCTCCATCAACATGGGGACATCCTCCCCATATTGAGGGCATGTGGCCTGGTACGGTTCAGGGGGTGCGCTCTCTTTCCCCCTCTTTTCCTGGGGCCTGCCAGGTTGCGTGCTCAGATAAGGGTCTGGTATGGATTTTTGGTAGGAATCCCACGTCATTTTTTTTTTTTGGCACGGAGTTCCCCTTAAAATCCATACCAGACCTGAAGGGTCTGGTATGGATTTTTAGGGGGAACCCCACGCCATTTTTTTTTATTTGACGCAGGGTTCCCCTTAACATCCATACCAGACCTGAAGGGCCTGGTAATGGAATTTGGGGGGGACCCCCACGCATTTTTTTATTTATTTATCAATGACTTTCAATGACTTTTATCTGTATTGCCGGGACCTGACAATTTATTATACTCGCGAGTAGTTTTAAATTACTTTTTTTTCTTTAGAAATGTCATTTTGTGCAGAGACTGTTATAAACACGGGAAAAAATGCGCTACTTTACAGGCATACTATAGACACCCCCAGGTGCTCCCGAAAAAACGTCTGTTTTGAAAACTTTTTCTTGCATTGATACATGTCCCCTGGGGCAGAACCCAGGTCCCCAAACACATTTTATGACAATAACTTGCATATTAACCTTTAAAAATAGCACTTTATATTTCTCCCATAGACTTTTGCGGCTTTTCGAATTTGCCGCGAACACCCCAAATTGTTCGCTGTTCGGCAAACGGGCAAACAGCCAATGTTCGAGTCGAACTTATGTTTGACTCGAACAGATAGCCCATCCCTACTCAAGTGTGCAAGTGTCATTAGTGTAATGGAGTCAGACACAGATTACAAGGAGTTAACAGTGCAGTTACAGCTCACTTGTAAGCTTGCGAGATCTGCCTTAATGTTGACTATCACGTGACCACAGCTCCCTGCCTTGGTTGTAAGCATTCGTGAGTGCAGTTCCACTTGTCCCCACAGGGTTCCTAAGGGACAGGCAGGCACAAGTTTCAGTATAGTTATTCATAGTTCATTGGTTACCTAGATTTGGTCTTATTGCAATTTGAGACACCTCAGGTATTCCCTTTTATCCATGTTGTTCCCAGGCCGGATGTGTAGGAACTTGTTTGGGGACGCTGGATGCCAGATATGCATGAATCTAAATGTAACTTTCTGACCTCCACCCCTCATTTGAAATACTACTAGGTGCTCTGCCCTTCTCACAATGGGCACCCATCTGTTCCTCCTTCCTCTTTCTTGGAGTGCAAAAGACAGTATGATTGGAGGTTTGGGTAAGTACAAATAGGACCTTATGCCTCGTACACACTACCGGTTTTCCCGTTGGGAAAACTGCCATGACAGCTTTTGGCCGGGAAAACCAGACGTGTGTATGCTCCATCGCAGTTTTCCCGACAGGAAAACTGCGGGGAAAAAAAAAGAGAATCAGCTCTCTTTTTTCCCGTCAGGAAAAAATCCTGCCTAGGAAACCGGTCGTCTGTATGCTTTCCCGAGGGGAAAAAACTGTGCATGCTCGGAAACAATTCTACGCATGCGCGGAAGCATAGAACGTCATTTTATCGACTCGTAGTAGTCTTTGACGTCACCGCGTTCTTGGCAGTCAAAAGTTCAGCGGTCTTTTGTGTATGCAAGGCAGGCTTGAGAGGAATCCCATCGGGAAAAGCGTTGTTTTTTTTCCTGCCGGGAAAACCGGTCGTGTGTACGAGGCATCACTCCTCATTTCCCTGAGCTATTCCAGAAAGTAATCTGGTGTCTTTTAATGCTCAGAAGATTGTTACCTCTGACCAGAGTCAGGTAAGCAGTTAAAAAATGCCAGTGAGTTATAATTGACTTTTACTTGTCTGATGTTGTTTATGGCTTTAGAGTTGTTTTATTACAGGATGATTCTAATTTAAAAAAAAAAACTGAGTTTATAACCACTTACAAAGTATTCTTTGGTTACAAAACCTTTTTTGTATGAAGGATCTCTCCTTCATACATAAGGACTTTGTGTCCCTCCTGTATTGGCAGTGAGGTATTTAAGAAAAATATCTGCTGTTACAGATGTGAAAGCTACTTTTCAAGGATACTTTTAAAGATTTACATGATTCACTCTTCTTGCAGTGTCAGCAGGCCCCAACTATGGATCTTTTCCCATCAGAGTTCAACCCCTATGATTAACCAGCCTGTTTTCATCAGAGGTAGAATTCGATTCTATAAAGATTTTGTGGCATACTGTTAGATTGTGAAGCAGTCAACCTAGATTAAATCAAGACAAAGTCGCTGAAAAAAAAAAAAGAAAGTCTTTTGGCCCAAAAGGAATTTTCACTAGGAAACAGGCAACAGTCTGCCTAGATTGGGGGCTCTGCCACTTTCTGTTGCGAGCTCTTTCTTTCTATTTATCAACAGCCCCAAAAGTTTTTAGCATGGTGGTTATGGTGGAAGTGGCAGTGGTAAAGAAATTAATAGTAATAACTACCTATATAAACAACATCCAGCTATTTGAATAATATGGGTTGGTCTTTTTGTCCCACATCTACAGGTATAAATCCATCCTCTACAATCTTTTAAAGACTAATTAACTTGCACAAATATTTCCAAAAGAAAGTGTTTTTGGTTGTAACTCTGGATTATTACAATCAGCTACTGCTGTGACTGCCAGCGGAGAAACAGGAGAGGGTCAGACATAGGATAAACAAGTTCCAGATGGCAAGTGATTCTTCTTGTACAGAGAAGTGATGGCTTTGACCTTTTTCTCTACTGTTATCCAGCAATAAGTTGAGCCCAATAACATGTACTCTTCGGTTAGAAATCTTGCTTCAGTGGGATGACCGTTTCCTATCTCTAGATCACACATCTTTTTTTTGTTTTTGTTTTAATCATGTCTTAAAATCTCTATATTGATGGAAGGGGTAGAAGATCCGGCAGCAAGGGGTCATTTACCTTGTGATTGTGGCAGACATATTTTTCTGGGGTTTCTGAACCCCAATAGAAACACCATTTATGTCTATAGCTACCAACTGTCTGCAGACTCTCAGGTAGATAGGAGACCCCTGAACAGCAAGAACATAACAATCTGATCTATCTAACCTTACCCCTTTTCTTCACTCCTGAGCTTACATCTACCTTGGTTATGCCTGCAACCTCACATTCAACCACAGACATGGAAAAGGAAACCCCTAAACCAGAGCAGTCCAAGATTCTGAACTCCTGCTCCATACAGAAATACCTGGCCTCATGCCGCGTACACACGACCGTTTTTAATGTAATTGAAAAAAACGTTGTTTTTCTCGATGTGATTCTTCTCAAGCCTGCCTTGCCTACACACGATCATGAAAAAAAATGCTAGAGCAAAGAGCGGTGACGTACGAAATGTACGACGGCACTATAAAGGGGAAGTTCCATTCGGATGGCGCCACCCTTTGGGCTGCTTTTGCTGATCCTTGTGTTAGTAAAGTTTGGTGAGAGACGATTTACGCTTTTCAGCCTCGTGCTCTTCAGTCCGTTACAGCGTGACGAATGTGCTATCTCCATTACGAACGCTAGTTTTACCAGAACGAGCGCTCCCGTTTCATCACTTGCTTCTGAGCATGCACGTTTTTTTTTAAACGTCATTAAAGCCTACACACGGCCATTTTTCATGACGAGAAAAACAACGACATGAAAAATGACGAGGAAAATTAGAGCATGTTCCAAATTTTTCATGGCCATTTTTCACGTTGTGAAAAATGCTCTGAAGCCCACACACGATCGTTTTTAATGACCATTTAAAAAAATGACATTTTTCTCGTCATGAAAAAGGGTCGTGTGTATGCGGCATCAGAGTTGCCTTCACAGAACCATAAGGACTCCAGTAACCATGGCCTACCTGGGATTTGACTTAATGCACACAGTGCTTTCACTCTCATTTCCTGGCATTGGCGGCTTGCTCTGCAGACTCAAACCAGATGTTGGAGATATCTATATCTACCTTTTGAGAAGTCTCTGCCTAATAAATCAGAATAAGCATTAACACTAAAAAGCACTAATATGACGACTGAGCATTCACACAGTTTGAGGCAAGTGGAGAGCACAGAGAATAGTTTTGAATCCCATACTAAAGCTACTGCTGAACTCTGGAAATCTAACTAGATCACTATCAGACTGGCTTTCTGGGTAAGATTTAGGACAAGGGGAATAGAAATTGGTAAACAACCTAAGCATATGTGGCTTTCCTGAGGCCACCCATATCCTGGTGTATATGGTCCAGGTAGTCTATTTTAATACATTTGTTGAATAGTCTCCCACTTCTCCTTTATGATTTGACAGGGTACATTATGCCCTGCATCCTTACGGAGCAACAGGGGATCATTTGTGAAATTTTATCATCCTCCTTACTATGAAGAAAAAGCTCCCATTAACTAGACTAATTATACTCAATACTCACCGGTAATGGAGTTCGACAGGGCAAAATTACAAATATTCCCGGACCTGGCTTCCGAAACCCGTTTTGGAGCTTATGCATGCAAATGATATCCGGTATAGATTGGGCATCCCAGCTTGTGTTGTTAGGAGAGGAAACATTGGTCTACTGTGCTGAGAATACCTGAGAATCATAAGGATTTTCCTGCAAAGCTTGACATCATCCCACCTGTATTACCTGATTGGTCAGACCAGGTTCCCCAGTGATCAATTCTTCCCTAGCCTCTGAGACTGAGCCCTAAACCCAAACACTTTGAAACCTTTTCATTTTGAGGACATCTTCAATTGGGTAAAATGTTTTCTTCTTCTTGCCATAAGTACAAGAACGTTAATAGTATTAGGTATTTGGCATAAGAATTGTATTAATGAACCCTTCCTTTCAGTTATATTTCTTTATTCCACCTTTCTTATCCACTGCTAACATGTACAAAGCTTTGTAATTGATATGTTACCTTTTTAAGGGCCTGTTTCCACAGTTGTGCCTATTAAAACATGTATTTTTCAAAGTTCAAATACTGGAACATCTCCTTGTCAGCTCAGTTAATTTTGACCCCTTGCATCTTATATAATGATGCCTTTAATGCTTTATATGATCTATTCCATCATACAGGTAGGGTTCTTTATTGTTTTAGTTCACTTTCCATATACTCAGGAATGCAGAAATCTGCATGGGTGGCATGCCTAGGAATATTGCCTTGTGAGTGCACGTTCACCCCTACCTCTGAAGACACACTGATTGCATCTTACATAAGCTGCAATGATCATCCAATAGGCAAGGCTTCTCATGAGTGCCCCCAAGGGTGCAACACTCTGGTGAGAGGGATTATACTCCAATATTCAATTTTTTATGGTTCTTATGCAATGATTGACCTAATACTTTTGGACCATAGTTACATAGTTGTTGTGCAACAATGTTTATTAATTTTCAAGTATTGCAACAGAGATATAGAATTCAACATATACAAAATAACACAACAGGTGCAAAAGGAGAAAAATATCTGAGGCAGATGCATAGTAACATTTTCATCAGGTCAAGAGAATTGGTACATACAGTAGCTTTGCCAGCTGTACAGGATTACAAACAGGCTCCAGGGCTGTCAAAACAGAAGACAGGCTAGTTGGAGAAGATAATGGCCTTGACTAGGTGGACAAAAAAAGGAAAGCCCAAGGGAAAACCCAGGGTGAAAGGAGAGAAGGGAAAAAATAGAAAGCTTCCACGGAAGGCTTCAGAGGGCAATAAAGAAAGGGGAGGGGGTACGAGAAAGGATTTGCTTGGGAAATAGCAAGGGAGACAGGGAGAGGTTTCCACACAGTGCAGACCATAGCGCAGAACAGAGACAAGCCATTCAGTCAATCAAATGGAGAATAAGGAGCGGTCCAAGTTAAGATGATAATTGTAGTCTGAACGACCCTGAATGTGGTGACAGAGCTATAAGGCTCTAAGAAGGCATTGAACGGTATTACAGGTATGGTATTGAACACCTTACAGACGTTGATAACAACATGGTGAGGTTGGAGCGGGCTTCAGTAAGATTGATTACCTGCACCGCCCTGCAGACATTGTCACCTGCACCCCGAAGGGAGACAAATCCTACTTGTTCCTTATGGATCAGCTGTCCTACAAAAGAGTTCAATCTTGTTGCAAGAATCTTGACCAGGATCTTAACATCAATATTCAATAACAAAATGGGGCAGTAATTGGACCAGGTGTGAGGCTCAGTATCAGGTTTTGGAATTATAACATCCATCAGCTTCAAAGACAACAACGAAAGAGGCTGCCCAGATTTTAGATAGTTATACAGTATAAAGATTGCAAATGGGGACTAAGAAGGTATGAAAATTTTCTTTAAAAAAGGGCCTTAAAGCCTTCAGGGCCCAGTTTCTTACTGACCTTGAAACGCGTTTTGCTGTCTCAATTTCCCATGTGGAGATGTCCGCTTCCATAAAATCCTGGCGATCAGACAGAGTGGAGGGCAGGTGAAGATCATGGAAAAAAGCACTTGCACAAGCCTCTAAAAGAGGCTTAGTAGTGGAGTATAGACGTGATAGATGGTGACATAATTTGGCCAGGAACTCTAGAGGGTTGCTCGATGGGATGTGGTGATTCAATCGGACTGCTATGGGCTTGTGCCTTGGGGTGAAACAATGCAAGTGTCTAGCTCCCGTAGGGCACGACTCATTGCTGTGGGAATATACTGATATTCTAAATATTCTGATTGGACCAGTGTAAGCTGTTTTTTGGAAACATCTGTGAGGCATAAGTTCAACTTCATAACCCAGTTGTGATTTTGTCTCTGGGGTGGGATGTTGTTTGTGAGCCTGGGAGGCTGTCACGAGGCCTGACTCCAACTGGAGCCTATGAGCCTCCCACTCACAACTTCTCCAGGAGGCAAGTTGAAGAAGGTGACACCGTCTTGTAGACTTCCAAAAATGTGTCAGGGGAGATTACATAGTTACATAGTTAGTCTGGCTATATAAAAAGACACAAGTTCATCTAGTTCAACCAACAGGTGTGACTGAGCGTTATTATGGAAATATTCCATGGAGACCATGTGCAATCAATTGAGCATGCCCGAGTGTGACTGGAGAGAATCCAGGTCGAAGGCTAGGATTTTTTCAGAAATGACCAGCAAGTAATAACTGGGTTGTGATCCGACCAGGACACAGCAGAGATAGACACTGTAAGCAAATTTGGGAGAAAAGCCCTGCGGATCCATACATGGATCAATAGTAAATGAGACAACGTGCAAGGGGTTTGACCCAGCAAGCGAGACTACATGGAGTGAACAAGGGGGAGATTAAGGAGCAATAGGGTCTCAGACAGCAAATGGTAGAGCGTAACCCCTGGAGGCTATGAAATGGCATATCTGCTGGACAGGAGAGCCCCGCAGACCCCCTAAAAGAGGAGTAAATTATACAGATTGAGGACAGAATGCCCCCTTGAGCACATCACTCGCAGCTGAATACGACAAGTTAGGGACGTATTGCCCCAAGCTTAACCTGTAAGATAAAAGGGATGGGGCAGTAATGCCAGGATGGGAGAGAGGCAAAGGCCTAATCCCAGAGCACGCATGGTGAGGGGGAGGGGCAACTAAGTGTGAAGCAAATGAGTTAAAGCACAGGTTGGTGACCAGCAACTCAGCAAATGATGTAAAGGCGGGACATCAGAGCCATAAGGGCAAACATTGCAATAAGGAAACATGGAAGCAATAAGACAAAAGAAAACCGTATGAAGCAGACATCAAGCCATAGAGCACACGTAAACATCTGGGCCCCAGGCAGCGGCATAAGACATCGAAACAGTCAACACAATAAACTAACGGGTCAAACACAGCAGTTAAGGCTATGTAGTGTGTCTGGGGGTGGGGGGCAAAAACAATAAAACTCAACCCACAAAAGGTAGGACAGACCCAGTAGATATTGGGAGGTGGCTGGATTCCTGAAAAGGAAAGCCCTGCTAATTCCCAAAAGGGAAGTAAAATGATATGGCAGGTAACCAAGGAGTCCACCCAAGGAAAACACCACACACACAAGCACAGATAGCAAATTAAACAGTGCAGGCATATACAGGGAAATTACAAAAGTGACACATGGCTTATCTCAGACAGCAGAACAAGTTCAACAAGTGAGGGTGTGCAGTGAAGCTGCAGGTGCCTTTAAGAAGAGCTTATTGTAAGGCAAATGTAGGAATGTCTTTTTGAAAAACACCATAGGAGGTGTTAACCCTGGAATGGCCATGTGGATCAAGGTCCTGGCTTCTGAGTTGGTATAGACCTTAGGGGAGCTGCCTTCTCACATGGAGCAGTGTGCCATCTTGAAAGAATCAGGACGGGGGCGCATGGCAGTGTTTGAAGAGGCTTTCTTCCGCAGCTAATCGCTCATTACAGACGAGTGGCATGAGCATGCTGGGATGTGATTGGCTTGGCTGTGTAGCCGGAAAAAGGCTTATTAATTTCAGGTTTGTGCCCTCAATGTGCGCTAAGACCTCAGAAAGCATCCATCTTGGATCATAGCGTGTGTGCAACTCCCCCCATAGTTACATGGTTGGTAAGGTTGAATAACGATACAGGTCCATCCAATTTAACCTGTGTATGTGTTCATACCACTATCATTTCCCATATGCCTGTATATTGCATTCACTAAAGTGTTTATTTAGTTTTTTTATTATTATTATATTGACACTCCCTGCTGATACTGCCAGCTGTGGGAGGGAGTTCCACATCCTTACCTGCAGCTTGGCATTTCATGCTATTTCTGAGTCTGTCATCTAACAGGACCCCCAGATCCTTTTCCATACTCGATTCACCATGTTGTGTGTGTCTTGAAAAAAGTACTGCATAAACTACTTTTTTCAGTGCAGTGGAATGGAATCTTCTTCCTTGTATCACGCTGTGGCCTATAGAACTTAAAGAAATGTCTTTGTGTGACATTTCAATAAAGTTTGTTTAAAAAAAAAAGTGAACAGTGTGATGTACTGCAATTGGCACATCGGCACCGCTGTCACCCCACCCCCCCCAGATCCTAAAAGTTTTTATATGTTTCTGTTTTTATCATTTCTTTTTTCACATTTATGAATGGATTTGTGATTGTTATACATTTCTAGATGTTTTCTACATTCTTATGAATGCCCTAGTTTACCTTTAAACCCATTCATACATAATTAATGGGTGTGAAGATATTCAAAGCCATTCATACCCTCAGCGGCTGCCGTCAGATCTGGGCCAATCTGGGGACAATGCTGCCAGCTTCTAAATACAGGTGCACTGTCAGATCGGGACTTTGCAGGCTTTGCTTATCCATCCCCTACCAGCAATTTTGTCTGCAAGCATAGGGAGAAGGTGGCCAGGGGGTGTAAGATGACAGAAGAATGATGCAGGTAAAGGGCAGGTAAACCAACCCTGCAAAGTCATGAACTGACAGCGCTCCTGTATTCAGAAGCTGGCAGCTGTGTTTACAGGATACTGAAGTGCTGCACTGACAGGAGGGAGAAGAGAACTTTGCCCAGCCCCTTCTGGCTCTTTCCACGACTCCCGGCTCTCTTCTAGACACTTGTAGCACTCGGCTGTGTGGGCTTTGTACTTTCACCCCTCCTTCTTCTTGCCAGTGCAGCGCTCTTGTATATCTGTCAACACTCCTGATGTCTTGGTAATAAAGGAGTGCTGCACTGGCAGGAAAGTCTAGGGGGAACCCTCAAGGGCCACGGACAGCCTCCCCAGCACTTCCTCTCCATCTTCCATCTGACTGCCCCTGCTGACATGGCCCATGCCTATTTATAAGGCGTCCTTCCCCCTTCCAGCCCCTTATGGTGGGGATTGGTCGAGGACCTCATAAATATGCATGGCAGCCCCTCCTTACTCCCACCCTCTAGCACTGGAAGCTTCTACCAATTTCCAGACAAGGGGGAAGTTTCAGAGAGAGCTGCCAGATGACTCATCTAGCCCCTGAGTTGCTAAACCCTGACTAAACCCTGACCCAGATTCACAACTCAGGCCTGGCTCTCAGCCAAGCCAAATTTTCCTACACTAACAACTACACTAACATTACTTCTAGCACACACTAGAGGGTGCTACATGTGTAATGTAAAAAATGTTTAACTGCAACTGAGCTGTATGTGGGGAAAAGAGGAGGGGGGCCGCTGCTATTAAAACAATGCATCTCCTATTGAAGCAGCGCAAGCTCCGAGCCATCTGGCACTGACAGGCGCAAAGGGATGAATAAGCTCAGACTAGATGGCAATTCGACCTGTCAGTGGAAGAGTGCGTGCGCCATGTTGCCAAAGATGCCAGGTTTAGAAATGGGGCAACCTGCACACTTACACAGAGGTGTCAATAATGGGCTTGTACCCGGCAATGCCCAATAAATAAATAAATAATAATAATAGTGAGATGAAGTATGTAAATACAGCAAAACAAAATTACACGTAAACGAATAAAAAATAATAAAAAATAAAAGCATTATGGGAACGTAAGTGCAATGTGGGAACAGTGTGATTGTTGATCAATACATAATATTGAAGTATAAACAAATACTGTATATAGATATTTGTGTAAATATATTAAAAACAATGTTAGGAGAAAATTTTTAGTTATTAACTGCTAAAACTCATAAGGAACATAATCGGAAAACCTCAGATGAGAAAATACTAGAAGGGTTGACAAGTCCCACACTTCAATGGACATTATCTAAAACAAATTATAAAACAGATCAGAAGGTGTGCAAATGGCTTAACCCGCCTGTAAAAAACATATAGAGCAACAAATGATAGACTGGATTGTTGAAAATGGTATAAGGGGTATTGGAGTAACTATAAGATAGTTTCAGATAACAGATACAGATAATTACAGTGATGAGTAAGCACGTCTGTGTGAAACGCATCCACTGAGCACCTTTTTTGGATTGATGTTTGTCATGTTCGCTTGATTTTATGGACTTTCAATGAATTATTTAGATTTTTCTTCTGGATGTGCTGCCATTCTTCTTTGTTTCCATTGAATTTCCCTGGCTGTGAACCAGGCAGGCACCCAGGTCTCTTCAGCAGCTCATCAGATCCTTACAGGTGGCTTTGATCGGTGTGTTCCCAGCTCTTTTTCTCAACTACAAGAAAGTACTATGCTAAGTTTAACCACTTCCATACAGGGCATTTTCTTCCCCTTCCTGCCCAGGCCAATTTTCAGCTTTCAGCACTGTCACGCTTTGAATGACAATTGCATGATCGTGCGACGTGGCTCCCAAACAAAATTGACGTCCTTTTTTTCTCACAAATAAAGCTTTCTTTTGGTGGTATTTGATCATCTCTGCGGTTTTTATTTTTTGCGCTATAAACAAAAAAAGACTGATAATTTTGAAAAAAAAAACAATATTTTTTACTTTTTGCTATAATAAATATCCCAATTTAATTTATTTTTTATTTTTTCTCAGTTTAGGCCGATACGTATTCTTCTACATATTTTTGGTAAAAAAAAATCGCAATAAGCATTTATTGATTGGTTTGTGCAAAAGTAATAGCGCCTACAAAATAGGGAAGAGTTTAATGACATTTATTTTTATTATTTATTTTTTACTAGTAAAGGCGGCGATCTGCGATTTTTGTCAGGACTGTGATTGTGCGGCGGACAGATCGGACACTTTTGACACTATTTTGGGACCATTCACATTTATACAGCGAACATTGATATAAATATGCACTGATTACTGTATAAATGTGACTGGCAGGGAAGGGGTTAACACTAGGGGGCGATCAAGGGGTTAAGGTGTTCCCTAGGGAGTGATTCTTACTGTGGGGGGAGGGGACTGACTGGGGGAGGTGACCGATGGTGTGTCCCTATGTACAAGGGACACACCATCGGTCTCCTCTCCCTGACAGGACGTGGATCTCTGTGTTTACACACAGAGATCCACGTCCCTGGCTCTGCGACAAGCAATCGCGGGTGTCTGGCGTGTATCGCGGCCGCCGGGCACATGCATCGGGTCCTCAGTGATGTGTCGAGCGCGTGCCGCCGGCGGCGCACTCATGCGCTCCACACTGCGGGAATCCCAGGACGTCATATGATGGCTGCCCGGAGGGACGAAAGGTTCCTGCGGCTGTCATTTGACTATGGGCCAGGCGGGAAGCGGTTAAAAATCCAGTATGTTTCTCTGGCACATAGGGTTTTGAATCATTCGCCTTATGACGAGGGGGCTTTATTAGACTCGATCACATGGACTGTGAGGCAGCTGGGATCCTTCCCATGATGTAAGAGGCAGTGTCTTGATAGACAGAATTCGAGTAAGCCTTTACATTTCTGCGATGCTCTCCAATCCTTGCTCAGAGCGATCTTACCCAGGTATTGCATACCACAGCAACAGTGGATGTAATATACAACAAAGGAAGTGGAGAAAGTAAAGAACTCTTCGATGTGGTAAATATGGCCCTTGTAGTCTCTAAAGGATTGCTGCCTATGAGGGACGAAGGTGCAGGAAAGGCAATTTTGTTTTTCAACAATGCGAGAAATGTTGAGAAACTGCAAATTATAACTGTTTGCGCCAGTAACAACTTACTCAGCAATGTAGTTTTTCATGTTTTTGGACTCCCTAAAGACAATTTTTGGGCGGTCAGATAATATTGGACTCAGTTTAGGGTCACTATGGGATGTTCCAATGTTTGAAAAAAATCTTTTTGATGGATACAGTAAGTACTGTGTATTGAAAATGGGCCCTGTGGATCGGCTTGTTGTAGCAATATTCTCCTGGGTGGTAATGATGGAAGTTGAGGAGTTATGATAATAAGATGCTAGATATCTGCCAGACGCTGCGTCGCTTGATTCCTGTCTGTAGCCTTTCTGTAGAAATCTTTGTTGAAGAACACTACCCTGGGATATGTAATTTTCTCTTAGGGTACAATTTCTTTGCAATCTGCAAAATTGAATGACTGGAATGTTACATTTCCAGGCTGGATGGTAGCAGCTCTTCTGATGCAGATATGAATTGCCAGCTGTTGGTTTAAAATGAATCTTAGAACAGATAAGGCCGGAGGCATTGTGAAAAAGGTCCACATCCAAGAATGTTAGTACTTCCTTATTGACCACTGAATAGTATGCCAAATGGGTTGGTATTGCAGTAATCAATGAACCTCTGTAATGGCTCTTTATCCCCTTGCCAGATAATAATGATATCATCACCGTATCGCCAGTATATGATGATATGCTCTGTGTAATAAAAGTATTCAGCGCTGAAAAATAAATAAATCAAAAAAACAAAAAAAGAAGAAAATTGCAAGCCAGCACTCAGGGTAAATTCATAAATATTCCCTCAAAGGAGCATAATAATAAAAAATCAGAGCAGCGCAAAAAACAATCAATAATAAAAGTCCATGTAGTGAAAAAGGTCCATAAATAGGTGAAAGATGACAAAAACACAATTCACAGCATGCGATGTGGAAAACAGCAGCTGACCAGAAAGATCCCTCCACCGCACACAGAATGGCCTCTCACCTCAAAGATTCGACCTACAAGAGGTCACAAAGCATGGGATAGTAATGATGACATCCAATCAATGAACCTCCAATCCACACACCTCAGATTGCCAATAGGTAAAGAACAGCAAAAAACTGAATCCTGAACTTGCTCCACCGTGCTCCAGCGTATATATGTAAACAAAGAAGAGACTTCATAGTGCTCTCTTACTGTCCTCCATCCATAATTCCAAATGTATCTATTGCTTCTGTCTTACGTCCTTACAGACTGTGGGTCATGACACAGGAAGGAGTGGAGGGGTTGTTTGACCAGATGTAAAGGTCTTCCCAATACCCCATGAAAAAATTTGCTTAACTAGGGCAAAACTTGCCCCCCATGGCAGTGCCGACCTTTTGAAGAAAAAAGTCTCCAAGGATTGAAAATAGTTATGCTGAAGAGAAAAGCGTGTGGCCTCAAGAATGAAATAGGCTTGTCTACTGTTGAACAAGTATGTGGCCTGTCTCTTTTACATAAGCCAGTAAAGACTTGTCCAGTGGCTGTTTTTTTTAATTTTCTATTAAAATTACTTTCCTATTCTAGCGCCAGCAATTTCCTACTACATAAGTAAGGTGGCTTCATATTCTGGGCTAGGGATGAGCTTCGAGTTCGACTCGAACATCGGCCGTTCGATCGTTCGTCTAATTACGAACTTTATGGGCCATTCGTGCCAAATTCGAGTGGCGCGTCACGGCCCATAATTCACTGCGGCATCGCAGTGCATTGCTGGCTGATGATTGGCCAAGCATGCACTATGACCCGCATGCTTTGGCAAATCACAGCGCCGTCACCACAGAGAGCCATAATTGGCCAAAGGCAGGGTGCCTTTGGCCAATCATGGCTCAGGGGAGTAGGTACACGCCCCACACTATATAAGGCCACCTGCGTGTCGGCCTTGTGTAGTGTGTCCACACATTATTCATACATCCTAATTATCAACCATGCATTTACCACACAGAATTTATATATAAAAGTGTTCCCATATTATAAAAGTATAAAAAGTGTCCTCATATTAAAAACTAAACAAGACAATAAAATAAGACTATGTGACCTCCTTTCATTTTATTCCTGCATTGATAGCCTTAACAGCCCTGGGGAAGAAGCTCTCTTTAAATCTTTTTGTCCTTGTTTTAATCACCCTAAAACGTTTCCCAGATGGCAATAATTCAAATAAATGACAACCAGGATGAGTCGGGTCTCTCACTATTTTTTCTGATCTACAAAGGCAACGAGTCTCAGATATTTCATCTAGAGAAACAAGTTCACACCCTACAATTTTCTGCGATGTTCGAACCACTCTCTTTAGAGCATTTTTATCTGCCTGCGTACAACTAGGGTACCACACTAGAATACAATACGTTAATATACTCTCAATGGCAGAGCGATAGAAGGTCTCTAGTACCTTCCTTCCCAAGCCATTCTTCCT
Organism: Rana muscosa; assembly: GCA_029206835.1. NCBI lineage: Eukaryota > Metazoa > Chordata > Amphibia > Anura > Ranidae > Rana > Rana muscosa. Next base: position 688,566,317 of record CM055116.1, on the reverse strand, counting down.
AAGGAGTCGCAAAAAATATAAATGCTGTTGCGATTTCTTAATAATGGCTTTAACGTTGATTGTCCACGATAAGTTTTCAGAAATGCATGTTCCCAAAAACTTAAAGGTAGAGACCCGCTCCACGCACACGCCTTTAATAAAAAGCGGTGCTGGTTCAGGCCTGTTCCTTCTGAAATCTACAATCAGTTCCCTTGTTTTCCCTGTGTTTAGGATCAGGTTATTTGCTGTACACCATTCCACTATCCTATCAACCTCTCTCCTGTATTGCTCCTCATCGTCTTCAGTGATACAACCGATTACGGTAGTGTCATCCGCAAACTTAACTATACTATTGGTCTCATAATAGGGGGTGCAGTCATATGTGTACAGTGCATAGAGAAAGGGACTTAAAACACAACCCTGTGGTGCTCCTGTGGTGCTCCAGTACTTATTTCTCGCTTGGAAGAAACAAACTTATCCAATTTGACCACCTGTGAGCGATGGACCAAAAAATCCCTTATCCAAAAACAAATAAAGGGCGGCAGGTCCAATTTTTGCATTTTTTCAAACAACCGAATTGGAATGATGGTATTAAAGGCAGAGCTGTAATCTATAAACAACATCCTTATGTAGTTTCCTGAATGCTCCAGATGTCCTAGTGCCCCGTGCAGCGCTAAAGCTATTGCATCTTTTGTGCTTCTATCTTTTTACTAGTAATGGCGGCAATCAGTGACTCTCTGCCCGTTGCCGTCGCTGCCCGCCTCACAGCGTGTCAAGTCTTAATGCCCCGTACTCACGGTCGGGATTCCCGACAGAAAAAGTCAGATGGGAGCTTTTGGTCGGGAATTCCGAACGTGTGTATGCTCTACTGTACTTTTTCTGTCAGGAATTCCGACAGAAATAGATTGAGAGCAGGTTCTCAATTTTCCCGTTGGAATTTCCGACTGCCTTTTTCCCGTCGGAAATCCCGACCGTGTGTATGGGGCATTACTCTCCGGGGGCCCCGGCTACTACTGGGTGGGGAGTGGGGGAAGATCACTTCACCAGGTAAGGCAAGGAGATAAGCAGGCAGGCGGCTGGCCGGGACTTGAGCCAAGGCAGAAGAACATGCGAGTGGAGCTGAATGGGCATGCACCCGAAACTGAAGAAATATTCCCTCCGCTCCGACCAGCACATGATCATCAGAAAGTATCGTCAAATGTGACATCATCAGGGGCACCTGACGATACGGCGTAGGGTGACACGCACATGCATTGCGCACGCGCGAATCAGCCTTTGACAGAAACTCTGAGCTTTTTTATTTCCTTGCAAGGATTTTCTCGTTTTAGCATTATTTTTATACCTATGTGAGAGCTGTTTTCTCTCCTGTTCATTTCTAATAAAACTTCCCTGATGAATGCTACACTATGGAAAGTTTTTCTTTCTTCTCTTTGGACATCGTTTTAACTGCTGAGGATTATTCACTCTGATCAATCAAGAGTGTTTTTCATCTCCGATTTGGATCAGCTGTGCAGACACGTCTCTGGAGACTCGCCTATTGTGGATGAAGTGTCTTCACTGGAATTTCTCTGCCTTCCATGGAGTGAACATCGCTCTACTAAGCTTGTTTTGACCCCCCTGAGAAGGGCGGTCGCAGGCTGTTTGGTAAGCCTTCATTTCTCACTTTGGTGGCGGGATCTTCACTTATTGTTGGAATAGCACTTACCAGCTTCATCGGATATCTTCTCTGTGGAACTCTTATCATCAATATAGAGGAAATCCTCTACACATTTATTTGATAATCTTCTTTCTTCACGGGCACTTATGAACTTGATTGGTTTATTTGCATTGTTTTATTAGTGTTTTTGATACTTTTTTCACGTATTTAATTTTAACTGTATAGATATATACAGTTCTTTCCAGCGCTACACTATTTTTGTATACTCCTTTAAGTTAGTGCATTGTTGCTTCGCTTACCTTTGCCTTTGATTTACCTTCTAAATGTTTTTTTTCTTTGTCTGAATTTCTCACTTCCTGTTTCTCCTCACTAAACTTCACACCATTATCCGAGTGGTGTTGAGTCAGCCAGAACAGCTTACTGAACAGCTTACTGAGGAGGAACAGGAAGTGAGAAATTCAGACAAAGAAAACAAAGAAAAAAAACACTTAGAAGGAAAATCTAAGGAAAAGGTAAGTGAACCAACAATGCACTAGCTTAAAAGAACCTATTTAGAAAATAAAAAACAAACCTTTACAACCCCTTTAACTACTCTCCCTGGGATTCCGTCTGGACCTGATGATTTCCTTGCATTTATAGCCTTAAATGCCTGCCTCACCTCATATTCCTGTATAGTGAATGTACCGTTTCCTGGACCTAAAGGACACCCTATATCCTGGTTTGGTAACACAACCTCAAACCGTGTGAAGAACCTATTTAATTCTTCAACCAGTGAAGCACTAGAATTCCCTTCCATTTTTTTTGTTCCTCTATGTTGTGTCAAGTACTGTATACCCCTCCAGCCCTCCCTCGCATCGTTTCCATTAAAATAGTCCTCAATTTTCTTTTTATAGGCTAATTTTGCTTCTTTTATGCCTCTTTTCAGATTAGCTCTCGCAATACTATACATTGCTTTATCTCCGACCCTGAATGCTCTATTCCTTTCTCCAAGAAAACTCTTTATTTCCTTGGTCATCCAGGGTTTCTGATTTGAAAAAACCCGAATGCGTTTATCCTCAGTAATATTGTCCACACAAGTTTTTATATAGTCCAGAACTGTTTTTGTATACAGATCAAAATCCTCTTGCTCAAATATCTCCCAATTTGTTCTTTCTAAACAATCCTGTAGCTGTGAGAGAGAGCCCTCTGGCCAAATTCTGTGTATTTTCCACTCTATAGCTTTTTTCTGCCTGATAGGAATATATGCTGGAATAAGAAATAAAGAAAGGTGGTCTGACTGACCCAGATGGGATAGTGGAATGGCTCTGTAGGCCTGCTTAATATTGGAATACACCATATCCAATGTATTTTCACCTCTAGTAGCGCATTTTACAAACTGATGTAGTTTTGGCTGCGCAGCCCTCAAATTCGCTTTTCGCACGTTCATACTTGCCTATAAGATTTGACAAAATATCCAGAACCACTGCAGTATCCGCATCTGGCGGTATATATACCGCAATAATGATCACCACTGTAAATTCTCTGGGTAAATAAAAAGGTCTACACTTCACCAGCATAAATTCCAAATCTGGCGAACAATAAGTGTCCTCAAGTTTACTATCAGAGCACCACTCATTTAAAACATAAATACAAAGGCCACCTCCTTTGCTCTTCCCTGAATTGCTATTTATATCCTGGCGATAGAAAGTGCGACCAGATATGTGCATAATAGTGTCCGGTACAAGAGGATGAAGCCACGTTTCAGTTATTATCAACAGACAGCACTCTTTAACCAAATTGCATGTAGCGATCTGCAACTGCAACTCATCCATTTTAGGTATTATGGATCTAGCATTGGTTAGAAAGAGACTGTGCAGTGGGGGTCTGTGGGCCTGCCTTCTCAACCTTGTCAGTGTACCTGCCAGACAGCCTCGCTTCTGCTTCCTCTCCTTTCGTCTCCTACGCCTTTTACCAAATGTGCTAATTAAAGGGATCCCAATATACTGGACTAGATTCTTTTGGATATCATAACCCCCCAGGGGTACATTCCCAACTAGTGCATTATACTGTAATCTAATGTCCAATAACTCCTTTCCACTATATAGCAGTTTAGCATCATCTACCCTGAGTGTCGCAGGAACTAATCCAAAAAATAACACATTCAAAAAAAGTACCATAAGCAACCACAACCCTCTATCCTTCCCAAAAAACATGTTGTCCCAATTTATAATTTAAACAGTCAGGAGTTCTGCAATACACGTTGTGGCCGTTTACCACATAGACAATCCAATCCAGGACCTATGTTGTAATACCTGATGTAGGCTCAGTCAATAATCAGTTGGTTTAAATGCAGATTTCCTCATCCTTAGCCAATGGAACTAATTGTTTATCACTGTTATTTGCCTACTCAGATAAGCTTAGTTAAAATAGATGTTAGTTCAATTTACCAACAGCACTTTAGCAAGATGACAATTTAACATTTTGATCCTTTTCTAATGCCTTCTACAGCCTTCAATCCCACACAGCAAGCATAGAAAAAAAGCAGATGTAGTCAGATTTAGGAGCGATCTCCCAGCAATCAGCAGCAATGATCACTGATTACTACCTCCATCACAATGGTCTGAAATCTCCCACTCTGTGTAATCACTATATCCTTATGCTGTGAAGATGGTTCACTATTTCCTTATGCTGTGAAGATGGTTCATGATATATTTACACACATTCAGCTGGTTCTGCCACACTCCTTGTTTCTCCTCTGATCTCTGTGACCTCTCCTCTCCAGACAAATCTGGGTTGCAAGCTCCAGGCACACTACACACCGTTTGCCTTGATGATATTAGGAGAAAGACTGAACACAGGTGTCGGCACTTCACTATATCAAAGAAGTAGTCTTTACACAGTTCCAGCACGCTCCCTGTCTCACTCTCACAGGCTTCAGTTTCAGGCTTGTCTCACGCACAACTTCAGCTCCTCAGGACTGACTCTCATAGCTCTCACAGCCTCTCACACCCTCATTGGAGTAGCCACACCAGCCGCTGTGACTCTGCGCGCCGCAGAGCAGGCAGGCGAGTCAGTTAGCTGCAGTTACAGTGTATGCAGTATATATATATGCATCCCAGGTGTTGTATATATATATATATACACTGTATTCAGTTTAGCTAGATTCGTTCCTGTTATTCTCTTCCTAATATACTGACAGGCAGGCAGTTGATTGTGGTAGCTGCAGTATTTTCAGTCAGTGTACTGTATCCTGTGCACAGTGTGCAACTAAAGCTAACTGCAGATAATTGCTGGTGTTCTCTTCCTAATAATACCACAGGCAGGCAGCTGAAGTATTTTCAGTCAGTGTACTGTATCCTGTGCACAGTGTGCAACTAAAGCTAACTGCAGACAATTGCTGGTGTTCTCTTCCTAATAATACCACAGGCAGGCAGCTGCAGTATTTTCAGTCAGTGTACTGTATCCTGTGCACAGTGTGCAACTAAAGCTAACTGCAGACAATTGCTGGTGTTCTCTCCCTAATAATACCACAGGCAGGCAGCTGCAGTATTTTCAGTCAGTGTACTGTATCCTGTGCACAGTGTGCAACTAAAGCTAACTGCTGACAATTGCTGGTGTTCTCTTCCTAATAATACCACAGGCAGACAGCTGCAATATTTTCAGTCAGTGTACTGTATACTGGCCACAGTGTGCAGCTAAAGATAACTGCAGACAATTCCTTGTGTACCTACCTATTCCAATACATCAAATAAAGTATGTCTGGAAGGCCAAGAAGGAGAGGCAGACACACACAGGCCAATAAAAGAGGGCAAGCAGTCTCTGTGTCTAGAGGCAACAGTGCTGGTCATGGACACAGTGCATCCTCATCAGCACATGGCCGTGGGGCACGCCTGTCCTTTTTTTTGGCAGCTGGCCGTGTTGAGCTGCAACATGCTGAAGAGTTGGTAGAGTGGATGACCAAGCCGTCCTCATCCTCCTCATCCTCTATCACCCAGCCTCAGGGTACTTTGTCAGCCAAAGTGGCCTCTTCCCTCAGCTCAATGGCATCAGTCACTCCTTCCCTAGCCCCACCATGTCCTCCTGAGGAGTCCCCCGAAATGTTTGACCACAGTGTTGGGTACATGCTGCAGGAGGATGCGCAATGTTTTGAAGGCTCCAATGATGCTACCCAGCATGAGGAAGGCAGTAACGTGAGCCCAGAGAGAGGGGGTGCCCAAGAAGGACAGCAAACTGGAAGTCATGTTCCCCCAGCTGCAGCATACTGCCAGGTTTGCTCCAGTGATGAGGAGGGAGAGGATGATGAGGTCACTGACTCTACGTGAGTGCCTGATAGGAGAGAGGAGGAGGAGGAGGAGGAGGAGGAGGAGGCACATCTCCAATGAGGCAGGATGCCCTCCAGGGGCCAGCTTAAGGGCAGCACACCGACTGCATCACACCGCAGAGCTTCGCATTTGCAGGGCACTGCTGTCTCTGCGCGTTATTCCAAAAGTTCTTTGGTGTGGGCCTTTTTTGAGACGTGTGCAGCAGATCGCACCTTTGCTATTTGCAGCATATTACGAAACGACGTAGGGAGGAGTGGCGTGCTGACGTCACCAACATACCAAGAGTCCCGGAAGGAACGGGCTGTTTTTAGCCAGCCGGCTACAATTTTTTACCACACGCCTATTTACTTATGAAGAATTGTAAGTGTAATTTTATCTTTATTAAAATGTCATTTTAAACTGGATTACGCTATGGTGGCTTTCTTTTCCATTGGCATTGTGAAATCTGGGCTATATGGAGAGGACTGGCGTGTAACCTAGTGGAGGAGTTCAGATTGACAGATCCATCCAGAGATCCTGGCAGGGGATAACTGATCTCTGATGGGATCAGTTGTTCTGGTAAGCGGCAGCAAACACTAATGGTGGTGGAGACTTTGTCTATCAGATTAACATCACTTTTTCATTGGGTGTTTGGAAGTTTGAAGTCACCAACAGTCATCCAGGAGACTCACATCTACATTATTTTGTTTTAATTTTTATTTAGGATTCAGTTATTTTGTTTATACTAACAGGACTTTTTGTATTCTATGTCATTGGTGAATCATTGGTCTGGCATCATTCCAGATATTTAATTAACCAGTTGTTCGCCTTCTGCTATAGAGACTGAGTTCTGGGCATTTTTTCTGTATTAGAGAAGTGCCTTTTTTCACAGTTTGCGCAGCTTTACTTATTGCATTTGTTTCCATTGTGTGTGTCTCACATTTAAGTTGCAGCACTTCATATTAGTTTGATTAGAATCACCCTTATCACAAAGGTTTGTGTTTTTCTTGTTTGAAGACAGCGCAGTATATACCCCTATTTTTATTTGCAACATATGTCTGAAGCGTATCTCGTGTGGCCAAAACAGCAGCCACTTGGGCACCACATGCTTGACCAGACATATGTTGACCTGCCATGCAGTCCGTTGGCAAGCGTACAGAAAAGACCCACACCAAAGAACAAAGCAGACCTCTCCTTGCTCCTCATCAGCTGGGATCTCCAACCCCACTATACCTTCAGTCTTCTCAGAAACCTGCACTGAGAGGAATGAAGGTGTAGAATTAGGTGTGTCACTGCCAAGTACTTGCGGGCAATCTGCTATCGGTACACCAACGTCAGATTGTACCAGGCAAATTACCATGCCTCAGCTGCTGCACCGCCAAAAGAAGTTCGCTCCCAGCCATCCACATGCCCAACGGAAGGCGATTCCGGCACTCTACCGGCATGTGGAAGGCAATGTCTTGGCCTCGCTGGACAAGGCAGTCAGCGGTAAGGTGCATATTACCGCTGACTCATGGTCCAGCAGGCATGGATAGGGACATTACCTATCTTTCACGGCGCTTTGGGTGACTCTGCTGGCAGCTGGGAAGGATGCAGGACAGGGTGCAGTAGTGTTGGAGGTTGTTCCGCCACCACGCCTCCAAAATGCTACTAGTGGTGATTCTGACATATCTCTCTCCTCCACCCCTCCTCTTCTTCTTCCTCCATGGCCTCTTCCTGTGCTGATTTGTCCTCGAAACCAGCGGTGCTCCGTAGACGTTCAAGGGGCTACGCAAGTACGCAGGCAAAAATATGCCATGCGGTGCTTGAGCTGGTGTGCTTGGGGGACAGGAGCCACACTGGGGCAGAGATTCTGTCAGCTCTGCAGGGGCAGGCTCAGAGGTGGTTGACGCCACGCCAGCTTAAGCCAGGAATGGTGGTTTGCGACAATGGCACCAACCTCCTCTCTGCCCTATGACAGGGACAACTGACCCATGTGCCCTGTTTGGCTCACGTCCTTAACATGGTGGTGCAGCGGTTCTTGGGCAAGTACCCAGGCTTACAGGATGTCCTGAGGCAGGCCAGGAAAGTCTGTGTGCATTTTTGCTGGTCATATAAAGCCAGTGCTTGACTGGCTGACCTCCAAAAGGAATTTAACCTGCCCAAGAACCGCCTAATCTGTGACATGCCCACCAGATGGAACACAATGTTGGCCATGCTGCAGCAGCTGCACACGCAGCAGAGGGCTATCAATTAGTATCTGTGCCAATGTGGCACGAGGACAGGGTCAGGGGAGCTTGTTTTTTTTTGCCATGCCAGTGGGTCATGATCAGGGATGCATGCACTGTCCTGTCACTATTTGAGGAAGCCACGAGGATGGTGAGCAGTAACAGTGCATGCATCAGTGACACTGTCCCTCTTGTCCACCTGTTGGAGCACACGTTGCATGGAATAATGGACAGGGCACTTGAGGCAGAACAGAGGGAGGAAGAGGAGGACTTCCTTACCTCTCAAGGCCCCCTTTATCCAGACAGTGTTCCTGCTGGCCCGCCTATCACACAGGAGGAGAACGAGGAGGAGGAGGAGGATTGTGTCAGCATGGAGGTGGAGTCTAGCACTCAGCATCAGCAGCAGACTTCAAGGGATCAATTACAGTCCCAAGAAACCCGTGGACTTGTATGTGGCTGGGAGGAGGTGGCTGCGGATCATGTCGTCCTTAGTGACCCAGAGGACTCCGGACTGAATGCCTCAGCAAACCTACGCTGCATGGCCTCCCTGATGCTGCAAAGCCTGCGGAAGGATCCTCGTATTCGTGGTATGAAGGACAGGGATCATTACTGGCTGGCAACCCTCCTTGATCCACGTTACAAGGGTAAGGTTGCAGACCATATCTTGCCATCACAGAGGGAGCAGAGGGTGAAACATCTTCAGGAGACCTTGCGGAAAGGTTTGTGCAACATGTTCCCAGAGCCTGGGAGGTTACAAATTCTTGGTCCTGGACAACGTGTTGCTGAGGCTTCGGTGAGTCACAGAAGGAGCGATGGAGAAGGTGGCCATCTGACCGATGCGTTCAGACAATTTTTTAGTCCGCAGCCCCAAGGTATGATCAGTTCCAGCAACTATCGCCAGCGTTTGTTTTACATGGTGCAGGAATACCTAGGGGCAAGATCAGACTTGGACACCTTTCCCACCGAAAATCCTCTGGGTTACTGGGTCTTGAGGATGGTTCACTGGCCAGAGCTTGCACAGTATGCAATTGAGCTACTGGCCTGTCCTGCATCCAGTGTTCTTTTGGAAAGCACATTCAGTGCTGCTGGAGGCTTTGTAACCGATCACAGGGTGCGCCTGTCCACCGACTCGGTCGTTCGGCTGACCTTCATAAAAATGAATCAGTGTTGGATCACCACCAGCTACCAAGCACCTGATGCTGATGTAACCGAATATTTTTTTTTTTTATGTCAGATCCCTTCAAGACTGCCTATGCTGATGCTCAGTGACTAGCCTGTTATGCTGAGTGACTATCCTCTTCCTCGTCAATGATCATGCTGACAGCTTGTAAGAACATTTTTGGGTCTGGGCACCGCCACCAGTGGCTAAGGCCCAATTTTTAAGCCCCTGCTTAACAGGGGCGTATAATTACAATTTTTGCTGCAATACTTTGCGCTCCAACTAGAGTTTCTGTGAGGGGTTGCTGTGTTGTGGCACCGCCACCAGTACCAGTGCCACCAGTGGCTAAGCCCAAATTTTTCTGTCCCTGTTTAACAGGGGTGTCTAATTACAATTTTCTGATGCAATGCTTTGCAGCAGGGCTCATTCCTGCACTCCAACTAGAGTTTATGTGAGGGGTCGCAGTGTTGTGGCACCAGCACCAGTGCCTAAGGCCCAATTTTTCTGCCCCTGTTTAACAGGGACGTGTAATTACAATTTTTGCTGTAATACTTTGCAGCAGGGCCCATTCCTGCGCTCCAACTAGAGTATCTGTGAGGGGTTGCAGTGTTGTGGCACCAGCACCAGTACCAGTGCCTAAGGCCCAATTTTTCAGCCCCTGTTTAACAGGGGCATGTAATTACAATTCTTGATCTAATATTTCACAGCAGGGCCCGTTCCTGCGGCCACCAAGAGTAACTGTGAGGGCTTACAGTGTTGTGGCAACGCCAACACCTAAGGCCCAAATTTCTGCAGAGTATATACTGCAGGCCTCTACTTTCAAACATCCAGCTTACAAACGACTCCTACTTGCAAAAGGAAGGAGACAACAGGAAGTGAGAGGAAATCTACCCCTAGGAAGGGAAATTCTCTCCTGTAAGAATTCCTTGTTTCACAAAAAAACACACATTTTCAAAATCCAATTGTCATTGGGACAGAAAGTGAGATGAAATCTTCTGAACAGGTGCACAGACAGCAAAACAAATGTTACAGGGGTGAAAACCCTTCTCTATGTTTTCCAAAAAGCTTAAAAGTGATTTTTTTGGCTGGAGCTACACTTTAAAAATGTACCAGTTCAAATTTACAAACAGATTCTACTTAAGAACAAACCCACAGTCCCTGTCTTGTTTGCACCGCCTGTATACTGCTGTTCAGAGTATATAGGGCCTGGGGGCCCCACACCTTTACTTTTTTTAATTTGGGTGCAGGGTTCCCCTTAATATCCATACAAGACCCAAAGGGGCTGGTAATGGGCTGGGGGGGGGTACCCATGCCATTTTTCTCAATGATTTTCATCCATATTGCCGGGACCAGACATGCAAACAAGACAGGGACTGTGGGTTTGTTCTTAAGTAGAATCTGTTTGTAATTTTGAACTGGTACATTTTTAAAGTGTAGCTCCAGCCAAAAAATTTATTTTTAAGCTTTTTGGGAAACATAGAGAAGGGTTATCACCCCTGTAACATTTGTTTTTCTGTCTGTGCACCTGTTCAGAAGATTTCATCTCACTTTCTGTCCCAATGACAATTGGATTTTGAAAATTTGGGGTTTGTTGTTACGTAGAATCTGTTTGTAATTTTGAACTCCCTGCCTGTGGTATTAGTATGAGAACACCAGCTATTGTATTCAGGTAAGCTTTAGGTGCACACTGTGCAAAGGACACTAAATCAAAATATTGAAGCTCCCTGCCTGTATTTGTATCAGAACACCAGCAATTGTATTGAGGTAAGCTTTAGGTGCACACTGTGCAAAGGACACTAAAGCAAAATACTGCAGCTCCCTGCCTGTATTTGCATCAGAACACCAGCAATTGTATTCAGGTAAGCTTTTGGTGCACACTGTGCAAAGGACAATAAAGCAAAATACTGCAGCTCCCTGCCTGTATTTGTATCAGAACCCCAGCAATTGTATTGAGGTAAGCTTTTGGTGCACACTGTGCAAAGGACACTAAAGCAAAATACTGCAGCTTCCTGCCTGTATTTGTATCAGAACACCAGCAATTGTATTCAGGTAAGCTTTTGGTGCACACTGTGCATAGGACACTAAAGCAAAATACTGCAGCTCCCTGCCTTTATTTGTATCAGAACACCAGCAATTGTATTGAGGTAAGCTTTAGGTGCACACTGTGCAAAGGACACTAAGGCAAAAAACTGCAGCTCCCTGCCTGTATTTGTATCAGAACACCAGCAATTGTATTGAGGTAAGCTTTAGGTGCACACTGTGCAAAGGACACTAAAGCTAAATACTGCAGCTCCCTGCCTGTATTTGTATCAGAACACCAGCAATTGTATTCAGGTAAGCTTTTGGTGCACACTGTGCAAAGGACACTAAAGCAAAATACTGCAGCTCCCTGCCTGTATTTGTATCAGAACACCAGCAATTGTATTCAGGTAAGCTTTTGGTGCTCACTGTGCAAAGGACACTAAAGCAAAATACTGCAGCTCCCTGCCTGTATTTGTATCAGAACACCAGCAATTGTATTCAGGTAAGCTTTTGGTGCACTGCACACTGTGAAGCTTTTGGTGCACATTGTGCAAAGGACACAGTACACTAAGTGAAACACTGCAGCTAGCACAATCACCTACCTGCCTGTCAGTATAGAGAATAACAGGAACGGATCTAGCTAAACTCAATACAGTGTGTAAATATATATACAACACCTAGGATGCATATATATCCTCTACACACTGTAACTGCAGCTAACTGACTCGCCTGCCTGCTCTAACTCAAATCAAATTACACTGTCTCTCTCTCTGTCTCTTTCCTTTAACCAACGCCAACACACTACACAAGGCTGCTATTTTTAGCGGCGCTATACCGTGATTGCGGCGGTATTTGGCCGCTAGCGGTGCAGTTTTAACCCCCTGCTAGCGGGCGAAAAAGGGTTAATACCGCCGGCAATGTTCCTCTGCAGAGGCGCATTGCCGGCGGTATTACCACGGTTTCACATTGCTTTCAATTAGAAGGAGCGGTGTAGGAGCGGTAAACACACCGCTCCTCTCACCGCTCCAAAGATGCGGCTAGCAGGACTTTTTTTCACGTCCTGATAGCGCACCGCTCCAGTGTGAAAGCCCTCGGGCTTTCACACTAGAGAAACAGCAGCCGCTGTTTAGGGTCGATTTGCAGGCGCTATTTTTAGTGCAATAGCGCCTGCAAACCGCCCCAGTGTGAAAGGGGCCTAAGTGCTTTTTTACATTTTATATTAAAATTACACTTCATCTGCTACACTATGGTTGTTGCGCTCCCCCCCCCCACCCCCCTACTTTTTGTCTCCTTCACATTAATGGAACCTTATCCCAATTTTTTCTGTGCAACTGTACAATAGCACCCATCAGGGGTGTCTTTTATCACCACTCCTGTTTGTCTTTTTACTAGAGACCTTCTAGCCACCATTTGCCTGAATAAAGATATCTATATTGTAAAAAGGTATAATAATAATATCCAAGACATCCCTACCATCTCAGGGGTACAAAACATAGACATTTGTGGGGATAATATCCTGTTTTATGGAACCCACAACTGTCTCTACCAATCGTTCTTTAAGGACTTAAACAATTGGGGAACTTTCCAATCTTAAAATAAATTTTAAGAAATCCTAAAAACTACGGTATCCCCACAGAAAAGCCAAGTCTGCGTAAATGAGCCTAAGAGTCTACAGTATTGTTACTATAGCTATAGCAGCCCATGCTGCTGCTATAGAGCCCAGGGGTGGGAAGGGGAGGTGGGAAGGGGACCCACTAGAGGTTGTCTAATGTCTTGATTCCAGAAAAGCTGATATAAAATACACAGGACCATGCTTTGAAAACTAACATTGCTAGGCACAGGTCACCTTTGCCACAGATCTACCACTTTGATATTAACCCTGTATACCTAAATCTGGGTATACACTAATACATTTTATTTGTATGAACATTTGAATGAAAATTCTCAGTACATTCAATGACTTAACAAATGTCATTCAAAAAAGTTTAGTTTGCGTTTAACATTCGATTTGGCAATGAATGTAACTTCCCGAATGTAGACAATCTACGCTCTTAGAAACTTGAGCATTGGAATTTTTTTTTTTACATCCTGTAACTTCGAATGTCTGTGGTTGAAAACAAATTAGAAGATTAAAAAATTGTTCTCAAATAATTGTGAAGAACTCAATGAAGAGAGGTCTGCAGATAGAAGTGGCGCACCTTTACACGTCGTAGGCCTAACCCCCATGCAGAGACTTTGTAATTTTTGAGGCGCACCACTGAGATGGGTCCATAAGTATATATTTTTTTTTTAGCATCCAAGAAGCTGTAAATATTGTCTAATTTTACCTTTTGTTGGTCTTTGTCTCTGGATAATATTGCCCGCTGCTATCGTGTGCAGCATTAATTATTTTAGCAGTTTAGTCCTACAATCACATTATGCGGAAGGGAACCTGACCGCTTTTTTGAACGTTCCCCCAGCTTTAGCTAGAGGGCCATCCTGTAGTGTACACTTGACAGAATTCTGTAAACACTGAAACAACTATATGTTTTTTTGAGACATTATCAATATGTAAAGTTTTTTTTCTTTCTTTTTTAACCTAGAACAGTCTCAAGTGTTCCTGCAAGAGCAAGGCGTGCAAGTACAGTTGTATGAAGAAAGTATGTTCCCCCTTCCTGATTTTTCAATTTTTTTGCGTATTTCTCACACTTAAATGATTCAGATCATGAAACAAATTTTAATATTACACAACGATAACCCAAGTAAATCCAAGATGCCGTTTTAAATTATTATTTCATTTATTAAGGGAAAAAAGCTGTTCAAAACCGCCTGGCCCCATGTGAAAAAGTAATTGCCCCCTCACATGCTGAATCGTGAATGAACTGTGATTAACCACAATTTTTTGGAAAGCTGAGGTGAATTTCACTTGCCAACCCAGGCCTGATTGCTGCCAGACCTGTTGAATCAAGATATCACATAAATAGAAGCTGTCTGACAAAGTGAAGCTAACAGATCACAAAAAGCCACACATCATGCCGCAATCTAAAAAAATTCAAGAATAGATTAGAAACAAAGTAATGTACATGTATCGGTCTGGGAAGGGTTTCAAAGCCATTTGTAAGGCTTTGAAACTCCAGTGAACCACGAGGAAAGCCATTATCCACAAATGGAGATAACTTAGAACAGTGGTGAACTTCCCAGGAGTCGCGGCCTACAAAAATTACTCCAAGAGCATGATGACGACTCATCCAGGAGGTCATAAAAGAACCCAGAACAACATCTAAAGAACTGCAGGCCTCACTTGCCTCAGGTAAGATCAGTGTTCATGATTCAACAATAAGAAAGAGACTGGGCAAAAATGGCATCCATGGGAGAGTTCCAAGCAGGGCCGCAGGTAGGAATCACGGGGCCCCATACAGCCTACCCGACGGCCCCACCAAACACACACACCTGACAGTATTTTATACAATATCTTCACAAAAAATGCATGAAAATCATTATTAATCGACACAAATCCCACCCCAATCCCCCCTCCTAGTACAAATCTCCCTCATCCCAAAAATTCACCAGCCTAGCACACATCAAAGTTTCTATCCTAGCACAAATCTTTTCCTGCCAAATCTCCCCTGCCAGCACAAATCCCCCCCAATCTTTCCTATTAGCCCCGAATTCCCCCACCAGCTTCTGGTGTAAAATCACCCCCTTCTCCCCTCCCAGCACAAATCTTCTTTCTTCAATCCCCCTCCTAGGACAAATTCCCGCAAATCCCTCCTCCTAGCACAAGCCCCTCAAAGTTACTCTTCCCAGCACAAATTCTTCCCCCCTACTGAAATCCCCCCCAGCACAAGCATCTCTTCTCCTGGTTCAACCCTCCCCCACCCCAAACCCTCCTCCTAACACATATCATATTCCCTATCCCTAAATCCCCATTACTTTTCCCAGCAAAGATACCCACCCATCCACATCCCCCAACTTACAGGGAGAAGCCACTACAAAGCCAGCAGGAGGTGTAAGGTGTTCTGTTCTGTCCTGTCAGAAGATCATTTATCTACAGTATACAGCACATGAGACCGGATCTGACTGTACATCGCATTGCACTTTATGCACACACCGCCCCTTATCTCCTCCAAGGGATGCTCGCGGCAGCAGGAAATGTGGATAGGGGGCGCTGTGTGTATACAGTGCAATGTGATATACAGTACGAACGATCCAGTCTCATGTGCTGTATGTGAAACGCTCTTCTGACAGGAAGGAGAGCACAACACAGCGCACACCGCCTTGGATGTCTCCTCTCTGCTTCAGCCTCCGGTCTCCTTGTCCCAGCTGTGAGTGCAAGCGAGGAGGGGGAAGAAGCTCTGCAGTGGCAGGCCCGGTTCATTATCCCTCCATGTCTCTCATGCAGCAGCTAAAAGCCGGCAGGAGGGAGAGGGGGAGAAACCTGGGTGAGAGACACAGAGGGCATTGTTCTCCACCGATCCTCCTGCTGTCCGGGCCTCACTGTATGCCGGGGCCCCCTACAGGAGGGCTGTTGGTCCCCCCTATCAGCGGCCCTGGTTCTAAGGCCAAAGCCACTGCTGACCAAAAATAACACAACGGCTCATCTCACATTTACCAAAAAACATCTTGATTATCCCCAAGACTTTTAGGCAAATATTCTGTGGACTGATGAGACAAAAAATTTACTTTTTGGAAGGTGTGCGTCCCGTTACATCGGGCATAAAACGAATACAGCATTTCATAACAAGAACATCACACCAGCAGTCAGACATGGTGGTTGTAGCGTGATGGTCTGGGGCTACTTCTCAGCTTCAGGACCTGGACGACTTACCATAATAGATGGAACCATGAATTCTGAGCTCTACCAGAAAATCCTAAAGGAGAATGTCCGGCTATCAGTTTGTGACCTCAAGCTCAAGTGCACTTGGGTTATGCACCAGGACAATGTTCCAAAACACAACAGCAAGTCCACCCCCAAATGGTTCAAACAAAGCAAATTTTAGGTTTTGGAGTGGCCTAGTCAAAACCCGGACTTAAATCCAAATGAGATGAGGTATCATGACCTTACACAGGCCGTTCATGCTGAAAAACCCGCCGATGTGGCTAAATTAAAACAATTCTGCAAAGAAGAGTGGGACAAAATTGCTCCACAGCAATGTGAAAGACTCATTGGCAGTTATCGCAAACTGAAACTGACACCAGTGACAAGGTATCTGCAATACAAAATTGAATCGGAAGAAAAATAATTACACATATTTAAAAAGCATGGGTTTATGCAGGCAAATAAAATATCATGTGGCAGTACATTAAATAATATAACATGTAATGATAATTTCTGCTTTTGAAGCTCCACTAACATAGTTATGATAGTTATGATAGAAAAAAAGTCTGCTTAAATACTATGATGTTTCATATTTTCAGGAAAAGGACATTCCCAATTTTAATAAGGAAAACATGACAATGCTCATACTGAACCTGTTCTTTGTTGGAACAGAAACTGTAAGCACCACCCTAAGTTATGGCCTTCTCCCACTTATGAGATACCCTGAAATACAAGGTAAGGAACAGAAAGAACCTGCCAGGCAGGAAGCTTCTCTTGGTGGGCTGAAAATAATGGCATCAATTACATATATCTTGAGTAGGAGCAGTGATGCCTGAAACATCGTTTCCGTGATATATAAATATAAATACAGTATATGTATACAGTATATATATGTAGCAATACCCCCCCTCTCTGAGACCGGGCTGCTGGTTTTGTTTTGGGTCATGCAAACTACCTCCAAGGCTTCCGTTGTCAGGGTATAAAAAAGTCTCCAGAAAGGCCAATGTCCACACAGATGTAAAACCCAATAATAAGGCTTTATTTACTTTGCTGAGGGAACTTGAGAGTGAAGTAGGAAATGAGAGAAGAACATGGAAAGGCTCAGGCACGCAGCACTAGAGACACAACGTCGCCACTCAAGCCTGAGTTGGTATTGCTCACCCGGATAGTCCCTTTTACTGGTCCTAGCAGCCAGGATGATGCACGGATCAATTTAATCTGAGAAAACTTATGGATGCGATCAGGAATCCTCTGCCACAGGATTGTCAAAGTCCCGAACTTCCCAGCCAAGCAATAGAGAGAGAACCTTTAGGCCAGATTGGCGTATTGCAGGACTTAAAGCAATGGTTCCCTCCTTAGGTGAGTTTCCAGCCTCCTCCTGAGACGGCAGTACCGTCGCCAGTCTCCTCTGGGGCAGATCCTTCCCTGGCCTCCTTTCCCAAGA
The DNA here is from genome assembly GCA_029206835.1 of Rana muscosa. NCBI lineage: Eukaryota > Metazoa > Chordata > Amphibia > Anura > Ranidae > Rana > Rana muscosa. Next base: position 688,548,771 of record CM055116.1, on the reverse strand, counting down.
GCAGGCTTCCCGCAGGTGGGTAGCCTGGGATCCCTTCCGAAGGTATAGGCCCCAGCCAGCAGAGCGGGGCCTACCAGGTAGTGATGCAGCCTCGGGCTGAAGGTGCCCGGGGCTAGAACACACACGCACCCCGTGCCATGCGGGCCACGAGGCGCGCACACAGGACCAGACCCAATGGGCCTCCAGGAATGAACCAAAATCTATGGGGTCTCCCCTTATGTACCTTCTCCAAGCATGCACAGCGGGTCAACCAAACCCGCTATACGGCTGCCGAGAAAGGACACCCAAGGCGTTGTGATACCCCTGTAGTTCAACCTAGGCCGGTGGTGGCAGTGCCACCTACCTACAGGCGAACAGGGAACACTACTGCTAGGCAGTATCACACCTAGAGCAGAAGCAATTTTAGAATAATCAACTGATCTGAGCCCAACTATGGCTCAGACATACCCTTAAATTTACACATAGCGTCCCAACCATTTGGGAAGGGCGCTACACACATATATATAATATATATATATATATATATATATATATATATATATATATATATATATACACACACACACTATATTGTCAAAAGTATTGCGACACCTGCCTTACACGCACATGAACTTTATTTTTTAAGCATCTGTTCAACATATAGAAAACCTACCTTAAAGTCACTAACAGCTGTTCTTCCGCACTAATGCATTGTCTCATGTTGGTATGGCTTCAGCTCAGACGTCCTCTTACAAGGTCTAATAACTGGTCAAAGGTTGCTACCGACATCCTAGTAGAATTGTAGAACATGTCTTGGTGAGTACGCATTTCTTCAAACATAAGGGCAAAGTAGCCAGTAGATGGATGCTGGGAGGTCAAGGGATGCACCCAGTAAAGACAACATCTCCACCGCTGATCTAGGGATGAGCCGAACACCCCCGGGTTCGGTTCGCACCAGAACCCGCGAACGGACCGAAAGTTCGCACGAACGTTATAACCCTATTAAATACAATGGATGCGAACGTTCGAAATCTAAAGTGCTAATTATAACGACTATTATGCATGTTATTATCCTAAAAAGGGTTTGGGAACCCGGGTTCTTCACCAGGGGACATGTATCAATGCAAAAAAAAGTTTTAAAAACTGCCGTTTTTCGGGAGCAGTCATTTTAATGATGTATAAAGTGAAAAAAAAAGTAAAATATTCCTTTAAATATCGTACCTGGGGGGTGTCTAAAGTATGCCTGTGAAGTGCCACGTGTTTCCCGTGTTTAGAACTGTCCCTGCACAAAATGACATTTCTAAAGGAAAAAAAAGCCATTTAAAACTGCTTGCGGCTTTAATGTCATGTCTGGTCCCGGTAATATGGATGAAAATCTTTGAGAAAAATGGCATAGCTACCCCATCACCACCCCAGCCCATTACCAGCCCCTTTGGGTCTTGTATGGATATTAAGGGGAACCCCGCACACAAAATAAAAAAGGCCCTATATACTCTGAACAGCCGTATACAGGCGGTGCATACAAGACAGGGACTGTAGGTTTGTTCTTATGTAGAATCTGTTTGTAATTTTGAACAGGTACATTGTTTAAGTGTAGCTCCAGCCCAAAAATCTATTTTTAAACTTTTTGGAAAACATAGGTAAGGGTTATCACCCCTGTAACATTTGTTTTGCTGTCTGTGCCCCTGTTCAGAACATTTCACCTCACTTTCCGTCCCAATGACAAATGTTTTTGAAAAGTGGGGTTTTTATTGAAACAAGGATTGGTGATAAAGCATAAGTAGAGAGAAGACACCTTTTTCCCATATTAACTCTTACAGGAGAGAATTTCCCTTCCTAGGGGTAGATTTCCTCTCACTTCCTGTTGTCTCCTTCCGTGTGCAAGTAGGAGTCGTTTGTAAGTTGGATGTTTGAAAGTAGGGGCCTGCCCTATATACTGAAATTTGCCCCTTACATGTTGGTGTTGCCACAACACTGTAAGCCCTCACAGTTACTCTTGGTGGGCGCATGAATGGGCCCTGCTGTGAATTATTAGATCAAGAATTGTAATTGCATGCCCCTGTTGAACAGGGGCTGAAAAATTGGGCCTTTGGTGGTGGTGGTGTTGACACAACACTGTAAGCCCTCACAGTTACTCTTGGTGGGCGCAGGAATGGGCCCTGCTGTGAATTATTAGATCAAGAATTGTAATTACATGCCCCTGTTAAACAGGGGCAGAAAAATTGGGCCTTAGGCACTGGTGCCACAACACTGCAACCCCTCACAGATACTGTACTTGGAGCACAGCAATGAGCCCTGTTGCAAAGTATTGCATCAAAAATTTTAATTACACGCCCCTGTTAAACAGGGGCTGAAAAATTGGGCCTTAGGCACTGGTGCTGGTCCCACGACACTGCAACCTCTCCTAGATACTCTAGTTGGAGTGCAGGAATGAGCCCTGCTGCAAAGCATTGCATAAAAAATTGTAATTACGAAGAGTAGTGGGCGGGGACTCCTGTGATGGAGGCTTAGGACCGGAGCTCCGCTCAGCACCAGCTAAACAGCGCTAATAGCGGCGGAAAAAGAAGCCACATTGCGGTTAAAAACTACAGGGAAAGGCAGCGAATAGTGCCAGGCACCTACCTATGCCAGGTAAGGCATATAAAAAAGCGCAGAAACAGAACTACAAGCTCTCTGAAAAACGGGAGAAATCCCAAATGGCTTCCGCACCTCAGAATAAGATACAGACTGCTAATGATGTCTCCTCAACTAGCAGGCAAGTTATTCAGCCTGCAACTCTCCCATTTAGCTCACAGTCATTGAGCTTAGACTCCTCTGCTACCTTACAACCTTCTGAGCTTAAATTAAACCTAAAGGAGAACTATGTGGGATCTGAGGGTCATCCACCTCATGAAGTGAATTTACCTCACATAGGCTCTCTCAATACACATCCTGAACAGGCTCCTGATATGTCTTTTAATATGACTGAACTTTTTAACAGGATTTCTGATATGCTGGACAAAAGGTTAGCTTTAAATGCTGACAGGATCACAGGAGAAATTAAAGCAGACTTTCAGAACCTGGGAAGCAGAATAGAGCATATTGAACATAAGTTGGATTTTACTATAACTAAGACAAACCAAAATTCTGAGCACTTGCAGTTCTTGCAGGATCAGCTTGATACCGCTCAAGCCAGAATAGACGACCTCGAGAATCGTTCAAGAAGGGAAAACTTTCGCATTAGAGGACTGCCTGAATCAATCACTGATGTTCATACAACTGTGAAAGATTTTATTAAAAATTTACTCCCTTCGATTCCAGCTAATAAACTGGAATTGGATAGAGCGCATAGATCCTTGGGACCCCTCAGGAAAGATGGCTCTCCACGGGACATTATAGTAAAACCCCACTTTTTTTCTGTCAAGGAAGAAGTGATGAAAATATCCCGCCAACAAGATCAGATACAGTTCCAAGGTGCTTCTATTCAAATCTTTTCTGACATATCCCCATACACCATCCAAAAGAGGAGATCTTTGAAACCCCTCCTTGCAGCCCTGACCAAAAAGGATATTAAATACCGGTGGGCATTCCCTTTTGCCCTGAAATTTACGTACAATGGGAAGCAACATGTTTTTCACAATTTCCCAGAAGGAGAACGCCTGTTACTTGACTTGAGACTCATTACGCTGGATTCAAATATGGATACCTCTCCCTCTATGCAGGGGTCATCTAAACGCCAATCGCCTCCGAGCCCGACTGCGCCACTTTGGGAGATGTCCAAAATTAAGAGAGTAAAGGATAACATCCCCCCATGAAGAGGATTTACATGACTTTACTGTATTTCATCTTTTTCTTCCCCCCTGTAGGTTCCTTGGGAGGAAACACAATTCATTACATTGACTCTTGGATTTCCTGTGCAACTCTTTTTGACACATAGTTCTGTTGCTAAACTGTCAATAGACAATGGGGGTTAATTTTTTTTTTATATTATTAATTATTTTATTTTTTTTTCACACATAGTTCTGTTGCTAAATTTTCAATAGATAATGGGGTTTTTTTTTTTTTCCCACACATAGTTCTGTTGCTAAATTTTCAATAGATAATGGGGTTTTTTTTTTTTTCTTCTTCTCTCTTGTTTAGAAAAAATCTAATAGTTAAACTATTCTTAATTGCTACTATATTGGAAATCCAGGGATGTTTGGTTCCGTTCATTTAATATTACATTGTTAGTTTGAGTGCTGTCACTGGCTGGTGCTGCTGCATTGTGCCTCCACCTACCGCTCAGTTTGGTTGTAAACCATGCTGAGGGGTAGGTATATAGCCCTACATCTGGGCTATTCTACTTATTTTTTTCTGAATGAGGGGAGGGAGCCATACCCCTCCTCCCATTCTGGGCCGCTTATAGGCCTTTCGTTACACTGCGTTTTACAACTGTTATTATTTTTATTTGAATATTTTTTTTACTCTTCTTCTTTCATTCTAACTTTTTTTTCTTTTTCAGCCTACTTGTCATTGAGATTTACCTGTGAAGTGATGCTATGTATATCCTTCCCTAACATAGTGAAAGACCTTTCATTATATGCCCTTGGTTCTTCCTGGAGGAAGGTAGGTGGCTGTGGGTTATTTGGAGTTCTCCCCCTTTTGCTCCATGGCCGGCACTAACACTAACTCTTTACCCCTTCGTGTTGTGTCTCACAACACCCAGGGATTAAATTCCCCAGTCAAAAGAAGGAAAGCCCTCCAAGCCTATAGATCCCGTCATATTGATGTAGTACTCTTACAAGAGACCCATTTCCCTCAGCGGTACACCCCATTGTTTCTTCATGCCCATTTTCCAGTTTTTTACTTGTCTAAGGCTGAAGATAAGACCAAGGGAGTGGCAATATTGTTTTCTAAGAATTGCAAATTCAATCTTGAGTTGGAACTCAGAGACCAGGAGGGAAGGTTCCTATTGGTCAAGGGAACTATCGATAATAAGCTATATACCTTTATATCTTACTACACCCCTAACAGAGGACAAAAACAGTTTTTTAAACAATTGTCACTTGGACCGTCTATGGAGGGGATCATAGTTATGGGGGGGACTCTAACACAGCTTTTGATTCTAGTCTGGACAAATCCAAACCCTTAAGATCACAAGTTGTTAGGCCCAATAAAACAAGTGTTCAAATTGCTCGATTAATCTTTCAATCTAGATTGACGGATATATGGAGGGAACTCCATCCAAAAAAACGAGATTTTACACACTACTCTAATCCGCACCAGTCCTATTCCCGTATTGACCACATTTGGATCTCTACTCACCATATTCCACTAGCTCTTTCTTCTTCTATAGTGGAAGCTGCTTGGTCAGATCATTCGATGATTCTATTGGCTATTAGAAGGGATATCCCTAGTACACAGACCTCACATTGGACTCTCAATCAGTCTTTATTGAAGGATCCCACAGTAGTGGCGGAAATTCAGGGAGCTTTGAAGGATTATTTTTACTTTAATGATGGAGGGGAGGTCTCTCCAGAAACTTTATGGGCAGCTCATAAGGTTACTATTAGAGGCAAGTTGATCCAAAAAGCGGCCAGAAAGAAGAGAGAGAGGGTGGTCGAGATTGAGAGATTGGAGAAAGAGTTCGCTGAGTTGTGCAAAAAACATAAGAGAAGTCCTTCTAGTGTATCTATATCCACACTGGATGCAGCACGAGTAGCTCTTAACTTGGCTCTAACAGCGAAGGCTGAAAAATCCATTAAATGGTCTGGGGCAAAATTTTACCAGATGAGAGACAAGTTGGGTCCTATGTTGGCACGTAAACTTTCACCCAGATTCCGTTCACAAGCTCTCCCAAAGATTAAACAGGCAGATGGCTCTTTTACCATGAATTCTCAACATATTATTAAGGCATTCCAGGATTTTTATTCTAAGTTATATATGGCTGAAAATCTCTCTGTCTCTACCGAGTTAGAGGAATTCTTGGATAAATTACATATTCCGAAATTAACAGAAACTCATAAAGAGGAATTGGATGCTCCTATTTCAAATGAAGAGGTTTCAGATGTCATAAAAGCTTTAAAGGGGGGAGCAACTCCTGGACCTGATGGTTTTTCCACACCATATTACAAAACATTTTCAGAGATCCTAACTCCTTACCTAACTAGACTTTTTAATTTTATGTCTAAAGGTTCCCCGATAGATAATCAACTAAATATGGCTTATATTTCTGTGATCCCAAAACCGGATAAAGATACTAGTCAAATAGAAAACTACAGACCAATCTCCTTAATCAATAATGATCCTAAAATATTAACCAAGATATTAGCGAACAGACTTGCTTCTTTTATAGGATCTTATATTCACAAAGACCAGGTCGGTTTTATACCCGGTAGGCAAGGTCCTGATCAGGTGCGAAGAGCGATTGACCTAGTATCAATCCTACAATCTAATTGGGAGGGAGGTCATAAACAGGAGGGTATGTTACTGTCACTGGACCTCCAGAAGGCATTCGATTCGGTGTCGTGGACATATCTATTCGCTGTACTTAAACGCTGGGGATTTGGACAGAATATGTTAGGAATTTTAGAAGCCCTTTATTCTAATCCTAAGGCCAGAATCAGAATGCAAGGAATTTTTTCCGACCCTATTCAGATTGGAAGAGTTACACGTCAGGGTTGTCCCCTATCTCCCCTGATATTCGCTATTATGATCGAATCTTTAGCCATTGCCATTCGTAGTAATCCGAATATCAGGGGGGTGCAATGTGGTCAAGATACCCATAAATGTGCCTTATTCGCAGATGACCTTTTACTTTTTGTCACTTCTCCACGGTCTTCTTTACCGGAGGTTTGCTCATTGCTTAATACGTTTTCGACTCTTTCAGGTCTCAGAATTAATATGTCTAAATCTCAAGCTCTTAACGTGTCTCTCCCAGATTCTATAGTGTCCGATTTACAGATAACTTACCAATTCAAGTGGAGCAGCTCATTCATTAAGTACTTAGGAATTAATGTTACATCTAAATTTGAAAATCTATACCAAGCTAACTACCCTCCTATGTACAAGAAACTCGAACTCGATCTCAAAGACTGGGAGTCGCACAGTATTTCTTGGATTGGCAGGATTAACTCAGTCAAGATGACCCTTTTGCCCAGGCTTTTATATTTATTTCGTTCACTTCCTATTCCAATCAAAAGAGATCATTTGAAATCTTTTCAAAGTAAGCTCACTAAATTTATTTGGAACAATAAAGGTCCACGACTCTCAAACAGATGCTTATTCAACCTTCCCAAACAGGGTGGGTTAGGTCTTCCGAATCTCTTATGGTACTACCAAGCAGCACGATTGGCACAACTATCTGCTTTATATTTTAACACAGAACTTCCTGATTGGATATCAATTGAAAATCAAGCTGTTCCATCCTCATCACTAATACACCTGTTGTGGTGCCCTCCCAGAAATAGACCTCCCATCTTATCACCATCACTCTCACAATCCTTATCTTTATGGGATTCACTTCGGAAACTTCCCTCGCTGGTCTCTAAAGCTCAACCTTTGACCCCGGTGTTCAAAAACCCCTTTTTTCATCAAGGTTTGGACCTTCAAACCTTTAAATGGTGGTACGACAAGGGGTTGTACCGCATTGGTCAATTTTTTTCCTCTATAGGCCCTTTACCTATTGAATATTTTATGAACAAATTAGATCTCCCTTTATCCGAAAAACCGAGATTTCATCAAATCGCTAATTTAATTCATTCTAAGTGTAAAACTGGATATTCATCCCGAGACTTTACAGATTATGAAAATTGGTGTGGACAGACAGTGGAGCGAAGGGGGGGGGGGATCTCTGTGATCTACAAGTCACTGGCATCCAATTTAGTGAAACTACCATACATGTTGGCCTGGGAGAAGGAACTCCTAATTGATAGAAATATTGTAGACTGGCATGCAAGCTACTCTCGCTCAACTTCAGGCCTCTGCAATACTTCGCTCATAGAGGCCAATATAAAACTTTTTACAAGATGGTATCTAGTTCCCACGAGATTGACTGTTATGTACCCCTCTGTTTCACCTCTTTGTTATAGGGGATGTCAGGGACTGGGTACTATGATCCACATATGGTGGGAGTGCCCAAGAATTCGTGGATTCTGGAATAAGGTATTTCACATTTTACGCAAAATTAAAGGTTGCCCGATACATCAATCTCCCACAATTGCTTTACTCAATGGACATTTACCTTATATTCCTAAAGCCACTCATAAACTAATTTTGTTTATTTTAACGGGAGCAAAACTAACTATTGCAAGGGCATGGAAGAAACCTTCGGTATCTATATTATCCATGAAACGAAAAGTTTCCTGGATTATGGAACAAGAAAAACTGGTTAGCTTCTTGTTCGACGAGACCTCAAATTTTGAAGCCATATGGGAACCTTGGGCGCGATTTATGGGAATCTCTTTGTCACATAACTTGGTCATCAACACCAATCACTGATCTTTAGAATGTATATTTGGTTTGTAGGCATTCTATAATCTTTTCACTTCATATCTTTGAGAATTTTTTTTTTTCTCTTTCTCTCTCCTCTTTTTCTTTCTCTTCTTTATTTTTATCCTATACTTTATTCTCTCGGTTTTGGCTTTTATTATTTCATAGTATGTTTATTGTTTTATTACATCAGATAAAATATAATAGTTTCAGGCTCAGATTCCTTTTTTTATTGTTTGAGGCTTGGACTGTTGAACTTAGCTCTAACAAGTCTGAGAACAACTCTTAATTTTCATACTTAGGTCGAGTATTGTGTTTTTTTTTGCATGTACAAATTAATTTTTTTCTATTATATCTCTCCAGTTGTCTCTACCGACGATTGTTGGTGGTGACAGGAAGGCCGGGCAGGGGACGTTCTCTCCTTCCCAGTCACAGTGTGTTCCCGTTAGGGGTGGCTGGGGAGGGGAGTAGGAGCCCTTCATATTTTCGGTTTATTTTTGTGGGAACTAGATTTTCTTAATATAAGTTATTATAAGTTTATAAGATTACTTGATTATATACTTGACCAAGATGAGGCTAGATATTATTACTTTTTGTTTAAACATTGTCAGTATTGGTTTTTACGATAATAATTTGTCTAAGTTTCTATGGTAATAATACCTGAGATTTTTGTTGAGTCAATTGTAATCATCTTTAATATTTATGATTCTGTAATGATTTTTTTCTGATGAAAAATAAAAAACTTAAATGACAAAAAAAAAAAAAATTGTAATTACATACCCCTGTTAAACAGGGGCTGAAAAATTGGGCCTTAGGCACTGGTGGCGGCACCCAGAAATAAAAATGTTCTTCCAAGCTATCATCATCAATTGGATCATTGAGGAGGAGGAGGATAGTCAGTCAACATAACAGGACAGTCACTCAGCATCAGCATCAGTCTTGAAGGGATGTGACATTTGAAAATAAATTAGTCTGTTATATCAGCTTCAGGTGTTTGGTAGCTGGTGGTGATCCAAGACTGGTTCATCTTTATGAAGGTCAGTCAATCAACCGAGTCGGTGGACAGGCGCACCCTGTGATCCGTGACAAATCCTCCAGCAGCACTGAATGTGCGTTCTGAAAGAACGCTGGATGCAGGACAGGCCAGTAGCTCAATTGCATACTGTGCAAGCTCTGGCCAGTGATCCATCCTCAAGACCCAGTAAGCCAGAGGATTTTCGGTGGGGAAGGTGTCCAAGTCTGACCTTGCCCCTAGGTATTCCTGCACCATGTATATCAGACGCTGGCGATGGTTGCTGGAACCGATCATACCTTGGGGCTGCGGACTAAAGAATTGTCTGAACGCATCGGTCAGATGGCCACCTTCCCCACCGCTCCTTCTTTGACTGACCGAAGCCTCAGCAACTCATTGTCCAGGACCAGGAGTTTGTAACCTCCCAGTCTCTAGGAACGCGTTGCACAGACCTTTCTGCAAGGCCTCCCGGAGTTGTCTCATCCTCTGCTCCCTCTGCGACGGTAAGATAAGGTCCGCAACCTTACTCTTGTACCGTGGATCAAGGAGAGTGGCCAGCCAGTAATGGTCCCTCTCCTTGATCCGAAGAATACGAGGATCCTTCCGCAGACTTTGCAGGATCAGGGAGGCCATGCAGCGTAGGTTAGCTGAGGCATTCGGTCCGGAGTCCTCTGGGTCACTAAGGACGACATGATCCGCAGCCACCTCCTCCCAGCCACATACAAGTCCACGGGTTTCTTGGGACTGTAAATCCTCCCTAAAAGACTGCTGCTGATGATGCTGAGTGCCAGGCTCCACCTCCATGCTGACCCAATCCTCCTCCTCCTCTTCCTGTGCGATGGGTGGGACAAAAGGAACACTGTCTGGGTAAAGGGGGCCTTGAGAGGCAAGGAAGTCCTCCTCTTCCTGCCTCTGTTCTGCCTCAAGTGCCCTGTCCATTATTCCACGCAGCGTATGTTCCAACAGGTGGACAAGAGGTACAGTGTCACTGATGCATGCACTGTCACTGCTCACCATCCTCGTGGCCTCCTTAAATGGTGCCAGGACAGTGAATGCATCCCTGATCATGCCCCACTGGCGTGGTGAAAAAAAAACCGAGCTCCCCTGACCCTGTCCTGGTGCCGTAGTCGCACAGGTACTCATTGATGGCCCTCTGCTGCGTGTGCAGCCGCTGCAACATGGCCAATGTTGAGTTCCACCTGGTGGGCATGTCACATATGAGGCGGTTCTTGGGCAGGTTCAACTCCTTTTGCAGCTCAGCCAGGCGAGCACTGGCATTATAAGATCTGCGGAAATGCACACAGACTTTCCTGGCCTGCCTCAGGACATCCTGTAAGCCCAGGTACCTGACCAAGAACCGCTGCACCACCAGGTTAAGGACGTGAGCCACACAGGGCACATGGGTCAGTTGTCCCTGTCCGAGGGCGGAGAGGAGGTTGGTGCCATTGTCGCAAACCACCATTCCTGGCTTAAGCTGGCGTGGCGTCAACCACCTCTCGGCCTGCCCCTGCAGAGCAGACAGAACCTCTGCCCCAGTGTGGCTCCTGTCCCCCAAACACACTAGCGCAAGCACGGCATGGCATCTTTTTGCCTGCGTACTTTCGTAGCCCCTTGAACGCCTACGGAGCACCGCTGGTTTCGAGGACAAAGCACAGGAAGAGGCCGTGGAGGAAGAAGAAGAGGAGGGGGTGGAGGAGAGAGGTGTGTCACAACCAGTAGTAGCATTTTGGAGGCGTAGCGGCGGAACAACCTCCAACACTACTGCACCTTGTCCTTCATCCTTCCCAGCTGCCAAAAGAGTGACCCAATGGGCCGTGAAAGAAAGGTAACGTCCCTGTCCATGCCTGCTGGACCATGAGTCAGCGGTAATATGCACCTTACCGCTGTCCAGCGAGGCCAAGACATTGCCTTCCACATGCCGGTAGAGAGCCGGAATCGCCTTCCATGAGAAAAAGTGGCGTTTGGGAACCTGCCACTGAGGAACCGCACATTGCACAAACTCACGGAAGGGCGCCGAGTCTACCAACTGAAAAGGCAGCAGTTGAAGCGCTAGCAATTTAGCCAAGCTAGCATTCAACCGCTGGGCATGTGGATGGCTGGGAGTGAACTTCTTTTGACGGTCCAGCAGCTGGGGCAGGGAAATTTGCCTGCTAGAATCGGACGTTGGTGTACTGCTAGCAGAGTGCCTGCAAGTACTTGGCTGTGACACACCTAATTCTACATCTTCATTCCTCTCAGTGCAGGTTTCAGAGAGGACTGAAGGTATAGTGGGGTTGGAGATCCAAGCTGATGCGGTGCAAGGAGAGGTCCGCTTTGTTCTTTGGTGTGGGTCTTTAAGGTAGGCTTGCCAACGAGCTGCATGGCAGGTCAACATATGTCTGGTCAAGCATGTGGTGCCCAAGTGGCTGATGTTTTGGCCACGCGATATACGCTTGAGACATATGTTGCAAACAGCAGCGGTGCGATCTGATGCACTCGACTCAAAAAAGGCCCACACCAAAGAACTTTTTGAATAACGGGCAGAGGCAGCGCCCTGCACAGGCGGAGCTCTGCGGTGTGATTCCGTCAGTGTGCTGCACTTACGCTGGCCCCCCAAGGGCATCCTGCCTCGTTGGAGATGTGCCTCCTCCTCATCCTCCTCCTCCTCCTCCTCTCTCCTATTAGGCACCCACGTGGAGTCAGTGACCTCATCATCCCCTCCCTCCTCATCACTGGAGCCAATCTGGCAGTATGCTGCAGCTGCTGGAACATGACTGCCAGATTGGTGTCCTTCTTGAGCATCCCCTCTCTCTGCTCTCACGCTACTGCCTTCCTCTAGCTGGGTATCATCATCAGACCCTTCGAAACGCTGGGCATCCTCCTGGAGCATGTACCCAACACTGTGCTCAAACAGTTCGGGGGACTCCTTAGGAGGACATGGTGGGTCTAGGGAAGGAGTGACTGATGATGACATTGATACCAGGGATGAGGACGCTTTGGCAGCTGCTTTGCCAGTACCCTGAGCCTGGGTGAGAGAGGATGAGGGGGATGAGGAGGGCTTGGTCATCCACTCTACCAAGTCTTCGGCATGATGCGGCTCAACACGTCCAGCTGCCGAAAAGAAGGACAAGCGTGTCCCAAGGCCACGTGCTGATGGCGATGCACCGCGTCCACGACCAGCACTGTTGTCTCTAGACACATAGCCTGCTTGCCCACTTTTATTGGCTCCTGACTGTCTGCCTCTCCTTGTTTGCCTTCCAGACATTCTAATGGCCTGCAGGGAGATGGGAAAACCAGCAATAAGGCCTAGCTTCAGGAGTATATTTTGCAGGAATCACACTACGCCTGCTGTAAGTGCTGCAAATGCCTGTTGGTGTAACACACTAGGAAAACACAGCAATACGGCCTAGCTTCAGGAGTATATTTTGCAGGAATCACACTACGCCTGCTGTAAGTGCTGCAAATGCCTGTTGGTGTAACACACTAGGAAAACACAGCAATACGGCCTAGCTTCAGGAGTATATTTTGCAGGAATCACACTACGCCTGCTGTAAGTGCTGCAAATGCCTGTTGGTGTAACACACTAGGAAAACACAGCAATACGGCCTAGCTTCAGGAGTATATTTTGCAGGAATCAGACTACACCTGCTGTAAGTGCTGCAAATGCCTGGTAGTGTAACACACCAGGAAAACACAGCAATACGGGCTAGCTTCAGGTGTGTAATGTGCAGGAGGCACACTACGTCCGCTGTAAGTGCTGCAAATGCCTGGTAGTGTAACACACCAGGAAAACACAGCAATACGGGCTAGCTTCAGGTGTATAATGTGCAGGAGGCACACTACGTCCGCTGTAAGTGCTGCAAATGCCTGGTAGTGTAACACACCAGGAAAACACAGCAATACGGGCTAGCTTCAGGTGTATAATGTGCAGGAGGCACACTACGTCCGCTGTAAGTGCTGCAAATGCCTGGTAGTGTAACACACCAGGAAAACACAGCAATACGGGTTAGCTTCAGGTGTTTAATGTGCAGGAGGCACACTACGTCCGCTGTAAGTGCTGCAAATGCCTGGTAGTGTAACACACCAGGAAAACACAGCAATACGGGCTAGCTTCAGGTGTTTAATGTGCAGGAGGCACACTACGTCCGCTGTAAGTGCTGCAAATGCCTGGTAGTGTAACACACCAGGAAAACACAGCAATACGGGTTAGCTTCAGGTGTTTAATGTGAAGGAGGCACACTACGTCCGCTGTAAGTGCTGCAAATGCCTGGTAGTGTAACACACCAGGAAAACACAGCAATACGGGCTAGCTTCAGGTGTGTAATGTGCAGGAGGCACACTACGTCCGCTGTGATGCCGCGTACACACGATCATTTTTCCCGTCGGGAAAAATTACATTTTTTCCTTTGGACGAGAAAAACGATCGTCTGTGGGCTTTTTGCCGTTTTTCCCGACGGGAAAAACGGCATTAATCACGATGAGAAAAATTAGAACATGTTCTAATTTTTCTCATCGTTTTTTCTAGCATTTTTTTCCGCGGCAGTTTTCCCATAGGGAATCACTGCCACGGAGCCCACACACGGTCGTTTTTCTCGACAAAGAAAAAAATGACGGGAAAAACGGTCGTGTGTGGGGGAACATGCCGTTCCCTCGTTTTTCATTTTTTTTCATGTCGTGATTCACGGCGGTGTTTTCACCGCCGTGAATCACGATCGTGTGTACGCGGCATAAGTGCTGCAAATGCCTGGTAGTGTAACACACCAGGAAAACACAGCAATACGGGCTAGCTTCAGGTGTATAATGTGCAGGAGGCTTAGAAACAATGACACTGACACTGTCCCCTGCCTATCCTTCTCTCTCCCTGCACACAAGGTTTAGCAAAGAATATGACACTGACACTCTCCCTGCCTATCCTTCTCTCTCCCTACACACAAGGTTTAGCAAAGAATATGACACTGACACTCTCCCTGCCTATCCTTCTCTCTCACTATACACAAGGTTTAGCAAAGAATATGACACTGACACTCTCCCTGCCTATCCTTCTCTCTCCCTACACATAAGGTTTAGCAAAGAATATGACACTGACACTCTCCCTGCCTATCCTTCTCTGTCCCTACACACAAGGTTTAGCAAAGAATAGATATGACACTGTCCCTGCCTATCCTTCTCTTTCCCTGCTCCGGAACACACTACACGAGGCCGCCGCGCTGGCGGCCTTTTATAGTGTGGGGCGTGTACTAAACCCTCTCAGCTATAATTGGCCACAGGCATCCTGCCTGTGGCCAATCATTGCTCTCCTCGCTGCCGGTGCTGTGATTGGCCAAGCATGCAGGGTCACAGTGCATGCTTGGCCAATCACAGCACCGGGATTGCACTGCGATGGCGCAGTGTATTGTGGGCCGCTCGCGTCACTCGAATTTGGCGCGAACGGCCCAAATCGTTCATTGTTCGCCGAACGAGCGAACAGCCGATGTTCGAGTCGAACGTATGATCATCCCTAATCAGATCCATCTGTCTCCTCCTTTTCATCCTCATAAGCAGCAAAATGAGCATGGCAATCAGATTTCTTCCATATTAATCCATATTCAATGATCACACTTCAACAAAGGTTGAAGTCCTCTCACTGAACAAAGAAACAGGCACTGAACAAAGACACAGGAAATGGGTGGACGGAAATTCTGTGGACCGAAATGCATCATGGGTAGTCAAGGGACCAAAAAAATAAATAAACAAAGTTGCTATGACAATGACAAGAATGTTCAACCGCAGCTAAACGCAGCCACATGCAAACGCAAGTAATCGCTGATAATCGAAATGTACAACCGCAAGTGATCGCTGTGCTTGGAGTCTTGGGATTTCAAAATAACTAAACATAATTTTACTAGGGATGAGCTCGCTGTTCGCCTGTTCGGCGAAGCCAGAACTTTGTGAGCCGTTCGCGCCATATTCGTGTGGCGCGAACGGGCCACAATGCACTGCGCCATCGCAGTGCATTGCTGGCTGATGATTGGCAAAGCATGCACTGTGACCCCGCATGCTTGGCCAATCACAGCGCCGGAAGCGAGGAGAGCCATAATTGGCCACAGGCAGGATGCCTGTGGCCAATTATAGCTCAGGGGGGTTTAGTACACGCCCCACACTATATAAGGCCGCCAGTGCGGCGGCCTTGTGTAGTGTGTTGGCGTGCAGGGAGAGAGCAGGATAGGCAGGGACAGTGTCAGTGTCATCTTTGCTTAACCTAGCACAGTTACAGTGAGTGTAGTGTGTTGGCATGCAGGGAGAGAGCAGGATAGGCAGGAACAGTGGGTATAGTGTGTCTCCTGCACAGTATACACCTGAAGCTACCACTTATTGCTGGTGTTGGTGTTGTTCTGTTGTGTAACACAGGCATCTGCAAGCAGTTACAGTGGGTGTAGTGTGCCTCCTGCACAGTATACATCTGAAGCTATCCCTTATTGCTGGTGTTGCTCTGTTGTGTAACACAGGCATCTGCAGCAGTTACAGTGGGTGTAGTGTGCCTCCTGCACAGTATACACCTGAAGCTACCCCTTATTGCTGGTGTTGTTCTGTTGTGTAACACAGGCATCTGCAAGCAGTTACAGTGGGTGTAGTGTGCCTCCTGCACAGTATACACCTGAAGCTACCCCTTATTGCTGGTGTTGGTGTTGTTCTGTTGTGTAACACAGGCATCTGCAAGCAGTTACAGTGGGTGTAGTATGCCTCCTGCACAGTATACACCTGAAGCTACCCCTTATTGCTAGTGTTGTTCTGTTGTGTAACACAGGCATCTGCAGCAGTTACATTGGGTGTAGTGTGCCTCCTGCACAGTATACACCTGAAGCTACCCCTTATTGCTGGGGTTGGTGTTGTCCGTACCGAACTTTTGGGTTTTGGGGTCCCGGACCCGAACCCGAACAATTGACTGTATGTTTGGGTTCGGGTCCGGTGTTCGGCAATATGCATGTAAAGTCGCGCTTGTTTCCCGTGCTTAGAACTGTCCCTGCACAAAGTGTAATTTCTGAAGGAAAAAAAGTCATTTAAAACTCACTCGCAGGTATAATGAATTGTCGGCTCCCGGCAATACATAGAAAAGACATTGATAAAAAAAAAAAAAAAGCGTGGGGGTTCCCCCAAATTCAATTACCAGGCCCTTCAGGTCTGGTATGGATATTAAGGGGAACCCTGCCGCAAATTAAAAAAAAAAAATGCGTGCAGTTCCCCCAAATATCCATACCAGGCCCTTCAGGTCTGGTATGGAATTTAGGGGAACTCCACCCCATTTTTTTTTTAAATGGCGTGGAGTACCCCTAAAAATCCAGACCAGACCCTTTATCCGAGCACGCAACCTGGCAGGCCGCAGGAAAAGAGGGGGGACGAGAGAACGCCCCCCCCCCTCCTGAACCGTACCAGGCCACATGCCCTCAACATGGGGAGGATGTCCCCATGTTGATGGGGACAAGGGCCTCATCCCCACAACCCTTGCCCGGTGGTTGTGGGGGTCTGCGGGCGGGGGCCTTATCGGAATCTGGAAGACTCCTTTAACAAAGGAGACCCCCAGATCCCGGTCCCCCCTATGTGAATTGGTAATGGGGTACATTGTACCCCTACCATTTCACAAGGAAAGTGTAAAAAATTGTAAAAAAAAAATACACAGACACCATTGGGAAAGTCCTTTATTAAAAAAAACCAAAAAAAAAAAACATTCCAGCGATGAAATCCAGTGTCCCGCGGCGATCCCGATGTCCAGCGCTGTCCAGACGAAATGTCATTGGCTAAACCTGTGCGGACCTGATGGGGAACTTCCTCGGCAGTGTATTAAATGAATAGACCCGCCCCTTCTAAAGTTCCCCATCAGGTCCGCTCAGCCAATGACGTAGTGTAAGGCTTTAGGACCTGATGCAGAACGTGAGAAGGGGCGGGTCTATTCATGTATTATACTGCAGAGGAAGTTCCCTATCCGGTCCGCTCATCCAATGACGTAGGCGGGGTCTGACATACGAGGGGGCGGACCTGATAGGGAACTTCCTCCACAGTTTCATACATGAATAGACCCGCCCCTTCTCACGTTCCGCATCAGGTCCTCAGCCTTACACCTATGTCATTGGCTGAGCGGACCTGATGGGGAACTTCAGAAGGGGCAGGTCTATTAATTTATTACTAATAAATGAATACACCCGCCCCTCCTAAAGTTCCCCATCAGGTCCGCTCAGCCAATGACATATGTGTAAGGCTGAGGACCTGATGCGGAACGTGAGAAGGGGCGGGTCTATTCATGCATTACACTGTGGAGGAAGTTCCCCATTAGGTCCGCCCCCGCCTACGTCATTGGATGAGCGGACCTGATGGGGAACTTCCTCCAGTATAATAAATGAATAGACCCGCCCCTTCTCACGTTCCGCATCAGGTCCTCAGCCTTACACTACGTCATTGGCTGAGCAGACCTGATGGGGAACTTTAGAAGGGGCGGGTCTATTCATTTAATACATTGCCGAGGAAGTTCCTAATCTGGTCCGCTCAGGCTCAGCCAATGACATTATGTCTGGACAGCGCTGGACATCGGAATCGCCGCGGGACACTGGATTTCATCGCTGGAATGTTTTTATTTTTTATTTTCTTATTTTTAATAAAGGACTTTCCCAATGGTGTCTGTGTATTTTTTTAAAAAAAATTTACACTGTCTTTGTGAAATGGTAGGGGTACAATGTACCCCATTACCAATTCACATAGGGGGGGGTGGGATCTGGGGGTCCCCTTTGTTAAAGGGGTCTTCCAGATTCCGATAAGCCCCCCGCCCGCAGATCCCCACAACCACCGGGCAAGGGTTGTGGGAATGAGGCCCTTGTCCCCATCAACATGGGGACATCCTCCTGTCCTGTTGGATTTTTAGGGGGAGTCCACGCCATTTTTTTTTAATTTGGGGTGGAGTTCCCCTTAAAATCCATACCAGACTTGGAGGGCCTGGTATGGATATTTGGGGGAACCGCACGCATTTTTTTTTAAATTTGCGGCAGGGTTCCCCTTAATATCCATACCAGACCTGAAGGGCCTGGTAATTGAATTTGGGGGAACCCCCACACTTTTTTAAAATTTTTTATCAATGACTTTTCTATGTATTGCCGGGATCCGACAATTCATTATAGCCACGAGTGAGTTTTAAATTACTTTTTTTCCTTCAGAAATTACACTTTGTGCAGGGACAGTTCTAAGCACGGGAAACAAGCGCGAATAGTCCTCCGAAGTTCGGGTCCCCATTGACTTCAATGGGGTTCGGTTTGGGGTCAAGTTGGGGTCAAGTTCGGTCCTGAACCCAAACTTTTTTCCGAAGTTCGGCCGAACCTGTCGAACCCGAACATCCAGGTGTCCGTTCAACTCTAGTTCTGTTGTGTAACACAGGCATCTGCAAGCAGTTACAGTGGGTGTAGTGTGCCTCCTGAACATGATACACCTCAAGCTACCCCTTATTGCTGGTGTTGTTTTGTTGTGTAACACAGGCATCTGCAGCAGTTACAGTGGGTGTAGTGTGCCTCCTGCACAGTATACACCTGAAGCTACCCCTTATTGCTGGTGTTGGTGTTGTTCTGTTGTGTAACACAGGCATCTGCAAGCAGTTACAGTGGGTGTAGTGTGCCTCCTGCACAGTATACACCTGAAGCTACCCCTTATTGCTGGTGTTGGTGTTGTTCTGTTGTGTAACACAGGCATCTGCAAGCAGTTACAGTGGGTGTAGTGTGCCTCCTGCACAGTATACACCTGAAGCTACCCCTTATTGCTGGTGTTGTTCTGTTGTGTAACACAGGCATCTGCAGCAGTTACAGTGGGTGTAGTGTGCCTCCTGCACAGTATACACCTGAAGCTACCCCTTATTGCTGGCATTGTTCTGTTGTGTAACACAGGCATCTGCAGCAATTACAGTGGGTGTAGTGTGCCTCCTGCACAGTATACACCTGAAGCTACCCCTTATTGCTGGTGTTGGTGTTATTCTTTTGTGTAACACAGGCATCTGCAAGCAGTTACAGTGGGTGTAGTGTGCCTCCTGCACAGTATACACCTCAAGCTACCCCTTATTGCTGGTGTTGGTGTTGTTCTGTTGTGTAACACAGGCATCTGCAAGCAGTTACAGTGGATGTAGTGTGCCTCCTGCACAGTATACACCTGAAGCTACCCCTTTTTGCTGGTGTTGTTCTGTTGTGTAACACAGACATCTGCAGCAATTACAGTGGGTGTAGTGTGCCTCCTGCACAGTATACACCTGAAGCTACCCCTTATTGCTAGTGTTGGTGTTGTTCTGTTGTGTAACACAGGCATCTGCAAGCAGTTACAGTGGGTGTAGTGTGCCTCCTGCACAGTATACACCTGAAGCTACTCCTTATTGCTGGTGTTGTTCTGTTGTGTAACACAGGGATCTGCAGCAGTTAAAGTGGGTGTAGGTGCCTCCTGCACAGTATACACCTGAAGCTACCCCTTATTGCTGTTTTTCCCATCTCCCTGCAGGCCATTAGTATGTCTGGAAGGCTAACAAGGAGAGGCAGACAGTCACAAGCCAATAAAAGAGGGCAAGCAGGCTCTGTGCTTAGGGGCAACAGTGCTGGTCGTGGACGCGGTGCATCGTCATCAGCACGTGGCCATGGGACACGCTTGTCCTTATTTTCGGCAGCTGGACGTGTTGAGCCGCATCATGGTGAAGACTTGGTAGAGTGGATGACCAAGCCCTCCTCATCCTCCTCATCCTCTCTGACCCAGGCTCAGGGTACTGGCAAAGCAGCTGCCAACGTGTCCTCTTCCCTTGTATCAATGTCATCAGTCACTCCTTCCCTAGACCCACCATGTCCTCCTGAGGAGTCCCCCGAACTGTTTGAGCACAGTGTTGGGTACATGCTCCAGGAGGATGCCCAGCGTTTTGAAGGCTCTGATGATGATACCCAGCTAGAGGAAGGCAGTAGCGTGAGCGCAGAGAGAGGGGATGCTTAAGAAGGACAGGAATCTGGCAGTCATGTTCCACCAGCTGCAGCATACTGACAGGTTTTCTCCAGTGATCATGAGGGAGGGGATGATGAGGTCACTAACTCCACGTGGGTGCCTGATAGGAGAGAGGAGGAGGAGGAGGCACATCTCCAAGGAGGCAGGATGCCCTCTGGGGGCCAGCTTAAGGGCAGCACACAGACTGAATCACACCACAGAGCTCCGCCTGTGCAGGGCTCTGCCTCTGCGCGTTATTCCAAAAGTTCTTTGGTGTGGGCCTTTTTTGAGTCGAGTGCATCAGATCGCACCGCTGCTATTTGCAACATATGTCTCAAGCGTATCTTGCGTGGCCAAAACATCAGCCTCTTTGGCACCACATGCTTGACCAGACATATGTTGACCTGCCATGCAGCTCGTTGGCAAGCGTACCTTAAAGACCCACACCAAAGAACAAAGCAAACCTCTCCTTGCTCCTCATCAGCTGGGATCTCCAACCCCACTATACCTTCAGTCCTCTCTGAAACCTGCACTGAGAGGAATGAAGGTGTAGAATTAGGTGTGTCACAGCCAAGTACTTGCGGGCACTCTGCTAGCAGTACACCGACGTCCGATTGTAGCAGGCAAATTTCCCTGCCCCAGCTGCTGGACCGTCAAAAGAAGTTCACTCCCAGCCATCCACATGCCCAGCGGTTGAATGCTAGCTTGGCTAAATTGCTAGCACTTCAACTGCTGCCTTTTCAGTTGGTAGACTCGGCACCCTTCTGTGAGTTTGTGCAATGTGTGGTTCCTCAGTGGCAGGTTCCCAAACGCCACTTTTTCTCACGGAAGGCGATTCCGGCTCTCTACCGGCATGTGGAAGGCAATGTCCATGCCTCGCTGGACAGGGCGGTCAGCGCTAAGGTGCATATTACTGCTGACTCATGGTCCAGAAGGCATGGACAGAGACGTTTCCTATCTTTCACGGCCCATTGTGTCACTCTTTTGGCAGCTGGGAAGGATGCAGGACAAGGTGCAGTAGTGTTGGAGGTTGTTCCGCCACCACGCCTCCAAAATGCTACTACTGTTTGTGACACACCTCTCTCCTCCACCCCCTCCTCTTCTTCTTCCTCCATGGCCTCTTCCTGTGCTTTGTCCTCGGAACCAACGGTGCTCCATAGGCGTTCAAGGGGCTACGCAAGTACGCAGGCAAAAAGATGTCATGCCGTGCTTGCGCTGGTGTGTTTGGGGGACAGGAGCCACACTGGGGCAGAGGTTCTGTCAGCTCTGCAGGAACAGGCCGAGAGGTGGTTGACGCCACGCCAGCTTAAGCCAGGAATGGTGGTTTGCGACAATGGCACCAACCTCCTCTCCGTCCTCCGACAGGGACAACTGACCCATGTGACCTGTGTGGCTCACGTCCTTAAGCTGGTGGTGCAGCGGTTCTTGGACAGGTACCCGGGCTTACAGGATGTCCTGAGGCAGGCCAGGAAAGTCTGTGTGCATTTCCGCCGATCATATAATGCCAGTGCTCGGCTGGCTGAGCTGCAAAAGGAGTTGAACCTGCCCAAGAACCGCCTTATATGTGAAATGCCCACCAGGTGGAACTCAATGTTGGCCATGCTGCAGCGGCTGCACACACAGAAGAGGGCCATCAATGAGTACCTGTGGGACTGCGGCACCAGGACAGGGTCAGGGGAGCTCGTTTTTTTTTTTCACCACGCCAGTGGGGCATGATCAGGGATGCATGCACTGTCCTGGCACCATTTGAGGAGGCCACAAGGATGGTGAGCAGTGACAGTGCATGCATCAGTGACACTGTACCTCTTGTCCACGTATTGGAGAATACGCTGCGTGGAATATTGGACAGGGCACTTGAGGCAGAACAGAGGCAGGAAGAGGAGGACTTCCTTGCCTCTCAAGGCCCCCTTTATCCAGACATTGTTCCTTCTGTCCCACCCATCACACAGGAAGAGGAGGAGGAGGAGGAGTGTGTCAGCATGGAGGTGGAGCCTGGCACTCAGCATCAGCAGCAGCAGCAGCAGTCTTTTAGGGATGATTTACAGTCCCAAGAAACCCGTGGACTTGTACGTGGCTGGGAGGAGGTGGCTGCGGATCATGTCGTCCTTAGTGACCCATAGGACTCTGGACCGAATGCCTCAGCTAACCTACGCTGCATGGCCTCCCTGATCCTGCAAAGCCTGCGGAAGGATCCTCGTATTCTTCGGATCAAGGAGAGGGACCATTACTGGCTGGCCACTCTCCTTGATCCACGGTACAAGGTTAAGGTTGCGGACCTTATCTTGCCGTCGCAGAGGGAGCAGAGGATGAGACATCTCCGGGAGGCCTTGCAGAAAGGTCTGCGCAACACGTTCCCAGAGACTGGGAGGTTACAAACTTCTGGTCCTGGACAATGAGTTGCTGAGGCTTCGGTCAGTCACAGAAGGAGCGGTGGAGAAGGTGGCCGTCTGACCGATGCGTTCAGACAATTTTTTAGTCCGCATCCCCAAGGTATGATCGGTTCCAGTAACAATCGCCAGCGTCTGATTTACATGGTCCAGGAATACCTAGGGGCAAGGTCAGACTTGGACACCTTTCCCATCGAAAATCCTCTGGCTTACTGGGTCTTGAGGATGGATCACTGGCCAGAGCTTGCACAGTATGCAATTGAGGTACTGGCCTGTCCTGCATCCAGCGTTCTTTCAGAACGCACATTCAGTGCTGCTGGAGGCTTTGTAACCGATCACAGGGTGCGCCTGTCCACCGACTCGGTTGATCGACTGACCTTCATAAAGATGAATCAGTCTTTGATCACCACCAGCTACCAAGCACCTGAAGCTGATGTAACCGAATATTTTTTTTTTAAATGTCACATCCCTTCAAGACTGCCTATGCTGATGCTGAGTGACTGTCCTGTTATGTTGACTGACTATCCTCTTCCTCCTCAATGATCCTGCTGATAGCTTCGAAGAACATTTTTGGTTCTGGGTGCCGCCACCAGTGGCTAAGGCCCAATTTCTGAGCCCCTGTTTAACAGGGGCATGTAATTAAAATTTTTGATGCAATGCTTTGCAGCAGGGCTCATTCCTGCACTCCAACTAGAGTATCTGGGAGAGGTTGCACTGTCGTGGCACCAGCACCAGTGCTTAAGGCCCAATTTTCAGCCCCTGTTTAACAGGGGCGTGTATTTACAATTTTTTATGCAATGCTTTGCAGCAGAGCTCATTGCTGCGTTCCAAGTACAGTATCTGTGAGGGGTTGCAGTGTTTTGGCACCAGTGCCTAAGGCCCAATTTTTCTGCCCCTGTTTAACAGGGGCATGTAATTACAATTCTTGATCTAATACTTTGCAACAGGGCTCATTGCTGCGCTCTAAGTACAGTATCTGTGAGGGGTTGCAGTGTTGTGGCACCAGCACCAGTGCCTAAGGCCCAATTTTTCTGCCCCTGTTCAACAGGGGCATGTAATTACAATTCTTGATCTAATATTTCACAGCTGGGCCCATTCCTGCGCCCACCAAGAGTAACTATGAGGACTTACAGTCTTGTGGCACCAGCACCACCACCACCACCAAAGGCACAATTTTTCAGCCCCTGTTCAACAGGGGCATGCAATTATAATTCTTGATCTAATAATTCACAGCAGGGCCCATTCATGCGCCCACCAAGAGTAACTGTTACGGCTTACAGTGTTGTGGCGCCAGCACCACCACCAAAGGCCCAATTTTTCCTACCACTGTTCAACAATGGCATGTAATTACAATTCCTGATATAATAGTTAACAGCAGGGCGTTCCAGCGCCCACCAAGAGTAACTGTGAGGGCTTTCAGTGTTGTGGCAACACCAACACCTAAGGGGCAAATTTCTGAAGTGTATATACGGCAGGCCCCTACTTTCAAACATCCAACTTACAAACGACTCCTACTTGCAAACGGAAGGAGACAACAGAAAGTGAGAGGAAATCTACCCCTAGGAAGGGAAATTCTCTCCTGTAAGAGTTAATATGGGAAAAAGGTGTCTCCTCTCTACTGATGCTTTATCACCAATCCTTGTTTCAATAAAAAAAACAAATTTTCCAAAAACATTTGTCATTGGGACGGAAAGTGAGGTGAAATGTTCTGAACAGGTGCACAGACAGCAAAACAAATGTTACAGGGGTTACAGGGGTGCTAACCATTCCCTAACCATTCCCTATGTTCTCCAAAAAGCTTAAAAAATAGATTTTTGGGCTAGAGCTACACTTAAAAAATGTTCCAAATTACAAACAGATTCTACTTAAGAACAAACCTACAGTCCGTGTCTTGTTTGCACCGCCTGTTTGGGTGCGGGGTTCCCCTTAATATCCATACAAGACCCAAAGGGGCTGGTAATGGGCTGGGGTAGGGTGGGGGGTGATGGGGTAGCCATGCCATTTTTCTCAATGATTTTCATCCATATTGCCGGGACCAAACATTACATTAAAGCTGCAAGCAGTTTTAAATGGCTTTTTTTCCTTTAGAAATGTAATTTTGTGCAGGGACAGTTCTTAACACAGGAAACACGTGCCACTTCATAGGCATACTTTAGACACCCCCCAGGTACGATATTTAAAGGAATATTTCTTTATTTTTTTCACTTTATGCATCATTAAAATCACTGCTCCCGAAAAAACAACAGTTTTTAAAACTTATTTTTGCATTGATACATGTCCCCTGGGGCAGGACCCGGGTCCCCAAACCCTTTTTAGGACAATAACATGCATATTAGCCGTTATAATTAGCACTTTAGATTTTGAACGTTTGCGTCCATTGTATTTAATAGGGTTCTAAAGTTTGCGCAAACTTTCGGTCCGTTCGCAGGTTCTGGTGCGAACCGAACCGGGGGGTGTTTGGCTCATCCCTAGCTTTTACCAGTGTGAAAGAGGCCTTAATCTTATCCTACCACTTACAGACACAGAGAGAGGTTCGCTGATGAACTGGCACATCTGCCAATGCCCAACTGAATCCCATATTGTGGGCATCTAGACATTTGCCAATGCAAATGTGCATGCGCGTTGATGCGAATGGCTACGAACAATATTGCACAATTATGCAGGCACTTGGACCAGTGTGCACGCAATGCGCGACAGATTCTGGCACCCAGGGGCCTATTTAAAGCCAGCAGCTTAATCCATTAGTTGCTGGATAGAGATGGCCTTGCGGTTCGCCCCGCGGATGGTTTGCGGCGAACTTTGCACGTTCGCTATTCGCTGAACCGGCGAACATATGGCGCTATTCGCGGCCGCCATATTCTTTTACATTGTCAAGAACTTTGACCCATGGCACATCCATCCTGTGGTCAGGACAGCCGATTGAGACATTTCAGCAAATGGACATACCCTCTACCTTATAAATAGACCTGATCTGGATGCCATTTCACATTCTGTCTTTTGTCAGTGTAGGGAGAGGTTGCTGTGTGGAGCAGGGACAGACTGTAGTGACACAATTCGCTAACTAATACTGTAGGTCCACAAAAGTCCTTTTAAGGACTGGTATAGGTGTACTATTGTTTGGTGTGCAGTATATAGGGGTGTAATACACTTATAATATACTTTCAAATATAGACAGCATATTATAGTGCATTTGTATTGTGCAGCATTGTGACTGCTGAGCAGTTCTGCAGCTGTCTTTTGTCAGTGTAGGGAGAGGTTGCTGTGTGGAGCAGGGACAGACTGTAGTGACACAAATCGCTAACTAATATAGGTCCACAAAAGTCCTTTTAAGGACTGGTATAGGTGTACTATTGTTTGGTGTGCAGTATATTGGGGTGTAATACAATTATAATATACTTTCTACAACTACAAAGAGTGATAAACGCAATTAGAAATAAGTATTATAACTGGTGTGATAGACCAGTGGCCCCCCAAAATGACAGATTGAAGCGGGGTGTTATATACCTTCTTCCACATATACTGCGCTTCTCTAGAGACTTTTGTCACAGGGTCATTTAAAAAATGACAGGCAGAGGAAGAGACAGGCCCTTCTGCAGGAGTGAAGAAAGGAAACAAGGGTGCACCAGCCTAGTGCATTATCGTTTAGGATAGATTTTATTAAAAAAGCATAGATACTACTTACAAGTGTAGTAGAAAAAAACTTGCAGTGCAATGATATTCCAAATAGATGGCAGCTGAGACATGAGCTCGAAACCATACTCCACAGACGCACCGCGCATATGAATGGAGCCACTGCCGGCTTACGCGTTTCGAAGTCATACACTTCTTCCTCAGAGCCCAGCAGTGCTTCCACCTCATGTCAGTTGCTTCCAAACTGGTCAGTTGCAGTATATTGGGGTGTAATACAATTATAATATACTTTCTACAACTACAAAGAGTGATAAACGCAATTAGAAAAAAGTATTATAACTGGTGTGATAGACCAGTGGCCCCCCAAAATGACAGATTGAAGCGGGGTGTTATATACCTTCTTCCACATATACTGCGCTTCTCTAGAGACTTTTGTCACAGGGTCATTTAAAAAATGACAGGCAGAGGAAGAGACAGGCCCTTCTGCAGGAGTGGTAGGGTTAGGGCAAGGCACCAGGCCGGAGCCAAAGTGGGAAGTTGCAGAAGGTGCGTTCGATTACGTCAAAGGACGCACCAGACTTGGTTGAGTGGCTCACTCAGCCTTCCTCTTCTGCACCCTCCTCATCCTCTCTATCTGCACCCTCTTCACTCTCTGCTGTGTGCACCCCCAAAAACACTACCACCAACACCACCACCACCATATACCCTCCGCTTGAGTCACAGGAATTATTTTCCGATCCATCACAAGACATTTCCGATGCGCAGCCATTCTTGGCATTGGATCAGGAAGAGGAGGTAGCAACAACCGCCACTCAGCAGTCTGACGACAGTACCCAGATCAGCGCAAGGAGGTTGGTCCACGCTGTTGCTGCCTACTCCGAGATCTCTAATGTTAGTGGTGGGGAAGGTGACGTCGATGATGACGTGTCTATGGACGTCACGTGGGTGCCCACAAGAGAGGAAGGGAGGAGAAGCAGGCCGAACTTACATTGCACAGGAGGGACAAACCAGACTGCAAATGTATCAGGAGCAGGCCATCAACCATGTATGGTCACATCTGGCGCTCCCAGGACAGCGTCACATGGCTCCGCAGTGTGGGCTTTTTTTAACGTGTCCGCTGCTGACAATAGTGTTGCCATCTGCAGCCTTTGCAGTCAACGCATAAGTCGCGGTAAGCCCAACACTCACCTAGGGACGACCGCCTTAAGAAGGCACGTGAACTCCCATCATCGAGCCCAGTGGGAGCAACGCCGTCAGAACCCACAAAGCGACACTCCAGGCTCTCACCGTCCAGCCTCTTCTACTTCTCCTTCTCCTCTCTCCTCACAATTGTCCGCCACTCCACCTTCCATCATGTCGTCCTCAAGTTTTTCTGGAAAAAAGCAGGCTTCCGTGGGCCAAATGTTCGAGCGTAAAAAAATGATAACGCCGGATAACCCTCTTGCCCAAAGGTTGACCGCTGGCTTGTCGGAACTGATAGCCCGCCAACTTCTGCTATATAAACTGGTGGACTCGGAGGCCTTTCGAAAATTTGTGGCCATTGAAACACCACAATGGAAGGTCCCAGGAAGGAAATATTTCTCGCAGAAGGGCATTCCAGAGCTATATGGCCATGTTCAGCGGCAAGTGAATGTATCTCTGGCACACAGTGTCGGTGCCAAGCCCAAGATACATCTGACCACAGACACGTGGTCTAGCAAACACGGGCAGGGAAGGTATATAACTTTTACTGCCCACTGGGTGAACCTTCTGACGGCCGTCAAGCATATAATCCGTGGCACCCGTGTAGATTTGGTTTTACCGTCACGGATTGCATGCAGGCCTGCCTCTTCTTCTCCTCCTCCTACTCCATCCTCCCTCTCCTCCTCGGCTGACTCCTACTTTTCCGCTGCTACCGTCTCTTCCGCTACGCCGCCCAAGATCCCCAGAACCTATTCGACATGCCAGGTGAGACGTTGCCATGCTGTGCTGCGTCTTTTGTGCCTGGAAGCCAAGAGTCACACTGGCCCTGCATTCCTTTCAGCTTTGCGTTTACAGGCAGATCAGTGGCTAACACCATTCAATTTGACAGTTGGTAAAGTGGTGTGCGACAACGGTGCCAATCTGCTGAGCGCGTTGAAACAGGGCAAAATTACACACGTGCCATGCATGGCACACGCCTCTAACTTGGTCGTGCAGCGATTCGTTGTCAAATACCCTGGGGTCCAGGACGTCTTGCGGCAGGCAAGGAAAATTTCGCCCCATTTCAGAAGATCTTACTCATCAGCAAGGCGGCCATGGCTCGCCTTGCTGACATTCAGCGGCAACACAATCTCCCCGTCAGACGTCTTATTTGTAACTGCCCGACGCGATGGAACTCAACCTTGTATATGCTTGATAGGCTGCTCCAGCAGAAATGTGCAGTTAACGACTACCTGTACGAACTCTGCGGCAGGACAGGTTCTGGGGAGCTTGTTTTTTTTTCACCGCGCCAGTGGCTGCTCATGTGCGACGCATGCAGACTTCTGCGGCCATTTGATGAGATCACCAAACTGGTCAGTTGCAGCCATGGCGCCATCAGTGACATCGTACCTTACGCCTTCCTTATGGAGCATGCATTGCGTCGTGTCATTGATCAAGCCGTCGAGGAGCAGGAGCAGGAAGATGAGGAAGTCGCAATGCTGGATGAATTCCCAGGGGGGGCTACTCCATCTGAGACAAGTCAACAACAGGAGTCTGAAGAGGAGTCAGAGGAGGATGGTGCCGGGGCGGATGAGGAGGAGCAAGAAGAGCATGCTTTAAACCTTTCTGGGATCCCTGTTGTTGTCCGTGGATGGGGGGAGGAGAACAAGGACGACATTATCCTGGATGATGAGCAGAAGCCAGGCCACCACACCGCTTCCAGTTTAGTGCAAATGAAGGCCTTCATGCTCCAGTGTTTTAAGAGGGACCCCCGTATAAAAAGCATAAAGGGCAAGGACCAGTACTGGGTGGCAACGTACTTAGACCCCCGGTACAAACAAAAAATGCCGGAAATGTTACCACTATCACAGAGGGCTGTCAGAATGGAGCACTTCCAGGCCTTGCTTAGAGAAACAGTTGCGGGTACCAATCCAACAGCGCCTGCAAGAAGAGGGCGGTTTGAAGATGTGTTAGTCACTTCTGATATGAGATCATTCTTTCAGCCGACCCATTGACAGCTGTCATCCGGATCCAGCATCAGGGAATGTCTAGACCGACAGGTGTCCGACTACATCGGGTTAACGGCCGATGTGGATGCTCTGAGAAGTGATGAACCCCTGGACTACTGGGTGGGCAGGCTTGACCTCTGGCCAGAGCTTGCACAATTTGCAATGGAACTGTCGGCTTGCCCCTCGTCCAGTGTACTGTCCGAAAGGACGTTCAGCGCAGCAGAGGGTATCGTGACCGATAAGCACACTCGCCTAGCTCACGACAGTGTTGACTACCTCACATTTCTAAAAATGAATGAGGCATGGATCTCGGAGGAATTCAACACATGTGACCATGTTTGATTGAAATTCCTCATGACAGGCCACAAATATCCGCCACCATCCATAACAATTCATGGTCCCCAGGTAAATACAGTGGCATAAAAGGCCTTTTATGTCCGTTGAATGCCTAATTTTTGGGGCCTGTAATGGCCGAAACGTATTTATCCTGTGAATGCCTAATGTACCTCCAGCCACAGAATAAACTTCTTTGCTGTCAGGTGAACGTCTGTTGGCTAATTTTTGGGGCCTGTACTGGCCGACACTTACTTCTTTATCCAGGCTGTGAATGCCTAATTTTTCAGACTGGAATTGAAAATCAATGGGCCTGTAAACGTTCTGCTAAATTGTGGAACGGATGCGGACCAATTTTACAGACGTGTGAATGGACCCTATATGTATTTGACATGTATTTACCGGCTGCTGTCAGTTCTGGCTGATTTAGGCCAAGCTATTACACTAAAACCGAGCAATATTACAAAAAACAAACTACACATTATAACTGTATAAACGATTTATATAACTTATAAAAAACTTATGGCAACTTTTACAATAGCAGGATCATCTCCTGCACCCCCTCCATAGCCTGGCCTTGCCTCTCCTCCATGCCCTTTATGCGCTCCTGAATTAACGAAATTTTGCAGATAAAAAAAGAATGCTTGTCGATCGCAGATTCGCTTAATACTTCTGGTATGTCAGTGTCCATGTTGTGGGACTATGTGTGAACAGCTAGTAAGTATTTTGTGGCTGAAAATATAACCTGGAGGTTTTTCATGTTCGCCTACCATTAAAATGAATGGAACCCCTCGCGAACCTGCGGTTCGCGAACATTTGCGCACGATCGCGCTCGCGAACCGTCCCATCAGATGTTCGTCTATCACTATTGCTGGATGATCTTCAGCTCCC
The DNA here is from genome assembly GCA_029206835.1 of Rana muscosa. Taxonomy (NCBI): domain Eukaryota; kingdom Metazoa; phylum Chordata; class Amphibia; order Anura; family Ranidae; genus Rana; species Rana muscosa. The sequence continues at coordinate 688,517,986 of CM055116.1, read as the reverse complement.
CCATGTGTTCCTGATATTATTGGATTTCCTGTTACTGAACCGGCTTGCCTTTGACCCTTCTTGTCTCTATTCCTGGCTTTGACCCTCAGCTTGCTCCATTGACCCTCTGTCAGAGAAATCGTCAATCCAGTTGCGCCAGCCATCGCCCTGTGGGGACACGCGGCGGAACGGCGCTTCCACGCATGCGGATGCGCGCTAATGCGCCAATAGGAATACAGGCGGGCCTATATAAAAAGAGGCCTAGCTGCACTGACAGGTTGCTGGTTTATAAACAAGAAGAACCCTCGCGCTAGCTGAGTGGTGGAACGGGTGGGAGGTGGTAGGGAAGGATGGGAAACAGATGAGATACTGCAGCAATCACCGAAGGGTCTGGTCCAAGTCAACAGTAAAGCATAAAAATCGTGATGGTGACTGCGCTGTAGTGAATCAGACTGGGTGGAGTGAAGGGGAAGGAAAATTAGTGAAAATCAAAGGGGATTGGCAAAAGAAGAGTGTGGGAAGGGGGGGGAGGGGAAGGAGAGGGAAAATGGGGGACAGGATGGGTGAGTAATTAGCTAAATAACAGTGGTGTGCAATATGCACAGTGACACAAATGTACGTGCACTAGTATAGAGCTGATCAGTGAAAAATTAGATAATGAAAAAGTGTGTAACAAAATGGATGATAAACAGTTGTATGACATATAAAACCAATATCTCAATGGTCCAGTGTTGTGCAACACGTGTTTAAAAATAATAAAAAATTAAATCACTAAAACATATTAGTGGTCCACAAACATTATCCATAAATGGGATGAATAGGATAAATAGGATGCATGGAATACACACAATCAGTGCATAAGTGAACTAAACTAATAAAGGAGAAAAGTCCCAAATAAATCCTAATAGTGACTTCCTGATAATTCCAAAATTCTTATTCTCAATAAATGGTGTATGGATAAGTCAGATACAGTCATGCTCGAAATTGTTGGCACCCCAGAAATTTTTCCAGAAAATAAAGTATTTCTCACAGAAAAGTATTGCAGTAACACATGTTTTGCTATACACGTGTTTATTCCCTTTGTGTGTATTGGAACAAATCAAAAAAAGGGAGTAAAAAAAGCAAATTGGACATAATGTCACACAAAACTTCAAAAATGGGCTGCTCAAAATTCTTGGCACCCTTAACTTAATATTTGGTTGCACACCCTTTGGAAAAAATAACTGAAATCAGTCGCTTCCTATAACCATCAATAAGCTTTTTATACCTCTCACCCGGAATTTTGGACCACTCTTCCTTTGCAAACTGCTCCAGGTCTCTCTTATTGGAAGGGTGCCTTTTCCCAACAGCAATTTTAAGATCTCTCCACAGGTGTTCAATGGGATTTAGATCTGGACTCATTGCTGGCCACTTTAGAGCTCTCCATCACTTTGTTGCCATCCATTTCTGGGTGCTTTTTGACATATGTTTAGGGTCATTTTCCTGCTGGAAGACCAAAGATCTCAGACTCAAACCCAGCTTTCTGACACTGGGCTCTACAGTGTGACCCAAAATCCTTTATTAATCCTCAGATTTCATGATGCCTTGCACACATTCAAGGCACCCAGTGCCAGAGTCAGCAAAACAACCCCAAAACTTCAATGAACCTCCACCATATTTCTCAGTAGGTACTGTGTTCTTTTCTTTGTAGGCCTCATTCCGTTTTTGGTAAACAGTAGAATGATGTGCTTTACCAAAAAGCTCTATCTTGGTCTCATCTGTCCACAAGACGTTTTCCCAGAAGAATTTTGGCTTACTCAAGTACATTTTGGCAGACTGTAGTCTTGCTTTTTTATGTCTCTGTGTCAGTAGTGGGGTCCTCCTGGGTATCCTGCCATAGCCTTTCATTTAATTTAAATGTCGACGGATAGTTTGCGCTAACACTGATGTTCCTTGAGCCTGCAGGACAGCTTGAACTTCTTTGGAACTTGTTTGGGGCTGCTTATCCACCATCCGGACTATCCTGCGTTGCAACCTTTCATCAATTTTTTCTCTTCCATCCACGCCCAGAGAGATTAGCTACAGTGCCATGGGTTGCAAACTTCTTGATAATGTTGCGCACTGTGGACAAAGGCAAATCTAGATCTCTGGAGTTGGACTTGTAACCTTGAGATTGTTGATATTTTTTCACAATTTTGTTTCTCAAGTCCTCAGACAGTTCTCTTTTTCTCTTTCTGTTGTCCATGCTTAGTGTGGCACACACAGACACACAATGCAAAGACTAAGTGAACTTCTCTCCTTTTTATCTGCTTTTAGGTGTTTTTTTTTATATTGCCCACACCTGTTACTTGCCCGAGGTGAGTTTAAAGGAGCATCACATGCTTGAAACAATCTTATTTATCCCCAATTTTTAAAGGGTGCCAAGAATTTTGAGCAGCCCATTTTTGAAGTTTTGTGTGACATTATGTCCAATTTGCTTTTTTTACTCCCTTTTTTTGATTTGTTCCAATACACACAAAGGGAATAAACATGTGTATAGCAAAACATGTGTTACTGCAATACTTTTCTGTGAGAAATACTTGATTTTCTGGAAAAATTTCTGGGGTGCCAACAATTTCGAGCATGACTGTATATATAGAGTCCCGTCACCAATGGTGTGCTTGAAAGATATCCTGTAGCGTCCACCCAGTGTTCACAACCAGCTTACCTCCCTGTTATGGGAGGGCAGTATGCAGCAGATCTCTGTAGTGAAGGGGGGTATCTCCTCCTTATAGCATGGTCTTTGTGGCACAGTTACTCATTGGAATGTATATGAAAAAAACATAAACAGTGAACACATCAATAGCGCAACTTTGTGAGTGCAGCAAGGTGGATAAGCTGGTGCATAAATTCACACACTCACTTGTAAACGAGTGAGCGTGGGCCTCAATCCAAACGAGCACCGTGCTCGTGCCAGTGGCGTCTATGGTGCGATCGATGAAACCCTCAGGTGTCAGCAGCGGCAATCACAATGTTGAAATTTGGAAAAATAAAGGAAGAAAATATGGTGTGGGTCTGTAACCACTATGGGCATTTATTGATACTCAAGTAAAAAAGACTCACATTTGGAAGTACAAACAGGATGTTGAACATTGTTATTGCCGCTGCTGATACCTGAGGGTTGCATCGATCGCACCATAGACGCCACACTTCTTTCCACTGGCACGAGCGCGGTGCTCGTTTGGATTGAGGCCCACGCTCACTCGTTTACAAGTGAGTGTGTGAATTTATGCACCAGCTTATCCACCTTGCTGCACTCACAAAGTTGCGCTATTGATGTGTTCACTGTTTATGTTTTTTCATATACATTCCAATGAGTAACTGTGCCACAAAGACCATGCTATAAGGAGGAGATACCCCCCTTCACTACAGAGATCTGCTGCATACTGCCCCCCCCCCCCCATAACAGGGAGGTAAGCTGGTTGTGAACACTGGGTGGACGCTACAGGATATCTTTCAAGCACACCATTGGTGACGGGACTCTATATATATTTGACTTATCCATACACCATTTATTGAGAATAAGAATTTTGGAATTATCAGGAAGTCACTATTAGGATTTATTTGGGACTTTTCTCCTTTATTAGTTTAGTTCACTTATGCACTGATTGTGTGTATTCCATGCATCCTATTTATCCTATTCATCCCATTTATGGATAATGTTTGTTGACCACTAATATGTTTTAGTGATTTAATTTTTTATTATTTTTAAACACGTGTTGCACAACACTGGACCATTGAGATATTGGTTTTATATGTCATAAAACTGTTTATCATCCATTTTGTTACACACTTTTTCATTATCTGATTTTTCACTGATCAGCTCTATACTAGTGCACGTACATTTGTGTCACTGTGCATATTGCACACCACTGTTATTTAGCTAATTACTCACCCATCCTGTCCCCCATTTTCCCTCTCCTTCCCCTCCCCCCCCTTCCCACACTCTTCTTTTGCCAATCCCCTTTGATTTTCAATCATTTTCCTTCCCCTTCACTCCACCCAATCTGATTCACTACAGCGCAGTCACCATCACGATTTTTATAGGTTGCTGGTTTGTTGTCAGCTTCCCTGTTGTACCTGGTTTCCTGTATCTGCACTTGAACTCCTGTTGTGACCCGGATCGGCTTGACTACTCTTCTCATCTCTCCTGAACTTGACCCTCGGCTTGTTATACGGATCTCTTCCTCTGCCTGTGTTTGACCCCCGGCCTGTGACTCGGATCTGCTACTTGTCTCCAGCCCATGAACTTCTGCCTGCATCTTGGACCTGCCACGTACCTTCAGCCCTGACCTGCTGCTTGTACCTATCTGGACTTATACTTGTCTACTGTGTTAGACCCCCGGCCTGCACTTCCAACATCAGCAGCCCACACCCGGACTCAGTCTTCCTCCTGCTTCCTCTGACCCCCTGTTTGCTCTGGACTTCTGCCTTCAGCTAGTTCCTGCTAAGAGCCTGCACCCGCCTGGTGTTTGACCCTCAGCCTGTTCTTGGTCAATTCAGCTTTACCAGATCGTCTAGCAAGACTTACCCCACCTGCTGGTAGCCAGTGCCTCTTCGTGCCATCCTCTCCCTGTCTCCCCTCCAGGGGGGCGGAGTGCGTCAAGTCGCAAGGGTGAACCGCTCTCGGCATCTCGGCCTCGGTAAGTACATACCTGACATCCCCGCTTCTGCCTGCTGATCCCTATGACCTTTAGCTTGCTCTTTTGACTCTGCTGCTGCCTGATTACCAGTGTATGAACTTGGCTTACTCTTGACTCTGCTTGCTGCATTTACCCCTGGCTGACATTCCGTGTATGATTACTGGCCTGGCTCCTGAACCTACTTCTTGCTCTCCCTTTTGCCAAGTCTCATCTGGTATGTCTGAGGGACTCCGGCGGCCCAGCAGTGCATCCTGCTCGTCCAGCCGCCATCCAGCGGACATCTCCTCATCACTCAGCTTGTCACATATGGCAACCCGTGTTTTTTTGGGCATCGCACTCCCTGTCATCAACTTCAGGGGTGCACTGCACTCAGCCACAAGGGAAGCCCTCTCAGTACTTCGGCCTCTCACTAGGTACATGAAACTCTGATTCCTTTCCTTCGTAATGCTGCTAAGTGCCTTATTCGTCATTAATAGAGAACCTCCCAAGCTCCTACTATCTGAGAATGAATTGGGAAAGTGGATAAAATTTGGCTTATGAAACAAAGAAACACGATTTACCCTCCACGTGTGGAAAGGCTTCTTTACAGCAAGAGATTTGAAAATGGTATGGACTTACTCAAGAACTAGTTCTAAAAAGCTCAGTAGATTGTTTTAAAAAGGCCTGGATTATTTCCTAAATGCACAAAATATAACTGAATACTAATATTTATAGATATTAACACTAGGGGTGGTTGATCCAGGGAATATCCGATTGCCTCCTGGGGAATCAGGGAGGATTTTGGATCCCGCTTTAGTGTTGTTTTTTTTTTTTGTTGCCTTTTTTTGGATCAACTGTGGGTATAGGAATATGTATATGGAGTTTGCTACTTGTGTACTGTATGTGTGTGTGTGTGTGTTTTTTCTTCTATTGGTTAAACTAGATGGACTTTTTTCAACCAGACTAACTATCTAACTATGTAATACCTTAAAAGATATGTGCAGCACATTTTACAACATGTGCATCTGTTGGCTGGTCTTTTAAAGTTCTCCGCTGTACATAGACCATGGATCATAGACATCAGAGATATTTTTGTTTTTTTCTGCAACCACCAGCTATACTCATCTTCTGTTTTCCACATGTTTCTCATTTTCAGCTACCTCCTCTATTTCATGCCCTAGTAAAAATCTGAAGCATATGTATTTCTTGTTGTGTTCACATGTCTTAGCAATATTACGTAATTTTCCTGTCTTTAAAAACACCTTTGAAAACAAAACAGGCCTTTTTGTGGAAAGAAAATAATGTTCAGCCTTGAACCTCAGTTGGCAGACGGAACACATCTTCTCCTAGTAGGAAATAAGTTAACATCCTGAAGTTTGAATATTTTGACCACAGGACAGAAAACTTGAAGGTCCAACTCCACGCCAAATTTTAAATAAAAAAACGGCATGGGTTCCCCCTCCAGGAGCATACCAGGCCCTTCGGTCTGGTATGGATTTTAAGGGGAACCCCCTAAGCCGAAAAAACAGCGTGGGGGTCCCCCCAAAATCCAAACCAGACCCTTATCCGAGCACGCAACCTGGCAGGCCGCAGGAAAAGAGGGGGGACGAGAGAGCGGCCCCCTCCCTCCTGAACCGTACCAGGCCGCATGCCCTCAACATGGGGGATTTGGTACTTTGGGGCAGGGGGGCGACTTGCGACCCCCCCACCCCAAAGCACCCTGCCCCCATGTTGATGAGGATAGGGCCTCTTCCCAACAACCCTGGCTGTTGGTTGTTGGGGTCTGCGGGCGGGGGGCTTATCGGAATCCGGGAGCCCCCCTTTAATAAGGGGGCCCCCAGATCCTGGCCCCCCACCCTATGTGAATGAGTATGGGGTACATCGTACCCCTACCCATTCACCTGGTGGGAAAAAAATGTCAATAAAAAAACACACACAGGTTTTTAAAGTAATTTATTACATAGCTCCGGGGGTCTTCTTCCGACTTTGGGGGTCTCCGGTGTCGTCTCCACGCTCTCCAGTTCTTTCTTCCTTCTGCCGGGCCTCCACTTTCTTCTTCTAGCTCTTTTGCTAGCGGGCCCGGTCTTCTTCGTCGCCTTCTTCCCTCTTCTCCTCTTCGATGTTGACACATCCCTTCCTCCCGCTGTAATGCTGGGTGTGCGGTGCGCTCCGATTTATAAAGGCCTCTCATGACGTCACAGTCACATGCTCCGGGTGGCCACATGCTCCCATGACGTCACAATCACATGCTTCGGGGCCACGTCATGGGAGCATGTGGCCACCCGGAGCATGTGACTGTGACGTCATGAGAGGCCTATATAAATCGGAGCGCATACTCATTCACATAGGGTGGGGGGCCGCGATCTGGGGCCCCCTTATGAAAGGGTGGCTCCAGGATTCCGATAAGCCCCCCGCCCGCAGACCCCGACAACCAACGGCCAGGGTTGTCGGGAAGAGGCCCTGTCCTCATCAACATGGGGGCAGGGTGCTTTGGGGTGGGGGGGCCGCAGGTCGCCCCCCTGCCCCAAAGCACCAAACCCCCCATGTTGAGGGCATGCGGCCTGGTACGGTTCAGGAGGGAGGGGGGCCGCTCTCTCGGCCCCCCTCTTTTCCTGTGGCCTGCCAGGTTGCGTGCTCGGATAAGGGTCTGGTTTGGAGTTTGGGGGGACCCCCACGCCATTTTTTCGGCTTAGGGGGTTCCCTTAAAATCCATACCAGACCGAAGGGCCTGGTATGCTCCTGGAGGGGGAACCCATGCCGTTTTTTTATTAAAAATTTGGCGTGGAGTTCCCCCTCAAGATTCATACCAAACACAGTGCCTGGTATTGGCGGGGATCCAAGTCGGATCCCTGTTCATTGAAAGTCAGACATATGTCGACTTCATGTCGCAGGGCAAAGTCGGATCCAAAGTAGGACGGCTGTAATGTGTCGCACAAGTGTAAACCCAGCCTTAGGCATTCGTGTTTATATTAGGCCTATTAATATACTTTAGCCATATACATTGTATTTTGGTGTATGTTTTTAACATTTGTTTTATCCATTAATCGGTGACTCCGTTCTTGTGTTTATGCATTCTCCTTTGGAGTCACGCAGGCTTCGTACCCATTGAAGGCTTTCACGCCTTCCATTGGTTACTTACTGAGCACTTGCGAACCAGTGACGCTTGCGCGGTGACGGTGGTTACGCCTGTGTACCTCTGGGTGAATCGCGTACGGCTCACCGTCATGTTTGGCACGTTGTGCGGAATGATGTGCTGATGTCGTCATGTCGCTGATGTTTAGTGACGTTGACGACGTGTCACGCCGTGGTGCGTGTTCCTGTTGACAGGCACGCCCTCACATTGAAGTACCACGTAGGTATCCGCCCCACTCCATGGGCTTGCATGACGAGACATGGAGCGCATGGTGACGGTGCACTCCCTCCTCTGGTCATCGGGGGCGACACCATATCTCCCATTGGGCATCACAACCTGCTCTTGGATCATATATGGGAGGGGCGTGGAAGGCTCATTTTTCCAGAACGAGGCGCGGAACGCACGCGACTGGCCATGTTTTGGGGCGAAGACTCATTTTATTTGTTTAATTATTAGTCTATATATATAACAGCAATGTGGTGAGGCAAAGATATGCCCCAGTTAAGGTCTTATTGAGACGAAACGTGTCGGTCCTGCATTTTATTGCTTCCCACATTGCATTGTACATGTTTGTGATCACATTTTTTACACATCTTGCTTCTGATGTACAAAATAACTTTTTAAATAAACCCTTTATGTTTTGACCTGCACCATATGGAGCTCTTTTTGCTTTTTACCATTTTTCCATCTGGTTTTTGATGAGAACATCTCCACCTGAAATCATTTGCTAGATTGACCCATTCACCTGGTCCGAATCTGGTTTTCCCCTGCACAGCCTTGGAGCCCTAATGCCGCGTACACACGACCATTTTTCTCGTCTGGAAAAATCAAATTTTTTCTCTTTGACGAGAAAAACGACCGTGTGTGGGCTTTTGATCATTTTTTCCGACGAGAAAAAGGGCATTAATCACGACGAAAAAAATTAGAACATGCTCTAATTTTTCTCGTCGTGATTCACGGCATTTTTTTCCGCTGCAGTTTTCCCATAGGGAAAAACGGCCGTGTGTAGGTGTTTTCACCGTCGAGAAAATTGATCGTTCTGAGCCTGATTGACCCACTGCCGTTGGTATGTGTGTCCACCATATCTGGTAAGAGTATCCACCTATTTTTTTCCTTGGAAGATATGATGTCACTACGGGTATTTCAACAGTTTACTATGTGTTGATCATACGATTTCAAGTTATATCTTGAAGCAGACTTCATTATTATCCTTGTGGACTTCACTGCTCACTACTCACCTAGTGACTCTACCACTTCTTTTGTGTTCTAGAGCAGACTTCATTTTGTCTCATGTGTTGTCTATCACTTTCACTATTTATTCAGTGACTATGTGGTCTCATGTGCTTTCTCTAGTCATTTATATTAGCACTTAACTATTTACCACTGTTTTTGTGCATATCATTTTTGTTCTAGTATATTCTTGTCAAATTTGTTTATTAAATTTTCAAAATTACAAGCATATATTGTCAATAAACATAGTCACTATAAATAGTAGCAGTTAAGGAGAACACAAATTAGATATTTATGTCAAGCTCCAGTGATTTTTGAAGGCAACAACAACAGAAGAGGAGAAAAAAAACAGTAATTTAAGTTTAACATATGTTGACCATTATCTGGAGACTTGCTAAAATATATGCTTAGTTCTAGTATATTCTAGTATACTTTTGTCACATATTAGCGCTACACTATATTTTTATATAATTTGTTTTGACTTTGTTTGTTGGAGTGTTAGCAGCTATTTACAGTTAAGATTGGTTTAGCGCAGTATTTTCCTTCCACTTCCTACAAAAGTAATAGCTAACCAGGGTTTGTTGGATAAAACTTTTTCCCTCCTCTCCCGCAGAATTTAAAATGAGTTCTGTTAGCTGTAATTGAGCATCTATTGTGGATTCTTAGGCCGGTTTCACACTGGGGCGGTGGGGGCGGTGGTGGTATAGCTATATTTAGCAGCGCTATACTGTCGCGATTGCAGAGGTATTCGGCCGCTAGCGGTGCGGTTTTAACCCCTGCTAGCGGCCGAAAAGGGTTAATACCACCCGCAAACCGCGGCTACAGCTGCGGTTTGCGGGCGGTATTACCGCGGTATTCCATTCATTTCAATGGGAAGGAGCGGTAAACACACCGCTCCTCTCACCGCTCCAAAGATGCGGCTAGCAGGACTTTTTTTTAAGTCCTGTTAGCGCACCGCTCCAGTGTGAAAGCCCTCAGGGCTTTCACATTGGAGAGAAAGGAGCCGCTGTTTAGGCTCGGTTTGCAGGCGCTATTTTTAGCAAAATAGCGCCTGCAAACCGCCCCAAGGGGCCTTAAGGAGTTTGGTCTACATAAGGAATTAGCTTGTAAATTATTTTCCTAGTGACTACTTTGGCTTAAAATTATTTACATGCCTTACAGTGTCAACAAAAATATGCAACAGATCAACTTTAATTTTCACAAGTTTTCTTACTTGGATATAATTTCATTTATTTGATAAGTTATTTCATTACTGTTATTGCTATAAGTCACTTTATATCATTATTCATAGCGCAGCACTTATTATTGCTCAACAGTTGGTCAAGTTGTGGTAATTGCAGCTGCCTAAACGTATGTGTTGATAGCGCAGTATATTATTATAAGATACATTTTTATATAGCAAAAACAGTTTGTGCAGTACTTTACAAATTAAAGGGATACTGTAGTGTACATTTTTTGATAAATAGGTACCTGGTAAGCAGTGGAAAACTGATGATAGGAGGGTCTATTTAAGTTTCTTTGTGTTTCCTGTTTCTAATAGGAAGATGCCTGTTGAGAAATGCAATATTTTACAGTTGTTTCCAGAACAAGAGGTGAAGGGAAATCTTTTAATGGAGATATCTGTTAACTGTCTAACATGGTATTTGCCCTTACTGTGTACTGTGGAGAGATTTCCTTTCACTTTCTGTTGCATCTTTAGGGCAGAACGTTAAAGAAGACATCCCGTTATAGAAAGATTAAGTCAGGAGCTACAAATACTGACGTTGATCATTTTTAATAAAGAGATACTTATCAGCCCACTGAGTGTTGTCTTCCTAACAGCCAATTGTTCTGAGTGCTGTGGACCTCTGGCTATGCCATGATTTATTTATTACAGTTGCTTATTTAGCACCATCAATTTATGCAGCGCTATACATATACTGTATATTATACATTACATCAGCCCCTGCCCTCAAGGAGCTTACAATCTAAGGTCCCTAACTCACATTCATACATATGTAGCGGTGTCCCCTTTAAGACTTCCAGGACTACGTTGCCCAGAACCCCCTTCGGCAATGTTTCCACCCCAGAGACTCATGGGAGGGGTTATATAAGGAGGAGGCGAGGCTGGGCTCAGCCTCTTTGGGACACGAGACTTCAGTGACTGATCCTCCTGTGCGGATGTGCCGGAGTGCAAGGCCTGAAGCCTGAGGCCTTGCGCAGCACCAAAGAGCCATCCACCCCACTGCGAGCCTGGGTGGCATCTGACTTTGCTTATCTACAGCCTTGGTTGGATCGGGGATCCGATCGCTGGAGACACTGTGTGTGAGGACACAGTCGGTGGAAGTTCCCGGACTGGGATCGCGTCCGGAGGGGTGAGCGAGCGTATGCTCAGACCATATACTGATTATTGCTGATGTGCCTATAGACTGCCGTAGCCCACAGGTTTATATCTGATACTCTCACTGGAGATCCATATCAGAGCTGAACTCAGAGGTTCTTCAGTAAAGTGTTTATTCTATTACAATCGTCCCACTGGATTACAAATGTTATTCTATTATGTGCACCACCTTTAAAGACTTGCCGGTGAAGAAACCATCATCCCCTATAGACTGAGTTTTAGATATCTGAGCCAGGCCTGGCCAGCTAGTTAGTTCATTTAGTTACTGCGCCACAGGGTGCCTAGTTAACGGTCGCCCACGCGGCGCACCTTTACTGTTCATTTAATGCATAGTGTGTTTATTGCTGCAGGGCTCTGCAACTTATTACCTGTAAACTGTTACCACTGTTAACCTTTTTACAACAAGTCTAAAGTAAATTAGATACCCCTTTCATTATTGCCTTGGTGTCTGAGTTTAATCATATAGCATAAGAATTATATTGCTGCCATAACTAACTGTGCCAGTAGGGGGTCGAGTAAATTGCCGGGGGTTGGCGGAGCTGTCTTCAGGGCCCAAACTAAATCTGCGGCCCTCTTAGTTGAAGGTATCACTACACATACTAGGGCCAATTTAGACAGGAGACAATTAACCTATCAGCAAGTCTTTTGAGTGTGGGAGTAAACCAGATTTCATAAAGGAAACAAACACAGGCAGAACATGCAAACTCTGTGCAGGTAGTGCTGTGGTTGGGATTCAAACCAACAGCCCTAGTGCTAACCACTGTGCTGCTTTTCTACCTTTATTAAATGGGTTGTATCTATAAAGTCATGTTCCATTTTCCTTATTGATTATTTGAATGACTTGACTGGGCACAGCTGATTCCAATGGCTATCTTCATTTATTAACCACTTAAGCCCCGGACCATTTGGTAGCTAAAGGACCAGAGGTGAATTCAGAATTTTGCACTGCGCTGCTTTAACTGTAAATTGTGCGGACATGCAATGTTGTACCCAAACGAAATTTGCGTCCTTTTCTTCCCACAAATAGAGATTTCTTTTAATGGTATTTGATTGCCTCTGCGATTTTTATTTTTTGCGATATAAACGGAAAAAGACCGAAAATTTTGAAAAAAAATGATATTTTCTACTTTTTGTTATAAGAAAAATCGAATAAACTCAATTTTAGTCATACATTTAGGCCAAAATGTATTCAGACACATGTCTTTAGTAAAAAAAATGTCAATAAGTGTATATTTATTGGTTTGCGCAAAAGTTACAGCGTTTACAAACTAGGGTACATTTTCTGGAATTTACACAGCTTTAAATTTATGACTGCCTATCTCATTTCTTGAGGTGCTAAAATGGCAGGGCAGTACAAAACCCCCCCAAATTACCCCATTTTGGAAAGTAGACACCCCAAGGAAATTGCTGAGAGGCATGTTGAGCCCATTGAATATATTTTTTTTGTCCCAAGTGATTGAATAATGACAAAAAATAAAATAAAAAAATACAAAAAGTTGTCACTAAATGATATGTTGCTCACACATGCCATGGTTATATGTGGAATTGCACCCCAAAATACATTTTGCTGCTTCTCCTGAGTACGGGGATACCACATGTGTGGGACTTTTTAGGAGCCTAGCCGCGTACGGGACCCCGAAAACCAATCACCGCCTTCAGGATTTCTAGGCACAAAGTTTTGATTTGACTCCTCACTACCTATCACAGTTTCGAAGGCCATAAAATGCCAAAATAGCACAAAACCCCCCCAAATGACCCCATTTTGGAAAGTAGACACCCCAAGCTGTTTGCTGAGAGGCATGGTGAGTATTTTACAGCTCTCATTTGTTTTTGAAAATGAAGAAAGAATTATTATTTTTTTTATTTATTTTTTCAATTTTCAAAACTTTGTGACAAAAAGCGAGATCTGCAAAATACTCACAATACCTCTCAGCAAATAGCTTGGGGTGTCTACTTTCCAAAATGGGGTCATTTGGGGGGAGTTTTGTGCCATCTGGGCATTCCATGGCCTCCAAAACTGTGATAGGCAGTGAAAAGTGAAATCAAAAATTTACACCCTTAGAAAGCCTGAAGGCGGTGATTGGTTTTGGGGTCCCGTACGCGGCTAGGCTCCCAAAAAGTCTCACACATGTGGTATCCCCGTACTCAGGAGAAGCAACAGAATGTATTTTGGGGTGTAATTCCACATATGCCCATGGCATGTTTGAGCAATATATCATTTAGTGACAACTTTGGGCAAAAAAAAAAAAAAATTGTCTTTTTTTCCGCAACTTGTGTCAACATATAAAATATTCCATGGACTGGACATGCCTCTCAGTATATAGGTTGGGGTGTCTACTTTCCTAAATGGGGTCATTTGGGGGGGGGGGTTTGAACTGTTCTGGCATTTTATAGACAACATTAGGAAGCTTACATCCACTCTTCTAACCACTTGAAGACAAAGCCCTTTTTGACACTTTTTGTTTACATGAAAACATATTTTTTTTTGCAGGAAAATTATGTTGAACCCCCAAACATTATATATATTTTTAAAGCAAAGGCCCTACATAATAAAATGGTGGGTGTTGCATTTTTTTTTTCTACACAGTATTTGCGCAGCGATTTTTCAAACGCATTTTTTGGGGAAAAAATACACTTTTTAAAATTTTAATGCACTAAAACACACTATATTGCCCAAATGTTTGATGAAATAAAAAAGATGATCTTAGGCCGAGTACATAGATACCAAACACGACATGCTTTAAAATTTCGCACAAACGCGCATTGGCGACAAACTACATACATTTTTAAAAGCCTTTACAGGTTACCCCGTTAGATTTACAGAGGAGGTCTACTGCTAAAATTACTGCCCTCGATCTGACCTTCGCGGTGATACCGCACATGCATGGTGCAATTGCTGTTTACATATGACGAATATGAAAAAGTGTAGCGCTTATTTTTGTGAAAGAGTCAGTTACCAACACATAACAAATGTTGCAAACATGCATATATATTAATTTCAGTGACACCAAGTGACTGAGTGTGATCCGTGAAAAAAAATATATATATTATATGTAAATAAATCAAAACAAAACAGTTCTCTATTGTGACCACACACAAATAACAGTCCAAAAGTGTAGAAAAAACTGCAAGGTTGAAATAATGAGTCCCACATGGATATGACCCTCTCTGTGAAAGGATAGAGACACCACCACCTGGGGACTTTTTAGTTGAAACGCGTCGGGTGGACCCATTCACACACATCGCTCTTGCATTTTGTGATATGCCTATGATGTTCTTCCAAATGTGAGTGTACATTTTTTTATCTTTTTTTAAATAAATACTTCCTTGTACGGTATCACACTATGTGAGTTTTTTTCCCCATTACGCATGTTATGTGGTTACCGTATCTCTGGCTCCAACAAGACTATATGTATTCACACTTCCTGGTGTTTACGGGAATTTGCGGTGCCGACTGATATGCGGATTCAGGACCAGCTGGATACACCTTGCTGACTGATTATTTAAGCCTGTTTTGACTTGGGTGGTATACACCTTACCAAGTCAATACCATCTGGTAAGCCTCCTCCTTATATCGGTGGTGGTGTCTCTATCCTTTCACAGAGAGGGTCATATCCATGTGGGACTCTTTATTTCAACCTTGCAGTTTTTTCTACACTTTTGGACTGTTATTTGTGTGTGGTCACAATAGAGGACTGTTTCGTTTTGATTTATTTACATATAATATATATTTTTTTTTTTCACGGATCACACTCAGTCACTTGGTGTCACTGAAATTAATATATATGCATGTTTGCAACATTTGTTATGTGTTGGTAACTGACTCTTTCACAAAAATAAGCGCTACACTTTTTCATATTCACCAGTTTTTGCTTTGTCTCAGCTGTGTTGGCAGCTAATTTTTGTGTTCACTCATTGCACAGCGCAGTATATCCCATATCTATTTTTTTGCACTGTTTACATATGACGCCAGACCGACGCTTGCGTTCGCCATTGGGCAAGAGCAGGGCAGGACAGGGGTGCTTCTTTTTTTTTTTTTTTTTTATTATTAATTTTTCTTTTTTCTTTTATTTTTAAATTGTTCCTTCCATATTTTTTTTTTTTTTTAGCATTTTTATTGTTATCTCAGGGAATGTAAATATCCCCTATGATAGCAATAGGTAGTGACAGGTACTCTTTTTTTGAAAAAACTGGGGTCTAGACCCTAGATCTTTCCTCTGCCCTCAAAGCATCTGACCACACCAAGATCGGTGTGATAAAATGCTTTCACAATTTCCCAATAGCGCTTTTTATATTTGGGGGGGGACATTCCCTCCCACTGCTTGTAAAAGCAGTCCAGAGGCTAATTAGCCACTAGGATTGCTTTTACATGAAAGCCGGCCGCTGGCTGAAAAGAATGATACCAAGATGATACCTAAACCCGCAGGCATCAATCTGGTATAACCATTCAAAGTCCAGCAACATACCAGTATGTTGCTGGTCCTTGTTGGACATGTATTGTAATCTTTTTTTTTCATGCAGCCAGGTGGCTGAACGAAAAAAGAGATTGATCGGTGGGTATGCCCACCATTAGAATACCGCCCTTCATCCACCCACTTCTAATGATGGGCATACATGCACCATTTATATATGCCGAAGCATGGGGGCATCCTCCCGCAAAAAAGTTATGCCGCACACACATGGTCGGACAAGCCTCCGTCGGAATTTCGACCGTATGTACGCGGCATTAGGAGCAAAATCACTCCTCCGCCCCTGCTGCCCCAATGCTTCGGCATATTTGCTTTTTTTTTTTTAACTGTGGTGGTGAAATCACCTCCTACAGCACTGGAGTCGCAGGGATCAGGCCTGTCTCTGCGAACGCTGCAGTTATGTGTGTTGTGTTTTGTAAGTGACAGTGATCGATCGATACTGCACTTGGGTGGCCTGGGCTGGACGGAGGGGCAAAACGCAGGTGCTAGCAGGTATCTGGGCTGATCCCGCTAACACTGCATTTTTGGGAACCCTAAACTGCTGGGGACGCTAGTATAGATCTGATCAGATCAGATATTGATCTGTTCAGATACTATACCACTAAGGGAGGTGTATGCTTCACGCGTGGGTGTTAGCATTACTGGCACTAACCTGACGCTGCCTGGGGTGTGACGCAGACCCTCTCTGACGCTAAAACCTAATTGATATCACCCGCCGGGCGATCAGGGAGTTAAACCTTTATTGGGTTATATATACGGCGGGTGCCCTGACACTATAAAAAGCAAACTAACTAACCAGCATCACCCGTAACACTTATATGATGATCACTGGTGAAAGGGTTAACTAGGGGCAATTAGGGGGTTAAAACCTTTATTAGATAATATATGGGGGTACCTGACGCTATAAAAACCTGCGGCGAACCTAAAAAAAAATACTGGCTACTGATCTGCATCACCGACGCTAAGACAGCGATCAGAAAAATGATCGCTTAGCGACAGTGGTGATAGGGGGTGAAAGGATTACCTGGGGGGCGATCAAGGGGGTTAAACCTTTATTAGATAATTTATGGGGGGTACCTGACGCTATAAAAACCTGCGGCGAACCTAAAAAAAATTACTGACTACCGATCTGCATCACCGACGCTAAGACATCGATCAGAAAAATGATCGCTTAGCGACAGTGGTGATAGGGGGTGAAAGGGTTACCTGGGGGGCGATCAAGGGGGTTAAACCTTTATTAGATAATTTATGGGGGTACCCGATGCTATAAAAACCTGCGGCGAACCTAAAAAAAAAATACTGGCTACCGATCTGCATCACCGACGCTAAGACATTGATCAGAAAAATGATCGCTTAGCGACAGTGGTGATAGGGGGTGAAAGGGTTACCTGGGGGGAGATCAAGGGGGTTAAACCTTTATTAGATAATTTATGGGGATACCCGACGCTATAAAAACCTGCGGCGAACCTAAAAAAAATTACTGGGTACCGATCTGCATCACCGACGCTAAGACAGCGATCAGAAAAATGATCGCTTAGCGACGGCGGTGCTAGGGGGTGAAAGGGTTATCTGGGGGGTGATCAAGGGGTTAAACCTTTATTAGGGGGGGTTAGGGGGCTACACTGGACCTAAAACTAAATGTAGTGACACTTTTACAGTCACAAATGTCACTGATTGCAGTGATCAGTAAATAAATGGTCACTGCAATCAGTGACACTGTGACTGGGGGCTGGGGGGTGATCTGGGGGGGCCTGGGGGGGGCGATTTATGTGCCTATGTGTGCTGGTGTTAGTGTAGTGTTTGTGCACTAACCTTGATGTCTTCTCTTGTACGGCGCTCGGTATATATGAGCGCCGCACAGGAGATGACATCACTTCCTCCTGCTTTCTCTGTCTGTGTGTACATTCCACAGACAGAGGGGGCATTTCTATTCGCCGGGAGCGATCGCGGGGGGGTGGCCGGAATCGAACGGCCGTCCCCTCATGTCGGATCGCTCCCCAACGAATTCCGACCGCTCACTGTACAGAAGGGGGGTCCGTTTGGACCCCCCAACTGTACAAAGGCAATCACGTACACTCTACGTGATTGTGCCTGTCGGTGCCATTGTGCAGACGTATATATACAGTGAGCGGTCGTTAAGTGGTTAAAGGGTAAGTTCACCTTTAAAAAAATCACTTAGCCACTGTGCTGGCTATCATGCATTTGGTTGCATTCTGTATAAAACAGAAAAATATATAATAGGAAGTTGGACTTTTATTGTCCATTTGGTTGCATTCTGCATAAAACAGATAAGAATATCATAAGAAGTTGTCTCCTAGTACAGGTTTTTAAACTGTACATTACTTTCAAGAAGGTGAAATATCAGTTTTGATCAATGAGTCATTTTGCCTGCAGAGCAGTTCCAAATATGTTTGTCTTCGATAGGTTTTTCAGCTATAGCCATCACGAAACAATACATATTTTAATGTCTTCTCATTCTGGGGCGAGATCTGGAAACCTGTACTGAGCAAGGTAGTTTAATAAAAACGGAGGAAAGAAAAATGCCTGCATAGCAACATTTTCTAGAAAAAGCAAGATTATTTTCTGGTCTGTTTTCTAATCTAGACAGTCAGCAGAGAAATTTAAGAAAAAATAAAAATGGATATGATATTTGGAAAAATCAAAAATTCAGGTATGTGGCTACCCATAATCATTTTTCAGATTTACATAATGACTTTTGTAAGCACTCCAGCAGTGAAATATGGGTTGTCTCACCCCCTGTAACTGTTACCTTTGCTGGAAAGCCTGCTCATTTATAAGAGGTAGAAAAATAACATATCTACTGGAAGGATCAACAAAATTTTGGTTCAAGATTCTTTACCTATCTTCTATGTTGATAGGATTTGCCATAAAGCTATAAAATTGGTACAACTAGTACATACAAAAATGTGTGTAAACTTCTAACTATACGCTACCATTACCATGCTTCCAGACTATTGGCTTGTTTGTTTGTCACAGTGGACACATCTAAACACATCCCATGGAAAGTATGTTTTCATAGGTAACATTAGTTCGTACACTTAGTATAATTGTATAATAATTAATAACAACACACAGCTTTTTAAAGCCAAATTATTACAAACAATGGTTAAAAACAGTTTGGCCTCGTACACACGACCGTTTTTCTCATCAAGAAACGACAAGAAAACTGCTGGGAGACCTTTCTTGCTGAGAAAACCGTTCGTGTGTATGGTTTTTCGGTCGTGTGTACTAGGCCTTTAAGTTTTCTTCTGGGTATTCACAAACATTTCAGACATCCTGAAGCCAAGACATATATGGAGAGGTTTAAGAGAATTTAAATGTTCATAAGTTTTGTATTCATAGGTAGATCTATAGGAAATGTGCTGCTTGCATGCATATACAGTATCTCACAAAAGTGAGTACACCCCTCACATTTTTGTAAATATTTTATTATATCTTTTTATGTGACAACACTGAAGAAATTACAATTTGCTACACTGTAAAGTAATGAGTGTACAGCTTGTATAACAGTGTAAATTTGCTGTCCCCTCAAAATAACTTAACACACAGCCATTAATGTCTAAACCGCTGGCAACAAAAGTGAGTATACCCCTAAGTGAAAATGTCCGAATTGTACCCAATGTGTCAAAATTTTGCGTTGCCACCATTATTTTCCAGTACTGCCCTAACCCTCTTGGGCATGGAGTTCACCAGAGCTTCACAGGTTGCCACTGGAGTCCTCTTTAACTCCTCCATGATGACATAACAGAGTTGGTGGATGTTGGAGACCTTGCGCTCCTCCACCTTCCATTTGAGGATGCCCCACAGGTCTGGAGGCATGCTTGGCCAGTCCATCACCTTTACCCTCAGCTTCTATAGCAAGGCAGTGGTTGTCCTGGAGTTGTGTTTGGGGTCATTATCATGTTGGAATACTGCCCTGCGGCCCAGTCTCCGAAGGGAGGGGATCATGCTCTGCGTCAGTATCTCACAGTACATGCTGGCATTCCTGGTTTCCTCAATGAACTGTACCTCCCCAGTGCCGGCAGCACTCATGCAGCCCCAGACCATGACACTCCGACCACCTTGCTTGACTGTAGGCAAGACACACTTGTCTTTGTACTCCTCACCTGGTTGCTGCCACACACGCTTGGCACTATCTGAACCAAATAATTTTTTCTTCGTCTCATCAGACCACAGGACATGGTTTCACTAATCCATGTCTTTAGTCTGCTTGTCTTCAGCAAACTGTGTGTGGGCTTTCTTGTGCATCATCTTTGGAAGAGTTTTCCTTCTGGGACGACAGCCATGCAGACCAATTTGATGCAATGTGCGGTGTGTGGTCTGAGCACGGACAGGCTGATCCCCCCCCCCCAGCCTTTCAACCTCTGCAGCAATGCTGACAGCACTTGTACTTCTATTTCCCAAAGACAACCTCTTGATATGATGCTGAGCACGTACACTCAATTTCTTTGGTCGACCATGGGAGGCCGGTTCTGAGTGGAACCTGTCCTGTTAAACCGCTGTATGGTCTTAACCACCATGCTTCAACTCAGTTTCAGGGTCTTGGAAATCTTTCTATAGCCTTAGGCCATATTTATGTAGAGCAAAAATTCTTTTTTTCAGATCCTCAGAGAGTTCTTTGCCATAAGGTTCCATGTTGAACTTCCAGTGACCAGTATAAGAACGTGAGAGCGATAACACCAAATTTAACACACCTGCTCCCCATTTCCACCTGAGACCTTGTAACACTAACGAGTCATATGACACAGAGGAGGGAAAATAGTTAATTGGGGCCAATTTGGACATACTCACTTAGGGGTGTACTCACTTTTGTTGCCAGCGATTTAGACATTAATGGCTGTGTGGTGCGTTATTTTGAGGGAACAGCAAATTTACACTGTTATACAAGCTGTACACTCACTACTTTACATTGTAGCAAAGTGTAATTTCTTCAGTGTTGTCACATGCAAAGATATAATAAAATATTTACAAAAATGTGAGGGGTGTACTCACTTTTGTGAGATACTGTATATTGGCATAGACTATAGTTCCACCTACCATATGAACATATATCTACAATGCTCATTAGACTAAATAACAGCTTTTCACATGTGCTAACACACTCTTTGCCTAAAAGGTCAGCTATTCTTCATTTGCATAAACTTCCGGGATACGGTGCTGCTGTATTACCAGCATGCCCGTTCTCGCGTCAAAGTAGGGACAATTTAGGGAAAAGACAACTTATATATTTTAGATTACTAGGTGAAACAGAAGGACCTGAAAGAAACCCATGCCCAGAGAACACATACAAAATCCAGAGAGCTTGCTTGCAAAGCATTATATGCAATGTACAGACTTGGAAGATGAATATAATATAGAAAAACCTACATTTCTATCTCTCTCAGGGGTCTGTTAAAAGAAAGTTTAATGTTTTCTTTCTTCATAATTGTATATATAGCAGGTAATCAGACCAACTTAAAATTTCCAAATACACTATAATTTCAAAAGTATTGGGACAATTGCCTTTACATGCACATGAACTTTAATGGTATCCCAGTCTTAGTCTGTAGGGTTCAAAATTTAGTTGGCCCACCCTTTGCAGCTATAACAGCTAGGGTTTTTATAGCATCAGGTACCCCCATATATTGCCTAATAAAGGTTTTAACCCCCTGATTGCCCCTAGAGTTAACCATTTCACCAGTGATCACCGTATAAGTGTCACTGGTGACGCTGGTTATCCAGTTAGTTATTTCATTATTTAGGTTCACTGCTAGGTTTTTATATAGCGTCAGGTACCCCCATATATTACCTAATAAAGGTTTTAACCCCCTGATTGCCCCTAGTTAACCCTTTCACCAGTGATCACCGTATAAGTGTTACGGGTGACGCTGGTTTGTTAGTTTGCTTTTTATAGCATCAGGGCACCCACCGTATATAACCCAATAAAGGTTTAACCCCCTGATCGCCCGGCGAGTGATATCAAAATGTTATTGTCAGATAGGGTCTGCATCGCCCCAGGCAGCGTCAGGTTAGTGCCAGTAGCGCTAACACCCACGCGCAAAAAATACACCTCCTTTAGTGGTATAGTATCTGAACAGATCAATATCTGATCTGATCAGGTCTATACTAGGTCTATACTAGGTCTATACTAGCATCCCCAGCAGTTTAGGGTTCCCAAAAATGCATAGTTAGCGGGATCAGCCCAAATACCTGCTAGCACCTGCGTTTTGCCCCTCCGCCCAGCCCAGTCCAGCCCACCCAAGTGCAGTATTGATCGATCACTGTCACTTACAAAACACTAAACATGTAACTGCAGCGTTCGCAGAGTCAGGCCTGATCCCTGCGATTGCTAACAGGTTTTTTGGTAGGGTTTTATACAGTCGCTGACAGTCAGGTGCTTTTTTACCTGTGAATCTTACTAGTGTACCAGTAAATTTAGAGCCGAAAATGGCAAATCGAAGGTACACTAGTAAAGAGGCCTACGAGTTTCTGAGCATGACAAATAGTGAAGAGGATGTCACGCATCTGTCAGATTCAGGCTCAGAATACGATCCCGTAGACGACAGCGGCTCCATGACAGATAGCTCTGGCGACGAAGATGAGGTCCCTCCTAAGTTCAGGCGTACCCGACCCCATTCTGCTGTTGTTGAGGTGCAAGAACCGCAGGGCTCTCGTATTATGGAGCAGAGAAGTATTAGCGCCGCTCATCCTTCTGGTGAACTGGCAAGCACCAGCGACCTAGTACACCCTAGACGTACATCTAGCACTGCAGTAACACTTGGTGACGTGGCGAGTCCCATAAGTGCAGTTCAAGCTGGCGAGGTGGCAAGCACAAGTAGTGTCCCGCTGCCACCAAGAAGAAGACAAAGACAGGCCCGTCATGCCCATAGTGCCCTTCCTGCTGCATTCGCCAATCCTGATTGGGTCCCCACCACTTCTGCAGCACCCGTACTTCCCCCATTCACTGGCCAACCTGGAATTCAGGTGGAAACAGCTTATTTTACGCCACTTGATTTTTATTCACTGTTTTTCACAGAAGATCTCTATAGATCTATTGTGGACCAAACTAATTTGTATGCTCAACAATTCATCGCCGTTTGTCCACAGTCCGCCCTTGCCAAAGAATGGAAACCAGTTATGGTTTCTGAATTTAAGATCTTTCTGGGCCTTTCCCTCAACATGGGCACACATAAATTCACGAAGTTGCGGTCGTATTGGTCCACGCGCCCAATTGACCATATGCCCGTGTTCTCTGCCTCCATGTCCAGGAAACGATACGAGCAGATCTTGCGGTTCATGCACTTCAACGACAATGAACTTTGTCGTTATCGTGGAGACCCTGAATACGATCGGCTCTACAAAATTCGGCCCCTCATAAACCACTTCAATGAACATTTTGCAGCCTTGTATACTCCCCATCAAGTTGTCTGCGTTGATGAGTCCCTGATTAAATTTTCTGGCCGCTTGTCTTTCAAACAGTACCTTCCCAGCAAGCGTGCCAGATACGGGGTCAAGCTCTATAAGTTCTGTGACAGGGCAACAGGCTATGTATGGAGCTTTATAGTTTATGAGGGAAAAGACAGTCATGTAGAGCCGGAGAACTGCCCAGATTACATAGGGAGCGCTGGCAAGATAGTGTGGGACTTGGTGTCACCCTTATTCGGAAAGGGGTACCACTTGTATGTGGACAATTATTACACGAGCGTGTCACTTTTTATCACGTTTGATCATCAGATTGGCACATGTGGCACTGTGCGACCTAATCGCCGGGGCTTTCCCCAGCGGCTTGTAGAATCCCGTCTAAGGCTGGGGGAGAGAGCCTGCTTGAAGTGCAATAATTTGCTCACTATGAAGTGGAGGGATAATAAGAATGTTTTCGTTCTTACCTCCCTTCATGCAGACATGACAGTCCAAATTCGTACGGCGACTGGTGTTGTGAAGAAACCCCTCTGTGTCCACGAATCTAACCAAAATATGGGAGGGGTGGACCTCAATGACCAGTTGTTGGCGCCGTATCTAATTGCCCGTAAGGCCAGACGTTGGTACAAAAAAGTGTCGGTATACTTATTTCGATTGGCTTTGCTGAACACTCATGTGCTATACAGAGCTTCAGGCGGGACTTTATCCTTCCTTGACTTCCAGGAAGAGATTGTCACAGACCTCCTGTATCCAGGCGGTTCTGCACCTCACCATCCCCAACCAAATGCAGTAAGCCGGCTGCATGAGAAGCATTTTACGTATGTCCTCGAGAGTACCCCTACCCAACGAGTCCCCTAAAGAAAATGTTGTGTCTGTAGAAAGCGCGGATATAGGCGTGACACCCGTTATTATTGTCTTTGCTGTCCTGACAATCCTGGTCTTTGCATTGGTGAATGTTTTGAACTCTACCACACACTAGTGCAGTATTAGCGTAGGGTACAGCAATGCACAGAATAGTACACACTTACACAGGGTCTCCCAAGATGCCATCGCATTTTGAGAGACCCAAACCTGGAACCAAAAAGTTGAACAGTTACAGTTACAAAAAAAAAAAACTGTTAAAAAAAAAGTAAAAAAATACAAAAAAATACAAAAAAATTGTTGTTGTTTTATTGTTCTCTCCCTCTCTATTCTCTCTCTATTGTTCTGCTCTTTTTTTACTGTATTCTATTCTGCAATGTTTTATTTTTTACCATTTTTTTGTTTTCAGGTGCGCCATTCAGCTGCAGCGTGGATTTATTTATCTTGACAGCAACAGCGTTTGCTCCCACGATACATAAAGCTGTGACTCCAGTGCTGTAGGAGGTGATTTCATCACCACAGTTAAAAAAAAAGAGCATATATGCCGAAGCATGGGGGCAGCAGGAGCGGAGGAGCAACTTTGCTCCTAATGCCGCGTACGTACAGTCGAAATTCTGACGAAGGCTTGCCCGTGGAAAAGTCTGACCGTGTGTACGCGGCATAACTTTTTATGCTGCGTACATATGGTCAAAATTCCGATGGAGGCTTGCCCGTGGAAAAGTCAGACCGTGTGTACGCGGCATAACTTTTTTGCGGGAGGATGCCCCCTATGCTTCGGCATATATATATTTTAGGCACAGGTTGCGTTAAAAAATGTTTTATTTTTTTTGGTATTTTTTGGTATTTGCTTTGCAGGTATGGTATGGTAAGGTCCTACTGTTATACTGTAATGTTACTTTCCTTTAATGTTAACAATCATTTGCTTAGCAGGTACGCCATTCAGTTGCAGCACGGATTTATTTATCTTGACAGCAACAGCATTTGCTCCCAAGATACATAAAGCCGTGACTCCAACGCTGTAGGAGGTTATTTTCACCACCACAGTTAAAAAAAAAAGAGCATATATGTCGAAGCATGGGGGCAGCAGGGGCGGAGTAGCGATTTTGCTCATAATGCCGCGTACATACGGTCGAAATTCCGACGGAGGCTTGCCTGTAGAAAAGTCAGACCGTGTGTACGCGGCATAACTTTTTATGCCGCGTTCATACGGTCGAAATTCCGACGGAGGCTTGCCCATGGAAAAGTCAGACCGTGTGTACGCGGCATAACTTTTTATGCCACGTACATACGGTCAAAATTCCGACGGAGGCTTGCCCGTGGAAAAGTCCGACTGTGTGTACGCGGCATAACTTTTTTGCGGGAGGATGCCCCCATGCTTCGGCATATATATATTTTAGGCACAGGTTGCGTTAAAAAATGTTTTATTTTTTACTATGTTTTTTTTTGCTATTTGCTTTGCAGGTATGGTATGGTAAGGTCATACTGTTATACTGTAATGTTACTTTGTTTTAATGTTAACCACCATTTGCTTAGCAGATACGCCATTCAGTTGCAGCGCGGATTTATTTATCTTGACAGCAACAGCATTTGCTCCCAAGATACATAAAGCCGTGACTCCAACGCTGTAGGAGGTTATTTTCACCACCACAGTTAAAAAAAAAAGAGCATATATGTCGAAGCATGGGGGCAGCAGGGGCGGAGTAGCGATTTTGCTCATAATGCCGCGTACATACGGTCGAAATTCCGACGGAGGCTTGCCTGTAGAAAAGTCAGACCGTGTGTACGCGGCATAACTTTTTATGCCGCGTTCATACGGTCGAAATTCCGACGGAGGCTTGCCCATGGAAAAGTCAGACCGTGTGTACGCGGCATAACTTTTTATGCCACGTACATACGGTCAAAATTCCGACGGAGGCTTGCCCGTGGAAAAGTCTGACCGTGTATACGCGGCATAACTTTTTGCGGGAGGATGCCCCCATGCTTCGGCATATATATATTTTAGGCACAGGTTGCGTTAAAAAATGTTTTATTTTTTACTATGTTTTTTTTTGCTATTTGCTTTGCAGGTATGGTATGGTAAGGTCATACTGTTATACTGTAATGTTACTTTGTTTTAATGTTAACCACCATTTGCTTAGCAGATACGCCATTCAGTTGCAGCGCGGATTTATTTATCTTGACAGCAACAGCGTTTGCTCCCACGATACATAAAGCCGTGACTCCAACGCTGTAGGAGGTGATTTCACCACCACAGTTAAAAAAAAAAGAGCATATATGCCGAAGCATGGGGGCAGCAGGGGTGGAGGAGCGATTTTGCTCCTAATGCCGCGTACATACGGTCAAAATTCTGACCAGGTGTATGCGGCATAACTTTTGCGGGAGGATGCCCCCATGCTTCGGCATATATAAATGGTGCATGTATGCCCATCATTAGAAGTGGGTGAATGTAGGGAGGTATTCTAATGGTGGGCATACCCACCGATCAATCTCTTTTTTTCGTTCAGCCAAAAAAAGATTACAATATATGTCCAACAAGGACCAGCAACGTACTGGTATGTTGCTGGATTTTGAATGGTTATACCAGAATGATGCCTGCGGGTTTAGGTATCATCTTGGTATCATTCTTTTCAGCCAGCGGTCGGCTTTCATGTAAAAGCAATCCTAGTGACTAATTAGCCTCTAGACTGCTTTTACAAGCGGTGGGAGGGAATGTCCCCCCCCCAGATATAAACAGCGCCATTGGGAAATTGGGAAAGCATTTTATCACACTGATCTTGGTGTGGTCAGAGGAAAGATCTAGGGTCCAATAGACCCCAATTTTTTCAAAAAAAGAGTACCTGTCACTACCTATTGCTATCATAGGGGATATTTACATTCCCTGAGATAACAATAAAAATGACAAAAAAAAATGGAAGGAACAGTTTAAAAATAAAATAAAAAAGCAAAATAAATAATACAAAATAAATAAAAAGCACCCCTGCCCCCCCCCCTGCTCTTGCGCAAAGGCGAACGCAAGCGTCGGTCTGGCGTTATATATAAACAGCAATTGCACCATGCATGTGAGGTATCACCGCGAAGGTCAGATCAAGGGCAGTAATTTTAGCAGTAGACCTCTGTAAATCTAATGTGGTAAACTGTAAAGGCTTTTACATGCTTTTAAAAATGTATGTAGTTTGTCGCCACTGCGCGTTTGTGCGCAATTTTAAAGCATGTCGTGTTTGGTATCCATGTACTCGGCCTAAGATCATCTTTTTTATTTTATAAAAAATTTGGGAAATATAGTGTGTGCATTAAATAAAAAAAGAGTGTATTTTTTTCCCCAAAAAATGCGTTTGAAAAATCGCTGCGCAAATACTGTGTGGAAAAAAAACACCCACCATTTTAATCTGTAGGGCCTTTGCTTTAAAAAAATATATGATGTTTGGGGGTTCAACGTAATTTTCTTGCAAAAAAAATGTTTTCATGTAAACAAGTGTCAGAAAGGGCTTTGTCTTCAAGTGGTTAGAAGAGAGGGTGATGTGTGACATAAGCTTTCTAATGTTGTGCATAAAATGCCAGGACAGTTCAAAACCCCCCAAATGACCCCATTTTGGAAAGTAGACACCCCAAGCTATTTGCTGAGAGGCATGTCGAG
The DNA here is from genome assembly GCA_029206835.1 of Rana muscosa. Lineage (NCBI taxonomy): Eukaryota > Metazoa > Chordata > Amphibia > Anura > Ranidae > Rana > Rana muscosa. The sequence goes on along the minus strand of CM055116.1, from coordinate 688,490,241 downwards.
TCCATGGAATATTTTATATTTTGACACAAGTTGCGGGGAAAAGACAATTTTTTTTTTTTTGCACAAAATTGTCACTAAATGATATATTGCTCAAACATGCCATGGGCATATGTGAAATTACACCCCAAAATACATTCTGTTGCTTCTCCTGAGTATGGGGATATCACATGTGTGAGACTTTTTGGGAGCCTAGCCACGTACGGGACCGCAAAAACCAAGCAACGCCTTCAGGCTTTCTAAGGTTGTAAATTTTTGATTTCACTCCTCACTGCCTATCACAGTTTCGGAGGCCATGGAATGCCCAGATGACACAAAACCCCCCATTTTGGAAAGTAGACACCCCAAGCTATTTGCTGAGAGGTATGGTGAGTATTTTGCAGATCTTTCTTCATTTTCAAAAACAAATGAGAGCTGTAAAATACTCAACATGTTTCTCAGCAAATAGCTTAGGGTCTCTACTTTTCAAAATGGGGTCATTTTGGGGGGTTTTGTGCTATCTTGGCATTTTATGGCCTTCGAAACTGTGATAGGTAGTGAGGAGTGAAATCAAAAATTTGCACCCTTAGAAATCCTGAAGGCGGTGCTTGGCTTTTGGGGCCCCGTACGCGGCTAGGCTCCCAAAAAGTCCCACACATGTGGTATCCCCGTACTCAGGAGAAGCAGCAAAATGTATTTTGGGGTGCAATTCCACTTATAAACATGGCTTGTGTGAGCAATATATCATTTAGTGACAACTTTTTGTAAAATTATAATTTTTTTTGTCATTATTCAATCACTTGGGAGAATTTTTTTTAATATTCAATGGTCTCAACATGCCTCTCAGAAAATAGCTTGGGGTGTCTACTTTACAAAATGGGGTCATTTGGGGGGGTTCTGTGCCATCTTGGCATTTTATGGCCTTCAAAACTGTGATAGGTAGTGAGGAGTGAAATCAAAAATGTATGCCCTTAGAAATCTTGAAGGCGGTGCTTGGTTTTCGGGGTCCCGTACGCGGCTAGGCTCCCAAAAAGTCCCACACATGTGGTATCCCCGTACTCAGGAGAAGCAGCAGAATGTACTTTGGGGTGTAATTTCACATATGCCCATGTCATGTGTGAGCAATATATAATTTAGTGACAACTTAAAAAAAAAAGTTTGGAATTTTCCCGCAACTTGTGGCAAAATATAAAATATTCCATGGACTCAACATGCCTCTCAGCAAATAGCTTGGGGTGTATACTTTCCAAAATGGGGTCATTTGGGTGGGTTTTGTGCTATTTTGACATTTTATGGCCTTCAAAACTGTGATAGGTAGTGAGGAGTGAAATCAAAAATTTGCGCCCTTAGAAATCCTGAATGCGGTGATTGGTTTTCGGGGCCCCATACGCGGCTAGGCTCCCAAAAAGTCCCACACATGTGGTATCCCCTTACTCAGAAGAAGCAGCAAAATGTATTTTGGGGTGCAATTCCACATATAATCATGGCATGTGTGAGCAATATATCATTTAGTGACAACTTTTTGTAAAAAAATTTTTTTTTGCCATTATTCAATCGCTTGGGACAAAAAAATTTAATATTCAATGGGCTCAACATGCCTCTCAGCAAATAGCTTGGGGTGTCTACTTTTCAAAATGGGGTCATTTGGGGGGGTTCTGTGCCATCTTGGCATTTTATGGCCTTCAAAACTGTGATAGGTAGTGATAGGTAGTGAGGAGTGAAATCAAAAATGTATGCCCTTAGAAATCTTGAAGGCGGTGCTTAGCTTTCGGGGTCCTGTACGCGGCTAGGCTCCCAAAAAGTCCCACACATGTGGTATCCCCGTACTCAGGAAAAGCAGCAGAATGTATTTTGGGGTGTCATTTCACATATGCCCATGGCATGTGTGAGCAATACATCATTTAGTGACAACTTTGTGTTATATTCCCGCAACTTGTGGCAAAATATAAAATATTCCATGGACTCAACATACCTCTCAGCAAATAGTTTGGGGTGTCTACTTTCCAAATTGGGGTCATTTGAGGGGGTTTTGTGCTACTTTTGGATTTTATGGCCTTCCAAACTGTGATAGGTAGTGAGGAGTGAAATCAAAAATTTGCACCCTTATGCCGCGTACACACAATCGGTTTTTCTGATGAAAAAAGACAGATGGACTTTTTTCATCGGACAAACCGATCGTGTGTGAGCCCCATCGGTCTTTTTTCCATCCGTATAAAAAAATATAACCTGTTTTAAATTTTACCGATGGAAAAAAAAACGATAGCAAATTACGATCGTCTGTGTGGAACTCCATCGGACAAAAAACCCACGCATGCTCAGAATCAAGTCGACGCATGCTCAGAAGCATTGAACTTAATTTTTCTCGGCTTGTCGGAGTGTTTTACGTCACGGCGTTTTGGACGGTCGGAATTTTGACTGATGGTGTGTAGGCAAGACTGATGATCCATCGGAAATCCGATCGTGTGTACAGGGCATTAGAAATCCTGATAGGTTTTCGGGGCCCCGTACGCGGCTAGGCTCCCACACATGTGGTATCTCCATACTCAGGAGAAGCAGCAAAATGTATTTTGGGGTGCAATTCCACATATAACTATGGCATGTGTGAGCAATATATCATTTAGTGACAACTTTTTGTAAATGTTTTATTTTATTTTTTCATTATTCAATCACTTGTGACAAAATATTCAATGGGCTCAACATGCCTCTCAGCAATTTCCTTGGAGTGTCTACTTTCCAAAATGGGGTCATTTGGGGGGGGGGGTTTGTACTGCCCTGCCAAGAAATTAGATAGGCAGTCATACATTAAAAGCTGTGTAAATTCCAGAAAATGTACCCTAGTTTTAGACGCTATAACTTTTGCGCAAACCAATAAATATACGCTTATTGTCATTTTTTTTACTAAAGACATGTGGCTGAATACATGTTGGCCTAAATATATGACTAAAATTTAGTTTATTCGAATTTCCTTATAACAAAAAGTAGAAAATATATTTTTTTTTCAAAATTTTTGGTCTTTTTCCTTTTATATCACAAAAAATTTAAATCGCAGAGGCAATCAAATACTTACAAAAGAAAGCTCTATTTGTGGGAAAGAAAGGATGCAAATTTTGTTTGGGTAGAACATTGCATGACCGCACAATTACCAGTTAAAGCAGCGCAGTGCGAAATTGTAAAAAGACCTCTGGTCCTTAGGCTGACAAATGGTCCGGGGCTGAAGTGGCTAATATGCCACAAAATAAATGTAAAATTTACCAGTTTCATAATTACATAATGTTATATGGCAGATTGATGCACCCTAACCACACCAATGGCTATCTCCTACCCCCCTTTTTCCCTTTTCCCCCCAAAAAAAAAAAAAGAGGCCTCTCACCCCCATATCCGCGCCCCCCCCCCCCCACACAGAGGGCCACGGGCATGCAACAACTTCCGGAGAGGGGATCAGGATCACCTCCCTCTCCCAATCAACTCTCCCACTCCTCTTCATGGGGGAGTGGGAGGACAAATTTGTGTTCGACCATAAGAGGGCAGAGCTGTTATTTTACAGACGCTATATAGATGATCTGTTCCTGATATGGGCAGGATCAAAAACGTCTTTGGATTGTTTCTTATTACATCTTAATAATGATAACAACAATATTAAACTGACCAGTCAAGTCAGTAAAGAACAGATCCACTTCCTTGATGTGACGATTTTCAGGGTTAATGACACCTTACAAACTAAAGTCTATTTTAAGGCAACAGGTAGGAACAGCTTTTTACCCATCCACAGCGGCCATCATCCATTATGGTTGAAGAATGTGCCGAAAGGCCAATTTATGAGGGTGAAACGTAACTGCACATCTGTGGAAGATTTTAGAGAACAGTCAGAGATCTTGAAAGATAGATTTTTGGAAAAGGGTTACAAGTCCCACCACCTGGATAAAGTAGTGAAAGAAATGGCAGCTATTCCCAGGGCTGAGTGTCTGAAAGAAAAACCTTTAGTGGTTGAGAAAAATGACAATCAGGAATGGGGTTTCATTTCAGATTTTCATTCCCAATACAAAGAGGTGGAGGCTGTGTTTAAAAACCATTGGCACATACTTCGTTTGGACAAAACCCTACAAAGGGATCTCCCACAGAATCCTAGATTTATTCATAGGAAAGCTCAAAATTTGGGAGACCGTATAGTTAAAAAAGTACTTGATCCCCCTAGACGTCCCCCTACCTTTTGGGATAGGGATGTTTTTTTCTCTTGCAGAAAGTGTAAACCATGCAGGGAAGTATCGTGCCAAATGAGAGGTATAGAGAGATTCACTGCTACATCTAACAATAATGAATTTCAAATTAAGGAATTCATCACCTGCAATACCACTCATGTTGTTTACACTTTACAGTGCCCTTGCGGGTTAATGTATATTGGGAGAACTAAGAGAATGCTCCAAATTAGGATTGCAGAACACATTAATAATATCCTTATAGGCTACAAAGACCATAATGTGTCTCTCCACTTCAAGCTATTTCATGACCAAGACCCTTCAGGTATGATCTTTTGGGGAATAGACCATATTAAACCAAGCTGGAAAGGGTCAAATATAGTACAGGAGTTGTCACAGAGAGAGACCCAGTGGATCTTTCTAGCCAATACTCTTTCCCCTAAGGGGTTAAATATCGAATTGGATATAAATTGTTTTATAAGCAACCTTTGAGCATTTTTTGAATCATTAGTGCCTCCTCTGGCCATTATTAGAAACGTTCTGTTCTGCACATTAGAAATTGACCAGCATGCAGGCATATTTGGCAGATACGTGTGTATTTCCCTGTTCCTTATTCCTCACATATATACTGTAAGATTGGGGGTTGTTAGCTCTTGTGGTGGACGCGTATTTCCAGTGATGCAAGCCAGTCACCAACTCTGTTTAAGGGCATGGTAGCCCATTTTTATTTAAAAGCACGAAAGTTCACAAACACATCTGTAGTATTCACAGGTGTGTTCCACCATTCCTGTATCTTTCATACTAACAGTAGCCTCGTAGCTTTACCTTCTAGCGATCCAGGCCTTTAGCCTAGGCCTGACGGTCTGTTCCTCAGACCCACACAGTGTCCAAGAGTTTCAGCTTTCGCCTAGCTTCTCCTGGTCAGCACCTTTGTTGCTGTATCACTAACGGTGTCTGCCTCCTGCAGACATGCACCGCCTTTGACTCCACTTCAGAGAAAGAGGGCCCACTCAGCTCTCATGCACACAGACTTCCTCTCTCTTGGGTGGAGCCCTGATCCATAGTCACCTCTGACTCCACTTCAGAGGAGAAGAGCCCACCTGGCTCTCATGCACACAGACTTCCTCTCTATTGGGTGGAGCCCTGTTCCATAATTACCTCTGAACTAAATAGCCCAAGACACAGCTGTTCCATCAGCGTGTCTTTCTTTACCAAATGTGGCAATAACCAACCCTCTTGAAGGTCGCACAAAGTCGCACCCTCACATACCCTCCCCCCTTGTTTCGAACCGGAGGGAGGAACACATGATCCCGTCACCATAAACGGGACAACTCTGTGCCAGCCATTGGCTGCGTAGGCCCATTTCTTTTTCGGGATATGTGTCCACCAGCACTTCACCTTGGCGCCTCTGTGCCAACTATCCATAGCAGTAGTCCTAATCTGCCCAACCTTTTCTCTAAAGGGGCACTCCACTCACATCTTCTTCCGGGTGTACTTCCACCAGCCCTTCTTCCTGTACCATGGGCTCCCACTAATCTCTCTATCCCTTCTACCTTTTGGCCTCAGGACCCTTCTTTTTCCTCCCACAGACCTACTCTCCCGGGACTGTTGGGGACCCACTTTCATGACATCTGTCAGGGACTGGCTACTCTCACTACCTGACGCAACATTAACCATCAACATTTGTTTCTCGGGTTCACCAACCCCTGTGTGGTCACTTTTGGCCACCAAACCATCTGTGATTAATACCATATCCTCAATAGCAATGTTCCAAAAGGGGTTATTCAACACAATATGGTCATTCGGACCTCTTGTCCTGTTTGCTAGGACAGTGTCTATGGAGGGACCATCTACAGGCAAGCAGTTACTCCCTATGGGACCATCCCGTAGTTTCACATCGCCCCCTGTTGTCCAACACTCCAATAACAATTGTCCTACCAATGCACATGTTCCACCACATTTTCCAACACCAATCTCTTTAACCATTTCTGTGTCCACTGGTACCTCAACCAATAGCTCGGAGTTGTCTGACAGTGCTCCACAGTGCTTCTCATACATATTTCCGTTACAGTTACCATTACTGTTATTTCCTGTCAAAGTGTCTCCGGGTACCTCAAACTGCACCTCTCTGCGCGTGATGGACTGAATTCCCACTACTGCCACGTCCGTTCTGGGCCCTTCCTTTACATGAGGTGTAGCGGGTGAGACAGTACGCGCGCCACGTACCAACCACTGCTCAGCCGCACCTCGGACCGCACCAGCAGGAATACACCCCATCACACCCGCATACGGAGAGACTTCCACTATGTCTAATAGCTCTAACTTCTCAAACAATTCCCCTGAGCGCCTTCCGCACATAACCGCCGCTGGAAGCACTCTCGAGGAGAACTGCGAGACATCTTTCCACAAAAGCAACCAACAGTGTAGCAACCAATTCTCATCAACATTGCTTAACAACGCACGTATCACCTGCGTCCGATTGGTATTATGCAGTACCATGTCGCCCCTCTGCTGTGGATACACGCAGGTGTATATTGGAAAGATTCTCACTAATTCCCACAACATCTCAGAAATTTCTAGACATGCCGTATCTAAACACAGAACTCTAGGAACATTTCCTTTACCAACGATGTGGAGGGACTCATTTGCTAAGGCGTGAGAGGCCGGGACACTTAAAGAGACCTCTACTTCAGAGGCAACTAACAAAATTTGCGGCTCCCGCCGAGCACTGCCAATCGCATGTGTCACACTCATCCTCTCACCTTCAGCAACACTGAGCCCTTCCAAATCGCTATCCACTACCTCATCAATCTGACATTCAACATTACTCATCTCTTTTGCTGTGGACAAAACCTCTGCTATGTATGCGCCCTTTTCAGATCCTTCCAACTGGAGAGGGTTAATTTCTGCAAAAGCCAACGCACCCGTGTCTACCGACCCTGCAGCCTCTCTATATAGCATAGCAGAAATTGTGTCCACTCCACTGTTACCCACTAAGCCTTCCTTGTTTAAATGCACTTGTGGCAAAACATTTTCAAACACAACAGGCTGCAATAACATAACTTCACCACTTTGCTCGGGTGGCGCTTCACTAAACCCATGAGGACTGTCAGCAGTGACAGACCGTAACAACTCATAATCAGTACAAGCAATTTCAAACATTTGAGTTTTACCATTTTTCTCATCACCAAGGTCAAGTACCCTCTTATCTATCAGAGCGGCACCACAGTTGTCCCAGGCAACCTCTGGCTCCAACACACAGAGCTCCCTGGAGGTTTCCAAGGACAACTCTGCAGCCTTAGATACTGTTGCCAAGGGGAATCGCATATCCTGCTTAGCGATCACCCCTACCTCATTAAGCATCACATTACCATCAGCACATGTGTCATCAGCATTCATAAACATAGCAGTTTTATAAACTCTATCAAACGGTCCTTTGTCAAAATGCATGGCACCCTGCGTGCCACTCAGCACACCACCCTTCCTCTCCAAAGGAATTATTTTGCCCACTAGGGCGTCTTCACAGTTGTCCTGGGAAACCACTTGCCTCACCACTGCAGGCTCCTTGGTGGTTTCCCTTGACAACTGCACAGCACCTGTCACTAGGAAACATGGCATACCAACTGCTTTGGTCACCCCTAGCACATCCTTTCCAGACCTCGCTGCAAGCAGGGTTTTAACCTGTGTCTCCCCACTGATCTGGGTAGCACACTGCAGCAAGTTCATTTTTTCACCTTCATTGTGAGGAACCACACAGTCAGCCTTTCCCATGATTTTAACAGGAACAGTCTTACCATTCTCTTTAGCATGGGTTGAAGATTTCAATTGAGGGCGTTGTCCCTTCTTTGCCATGCTCTCACAAGATGACGCCCCCTCCTGGAAACAGGGTAACATTACATCCATCTTGGATTTTCCATCATCGCCTGCAGGCAAAGCATTAAGCCCAACAACACGATCAGCAGCTGTATTCCACAAGCTTGGACAAGAAAAGATCCCGTGGCCCAGCTGACCACATTCCAGGCATGGCACTTGGCGACTTTCTCCTGTTGCTATGGGAGACCACCTTCTCCCCGCTGATCTCTTGTAGCGCTCTCTAGACTGGACTGCTCCTAGAAAATTATCGTAGTCATCCCACGGTACATCTCCTGGTACTCCTACATCAGAAAAGGTTGCACCAACTCAACTCAGCGATTTCTGGGCCATCTTCTGTAAGAAGCAATCATCGCAAACTCATCCAAAAAGTCCTCAACACATTCCGAAGGCAACATAGCACGAAAGTTCACAAACACATCTGTAGTATTCACAGGGGGGTTCCACCATTCCTGTATCTTTCATACTAAGAGTAGCCTCGTAGCTTTACCTTCTAGCGATCCAGGCCTTTAGCCTAGGCCTGACGGTCTGTTCCTCAGACCCACACAGTGTCCAAGAGTTTCAGCTTTCTCCTAGCTTCTCCTGGTCAGCACCTTTGTTGCTGTATCACTAACGGTGTCTGCCTCCTGCAGACATGCACCGCCTTTGACTCCACTTCAGAGAAAGAGGGCCCACTCGGCTCTCATGCACACAGACTTCCTCTCTCTTGGGTGGAGCCCTGATCCATAGTCACCTCTGACTCCACTTCAGAGGACGAGAGCCCACCTGGCTCTCATGCACACAGACTTCCTCTCTGTTGGGTGGAGCCCTGTTCCATAATTACCTCTGAACTAAATAGCACAAGACACAGCTGTTCCATCAGCGTGTCTTTCTTTACCAAATGTGGCAATAACCAACCCTCTTGAAGGTCGCACAAAGTCGCACCCTCACAATACATATATGTTTATTTTCAAATAAGTTTTGGGAAATGATGGGATATGGATCATAATGGGTCAATTATTATGAGTTGACGTGGAAATCACTGAGGTTTGGGTATCGTAATATGTTATTGTCTTTTCTGGCTTTTTTTGAAGATAGAGGTTGTGTGATCCTTTTTATTTTATTTTTGTTTTTAAACTTTATTTTTGATTCCTTCTTTTTAAAGATCAGGTTTTAGTCTATTTCTAATTAGTACATTGTGTCTATTGAATTTTCTGAATACTATCATCTAGACACAATTTAATGAATTATTGGTGTCTTTTTATATAAATTGTGGTATGAATTTTATAAGAATGTTTACAGTAACTCTAAGATTGTAATGGTCTTAACTTGATGTTTGCTAACGCCAGTCAAGTGTGCTTTAATCAGACATATCCCAGTTATTTCCCAATTATTAGATCACTGTAGTGTGCATCAGGAAGTATTCTAACTCCTGGCAGCGATCACACAACAGGTTAAATAGCCGTAATTGGCTGCATAATAAAACCGGTCTAGCTGCGCTGTAGGATCACGCCCTTTGACAAAGTCGTGATGACGATACGCGTCAGAGCGTGATCCTGCAGCAAACCGGAAGTGACGAAGGACGCTGTGCGTTCCAAGTAACCAACTAGAGAAACCGGAAGTCATCCGGCGAACTGCTGTGCGGTGAGCTGTGTTTGATACACGGTGGGACAAACCATCCACTCTTTGGAAACAATTGATCTAAGTTATTCAAACATCAAGTTTCTGGATCAAATGGAACCCATGTTGTCACAGTCGTTAGACATATGAGATTGTCTGTTCATACTGAAAGAAGCTGAACTTAGAGAGAGATATATATATTTTTTAATAATAAGAAAAATAAATCGTTTTAAAACCGGACTATACTATGTGGAGTTTTTCCTCTCTCCCCATATTATTACCCCTGGAGAAAAACTGAACATCTCTATTAAAAGGACGCCCACAGAAGGCCGCTCTCGGTTGTATTTCCTATTGGGATTTTCGTATGAGGCCCGTTATCTTCTGAAGTCTGGTGCGTGCAATCCCTATGGGGAGTCTCTTTTTTTAAACACCTGTCTGAAATGATCTGGAGGAAGGTGCACATTTCGCAGACAACATTTAAGAAATCCTGACAAGTGAAATTTTTTTAACTTTTCTTTGGTGATAAAATATATAGACTGGGTGGTCGTTTATACCATTGTCTCTAGGGACAACGGGAACCTTATCAATTTAATTACTGATAGGAGCACCGCAAATGACAATTAGAATAAAACCTATTGGTGATACTTTTTTATTTTGTCATTATATGAATACATGTTTATTTTATGATTGTGGCTGCTGATGATATATGGGTATCTATGAGTAAAATCAGATATTATATTTAGAAGATCCAAGTGGTTGTTTCAGATTTGATTGAAATCTATAGCACTGGGTTAAAAGAAAAATAGGTATCGGTTGCGCCTTATTGCCCTTTTCTTTTTTTTTGTGTTTAGATTCACCTGATATGTATGTTTAACTGTTAAATTTCCAAAGGAAACCTGTAAACGTACAAGTATGTGGGGAACCCTTGATAACTTGTTTTTAACCACTTAAGACCCGGACCATTATGCAGCTTAAAGACCTGGACACTTTTTGCGATTCGGCACTGCGTCGCTTTAACTGACAATTGCGCGGTCGTGCAACGTGGCTCACAAACAAAATTGGCGTCCTTATTTTCCCACAAATAGAGCTTTCTTTTGGTGGTATTTGATCCCCTCTCCGGTTTTTATTTTTTGCGCTATAAACAAAAATAGAGCGACAATTTTGAAAAAAATTCAATATTTTTTCCTTTTTGCTATAATAAATATCCCCAAAAAATATATAACATTTTTTTTTTCCTCAGTTTAGGCCGATACGTATTCTTCTACATATTTTTGGTAAAAAAAAATCGCAATAAGCGTTTACTGATTGGTTTGCGCAAAAGTTATAGCGTTTACAAAATAGGGGATCGTTTTATGGCATTTTTATTAATTATTATTTTTTTACTAGTAATGGCGGCGATCAGTGATTTTTTTTGTGACTGTGACATTATGGCGGACACATCGGACACTTTTGACACTTTTGTTTACACTTACCTCTCCCCGTTCTTCCTCTCTGTGACCCGATCGCGGGACACCAGCGGCGATCATGTCCGCTGTTCCAGCTGGGAAAGTCGCGGAGAAGAGGGCTGGGTCGTGAGCGAGCCACCGGCAGTGCAAGCCACCGGCGGCGTGCTCACGACCCACGGCTGTGCTCTTAAAGGGGACGTACCTGTACGCCCATGTGCCCAGTTGTGCCATTCTGCGTGCGGCGGTCCTCAAGTGGTTAATGGTGTAGGCTTCACGGCCTAGTTACATACTGGCCTAATGAACATGAACAATAGGAGTTCAGAATTTCTAGACTCCAATTGCTGCATGCTTGTTCCAGGCTAATTCTTAAATAGTGGTCAGGATCATGATGAGAACCCCAGGGACAGGATTCACACAAGTTTTTATATTATAGTTATTTAAAAATGCAATCCGAGTATATTCTGTACTATATAGTATATAACAGTGTAATTCCAGAGCACAATTATCTAGTTTTATTAATTCTATGTATGTATTGTTCACATTTGACATGCCTCTGTCCTGTAGATGAACTCTTATGTTCTATATTTGCACATATTGATATCTTATATGGCTGTTGTCGATATGCTTTTATGCCTGCCACCTGCTGATGTTTATAATATTATCTCCTTTCCTCACCAGCAACCACAAGATGTTTTAGGAAGCTGAAATGTAAGTAAGCGGTAGCTTCAAAGGTGAAGAAAAAAACTTAAACCTATATCAAGAAGTGGAACGTTACTTAAAATATTTTGGCCATATACCTGATCTCTCTTATTTGCTGGTTTGGAAGTAAAGAACCCACGTTAGGTCATTAAAAGGTACTTCTGTACTCCTATACTTTGCACACTACCTTATCAACAACCTAACAATCTTGGTAACCTAAACACCAACTGTTTCTTCATCCTTCCTAATGACTAGTCTTCTCAGAAAATAACAATTGGTACACCTACAGTATGATGAGAATTTTATCATATTCTTTTCTGTGTGCTTGAGTATCTGCTAGCCTCCTTGGATGAATATTTCAGACTAAAGGGTTCTTTATAGGAAATGTTTGCTAAATAAAATATGACACACATCTGCACAGCTCCAACAAAACTTGCTGTATTTTGTGTTATATCTTGTATAATCTTTCATGCCATCTAGTAGCCAAAATTCCCTTTTTTCCCCTGATTGAAGCATTTAAATACAAATACATCATTATGGCCACAAAATGGCACTTACAAGATAATTATATAAGATAGAATATGGCTAGTTTTGTTGCAGTTGTGTGGATATTAGGGATGAGCCGAACACCCCCGGGTTCGGTTCGCACCAGAACCTGCAAACGGACCGAAAGTTCGCACGAACGTTAGAACCCTATTAAATGGATGCGAACGTTCGAAATCTAAAGTGCTAATTATAACGACTAATATGCATGTTATTGTCCTAAAAAGGGTTTGAGAACCCGGGTTCTGCCCCAGGGGACATGTATCAATGCAAAACGAAGTTTTAAAAACGGCCGTTTTTCGGCAGCAGTCATTTTAATGATGCATAAAGTGAAAAAAAAAAAAGTCAAATATTCCTTTAAATATCGTACCTGGGGGTGTCTAAAGAATGCCTGTGAAGTGCCACGTGTTTCCCATGTTTAGAACTGTCCCTGCATAAAATGAAATTTCTAAAGGAAAAAAAGCCATTTAAAACTGCTTGCGGCTTTAATGTCATGTCTGGTCCTGGTAATATGGATGAAAATCTTTGAGAAAAATTTCATGGGTACCCCCCACCCCACTACCAGCCCCTTTGGGTCTTGTATGGATATTAAGGGGAACCCCACACCCAAAATTAAAAAAAGGCCCTATATACTCTGAACAGCAGTATACAGGCGGTGCAAACAAGACAGGGACTGTAGGTTTGTTCTTAAGTAGAATCTGTTTGTAATTTTGAACACATACATTGTTTATGTGTAGCTCCAGCCAAAAAATCTATTTTTAAGCTTTTTGGAAAACATAGGGAAGGGTTATCACCCCTGTAACATTTGTTTTGCTGTCTGTGCCCCTGTTCAGAACATTTCACCTCACTTTCCGTCCCAATGACAACTGTTTTTGAAAAGTGGGGTTTTTATTGAAACAAGGATTGGTGATAAAGCATCAGTAGAGAGGAGACACCTTTTTCCCATATTAACCCTTACAGGAGAGAATTTCCCTTCCTAGGGGTAGATTTCCTCTCACTTCCTGTTGTCTCCTTCCGTTTGCAAGTAGGAGTTGTTTGTAAGTTGGATGTTTGAAAGTAGGGGCCTGCCGTATATACTCTGCAGAAATTGGCCCCTTAGGTGTTGGTGTTGGCACAACACTGTAAGCACTCACAGTTACTCTTGGTGGGCGCTGGAACGCCCTGCTGTCAACTATTATCTCAAGAATTGTAATTACATGCCCCTGTAGAACAGGGGCTGAAAAATTGGGCCTTAGCCACTGGTGCCACAACACTGCAACCCCTCACAGATACTGTATTTGGAGCACAGCAATGAGCCCTGTTGCAAAGTATTGCATCAAAAATTGTAATTACACGCCCCTGTTAAACAGGGGCTGAAAAATTGGGCCTTAGGCACTGGTGCTGGTGCCACGACACTGCAACCTCTCCCAGATACTCTAGTTGGAGTGCAGGAATGGGCCCTGCTGCAAAGCATTGCATCAAAAATTGTAATTACACGCCCCTGTTAAACAGGGGCTGAAAAATTGGGCCTTAGGCACTGGTGCTGGTGCCACGACACTGCAACCTCTCACAGATACTCTAGTTGGAGTGCAGGAATGAGCCCTGCTGCAAAGCATTGCATCAAAAATTGTAATTACATGCCCCTGTTAAACAGGGGCTGAAAAATTGGGCCTTAGCCACTGGTGGCGGCACCCAGAAACAAAAATGTTTTTCCAAGATACCATCATGAATCGGATCATTGTGGAGGAGGAGGAGGATAGTCAGTCAACATAACAGGACAGTCACTCAGCATCAGCATCAGTCTTGAAGGGATGTGACATTTGAAAATAAATTATTCTGTTATATCAGCTTCAGGTGCTTGGTAGCTGGTGGTGATCCAAGACTGGTTCATCTTTATGAAGGTCAGTCGATCAACCGAGTCGGTGGACAGGCGCACCCTGTGATCCATGACAAATCCTCCAGCAGCACTGAATGTGCGTTCCGAAAGAACGCTGGATGCAGGACAGGCCAGTAGCTCAATTGCATACTGTGCAAGCTCTGGCCAGTGATCCATCCTCAAGACCCAGTAAGCCAGAGGATTTTCGGTGGGAAAGGTGTCCAAATCTGACCTTGCCCCTAGGTATTCCTGCACATGTATATCAGACGCTGGCGATGGTTGCTGGAACCAATCATACCTTGGGGCTGCGGACTAAAGAATTGTCTGAACGCATCGGTCAGACGGCCACCTTCCCCAACGCTCCTTCTTTGACTGACCGAAGCCTCAGCAACTCGTTGTCCCGGACCAGGAGTTTGTAACCTCCCAGTCTCTGGGAACGCGTTGCACAGACCTTTCTGCAAGGCTTCCCGGAGTTGTCTCATCCTCTGCTCCCTCTGCGATGGTAAGATAAGGTCAGCAACCTTAGCCTTGTACCGTGGATCACGGAGAGTGGCCAGCCAGTAATGGTCCCTCTCCTTGATCCGAAGAATACGAGGATCCTTCCGCAGACTTTGCAGGATCAGGGAGGCCATGCAGCGTAGGTTAGCTGAGGCATTCGGTCCAGAGACCTCTGGGTCACTAAGGACGTCATGATCCGCAGCCACCTCCTCCCAGACACGTACAAGTCCATGTGTTTCTTGGGACTGTAAATCATCCCTAAAAGACTGCTGCTGTTGATGCTGAGTGCCAGGCTCCACCTCCATGCTGACACAATCCTCCTCCTCCTCCTCCTCTTCCTGTGGGATGGGTGGGACAGAAGGAACACTGTCTGGGTAAAGGGGGCCTTGAGAGGCAAGGAAGTCCTCCTCTTCCTGCCTCTGTTCTGCCTCAAATGCCCTTTCCATTATTCCATGCAGCGTATGCTCCAACAGGTGGACAAGAGGTACAGTGTCACTGATGCATGCACTGTCACTGCTCACCATCCTCGTGGCCTCCTCAAATGGTACCAGGACAGTGCATGCATCCCTGATCATGCCCCACTGGCGTGGTGAAAAAAACCCGAGCTCCCCTGACCCTGTCCTGGTGCCGTAGTCGCACAGGTACTCAGTGATGGCCCTCTGCTGCGTGTGCAGCCACTGCAGCATGGCCAACGTTGAGTTCCACCTGGTGGGCATGTCACATATAAGGCGGTTCTTGGGCAGGTTCAACTCCTTTTGCAGCTCAGCCAGCCGAACACTGGCATTATATGATATGCGGAAATGCACACAGACTTTCCTGGCCTGCCTCAGGACATCCTGTAACCCCGGGTACTTGCCCAAGAACTGCTGCACCACCAGGTTAAGGACGTGAGCCACACAGGGCACATGGGTCAGTTGTCCCTGTCGGAGAGCGGAGAGGAGGTTGGTGCCATTGTCGCAAACCACCATTCCTGCCTTAAGCTGGAGTGACGTCAACCACCTCTCGGCCTGCCCCTGCAGAGCTGACCGAACCTCTGCCCCAGTGTGGCTCCTGTCCCCCAAACACACCAGCGCAAGCACGGCATGGCATCTTTTTGCCTGCATACTTGCGTAGCCCCTTGAACGCCTACGGAGCACCGCTGGTTCCGAGGACAAAGCACAGGAAGAGGCCATGGAGGAAGAAGAAGAGGAGGGGGTGGAGGAGAGAGGTGTGTCACAACCAGTAGTAGCATTTTGGAGGCGTGGCGGCGGAACAACCTCCAACACTACTGTACCTTGTCCTGCATCCTTCCCAGCTGCCAAAAGAGTGACCCAATGGGCCGTGAAAGAAAGGTAACGTCCCTGTCCATGCCTGCTGGACCATGAGTCAGCGGTAATATGCACCTTACCGCTGACCGCCCTGTCCAGCGAGGCATGGACATTGCCTTCCACATGCGGTAGAGAGCCGGAATCGCCTTCCATGAGAAAAAGTGGCGTTTGGGAACCTGCCACTGAGGAACCGCACATTGCACAAACTCACGGAAGGGGGCCGAGTCTACCAATTGAAAAGGCAGCAGTTGAAGTGCTAGCAATTTAGCCAAGCTAGCATTCAACTGCTGGGCATGTGGATGGCTGGGAGTGAACTTCTTTCGACGGTCCAGCAGCTGTGCAGGGAAATTTGCCTGCTAGAACCGGACGTCGGTGTACTGCTAGCAGAGTGCCCGCAAGTACTTGGCTGTGACACACCTAATTCTACACCTTCATTCCTCTCAGTGCAGGTTTCAGAGAGGACTGAAGGTATAGTGGGGTTGGAGATCCCAGCTGATGCGGTGCAAGGAGAGGTCCGCTTTGTTCTTTGGTGTGGGTCTTTAAGGTAGGTTTGCCAACCAGCTGCATGGCAGGTCAACATATGTCTGGTCAAGCATGTGGTGCCCAAGTGGCTGATGTTTTGGCCACGCGAGATATGCTTGAGACATATGTTGCAAACAGCAGCGGTGCGATCTGATGCACTCGACTCAAAAAAGGCCCACACCAAAGAACTTTTGGAATAACGGGCAGAGGCAGCGCCCTGCACAGGCGGAGCTCTGCGGTGTGATTCAGTCGGTGTGCTGCCCTTACGCTGGCCCCCGGAGGGCATCCTGCCTCGTTGAAGATGTGCCTCCTCCTCCTCTCTCCTATCAGGCACCCACGTGGAGTCAGTGACCTCATCATCCCCTCCCTCCTCATCACTGGAACCAATCTGGCAGTATGCTGCAGCTGCTGGAACATGACTGCCAGATTGGTGTCCTTCTTGAGCATCCCCTCTCTCTGCTCTCACGCTACTGCCTTCCTCTAGCTGGGTATCATCTCCAGACCCTTCGAAACGCTGGCCATCCTCCTGGAGCATGTACCCAACACTGTGCTCAAACAGTTCGGGGGACTCCTCAGGAGGACCCGGTGGGTCTAGGGAAGGAGTGACTGATGATGACATTGAGGACGCTTTGGCAGCTGCTTTGCCAGTACCCTGAGCCTGGGTGAGAGAGGATGAGGAGGATGAGGAGGGCTTGGTCATCCACTCTACCAAGTCTTCGGCATGATGCGGCTCAACACGTCCAGCTGCCGAAAATAAGGACAAGCGTGTCCCATGGCCACGTGCTGATGACGATGCACCGCGTCCACGACCAGCACTGTTGTCTCTAGACACAGAGCCTGCTTACCCTCTTTTATTGGCTCATGACTGTCTGCCTCTCCTTGTTTGCCTTCCAGACATTCTAAAGGCCTGCAGGGAGATGGGAAAACCAGCAATAAGTGAGTGAGTGAGTGAGAACTTGTATAGCGCTGCAATTGCGAACTAAATCGCCTCAAGGCGCTTGGCATCCAGTGTCGTTGAAATCGTTAGAAGAGATGGGTCTTTAGTTTTTTCCGGAAGGCCCGATGGTTTTCTTCCATGCGGATATTCGTGGGTAGCGCATTCCATAGCCTTGGTCCTAGGACAGCAAACCTTCGTTCTCCCTTGGCTTTGTAGCGCGTCTTGGGGATGTGGAGGAGGTTTTGGTTGGTTGATCGAAGGTCGCGAGTAGTGGTGTAGTGTTTTATTTTTTCGCATAGATATTGAGGTGCTTTTCCTTGTGCACATTTGTGGGTGAGGCAAAGGGTCTTGAATGTGACCCGATCCTTTACGGATAGCCAGTG
This sequence comes from Rana muscosa, assembly GCA_029206835.1. Classification (NCBI taxonomy): domain Eukaryota; kingdom Metazoa; phylum Chordata; class Amphibia; order Anura; family Ranidae; genus Rana; species Rana muscosa. The sequence continues at coordinate 688,472,414 of CM055116.1, read as the reverse complement.
GAGGCTTCTCAGGGATGATGTGATTGATTCCCAGGGTTTTTTCCCTGTTACCAGTCTGGCTGCTGTGTTTTGGATGACTTGTAGACGTGCAATCTGGTATTTGGGTAGTCCTAGGTAGAGGGAGTTAGCGTAGTCAAGTCGGGAATTGATGATGGTTCCGACTACTACTGCTCTGTCTTTTTCTGGGATAAGTCTTCGCAGCAGGCGGAGAAGGTGGTGCGATCCGCTGACTACTGATCCTATTTGTGCGTCCATAGTCATATCTGAGTTAAAGGTGACTCCCAGGCTTTTAACTTTGGTGCTTGGGGTTATGTTTTGTCCAAGGATGGTGGGTGGCGTCCATGTGGTCCTGGCGTTTTACTTTCGGTTAGCGTGGAAAATGAACAGGGGTAGCTTCAGGTGTATATTTTGCAAGAAGCACACTACGCCCGCTGTAAGTGCTGCAGATGCCTGCCTGTGTTACACAACAGGAAAACACAGCAATAAGACCTAGCTTCTGGTGTATATTTTGCAAGAAGCACACTACGCCCGCTGTAAGTGCTGCAGATGCCTGTTAGTGTAACAAAAAAGAAAAAAGACTACGAGCAATAAGGGGTAGCTTCAGGTGTATAATGTGCAGGAGGCACACTACGCCCGCTGTAAGTGCTGCAGATGCCTGCCTGTGTTACACAACAGGAAAACACAGCAATAAGGGCTAGCTTCAGGTGTATATTTTTCAGGAATCACACTACGCCTGCTTTAAGTGCTGCAGATGCCTGCCTGTGTTACACAACAGGAAAACACAGCATTAAGGCCTAGCTTCAGGTGTATATTTTTCAGGAATCACACTACGCCTGCTTTAAGTGCTGCAGATGCCTGCCTGTGTTACACACCAGGAAAACACAGCAATAAGGCCTAGCTTCAGGTGTATATTTTTCAGGAATCACACTACGCCTGCTTTAAGTGCTGCAGATGCCTGCCTGTGTTACACAACAGGAAAACACAGCAATAAGGCCTAGCTTCAGGTGTATATTTTTCAGGAATCACACTATGCCTGCTTTAAGTGCTGCAGATGCCTGCCTGTGTTACACAACGGGAAAACACAGCAATAAGGCCTAACTTCTGGTGTATATTTTGCAAGAAGCACACTACGTCCGCTGTAAGAGCAATAAGGGGTAGCTTCAGGTGTATAATGTGCAGGAGGCACACTACGCCTTCTGTAAGTGCTGCAGATGCCTGCCTGTGTTACACAACAGGAAAACACAGCAATAAGGGCTAGCTTCAGGTGTATATTTTTCAGGAATCACACTACGCCTGCTTTAAGTGCTGCAGATGCCTGCCTGTGTTACACAACAGGAAAACACAGCATTAAGGCCTAGCTTCAGGTGTATATTTTTCAGGAATCACACTACGCCTGCTTTAAGTGTTGCAGATGCCTGCCTGTGTTACACAACAGGAAAACACAGCAATAAGGCCTAGCTTCAGGTGTATATTTTTCAGGAATCACACTACACCTGCTTTAAGTGCTGCAGATGCCTGCCTGTGTTACACAACAGGAAAACACAGCAATAAGGCCTAGCTTCAGGTGTATATTTTTCAGGAATCACACTACGCCTGCTTTAAGTGCTGCAGATGCCTGCCTGTGTTACACAACAGGAAAACACAGCATTAAGTCCTAGCTTCAGGTGTATATTTTTCAGGAATCACACTACACCTGCTTTAAGTGCTGCAGATGCCTGCCTGTGTTACACAACAGGAAAACACAGCAATAAGGCCTAGCTCCAGGTGTATATTTTTCAGGAATCACACTACGCCTGCTTTAAGTGCTGCAGATGCCTGCCTGTGTTACACAACAGGAAAACACAGCATTAAGGCCTAGCTTCAGGTGTATATTTTTCAGGAATCACACTACGCCTGCTTTAAGTGCTGCAGATGCCTGCCTGTGTTACACAACAGGAAAACACAGCAATAAGGCCTAGCTTCAGGTGTATATTTTTCAGGAATCACACTATGCCTGCTTTAAGTGCTGCAGATGCCTGCCTGTGTTACACAACAGGAAAACACAGCAATAAGGCCTAGCTTCAGGTGTAACACAACAGGAAAACACAGCAATAAGGCCTAGCTTCAGGTGTATATTTTTCAGGAATCACACTACGCCTGCTTTAAGTGTTGCAGATGCCTGCCTGTGTTACACAACAGGAAAAAAAAGCAATAAGGCCTAGCTTCAGGTGTATATTTTTCAGGAATCACACTACACCTGCTTTAAGTGCTGCAGATGCCTGCCTGTGTTACACAACAGGAAAACACAGCAATAAGGCCTAGCTTCAGGTGTATATTTTTCAGGTATCACACTACGCCTGCTTTAAGTGCTGCAGATGCCTGCCTGTGTTACACAACAGGAAAACACAGCAATAAGGCCTAGCTTCAGGTGTATATTTTTCAGGAATCACACTGCGCCTGCTTTAAGTGCTGCAGATGCCTGCCTGTGTTACACAACAGGAAAACACAGCAATAAGGCCTAGCTTCAGGTGTAACACAACAGGAAAACACAGCAATAAGGCCTAGCTTCAGGTGTATATTTTTCAGGAATCACACTACGCTTGTGTGTGGCCAATTATGGCTCTCCTCGCTGCCGGCGCTGTGATTGGCCAAGCATGCGGGGTCACAGTGCATGCTTGGCCAATCACAGCGCCGGGATTGCACTGCAATGGCGCAGTGTATTGTGGGCCGTTCGCGTCACTTGAATTTGGCGTGAACGGCCCAAAACGTTCGATCTTTGTCGAACGATCGAACAGCCGATGTTCGAGTCGAACGTATGTTCGACTCGAACACCGAGCTCATCCCTAGTGGATATGTGTTATATTCGTTCAGTGAACTTTTTATGCATAGACCCCTAAGACCTGGTTCACACAGGGGCGACTCCGGACGCTACTTCTGGTCGCCCCGAGTTGCCCCAAGTCGTGCTATTTTTAAAACGAATTGAAGTGAATGGAGATGTTTTAATGCACACGACTGTAGTCGCTCCGACTTCAAAAAAGGTTCCTGTACTACTTCAATCAGACTTCTAGGTGACCTGTAGGCAACTTGTAGCATTGATTTCAATGGAAGTCGCTTAGAAGTCTGATCAGTGTTCATTTTGAAGGCAACTTTACAGGAAGAGAACATACATTTCTCAGGCAAACCCCTCCCTCCCCCTCCCTCCCACAGAGCTGATTCTTGTTTTATTGGCCACTGGAATGTCTCCTGTCCTGGAGGCAACTTCGGTCGTGTTGTAAATCACCACTTAGTCGCTCTGTGATTCATGCTCAAGTCGTGTCTGAGTCGTGTTGAAGTCTGAAGTCTGAAGTCGTGTTGAAGTCGTGTTGCCCCTGTGTGAACCGGCTCTAAGTGTGTTATCCCTTTATTGTTTGTGATATATTATATTTGAATGCTTCACTTCATCTTCTTCTCTTCCTTTAAATTCTCACTTTATATTATCTTAAAGGGGTTGTAAAGGTTCGTTTTTTATTTTCTAAATAGGTTCCTTTAAGCTAGTGCATTGTTGGTTCACTTACCTTTTCCTTAGATTTTCCTTCTAAATGTTTTTTTTCTTTGTTTTCTTTGTCTGAATTTCTCACTTCCTGTTTCTCCTCAGTAAGCTGTTCAGTAAGCTGTTCTGGCTGACTCCACACCACTCAGATGATGGTGTGAAGTTTAGTGAGAAGAAACAGGAAGTGAGAAATTCAGACAAAGAAAAAAAACATTTAGAAGGTAAATCAAAGGAAAAGGTAAGTGAAGCAACAATGCACTAGCTTAAAGGAACCTATTTAGAAAATAAAAAACAAACCTTTACAACCCCTTTAAGGAGTCCCTTTTACCTCTGTAAGTAGTCTGCTTCTTTTACGCTTAAAGTGGTTCTAAAGGCTGAAGGTTTTTGACCTATTCTATGCATGGAAAAGGAGGGGAAAAAAAGGGAGTTGGGACTTTAAATGAGGCAATGAGTGGGTAGGTTCATCTGCCTCCATCCCTATTGAACATATATTGAAAGGAGGGGGTTGGGTGGGACCTTGTATGACGCATGGCTGGCAAATAAGATATGCAATCACATGATGGTAGATTCCAAAGAATTATACATTGAATAATTGGAAATAACATGATAGACAATAATAACACCTTAATGCCTTGTACACACAATTGGAATTTCCGATGAAAAAAGTCAGAATTTTTTCATCGGATATTCCGACCGTGTGTATGCCCCATCAGACTTTTTTCATCGGAAATTCAGACAGACTTAGAAATAGAACATGTTCTATTTTTTTCACATGAAAAAAATTCCGATCGCAAATTCCTATCGTCTGTATGGAACTCCGACGGAGAAAAAAACACGCATGCTCAGAATAAATTACGAGACGGAAGTGCTCGGACTTGTAAAACTAGCGTTCGTAATGGAGATAGCACATTCATCATGCTGCAAATTATTGCATCGTTTAATGTAGCGCAGTCTTTTCTTATTTATAATGCTAAAATAAAGAAGTTGTTTTGCTGCTGATATTCACACAGAGTTCTGACAAACTTATATCTTTATTGCTTCTTGTGATCTCATGAATATTTGTATTTGATTTTAAAGCCAGATCTCTATAATAATGTTTGTTTTTTTTTTGTGATTTTAATCAAGATCTCCTTTTATTTTATTTTTATTTATTTTTTGGTTTTAATATTTTCTTGTGATATCCATTTTTTTGTGTCAAGTTACCACAATAACATTATTATCTTGTATTTTTTTTACCTCAAGGAGGTTGGTTGGTGTCCCTTGTTAATTACACATTGTATTTATGAAATGTACCTGCCTACTCACAACCAAACCGTTCTTATTTAGGAAAAACACATAGGCAAGTATTTTAAGTAAATCAAATATCCATTTTTCTGGTTAATAAAATAAAGAGGAAAGGCAACGATGTAGAAAGTGGTTGAATTTGCCAACCCTTTGGACCCCAAGGCAGACATCAAGTGTGTGGAAAATAAAATAGGTATCTTGAGGAGTCCATATAATTGAGAGCACAATCTGGTCCAGAAATCAGGAGCAGCAGCAGGTGACATATATGTACCCAGTCTGTGGTACTACAACAGCCTGCCTTCTGTCAGACCAGACTGAAGCCAGGCAATCACTTTCTTTTCTTCCCTGCAGCATTCCCTCCACGCCTCCCTGCAGCATTCCCTCCACAGCTCCCTGCTGTGTTCCCTCCACGCCTCCCTGCACACCTCTTTGCAGGCTGTGGCTCTGGTGGTGGACTTGCGGCAGGAGGAGGAGGAGAAGGAGGATAAGGAGGAGGAGGGGGAGGGGGAGGAGGAGGAAGAGAAGGATAGGCGAGATCACATAAATGGGTGGTGTCAGTCAGGTGGCCCCTCACCGCCTTCTGAAGGGCCAGAGAAATAAGCCCCTCACAGAGGATGCGTTGCTCCTCCTCCACATTCGCCAGTCTAGTGGCCACATAGCAGCCATAGGCCTCTTGGGCGTCGGGGGGGGCTCTGAGGACCTCACTTGCCTCCCTTATGATTCTCAGTGATGCCTCCTCCATCTGAGTCACCTTCCTGGGCCTTTTGGTTCTAAGGCGGAGGGGAGGCACCTGTGACTGGGTGCTGCCACTGGGCCTGGCCACCTCCTGCCTGACACTGGGCCAAGCCACCTGCTGGCTGCCACTGGGCCCGGCCATCTCCTGCCTGACACTCACCCCTGCCTCCTCCTGCCTGCCACTTTCCAGACCCTCATCCTGGCTGATGTCATCCTGTGTATGAAAAAGGGACCTAGTTTTAGTTTTTGGTTCATCAATCACACACAATTTTCAGCTCCTGACTGTTGCAAATTGAATATTAATAAATAGAAAAGACTATCATTCTGACCCCAGCATTTTACATTCCTGTCCAAAACATTTCTGGCCAATACTGTCTTTTGCTAGGTAAATCACTTCTTGATTAATCATTAATTTGTCAATAATAACATCTAGTTCACAACAATAATTATAGGACAATAAATATGTATAAAAATACTATACCGTACTCCCAATGTTCATATCCGGATCCTCCAGGATGTCATGGCCAGGTTGCTCCTCATCACCATCTGCTGGGGTGGAGGGAAGGGCGGAGGGAAGGCTAGAAAGAGATTCCCTGGTTTCAAGTTGGTCATCCAGTTTGTTGTAGTACCACAGCTTGGGGACATACACTTTTGCTGCTGCTACTCCTGATTTCCAGGATTTGAGGATTTTATTGTGCTCCTTTTTATAAATATTCCTCAAGTTATTTATTTTATTAATCACTATCTCGATGTCTGCCTCGGGGATCAGTGTCTGGACAAATTCAAGCAATTTCTCCATCGTTGCCCTCCTTACGACTCGGTTATGATACATATCATGCTTCAGCTCCCATAAATTTCTCATCTCCCTGTATTTGTCAATAAAAGCTGACAGGATTTCTGGGTCTTTAAAGTGCTGCATATTTGCTGCAAGATAAAACACAAGACAAAAACACTAGGTCAGCCTAAACTGTCCTGATCTTATCCCAATATAGGCCTCAATCATGAAGCAGTATAGGCCACTGATGCCCCAAGTTTAAATTTTACCTTCGTTAGGACGCTCGTAACTTCCGTTCCTCCTTCCTCCGCACACAGAACGTAGTTATGACACATGCGTGTTAGCTTTATATACACTGCGCATGCGTGAAACTCCGCCCGCATCGCCCGCCCCTGTCATTCTTTCGAATATATTGCCCGCCCCTTCTCTTTCGGTGCGCAGTGGGAGAGACATGGCGGAAACACAGCAGGTGTGTGTTAATTATAGGAACGATGAGGAAAGCCCGGAGCCGGAAATGTCACGATCCAGGAGGAGATATAAGGCCTCAAATATGTCGTTTGCAGAGATGGCGGAGATGGTGGACATCTTGAGGAGGAGCGACTATGATGGGAAGCTTGGTCGATATACCAACCCTAATGTCAGAAAGGCCAAGATCATGAGTAAAGTTGTGAGGAGTCTGCAGAGGGGTACGGCGATCCAAGAAGCAGCTGAGGAAATGCTGGTCAGACCTGAAACTGAGGGAGCACGACCAGTACATAAGAATCAAGAAAATACTTGCAAAAAGTACATATTTCTCCTGTGTTATTATTACTTGCATGTTGCTCCATGTGCTTTTATTGACTGGTTGGACAATTTAAAATGGCAACTTTCAGGTTAGTGGCCAAAGTAATCGGTCGTAGTAAACATTGTTTGCTCACAAAATACGATGTTTTGGACAGATACAGGTAAAAAACATTTGGTCAGGCCTATTTGTATAAAAAAAGTTTAGAACATTGTTGTCTAGATGTGTTTGTAACTAGAATGAAATGCAAACTTGATTCAGTGTAAAGGAGAGGACACTCAGCAGCTGTTTACACATCTGGACTCTGGAGCACTAGTGTGGGACACCAGAACAACCTTTTTAGGGTGTCCCACACAGGTGCTCCAGTGGATAGTTGGGGTGTCTCCATGTGTGAAACTTGGCCAAAAAAGGTAAGTATTCCAGCTTTATTAAGGGAACAAAATCATGTCTTCAGCTTGGAACTCTGCCAAAACAGACAATTGTACCACACTTCCAAGCAATGTTTCATATTCCTATTTCTGGCCTCAAATATGTGTGTGCTAAGTATACCTTTTGTTTCATTATCATAGGGGAACGAAGACTCGGAGGACACCACTCAGAGGACACCAGGAACCCCACACCTCCTAAAGAACAGAGAGAACCCCAACCTCAGGATGTGGAGGAAGGAGAGGTCGAGGAAGGAGAGGTTGAGGAAGTGGGTGATATTGTCACCACAACAGGTCAGTGTCTGTCACCACAGATTCAGGTAATATATGTAGGCCTGCATATTTATAATGCATGGTGTGTATTTTTTTTTAGGTGATGTGGTGGTTGTTGAAGAAGTACAAGTGCACAAATCCTAATCCAGGACCTCATGGTTAATGAGAACAAAAACATTTGTAGACATTTTAGGGGGGGGGGGTCTAAATTAGTTTGGGCCCTCCAAAAAAAGGCCTCTGCCACTCTGCCTGAATTTAATGAGAACAAAAACATCTGTAGACATTTTTGGGGGGGGGGGGAGGTTTAAGCACTACAATAGAGCTGGCAAAATATATTGTTAAGTGACTAGGCTAGGTGTGTATGGGCCCAGGATAGCATGCTGGAGAGGTTAGTGAAGGGAAATATGCATGTAGGCCAAAAAGGAAGCATTAAAAGCTTACAGCATGCATGGGGACAAAGGGGACATTCACAGCATATTACAATCATGGTAATTAGGGAAGAATTAAAGAAATAAAATACATTAGCAAGCATTAAATACACAGAATGTGAAGTTAAAGGAGAAAACGTACCTTCATATAGTCCTTCTGCAGGACTTGGATGATGGCAGAACAGGTTTCCCTAGAGCCTGGGGGGAGATGCCTGTCGTGAACTTCAGGTCCTGCAGACTACTCCCAGTCGCCAGGTATCTCAACGTGGCGACTAGCCTCTGCTCGGCAGTGATGGCTTGCCGCATCTCAGTGTCCTGCCTCATGATATATACCAAATCCAACTGACGGTGGAAAACGGGGTCTGTCATCCTGAGATAATTCCTGAAGTCATCAGGATTATTCTCCTGGATCCCCCGCAGCAGAGGCATATGACAGAATTGGTCCCGCTGGAGCAACCAATTCTTGGTCCATGAACTCCTCCTCACCCTGTTCATGGACTGAGCTCGGGTCAAAGCATTAACCCCAAAACCAAGCCCAAGCACAGCACGAACTCTACGACGAGTACGAACCCGCAACATAGCTAGAAAACGGTCGGCTGGTCAGAATGAACTAAACAGAATGCACTGAAGAACAGACAGTCCTATGAAGAACGACCTGAAAATCAGAAACGAGCGGACAATAACGCACTGGAAAAAAGATGCGCACTGACTACACGCCCTGAAAGACAGATACGAACCCACAAGCACCAACTGAACGTCAGAAAACGAACTGAAAGCACGAAGACTGAAAAGCGCGAATCGTCTCTCACCAAACTTTTACTAAACACAGGGATCAGAAAAAGCAGCCTAAAGGGTGGCGCCGTTGGATTTGAACTTCCCCTTTATAGTGCCATCGTACGTGTTGTAAGTCACCGCGTTTTGGACTGTCAGAATTTGGTGTGACAGTGTGTATGCAAGACAGCTTGAACGGAATTCCGTCTGAAAAATCTGAGTTTATCCCGATGGAAATCCGATCGCGTGTACGGGGCATAACTGTTTATTAAACATGATTCACAGTAAAAGTAATAAATACATTTATATATAGTAATACAATGTTCCAATTCATAATAAAGATAATGATGTAAACGGTGATAATAATTGATGATAAAATTCATATCATTAAATCTCAAAATCACATGATTGTGATGATGTAGCATAAGGCTGGGGCTCTACGCGTTTCATGGAGATGTCCACTCATCAGGAGCAATAGCAATTGGATAAAGCTATAGTAGAACAAAAAAGGCAGAATGAACAGGTGTTTGACACACAGGGTAGAGGAGGAATAAAAATTCCCCAACACTCTTACCTAAATATGAATTGGATATATAACAGATAATAATGTTGTGCAACGACTGGAGGCACCATGGCAAACAGACATCCCACGGGAACTGAGGCCACAAAACCAAGAAAGTGGTATGAAAAGCATCAGTGGTAGTGTGCTCCCCAGTTGTCAAGCAAGTATTAGTGCAGACTGTATAATAGTTCCAATGAATATTTCATGAAAGAAAACATTGTATAAATATATATATATAAATATATATATAGAGAGAGAGCTGCATATAGGCAGATTAGATGACTACAGTCTAAAGGGGCATATAATAGTGTAAAAAATGGCGTTGATGTGCGTCGGGTGCCCACCCACCCCCCGCAACAATAGGAGAGAAGAGGAGGGAGCAGCCCCAGGCCATCTTCCAATCACTTATCCCCATGTCAGGCTAGGGAGAGGATCCGATCGCCTCCGCCCCCAATAAAAGTAATCTTGCGGCGAATCCACTGCAGAGACCACTTTTATCTTGAAGCGGACCAGCCGCTCTTGAAGAGGATACCGAGGTTATGGTAGCTAGCTGCTACCATAACAACAGTATTCCTCTTCAAATTAGCAATGTAAAACAACGGCCAGCAGTTCAGAAGTGGTTAAAGTGTTACTAAACCCAGGATCCTGCATTCACTATATCTGGTCTCCCACAGTACACTTGAACATGCAAATGCAATTATTTTAGTAAATATAAACTGCATATAGATTTTCTCATCAGCAGTATATAGCAGTCTTGTAACTTCTATCAGTGTCCAGCAGAGCACTGGTTAAAGCTTGTAGGAGGAGTTTTCATTCTCCTCTGATTGTCCTATGCAGCTGAAGGACCCCTGATCCTCTGTGTAGACAGTGCTGATTGGCCATGTGCTGATCACATGCACTCAAACTGAGCATGTGCAGCTTTCCCCCAAGGCTCGGTTCTATCAGGACATGGATTGGGGACTGTGGAAAAAGGGGAGGATCAGAGAAGACAGGATCAAACAGTTTTTTACACAATGCGGGGGATTAACCCTTAGGTTCCACAGTGAGTATAACAAGCATGCTTTACTGCATATACAGACTGATTTTACTGTTGTGGGATTGGTAACACTTTAAACCTTTAAAGTGGTTGTAAACTCTTTACAACCACTTTTACCTACAGGTAAGCCTTGATTAAGGTTTTATACCTTCATGATAGAATGAAAGGAGAGGGTTGGGGGGGGGGACTTGCATGAAGCACGGCTAGAAAATAAGATATGCAATCACATGATGGTAGATTCCAAAGAAGTAGGGCGGAAGCAACGTCAAAACGTCACTTCCACCCAATGCTCTTAAATGGAAGTTTTTTTTGTTTTTTTAAAATAACATTACATTTTTTTTCCTTTTTTATTGCATTTTAGTGTAAATATGAGATCTGAGGTCTTTTTGACCCCAGATCTCATATTTAAGAGGTCCTGTCATGCTTTTTTTCTATTACAAGGGATGTTTACAATTTTATTTTTTCAAACAGTGTCAAAATAAAAAATTAAGGTGGGCATGGCCGGCTGCCGAGGAGTATGGCCGCAGAGTGCTAGAGCTGTGATTCCCGCAGACATACCAGAGCTAATACCGATGTCTTTAAACCTCGGATCACGGCTCTTTCTATCCCCAGACCTTCGGGCACACTGTGGCAACATGTCCAGGAAAAGGAAAGACTCCGGAAAGATAGGCAGAATGACGGACTTCTTAATCAAGCCCCGCTACACTTATTCTCAAGATGACGCCGGTAAGCATGCTGAAACAGCACACAGCAGCCACACGAGACAGGGAGAGATTAGACAGCAGTATTCCTCCCATAAGCATAAGCCACATTGCGGCCAAATCTCTCATTCCCAGTCATCCTCTTCCTCATCCAGCCCAGTAAAAGTGAAACAGCAGATCATGCAGAAGGCTGACATAGAGGGAAATGAAGTAGATGCAGATACCTCTGTCAATGACACCAGGAAATTACAGGACTCCCTCTTAGAGTTCCCTACCAAGAACCAACCTGTGATTGACACAATGTTAAAGGACATGCTGGTTTCACTATGCAGCACAATCCATGCTGATATCCTATCACTTACAAACCATTTCAAATCGGAGATTCATGCAGTGGATAGCAGAGTCACCCATGTCGAGAATAAAATGGGTGACTTTGCAGACACCATTAATGAGGTGATCAATGCCCACAATGCGAGAGACAATGAATTACAACAAATTAAAGCCAAACTAGCCGATCTCGAAGATCGATCGAGAAGAAATAATATTAAATTCTGCGGAATTCCAGAGTCAGTAAAACCACCTGATCTACACGTTTACTTCCAAAATATACTGCAAGAAATTCTTCCTGATGCATCTCCAACCGATGTGGCTATTGACAGAATTCACAGATTGCCCAAACCTAGGCACCTGCCTGAACATTTGCCAAGGGACACAATCGCTAGGATACACTTTTACCAAACCAAGGACAAGTTCCTTATGGCCACGACAAACTTAGAAATAGGGTTGTCCCGATACCACTTTTTTAAGACCGAGTACAAGTACCGATACTTTTTTCCAAGTACTCGCCGATACCGAATACCGATACTTTTTTTTTTATCTCTTTTAAAAAAAAAAAAATTTTTTTTTTTTACAATTTTTTTTTTTTTTTACAATTTTTTTTATTTATTTATTGATTGATTTTTTATAATGTTTTCTTTTTTTAAGGGGTGGGGGGTGGACAGTGTCAGTGTGTTTTTCCTTCTATTTTATTTTATTTATTTTTTACAATTCATTTCTTTATTATTTATTTTTTTATTAAATTTTTTATTTTTTTATCAGCCCTGTTGGGAGGCTTTGGTGAGATATCAGGGGTCTTAACAGACCTCTGACATCTCCCCTTTGAGACAGAGAAAGGGACTAGGGACAGATTCCCCAGTCCCTTTCTCAGCAGCCTCTGCTGCGCTGAAAATGAATGGAGAGAAGACAGCGGCTCCTCTCCATTCATAAACTGAAACATTGTAACACAGTTTACGATGTTTCAGTTTTGTGAATGAACAGAGTCAGTGATCACTGACTCTGTTCATTCGGAACAGTAAGGAGCCGGGTTTACCGGCTCCTACCTCCGCTCTCCATCCTGACAGTAAGAGGGGGTGGAGGAGGAGAACGGAAGGGGATGGCAGCACGGAGGGAGACACCAGAGTGGAGGGGGTCACGGACGGAGGGAGACACCAGAGTGGAGGGGGTCACGGACGGAGGGAGACACCAGAGTGGAGGGGGTCCCGGACGGAGGGAGACACCAGAGTGGAGGGGGTCACGGACGGAGGGAGACACCAGAGTGGAGGGGGTCACGGACGGAGGGAGACACCAGAGTGGAGGGGACACGAGACCGCAGAACGGAGGGGGGCTGGAGGAGGATGCGAGGACAGTCAGCGGTGATCGTGTGTGAGTTACAAGCACCGATCACCACTGATTTCACTACAGCAGCTTAAAGGGGGGGGGAAAGGCGGAGAGACTTTTAAATCTATACAGCGGTGATCTCCCACGCACTGATCACCGCTGACTGTCCAGGTATCGGGTGAAGCATCGGGAGCATTTGCCCGAGTACAAGTACTTGGGCAAATGCTCTGTATCGGTACCGATACCGATACTAGTATCGGTATCGGGACAACCCTACTTAGAAACCATACCGCCATGCATTCAAGGCCTTTCTTTCTTTCCAGATCTATCTGCATATACAATGCAAAGAAGAAGAAATATGGCCACCATCACAAAACCACTAAGGAACCATCAAATTCCCTATGGATGGGCAAACCTGGCCAAACTACTCATTACAAAAAATGGAAAACAATTCGCTGTCAACTCCGTGGAGGATGGTATTCATCTCCTGAAAGAATGGAGAACCCTAGAGTGTGAAGGAGGAACCCAATCAACAACTTCCTCCTCACGTCCTCACTCCCCCGAATGGCCGAGTGCGGCAAATGGGTGAAGGCTCAAGCCAGTCAACTACCTTACCAACTCAACTAAGCTCCGGTAGTCTCAGGGACCTACACTTAGTTCTATTTTAGCCCCTTTGAGATTTTGTGGGATTTATTCCCATCAGATTCAGTTGAATCGTTCCTTTTTCTTTTTTTGAACTGTGTTCACACCAGAGGTTCTAAATTTCATTTTTTATCTCTGGTGTATTTCAGACTGTTGTCCTAAGTTTGATCTTAAACCTTTTGACCCGGGACTCTAGCTCGTGTTCTTCAGAGACTCATCTCACTTAAGACTTTCAAATCACTGAACAGTACAAGTAACTTACGGATCCCAAGGCCTTAAGCCCACACAACCCACAGAATGGGGTTTAAAATGTCTTCATTTAACGTACGGGGACTAAACAGCCCGCATAAAAGAAGCATGCTGTAGAAGGAAGCACATCATCTACAATGTGATCTTTTGTGCCTTCAGGAGACACACTTCACTGCACGAAAAACGAAAACCCACCGAAATTCCAACATCCACGCTTCCCAACGATGTACTGCTCAAATGCTCCTAAGAAGAAATGAGGAGTCACTATAATCATTAGGGACACTTTTTCTTTTAAACATATCCACGCAGAAACAGACGAGATGGGTAGATATGCTATTCTTTAGGGATGAGCTTCGTGCTCGAGTCGAACATACGTTCGACTCGAACATCGGCTGTTCGATCGTTCGACGAAGATCAAACGATTTGGGCCATTCGCGCCAAATTCGAGTGACGCGAACGGCCCACAATGCACTACGCCATCGCAGTGTCATCCAGGCGCTGTGATTGGCCAAGCATGCACTGTGACCCCGCATGCTTGGCCAATCACAGCACCGGCAGCGAGGAGAGCAATGATTGGCCAAAGGCAGGATGCCTGTGGCCAATTAATGCTGAGGGTGTTTAGTACATGCCCCACACTATAAAAGGCCGCCAGCACGGCGGCCTAGTGTAGTGTGTTCCGGAGCAGGGAAAGACAAGCATAGGCAGGGACAGTGACATTTATTTCTTTCTTGCTTAACCTGGATTCCTTTAGTTTAGGGAAAGAGAAGGATAGGTAGGGAGAGTGTCAGTGTGTTTTACTGTGCGAGTCCTTGTTTCTAGGGACAAAGAAGGAAAGTGAGGGGATTTCTCCTTGTGCTATAGTGTGCTTTAAAAAAACATTTTTTCTAGGGACAGAAAACTGTAGGTAGGGAGAGTGTCAGTTTCTTTCACTGTGCCAGTCCTTGTTTCTAGGGACAAAGAAGGAAAGTGAGGGGAATTCTCCTTGTGCTATAGTGTGCTTTAAAAAAACATTTTTTCTAGGGACAGAAAACTGTAGGTAGGGAGAGTGTCAGTTTCTTTCACTGTGCCAGTCCTTGTTTCTAGGGACAAAGAAGGAAAGTGAGGGGATTTCTCCTTGTGCTATAGTGTGCTTTAAAAAAACATTTTTTCTAGGGACAGAAAACTGTAGGTAGGGAGAGTGTCAGTTTCTTTCACTGTGCCAGTCCTTGTTTCTAGGGACAAAGAAGGAAAGTGAGGGGAATTCTCCTTGTGCTATAGTGTGCTTTAAAAAAACATTTTTTCTAGGGACAGAAAACTGTAGGTAGGGAGAGTGTCAGTTTCTTTCACTGTGCCAGTCCTTGTTTCTAGGGACAAAGAAGGAAAGTGAGGGGAATTCTCCTTGTGCTATAGTGTGCTTTAAAAAAACATTTTTTCTAGGGACAGAAAACTGTAGGTAGGGAGAGTGTCAGTTTCTTTCACTGTGCCAGTCCTTGTTTCTAGGGACAAAGAAGGAAAGTGAGGGGATTTCTCCTTGTGCTATAGTGTGCTTTAAAAAAACATTTTTTCTAGGGACAGAAAACTGTAGGTAGGGAGAGTGTCAGTTTCTTTCACTGTGCCAGTCCTTGTTTCTAGGGACAAAGAAGGAAAGTGAGGGGATTTCTCCTTGTGCTATAGTGTGCTTTAAAAAAACATTTTTTCTAGGGACAGAAAACTGTAGGTAGGGAGAGTGTCAGTTTCTTTCACTGTGCCAGTCCTTGTTTCTAGGGACAAAGAAGGAAAGTGTGGGGAATTCTCCTTGTGCTATAGTGTGCTTTAAAAAAACATTTTTTCTAGGGACAGAAAACTGTAGGTAGGGAGAGTGTCAGTTTCTTTCACTGTGCCAGTCCTTGTTTCTAGGGACAAAGAAGGAAAGTGAGGGGAATTCTCCTTGTGCTATAGTGTGCTTTAAAAAAAACATTTTTTCTAGGGACAGAAAACTGTAGGTAGGGAGAGTGTCAGTTTCTTTCACTGTGCCAGTCCTTGTTTCTAGGGACAAAGAAGGAAAGTGAGGGGATTTCTCCTTGTGCTATAGTGTGCTTTAAAAAAACATTTTTTCTAGGGACAGAAAACTGTAGGTAGGGAGAGTGTCAGTTTCTTTCACTGTGCCAGTCCTTGTTTCTAGGGACAAAGAAGGAAAGTGAGGGGATTTCTCCTTGTGCTATAGTGTGCTTTAAAAAAACATTTTTTCTAGGGACAGAAAACTGTAGGTAGGGAGAGTGTCAGTTTCTTTCACTGTGCCAGTCCTTGTTTCTAGGGACAAAGAAGGAAAGTGAGGGGAATTCTCCTTGTGCTATAGTGTGCTTTAAAAAAACATTTTTTCTAGGGACAGAAAACCGTAGGTAGGGAGAGTGTCAGTTTCTTTCACTGTGCCAGTCCTTGTTTCTAGGGACAAAGAAGGAAAGTGAGGGGAATTCTCCTTGTGCTATAGTGTGCTTTAAAAAAACATTTTTTCTAGGGACAGAAAACTGTAGGTAGGGAGAGTGTCAGTTTCTTTCACTGTGCCAGTCCTTGTTTCTAGGGACAAAGAAGGAAAGTGAGGGGATTTCTCCTTGTGCTATAGTGTGCTTTAAAAAAAACATTTTTTCTAGGGACAGAAAACTGTAGGTAGGGAGAGTGTCAGTTTCTTTCACTGTGCCAGTCCTTGTTTCTAGGGACAAAGAAGGAAAGTGAGGGGATTTCTCCTTGTGCTATAGTGTGCTTTAAAAAAACATTTTTTCTAGGGACAGAAAACTGTAGGTAGGGAGAGTGTCAGTTTCTTTCACTGTGCCAGTCCTTGTTTCTAGGGACAAAGAAGGAAAGTGAGGGGAATTCTCCTTGTGCTATAGTGTGCTTTAAAAAAACATTTTTTCTAGGGACAGAAAACTGTAGGTAGGGAGAGTGTCAGTTTCTTTCACTGTGCCAGTCCTTGTTTCTAGGGACAAAGAAGGAAAGTGAGGGGAATTCTCCTTGTGCTATAGTGTGCTTTAAAAAAACATTTTTTCTAGGGACAGAAAACTGTAGGTAGGGAGAGTGTCAGTTTCTTTCACTGTGCCAGTCCTTGTTTCTAGGGACAAAGAAGGAAAGTGAGGGGATTTCTCCTTGTGCTATAGTGTGCTTTAAAAAAACATTTTTTCTAGGGACAGAAAACTGTAGGTAGGGAGAGTGTCAGTTTCTTTCACTGTGCCAGTCCTTGTTTCTAGGGACAAAGAAGGAAAGTGAGGGGATTTCTCCTTGTGCTATAGTGTGCTTTAAAAAAACATTTTTTCTAGGGACAGAAAACTGTAGGTAGGGAGAGTGTCAGTTTCTTTCACTGTGCCAGTCCTTGTTTCTAGGGACAAAGAAGGAAAGTGAGGGGAATTCTCCTTGTGCTATAGTGTGCTTTAAAAAAACATTTTTTCTAGGGACAGAAAACTGTAGGTAGGGAGAGTGTCAGTTTCTTTCACTGTGCCAGTCCTTGTTTCTAGGGACAAAGAAGGAAAGTGAGGGGAATTCTCCTTGTGCTATAGTGTGCTTTAAAAAAACATTTTTTCTAGGGACAGAAAACTGTAGGTAGGGAGAGTGTCAGTTTCTTTCACTGTGCCAGTCCTTGTTTCTAGGGACAAAGAAGGAAAGTGAGGGGATTTCTCCTTGTGCTATAGTGTGCTTTAAAAAAACATTTTTTCTAGGGACAGAAAACTGTAGGTAGGGAGAGTGTCAGTTTCTTTCACTGTGCCAGTCCTTGTTTCTAGGGACAAAGAAGGAAAGTGAGGGGAATTCTCCTTGTGCTATAGTGTGCTTTAAAAAAACATTTTTTCTAGGGACAGAAAACTGTAGGTAGGGAGAGTGTCAGTTTCTTTCACTGTGCCAGTCCTTGTTTCTAGGGACAAAGAAGGAAAGTGAGGGGAATTCTCCTTGTGCTATAGTGTGCTTTAAAAAAACATTTTTTCTAGGGACAGAAAACTGTAGGTAGGGAGAGTGTCAGTTTCTTTCACTGTGCCAGTCCTTGTTTCTAGGGACAAAGAAGGAAAGTGAGGGGAATTCTCCTTGTGCTATAGTGTGCTTTAAAAAAACATTTTTTCTAGGGACAGAAAACTGTAGGTAGGGAGAGTGTCAGTTTCTTTCACTGTGCCAGTCCTTGTTTCTAGGGACAAAGAAGGAAAGTGAGGGGAATTCTCCTTGTGCTATAGTGTGCTTTAAAAAAACATTTTTTCTAGGGACAGAAAACTGTAGGTAGGGAGAGTGTCAGTTTCTTTCACTGTGCCAGTCCTTGTTTCTAGGGACAAAGAAGGAAAGTGAGGGGATTTCTCCTTGTGCTATAGTGTGCTTTAAAAAAAACATTTTTTCTAGGGACAGAAAACTGTAGGTAGGGAGAGTGTCAGTTTCTTTCACTGTGCCAGTCCTTGTTTCTAGGGACAAAGAAGGAAAGTGAGGGGAATTCTCCTTGTGCTATAGTGTGCTTTAAAAAAACATTTTCTCTAGGGACAGAAAACTGTAGGTAGGGAGAGTGTCAGTTTCTTTCACTGTGCCAGTCCTTGTTTCTAGGGACAAAGAAGGAAAGTGAGGGGAATTCTCCTTGTGCTATAGTGTGCTTTAAAAAAACATTTTTTCTAGGGACAGAAAACTGTAGGTAGGGAGAGTGTCAGTTTCTTTCACTGTGCCAGTCCTTGTTTCTAGGGACAAAGAAGGAAAGTGAGGGGAATTCTCCTTGTGCTATAGTGTGCTTTAAAAAAACATTTTTTCTAGGGACAGAAAACTGTAGGTAGGGAGAGTGTCAGTTTCTTTCACTGTGCCAGTCCTTGTTTCTAGGGACAAAGAAGGAAAGTGAGGGGAATTCTCCTTGTGCTATAGTGTGCTTTAAAAAAACATTTTTTCTAGGGACAGAAAACTGTAGGTAGGGAGAGTGTCAGTTTCTTTCACTGTGCCAGTCCTTGTTTCTAGGGACAAAGAAGGAAAGTGAGGGGAATTCTCCTTGTGCTATAGTGTGCTTTAAAAAAACATTTTTTCTAGGGACAGAAAACTGTAGGTAGGGAGAGTGTCAGTTTCTTTCACTGTGCCAGTCCTTGTTTCTAGGGACAAAGAAGGAAAGTGAGGGGATTTCTCCTTGTGCTATAGTGTGCTTTAAAAAAACATTTTTTCTAGGGACAGAAAACTGTAGGTAGGGAGAGTGTCAGTTTCTTTCACTGTGCCAGTCCTTGTTTCTAGGGACAAAGAAGGAAAGTGAGGGGATTTCTCCTTGTGCTATAGTGTGCTTTAAAAAAACATTTTTTCTAGGGACAGAAAACTGTAGGTAGGGAGAGTGTCAGTTTCTTTCACTGTGCCAGTCCTTGTTTCTAGGGACAAAGAAGGAAAGTGAGGGGAATTCTCCTTGTGCTATAGTGTGCTTTAAAAAAACATTTTTTCTAGGGACAGAAAACTGTAGGTAGGGAGAGTGTCAGTTTCTTTCACTGTGCCAGTCCTTGTTTCTAGGGACAAAGAAGGAAAGTGAGGGGAATTCTCCTTGAGCTATAGTGTGCTTTAAAAAAACATTTTTTCTAGGGACAGAAAACTGTAGGTAGGGAGAGTGTCAGTTTCTTTCACTGTGCCAGTCCTTGTTTCTAGGGACAAAGAAGGAAAGTGAGGGGATTTCTCCTTGTGCTATAGTGTGCTTTAAAAAAACATTTTTTCTAGGGACAGAAAACTGTAGGTAGGGAGAGTGTCAGTTTCTTTCACTGTGCCAGTCCTTGTTTCTAGGGACAAAGAAGGAAAGTGAGGGGATTTCTCCTTGTGCTATAGTGTGCTTTAAAAAAACATTTTTTCTAGGGACAGAAAACTGTAGGTAGGGAGAGTGTCAGTTTCTTTCACTGTGCCAGTCCTTGTTTCTAGGGACAAAGAAGGAAAGTGAGGGGATTTCTCCTTGTGCTATAGTGTGCTTTAAAAAAACATTTTTTCTAGGGACAGAAAACTGTAGGTAGGGAGAGTGTCAGTTTCTTTCACTGTGCCAGTCCTTGTTTCTAGGGACAAAGAAGGAAAGTGAGGGGATTTCTCCTTGTGCTATAGTGTGCTTTAAAAAAACATTTTTTCTAGGGACAGAAAACTGTAGGTAGGGAGAGTGTCAGTTTCTTTCACTGTGCCAGTCCTTGTTTCTAGGGACAAAGAAGGAAAGTGAGGGGATTTCTCCTTGTGCTATAGTGTGCTTTAAAAAAACATTTTTTCTAGGGACAGAAAACTGTAGGTAGGGAGAGTGTCAGTTTCTTTCACTGTGCCAGTCCTTGTTTCTAGGGACAAAGAAGGAAAGTGAGGGGAATTCTCCTTGTGCTATAGTGTGCTTTAAAAAAACATTTTTTCTAGGGACAGAAAACTGTAGGTAGGGAGAGTGTCAGTTTCTTTCACTGTGCCAGTCCTTGTTTCTAGGGACAAAGAAGGAAAGTGAGGGGAATTCTCCTTGTGCTATAGTGTGCTTTAAAAAAACATTTTTTCTAGGGACAGAAAACTGTAGGTAGGGAGAGTGTCAGTTTCTTTCACTGTGCCAGTCCTTGTTTCTAGGGACAAAGAAGGAAAGTGAGGGGATTTCTCCTTGTGCTATAGTGTGCTTTAAAAAAACATTTTTTCTAGGGACAGAAAACTGTAGGTAGGGAGAGTGTCAGTTTCTTTCACTGTGCCAGTCCTTGTTTCTAGGGACAAAGAAGGAAAGTGAGGGGAATTCTCCTTGTGCTATAGTGTGCTTTAAAAAAACATTTTTTCTAGGGACAGAAAACTGTAGGTAGGGAGAGTGTCAGTTTCTTTCACTGTGCCAGTCCTTGTTTCTAGGGACAAAGAAGGAAAGTGAGGGGAATTCTCCTTGTGCTATAGTGTGCTTTAAAAAAACATTTTTTCTAGGGACAGAAAACTGTAGGTAGGGAGAGTGTCAGTTTCTTTCACTGTGCCAGTCCTTGTTTCTAGGGACAAAGAAGGAAAGTGAGGGGAATTCTCCTTGTGCTATAGTGTGCTTTAAAAAAACATTTTTTCTAGGGACAGAAAACTGTAGGTAGGGAGAGTGTCAGTTTCTTTCACTGTGCCAGTCCTTGTTTCTAGGGACAAAGAAGGAAAGTGAGGGGAATTCTCCTTGTGCTATAGTGTGCTTTAAAAAAACATTTTTTCTAGGGACAGAAAACTGTAGGTAGGGAGAGTGTCAGTTTCTTTCACTGTGCCAGTCCTTGTTTCTAGGGACAAAGAAGGAAAGTGAGGGGATTTCTCCTTGTGCTATAGTGTGCTTTAAAAAAAACATTTTTTCTAGGGACAGAAAACTGTAGGTAGGGAGAGTGTCAGTTTCTTTCACTGTGCCAGTCCTTGTTTCTAGGGACAAAGAAGGAAAGTGAGGGGAATTCTCCTTGTGCTATAGTGTGCTTTAAAAAAACATTTTCTCTAGGGACAGAAAACTGTAGGTAGGGAGAGTGTCAGTTTCTTTCACTGTGCCAGTCCTTGTTTCTAGGGACAAAGAAGGAAAGTGAGGGGAATTCTCCTTGTGCTATAGTGTGCTTTAAAAAAACATTTTTTCTAGGGACAGAAAACTGTAGGTAGGGAGAGTGTCAGTTTCTTTCACTGTGCCAGTCCTTGTTTCTAGGGACAAAGAAGGAAAGTGAGGGGAATTCTCCTTGTGCTATAGTGTGCTTTAAAAAAACATTTTTTCTAGGGACAGAAAACTGTAGGTAGGGAGAGTGTCAGTTTCTTTCACTGTGCCAGTCCTTGTTTCTAGGGACAAAGAAGGAAAGTGAGGGGAATTCTCCTTGTGCTATAGTGTGCTTTAAAAAAACATTTTTTCTAGGGACAGAAAACTGTAGGTAGGGAGAGTGTCAGTTTCTTTCACTGTGCCAGTCCTTGTTTCTAGGGACAAAGAAGGAAAGTGAGGGGAATTCTCCTTGTGCTATAGTGTGCTTTAAAAAAACATTTTTTCTAGGGACAGAAAACTGTAGGTAGGGAGAGTGTCAGTTTCTTTCACTGTGCCAGTCCTTGTTTCTAGGGACAAAGAAGGAAAGTGAGGGGATTTCTCCTTGTGCTATAGTGTGCTTTAAAAAAACATTTTTTCTAGGGACAGAAAACTGTAGGTAGGGAGAGTGTCAGTTTCTTTCACTGTGCCAGTCCTTGTTTCTAGGGACAAAGAAGGAAAGTGAGGGGATTTCTCCTTGTGCTATAGTGTGCTTTAAAAAAACATTTTTTCTAGGGACAGAAAACTGTAGGTAGGGAGAGTGTCAGTTTCTTTCACTGTGCCAGTCCTTGTTTCTAGGGACAAAGAAGGAAAGTGAGGGGAATTCTCCTTGTGCTATAGTGTGCTTTAAAAAAACATTTTTTCTAGGGACAGAAAACTGTAGGTAGGGAGAGTGTCAGTTTCTTTCACTGTGCCAGTCCTTGTTTCTAGGGACAAAGAAGGAAAGTGAGGGGAATTCTCCTTGAGCTATAGTGTGCTTTAAAAAAACATTTTTTCTAGGGACAGAAAACTGTAGGTAGGGAGAGTGTCAGTTTCTTTCACTGTGCCAGTCCTTGTTTCTAGGGACAAAGAAGGAAAGTGAGGGGATTTCTCCTTGTGCTATAGTGTGCTTTAAAAAAACATTTTTTCTAGGGACAGAAAACTGTAGGTAGGGAGAGTGTCAGTTTCTTTCACTGTGCCAGTCCTTGTTTCTAGGGACAAAGAAGGAAAGTGAGGGGATTTCTCCTTGTGCTATAGTGTGCTTTAAAAAAACATTTTTTCTAGGGACAGAAAACTGTAGGTAGGGAGAGTGTCAGTTTCTTTCACTGTGCCAGTCCTTGTTTCTAGGGACAAAGAAGGAAAGTGAGGGGATTTCTCCTTGTGCTATAGTGTGCTTTAAAAAAACATTTTTTCTAGGGACAGAAAACTGTAGGTAGGGAGAGTGTCAGTTTCTTTCACTGTGCCAGTCCTTGTTTCTAGGGACAAAGAAGGAAAGTGAGGGGAATTCTCCTTGTGCTATAGTGTGCTTTAAAAAAACATTTTTTCTAGGGACAGAAAACTGTAGGTAGGGAGAGTGTCAGTTTCTTTCACTGTGCCAGTCCTTGTTTCTAGGGACAAAGAAGGAAAGTGAGGGGAATTCTCCTTGTGCTATAGTGTGCTTTAAAAAAACATTTTTTCTAGGGACAGAAAACTGTAGGTAGGGAGAGTGTCAGTTTCTTTCACTGTGCCAGTCCTTGTTTCTAGGGACAAAGAAGGAAAGTGAGGGGATTTCTCCTTGTGCTATAGTGTGCTTTAAAAAAACATTTTTTCTAGGGACAGAAAACTGTAGGTAGGGAGAGTGTCAGTTTCTTTCACTGTGCCAGTCCTTGTTTCTAGGGACAAAGAAGGAAAGTGAGGGGATTTCTCCTTGTGCTATAGTGTGCTTTAAAAAAACATTTTTTCTAGGGACAGAAAACTGTAGGTAGGGAGAGTGTCAGTTTCTTTCACTGTGCCAGTCCTTGTTTCTAGGGACAAAGAAGGAAAGTGAGGGGAATTCTCCTTGTGCTATAGTGTGCTTTAAAAAAACATTTTTTCTAGGGACAGAAAACTGTAGGTAGGGAGAGTGTCAGTTTCTTTCACTGTGCCAGTCCTTGTTTCTAGGGACAAAGAAGGAAAGTGAGGGGAATTCTCCTTGAGCTATAGTGTGCTTTAAAAAAACATTTTTTCTAGGGACAGAAAACTGTAGGTAGGGAGAGTGTCAGTTTCTTTCACTGTGCCAGTCCTTGTTTCTAGGGACAAAGAAGGAAAGTGAGGGGATTTCTCCTTGTGCTATAGTGTGCTTTAAAAAAACATTTTTTCTAGGGACAGAAAACTGTAGGTAGGGAGAGTGTCAGTTTCTTTCACTGTGCCAGTCCTTGTTTCTAGGGACAAAGAAGGAAAGTGAGGGGATTTCTCCTTGTGCTATAGTGTGCTTTAAAAAAACATTTTTTCTAGGGACAGAAAACTGTAGGTAGGGAGAGTGTCAGTTTCTTTCACTGTGCCAGTCCTTGTTTCTAGGGACAAAGAAGGAAAGTGAGGGGATTTCTCCTTGTGCTATAGTGTGCTTTAAAAAAACATTTTTTCTAGGGACAGAAAACTGTAGGTAGGGAGAGTGTCAGTTTCTTTCACTGTGCCAGTCCTTGTTTCTAGGGACAAAGAAGGAAAGTGAGGGGAATTCTCCTTGTGCTATAGTGTGCTTTAAAAAAACATTTTTTCTAGGGACAGAAAACTGTAGGTAGGGAGAGTGTCAGTTTCTTTCACTGTGCCAGTCCTTGTTTCTAGGGACAAAGAAGGAAAGTGAGGGGAATTCTCCTTGTGCTATAGTGTGCTTTAAAAAAACATTTTTTCTAGGGACAGAAAACTGTAGGTAGGGAGAGTGTCAGTTTCTTTCACTGTGCCAGTCCTTGTTTCTAGGGACAAAGAAGGAAAGTGAGGGGATTTCTCCTTGTGCTATAGTGTGCTTTAAAAAAACATTTTTTCTAGGGACAGAAAACTGTAGGTAGGGAGAGTGTCAGTTTCTTTCACTGTGCCAGTCCTTGTTTCTAGGGACAAAGAAGGAAAGTGAGGGGAATTCTCCTTGTGCTATAGTGTGCTTTAAAAAAACATTTTTTCTAGGGACAGAAAACTGTAGGTAGGGAGAGTGTCAGTTTCTTTCACTGTGCCAGTCCTTGTTTCTAGGGACAAAGAAGGAAAGTGAGGGGAATTCTCCTTGTGCTATAGTGTGCTTTAAAAAAACATTTTTTCTAGGGACAGAAAACTGTAGGTAGGGAGAGTGTCAGTTTCTTTCACTGTGCCAGTCCTTGTTTCTAGGGACAAAGAAGGAAAGTGAGGGGAATTCTCCTTGTGCTATAGTGTGCTTTAAAAAAACATTTTTTCTAGGGACAGAAAACTGTAGGTAGGGAGAGTGTCAGTTTCTTTCACTGTGCCAGTCCTTGTTTCTAGGGACAAAGAAGGAAAGTGAGGGGAATTCTCCTTGTGCTATAGTGTGCTTTAAAAAAACATTTTTTCTAGGGACAGAAAACTGTAGGTAGGGAGAGTGTCAGTTTCTTTCACTGTGCCAGTCCTTGTTTCTAGGGACAAAGAAGGAAAGTGAGGGGAATTCTCCTTGTGCTATAGTGTGCTTTAAAAAAACATTTTTTCTAGGGACAGAAAACTGTAGGTAGGGAGAGTGTCAGTTTCTTTCACTGTGCCAGTCCTTGTTTCTAGGGACAAAGAAGGAAAGTGAGGGGATTTCTCCTTGTGCTATAGTGTGCTTTAAAAAAAACATTTTTTCTAGGGACAGAAAACTGTAGGTAGGGAGAGTGTCAGTTTCTTTCACTGTGCCAGTCCTTGTTTCTAGGGACAAAGAAGGAAAGTGAGGGGAATTCTCCTTGTGCTATAGTGTGCTTTAAAAAAACATTTTTTCTAGGGACAGAAAACTGTAGGTAGGGAGAGTGTCAGTTTCTTTCACTGTGCCAGTCCTTGTTTCTAGGGACAAAGAAGGAAAGTGAGGGGAATTCTCCTTGTGCTATAGTGTGCTTTAAAAAAACATTTTTTCTAGGGACAGAAAACTGTAGGTAGGGAGAGTGTCAGTTTCTTTCACTGTGCCAGTCCTTGTTTCTAGGGACAAAGAAGGAAAGTGAGGGGAATTCTCCTTGTGCTATAGTGTGCTTTAAAAAAACATTTTTTCTAGGGACAGAAAACTGTAGGTAGGGAGAGTGTCAGTTTCTTTCACTGTGCCAGTCCTTGTTTCTAGGGACAAAGAAGGAAAGTGAGGGGAATTCTCCTTGTGCTATAGTGTGCTTTAAAAAAACATTTTTTCTAGGGACAGAAAACTGTAGGTAGGGAGAGTGTCAGTTTCTTTCACTGTGCCAGTCCTTGTTTCTAGGGACAAAGAAGGAAAGTGAGGGGAATTCTCCTTGTGCTATAGTGTGCTTTTAAAAAACATTTTTTCTAGGGACAGAAAACTGTAGGTAGGGAGAGTGTCAGTTTCTTTCACTGTGCCAGTCCTTGTTTCTAGGGACAAAGAAGGAAAGTGAGGGGAATTCTCCTTGTGCTATAGTGTGCCAAAGCATTCCTCATCAACCATCTTTGAAATCCTTGTTTTTTGGACAGTCAGGGAAATTGTCGTTGTGCTATTCTGTGCAAAAGCAATAATCCTCAACCATATTTAGAAATCCTTAAGTAAAGGGACAGAGAAGGACACCTGAAGGTAGCCCTTATTGCTTTTTTCCCATCTCCCTGCAGGCCATCTATTAGAATGTCTGGAAGGCAAACAAGGAGAGGCAGACAGTCAGGAGGCAATAAAAGAGGGCAAGCAGGCTCTGTGTCTGGGGGCAACAGTGCTGGTCGTGGACGCGGTGCATTGTCATCAGCACATGGCCATGGGACACGCTTGTCCTTCTTTTCGGCAGCTGGACATGTTGAGCCACATCATGCCGAAGACTTGGTAGAGTGGATGACCAAGCCCTCCTCCTCCTCCTCATCCTCTCTCACCCAGGCTCAGGGTACTGGCAAAGCAGCTGCCAAAGCGTCCTCTTCCCTGGTATCAATGTCAGACTCATCATCAGTCACTCCTTCCCTAGACCCACCATGTCCTCCTCCTGAGGAGTCCCCCGAACTGTTTGAGCACAGTGTTGGGTACATGCTCCAGGAGGATGCCCAGCGTTTCGAAGGGTCTGATGATGAAACCCAGCTACAGGAAGGCAGTAGCATGAGAGCAGACAGAGGGGATGCTCAAGAAGGACACCAATCTGGCAGTCATGTTCCAGCAGCTGCAGCATACTGCCAGATTGGCTCCAGTGATGAGGAGGGAGGGGATGATGAGGTCACTGACTCCACGTGGGTGCCTAATAGGAGAGAGGAGGAGGAGGAGGATGAGGAGGAGGCACATCTCCAACGAGGCAGGATGCCCTTTGGTGGCCAGCGTAAGGGCAGTACACCGACGGAATCACACCGCAGAGCTCCGCCTGTGCAGGGCGCTGCCTCTGCCCGTCATTCAAAAAGTTCCTTGGTGTGGGCCTTTTTTGAGGCTAGTGCATCAGATCGCACAGCTGCTGTTTGCAACATATGTCTCAAGCGTATATCGCGTGGCCAAAACATCAGCCGCTTGGGTACCACATGCCTGACCAGACATATGTTGACCTGCCATGCAGCTCGTTGGCAAGCCTACCTCAAAGACCCACACCAAAGAACAAAGCGGACCTCTCCTTGCACCGCATCAGCTGGGATCTCCAACCCCACTATAACTTCAGTCCTCTCTGAAACATGCACTGAGAGGAATGAAGGTGTAGAATTAGGTGTGTCACAGCCAAGTACTTGCGGCCACTCTGCTAGCAGTACACCGACGTCCGATTCTAGCAGGCAAATTTCCCTGCCCCAGCTGCTGGACCGTCGAAAGAAGTTCACTCCCAGCCATCCACATGCCCAGCGGTTGAATGCTAGCTTGGCTAAATTGCTAGTGCTTCAACTGCTGCTTTTTCAGTTGGTAGACTCGGCCCCCTTCCGTGAGTTTGTGCAATGTGCGGTTCCTCAGTGGCAGGTTCCCAAACGCCACTTTTTCTCACGGAAGGCTATTCCGGCTCTCTACCGGCATGTGGAAGGCAATGTCTTGGCCTCGCTGGACAGGGCGGTCAGCGGTAAGGTGCATATTACCGCTGACTCATGGTCCAGCAGGCATGGACAGGGACGTTACCTTTCTTTCACGGCCCATTGGGTCACTCTTTTGGCAGCTGGGAAGGATGCAGGACAAGGTGCAGT
Source organism: Rana muscosa (assembly GCA_029206835.1). Classification (NCBI taxonomy): domain Eukaryota; kingdom Metazoa; phylum Chordata; class Amphibia; order Anura; family Ranidae; genus Rana; species Rana muscosa. The sequence continues at coordinate 688,444,937 of CM055116.1, read as the reverse complement.
AGTGTTGGAGGTTGTTCCACCGCCACGCCTCCAAAATGCTACTACTGGTTGTGACACACCTCTCTCCTCCACCCCCTCCTCTTCTTCTTCCTCCATGGCCTCTTCCTGTGGTTTGTCCTATGAACCAGCGGTGCTCCGTAGCCGTTCACGGGGCTACGCAAGTACGCAGGCAAAAAGATGCCATGCCGTGCTTGCGCTGGTGTGTTTGGGGGACAGAAGCCACACTGGGGCAGAGGTCCTGTCTGCTCTGCAGGGCCAGGCCGAGAGGTGGTTGACGCCACGCCAGCTTAAGCCAGGAATGGTGGTTTGCGACAATGGCACCAACCTCCTCTCCGCCCTCCGACAGGGACAACTGACCCATGTGCCCTGTGTGGCTCACGTCCTTAACCTGGTGGTGCAGCGGTTCTTGGGCAGGTACCCGGGCTTACAGGATGTCCTGAGGCAGGCCAGGAAAGTCTGTGTGCATTTCCGCAGATCTTATAATGCCAGTGCTCGCCTGGCTGAGCTGCAAAAGGAGTTGAACCTGCCCAAGAACCGCCTTATATGTGACATGCCCACCAGGTGGAACTCAACGTTGGCCATGCTGCAGCGGCTGCACACGCAGCAGAGGGCCATCAATGAGTACCTGTGCGACTACGGCACCAGGACAGGGTCAGGGGAGATTGGTTTTTTTTCACCACGCCAGTGGGGCATGATCAGGGATGCATGCACTGTCCTGGCACCATTTGAGGAGGCCACGAGGATGGTGAGCAGTGACAGTGCATGCATCAGTGACACTGTACCTCTTGTCCACCTGTTGGAGCACACGCTGCGTGGAATAATGGACAGGGCACTTGAGGCAGAACAGAGGCAGGAAGAGGAGGACTTCCTTGCCTCTCAAGGCCCCCTTTACCCAGACAGTGTTCCTTCTGTCCCACCCATCGCACAGGAAGAGGAAGAGGAGGAGGAGGAGGAGGAGGATTGTGTCAGCATGGAGGTGGAGGCTGGCACTCAGCATCATCAGCAGCAGTCTTTTAGGGATGATTTACAGTCCCAAGAAACCAGTGGACTTGTACGTGGCTGGGAGGAGGTGGCTGCGGATCATGTCGTCCTTAGTGACCCAGAGGACTCCGGAGCGAATGCCTCAGCAAACCTACGCTGCATGGCCTCCCTGATCCTGCAAAGTCTGCGGAAGGATCCTCGTATTCTTCGGATCAAGGAGAGGGACCATTACTGGCTGGCCACTCTCCTTGATCCACGGTACAAGGGTAAGGTTGCGGACCTTATGTTACCTTCGCAGAGGGAGCAGAGGATGAGACAACTCCGGAAGGCCTTGCAGAAAGGTCTGTGCAACGCGTTCCCAGAGACTGGGAGGTTACAAACTCCTGGTCCTGGACAACGAGTTGCTGAGGCTTCGGCCAGTCAAAGAAGGAGCGGTGGGGAAGGTGGCCGTCTGACCGATGCGTTCAGACAATTCTTTAGTCCGCAGCCCCAAAATATGATCGGTTCCAGCAACCATCGCCAGCGTCTGATAAACATGGTGCAGGAATATCTAGGGGCAAGGTCAGACTTGGACACCTTCCCCACCGAAAATCCTCTGGCTTACTGGGTCTTGAGGATGGATCACTGGCCAGAGCTTGCACAGTATGCAATTGAGCTACTGGCCTGTCCTGCATCCAGCGTTCTTTCGGAACGCACATTCAGTGCTGCTGGAGGATTTGTCACGGATCACAGGGTGCGCCTGTCCACCGACTCGGTTGATCGACTGACTTTCATCAAGATGAACCAGTCTTGGATCACCACCAGCTACCACACACCTGATGCTGATATAACAGACTAATTGATTTTAACATGTCACATCCCTTCTAGACTGATGCTGATGCTGAGTGCCTGTGCTGTTATGTTGACTGGCTATCCTCCTCCTCCGAGTCCTCAATGATACGATTGATGATGATAGCTTGGAAGATCATTTTTGTTTATGGGTGCCGCCACCAGTGGCTAAGGCCCAATTTTTCAGCCCCTGTTTTACAGGGGCGTGTAATTACAATTTTTTTAGCAATAATTTGCCATAGGGCTCATTGCTGTGCTCCAAGTACAGTATCTGTGAGGGGTTGGAGTGTTGTGGCACCAGTGCCTAAGGCCCAATTTTTCAGCCCCTGTTCAACAGGGGCATGCAATTACAATTCTTGATCTAATAATTCACAGCAGGGCCCATAGCTGCACCCACCAAGAGTAACTCTGAGGGCTTACAGTGTTGTGGCAACGCCACCACCACCACCACCACCACGAAAGGCCCAATTTTTCAGCCCCTGTTCAAAAGGGGCATGTAATTACAATTCTTGATCTAATAATTCACAGCAGGGCCCATTCCTGCACCCACCAAGAGTAACTCTGAGGGCTTACAGTGTTGTGGCAACACCACCACCACCACCACCACCACGAAAGGCCCAATTTTTCAGCCCCTGTTCAACAGGGGCATGCAATTACAATTCTTGATCTAATAATTCACAGCAGGGCCCATTGCTGCACCCACCAAGAGTAACTGTCAGGGCTTACAGTGTTGTGGCACCAGCACCACCATCAAAGGCCCAATTTTTACTACCACTGTTCAACAATTATATGTAATTAAAATTCCTGATATAATAGTTGACAGCAGGGCGTTCCAGCACCAACCAAGAGTAACTGTGAGTGCTTACAGTGTTGTGCCAACACCAACAACTAAGGGGCCTATTTCTGCAGAGTATATACGGCAGGTCCCTACTTTGAAACATCCAACTTACAAACGAGAAGAAGACAACAGGAAGTGAGAGGAAATCTACCACTAGGAAGGAAAATTCTCTCCTGTAAGAATAAATATGGGAGAAAGGTGTCTCCTCTGTACTGATGCTTTATCAGCAATCCTTGTTTCAAGAAAAACACCACATTTCAAAAACAGTTGTCATTGGGACGGAAAGTGAGGTGAAATGTTCTGAACAGGGGCACAGACAGCAAAACAAATGTTACAGGGGTGATAACCCTTACCTATGTTTTCCAAAAAGTTTAAAAATAGATTTTTGGGCTGGAGCTACACTTCAACAATGTACCTGTTCAAAATTACAAACAGATTCTACATAAGAACAAACCTACAGTCCCTGTCTTGTATGCACCGCCTGTATACGGCTGTTCAGAGTATATAGGGCCTTTTTTATTTTATGTGCGGGGTTCCCCTTAATATCCATACAAGACCCAAAGGGGCTGGTAATGAGCTGGGGTAGGGGGGGTCATGGGGTAGCTATGCCATTTTTCTTAAAGATTTTCATCCATATTACCGGGACCAGACATTACATTAAAGCCGCAAGCAGTTTTAAATGGCTTTTTTTTCCTTTAGAAGTGTCATTTTGTGCAGGGACAGTTCTAAACACGGGAAACACGTGGCACTTCACAGGCATACTTTAGACACCCCCCAGGTACGATATTTAAAGGAATATTTGACTTTTTTTTTTCACTTTATGCATCATTAAAATGACTGCTCCCGAAAAACGACCGTTTTTAAAACTTCTTTTTGCATTGATACATGTCCCCTGGTGCAGAACCCGGGTTCCCAAACCCTTTTTAGGACAATAACATGCATAATAGTTGTTATAATTAGCACTTTAGAATTCGAACGTTCGCATCCATTGTATTTAATAGGGTTCTAATGTTCGTACGAACTTTCGGTCCGTTCGCGGGTTCTGGTGCGAACCGAACCCGGGGGTGTTCGGCTCATCACTACTATTCTTGTATGTGAAGTGAATAATGCAATATATACCATAGTGAATGTATATTTACCAAATGTGAGACAAGTGTCATTTCTTAAAAAAGGTTTGGAAACTAGTACACAAAGTGCAGCAGGGTCAGACCATACTATGCGGAGACTTTAATGCCATCCCTAACAGATCTCTAGATGTCTCAAACGCGGCTCGTAATCGATATGGCAGAGTTACCCTCTCGCACTTTCTCTCCTCAGAGAATCTTTATAAGACATGTGCATTCGTTTTCGTCCGAATGCATTTTCGTCCGAATTTCAGCTATTTTCGTTATCGTTTTAACAAACGAAAACGAAAGCACAGAATCCGAAAACCGAAAGATCCGACATAAACAAATGCTTTATTTTAGTTTTCGTTGCTACAACAGTTCGATATAGTTAGGAGATTCGACGTGACGCTGACAATAACAATCTGTGTCTATCGAACCTGTGGTCGAATGTGCCTAACCTTAACTCTATTAGTCCAAGATTATTCTACATAGGAGAGAAAAGATTCAACATTATAGAGAGAAATGATTCGACATAGGAGAGAAAGATTCGACATAGGAGAGAAAAGATTCGACATAGGAGAGAAAAGATTCGACATAGGAGAGAAAAGATTCGACATTATAGAGAGAAAAGATTCGACATAGGAGAGAAAAGATTCGACATAGGAGAGAAAAGATTCGACATAGGAGAGAAAAGATTCGACATAGGAGAGAAAAGATTTGTTATAATAGAGAGAAAAGATTCGACATAGGAGAGAAAAGATTTGTTATTATAGAGAGAAAAGATTCGACATAGAGAGAAAAGATCACTGCTGGAATTGGGTGGGGGAAGTAAAATAAAAATAAAGTTGATGATGAATGTTATTGGCTGATTGTAACCAAAGAGGAGGAGCAGTAAAATAGCTAGAATGACGAAGATTCGACAAAGCATCGAAAGTTAGAAGATTCGACGGTGCAGCAAAACTGTACGACGCTGCAATCGTACATTTCCGGTCAAATGCATCCGCCCATAGGCTATAGAAGAATTCTAATGTTGGTTGACTAGTAATAGTAATGAATAAATATAATTATTACTAGTCATACAACATTAGAATTCTTCTATAGCTTGTGGGCGGAACATTCGACCGGAAATGTATGATTGCAGCGTCGTACAGTTTCACTGCTCCGTCGAATCTTCTTTGAACATTCGACAGACACCATAAGCCTTCAATGACAGATTCGACCTTAATTAATTCAGATTTTCAGACGAATGCAATTTCTAACGAAAAACGAAATAAATAAAAACGAATTTCGGGAGTAACTAAATAAATTTATTTTTCGGACGAAAACGAAAATCCGAAACGAAATATTTCAGTGTGCACATGTCTAATCTTTATGATGTCTGGCGTTGCCAACATTCATCTGAGAGAGACTACTCCTATTTCTCAAGTGTGCATCACACATATTCAAGAATTGATCTCTTTTTAGTTGACAAATTCCTTTTACAAAATGTGACTGCGTCCACTATACATAACATTACGTAGTCTGACCACGCCCCAATTTCCATTAAAGTGGAGGGGTCACACACAGAAACTAGGGCAAACAGGTGGGAAAACAAAGTTTTTCTGTTTGAACACCCGGATCATAAACTCAAAATAGCCAATGATCTCCAGGAATTTTTTCGTATTAATGCCCCGTCTGTGTCAGATCCCTTCACTGTATGGAATAGTCATAAGGCCTACATGCAATCCTTATGAAACTCAGTAATGCTATTAAAAAGCAGCGGAAACAGCAGCTCAACAAATTACTGTCCCAGATTGAGAACCTGGAATTGACAAAAAAAATAGTCCTGTCCCTACCTAAAAACAAATCTCCAGGACCGGATGGGTTCTCTTCCGAATATTATCGCACATACTATCCCATATTAAGCCAGTTTTTATTAAAAGTGTATGAGACTGCTGTTTCCAAAGCTTCTTTTCCTCCAGAAATGCTAAACGCCACCATCGTGACACTTCCCAAACCAGGCAAAACGCCCGATTCCCCGCAAAATTTTCAACCCATTTCACTACTGAATGTAGATTTGAAGATATATGCCAAATTGATTGCTAATAGACTAGCCCAGTTTCTGCCTAGTCTGGTAAAACAGGATCAGGTGGGCTTTATCTCAGGCCAACAAGCACCTGACATTACAGGATTCTGAACCTCATTCATGTAGCTGAGTTGTCGAAGGCCCCCTCTGTGTTCCTGTCTTTGGACGCGGAGAAGGCCTTTGACAGGATCCATTGGGGCTATCTGAGGCACGTCCTATCTAAATTCGGTATCAGAGGATCAATAGGTTCAGCTATACTAGCACTATATACTAACCCATCAGCTATGGTCTTCTCAGAAGGTATGTTCTCGGACAGCTTTAACATCACCAATGGGACTAGGCAGGGGTGCCCATTATCCCCTCTGATATTTGCCCTCCTGATGGAACCCTTAGCTGAAAAAATAAGATCCCACCCAGACATAAATGGCATTCCTGTCGCACAAAATTCTCACTCTATCTCACTTTTTGCAGATGATGTGATCCTTTCATTGTCCAAACCTAATACCTCCCTTCCGGCAGTACACAAAGTTCTGAACCAATTTAATAAAATTTATTAAGTAAATGCTACTAAATCCAATATGCTAGCAATAAATATAAATGATGTCCTCAAACAAAACCTATCATCTAGATTCCCGTATCCATCTCCAGTAAACCCATTCAGTACTTAGGTATCTATCTGACAACACCAAGTTCTAACCTATTTAAAATTAACCTCCTACCCCTCATAACGTTCACTCAGTCTGAACTAAATAGGCTAAAACGCTTCTATCTATCATGGTCAGGAACACTGGCAGCATACAAAATGCTTATCTTACCGAAAATATTATACTACTTTCGAGCTCTTCCGATCTCAATACCAGTATCGTTCTTTAAAACAATGCAAACACAACTACATAAATTTATATGGGCCGACAAAAAGCCGAGATGCTCCCAGTCCTCCTTACTGAAACACAAAACAGCAGGTGGCATGGGGCGCCCTATTTTGAGAGACTATTTCTTAGCAAGCCTTCTAGACAAAACCAAACACTGGTTCCATTCTCACTCACTGACACATTGGACATTTATAGAGAGGGACTGGATCTCCCCAAATTCTCTAATCTCCACACTTTTAGCTATCGCTTTCTCAAAAACACATTTCAAATCCAAATACCACACTATACAATTGATGATGGACGCATGGAAACAATTTTGCTCTTCTATGCAATCCACAACAAACCTAACAGATATCCCAATTTCTTTATCATCTATTAAAACCCATATAGTAAATTTGTCGATTTCCACTTGGGAATTAAAAGGAATCACATTAGTCACAGACCTTCTGCACAAGGGGAAAATTATTCCATTCCAATTACTAAAAGAGAAGCACTCATTGCTATCTTCGGATAATTACTCCTACATGAGGATAGCCACATTCTTAAAATCCCATCCTTTAATGTCAATTAAATTACCACATGAAGCATGGTCCTTTTGGAACGGCACACATAAAACTACAAAAGGGATTTCCTTATTCTATAATTTACTGCAACAGAAAAAAACTTTCACCAAATCCTCGCCCCTTCAGAAGTGGGAAAAAGATCTTGCAACGTTATTTTCAGTAGAACAGTGGAAAAAGGCGATAAAATATAACCAATGTTTCACAAAATCCACTACATACTGGGAGATGGCGCAAAAAATACTTCTCAGATGGTACTATACTCCCTTCATTACTGCTAAATTTTCCAACTCTCACTCTAATGAATGTTGGCGAGGATGTGGTAAAGTGGGCACCTTACTACACATGTTATGGGAATGCCCTAATGTTAGGAGCTTTTGGAAAAAAATTTCCGTCTGATATCCAAAACCACAGGCATCATACACCAAGGTAGTGTAGAAATGCCCATTTTAAGTATTCACGTAGACCAAAACCCTCCAACACTGAGACCATTGCCAATAGTGCTACAGATCCTAATGCCATCTAGACTGATAATTACTAGGAAATGGAAATCTGACTTATCCCCAAATGCAAGTGAAGTTGTCAAAGAAGTTGATAAAGCCTTTAAATACGAACAAATCATGGCCCACAAGGAAGAAATTACCTCTCGCTTTTACAAGCAGTGGGACCATTGGATTCATTTTAGACAAATCAAGTAAATGTAACAAACCCACTTGATGGTGAGCTAGAGTTTCCCAGATATGTTACTGGTTAAATGTTATTGTTCTTTTGTACTAGAGTTACTTACACTTCTTTGAGTCAATGGACAAGGTTTTGTACCAACTGCCCACTGAACTGAAAAACGATCCTTTATGGAATATGTCCACTAATTGTTTAATCCTGTGTTCTGATTACCTTATAATATGTAATCTGTACCACTGTGGACTGTATTCTTGAAAAAATGTAATAAAAAATATATATTTGAAAATAAAAAATTAAAAGCAAAATAAATAAATAACCACGTACGGACCGCCCGCCGCAGGAATACGTGGCTACTTTGAAGAGGAATACCGTTGTTATGGTAGCAGCTAGCTACCATAACCCCGGTACCCTTTCAGATAAAAGCGGTCTCTGCGGCGGATTCGCCGCAAGATCACTTTTATCGGCAGCGGAAGGGGTCCCCCCTCCCGTCACTCTCCGGTGCCCTCCGCCTCTTATCAGTGCCGTCGGCTAGCGGCAGAGGAGATCGGGTCCTGTCCCTGGGCTGACATGGAGACAAGTGAGGGGAAGATGGCTCCCATCCATCTCCATATTATTGCAGGGCAGAAGCGACGTCAAAACGTCACTTCTGCCCAATGCTCTTAAAGGGACATTTTTTAAAATATTTTTTTTAATGACATAAACATTTTTTTTTTTTTATTGCATTTTAGTGTAAATATGAGATCTGAGGTCTTTTTGACCCCAGATCTCATATTTAAGAGGTCCTGTCATACTTTTTTCTATTACAAGGGATGTTTACATTCCTTGTAATAGGAATAAAAGTGACCCAAATATTTTTTGTTAAAACAGTGTAAAAAGTAAAATAAGAACATTTTTTTTTTTAAAGCGCCCCATCCCGACGAGCTCGCACGCAGAAGCGAAGGCATACGTGAGCAGGGACCGCATATGAAAACGGTGTTCAAACCACACATGTGAGGTATCGCCACAATCGTTAGAGTGAGAGCAATAATTCTAGTCCTAGACCTCCTCTGTAACTCAAAACATGCCACCTGTAGAATTTTTTAAACGTCGCCAATGGAGATTTTTAACGGTAAAAGTTTGTCGCCATTCCACGAGCGGGAGCAACTTTGAAGCGTGACATGTTGGGTATCAATCTACTCGGCATAACATTATCTTTCACAATATAAAAAAAAAAATTGGGCTAACTTTACTTACTGTTGTCTTATTTTTTAATTTAAAAAAAAAGTGTTTTTTTTTTCAAAAAAAGTGCGCTTGTAAGACCGCTGCACAAATACGGTGTAACAAAAAGTATTGCAACCACCACCATTTTATTCTCTAGGGTGTTAGAAAAAAAGAAAAATATAATTTTGGGGGTTCTAAGTTATTTTCTAGCAAAAAAAATGTTTTTAACTTGTAAACAACAAATCTCAGAAAGAGGCTCGGTCCTTAATTGGTTAAAGCGCCCCGTCCCGACGAGCTCGCGCGCAGAAGTGAACCACACATGTGAGGTATCGCCATGATCGTTAGAGTGAGAGACATAATTCTAGCTGTAGACCACCTATGTAACTCAAAAACATGCAACCTGTAGAATTTTTTAAATGTCGCCTATGGAGATTTTTAAGGGTAAAAGTTTGTCGCCATTCCACGAGCGGGCGCAATTTTGAAGCATGACATGTTGGGTATCAATTTACTCTGCGTAAACTGTTGTCTTATTTTTTAATTTAAAAAAGTGCATTTTCCTGCAAAAAAGCGCTTGTAAGACCGCTGTGCAAATACGGTGTGACAAAAAGTATTGCAACGACCGCCATTATATTCTCTAGGGTGTTAGAAAAAATTTCTGTCTTGTAACACAGGATACATTTTTGGTGGGTGTGCCACTATGCAAGTCAGCTGTTGCTGCTAAGTAACTGAGCGATACCTCTGAGGGAATGGACCCGGAGCTCCAGGCTGAAAACTGCATGTGAAGATGCAAGTGAGCTGGCGTGCATAAACATAACACTAGCACTAGCGCACTAGCGCAAGACGGGCTGCAGCTCTCCGGATCTTCTGCTTCAGCACTTTTTGTCCTAAATACCCAGCACTAGCTGATCCCCTCACTATATCGAAAAGATCACTGAAGTTTGTGTTGTTGGAGGAGTTGTTGGTTGGAAGAAAGAAAATATATATATATATATAATGTTTGGGGGTTCTAAGTAATTTTCTAGCAAAAAAAATGTTTTTAACTTGTAAACACCAAATCTCAGAAAGAGGTTTGGTCCTTAACCAATTAACGACCGCCCACTGTAAATATACGTCGGCAGAATGGGACGGACAGGCACAATCACGTGCCGGTACGTGACTGCCTTCGTATAGTTGGGGGGTCAGGCTGGAAACCCCTTCTATACAGTGAGCGGTGGTTATTTGTTCGGGAGCGATCCGTGATGAGGGGATGGCCGTTCGATTCCGGCCACCCCCTCGCGATCGCTCCCGGCGAATAAAAACCTTCCTCTGCCTGTGTAATGTAAACACAGGCAGAGGAAGTGATGTCATCTCTCCTCGTGGCGGTCTTTCGATCCGGCGGGAGGAGAGAAGACATCTCACAGTAAGTGCACCAACAGCCCACTGACACCAGTTCACGTAGGCACACTTTTCACCATCCAGTCACCCCCAGATCACCCCCCAGATCACCCCCAGTACCCCCAGTCACAATGCACCGTTTGCAGTGGTCATTTTTTTACTGATCACTGCAATCAGTGTTATTTGTGACAGTAAAAAGTTGCAGGGCAGTTAGGTTTAGGCCCCTTTAGGTCCAGGGTAGCCCCCTAACCCCTCTAATAAAGCCCCCTTGATAGCCCCCCAGGTAACCCTTTCACCCCCTAACGCCAGCGCCACTAAGCGATCATATTTCCGATCGCTGTATTTAGTGCCGGTGGTGCCCTAGATAGCAAGTTATTTATTTTTAGTTTCGCCGCAGGTTTTTATAGCGTCAGGTACCCCCATATATTATTTTGACCCCCTGATTGCCCCTAGAGTTAACCCTTTCACCAGTGATCACCGTATAAGTTTTACTGGTGACACTGGTTAGCCAGTTAGTTATTTAGTTATTTAGGTTACTCGTCAGGTTTTTATATAGCGTCAGGTACCCCCATATATAACCTAATAAAGGTTTTAACCCCCTGATTGCCCCTTGTTAACCCTTTCACCAGTGATCACCATATAAGTTTTACGGGTGGCGCTGGTTGGTTAGTTTGCTTTTTATAGCATCAGGGCACCCGCCGTATATAACCCAATAAAGGTTTAACCCCCTGATCGCCCGGCGGCTGAAATCAATTAGGTTTTAGCGCCAGAGAGGGTCTGCGCCGCCCCAGGCAGCGTTAGGTTAGTGCCAGTAACGCTAACACCCACGCGCAAAGCATACACCTCCCTTAGTTGTATAGTATCTGAACAGATCAATATCTGATCTGATCAGATCTATACTAGCATCCCCAGCAGTTTAGGGTTCCCAAAAACGCAGTGTTAGCGGGATCAGCCCAGATACCTGCTAGCACCTGCGTTTAGCCCCTTCCGCCCAGCCCAGCCAACCCAAGTGCAGTATCGATCGATCACTGTCACTTACCAAACACAACACACATAACTGCAGCGTTCGCAGATACAGTCCTGATCTCTGCGATCGCTAACAGTTTTTTTTTTAAGCGTTTGATACATTTGCTGACAGTCAGGTGCTTTTTTACCTGTGAATCTTACTAGTGTACCCCTAAATTTAGAGTCCAAAATGGCAAGACGAAGGTATACTAGTAAAGAGGCCTACGGGATTCTGAGCATGACAGATAGTGAAGAGGAGGTCACGCATCTGTCAGATTCAGGCTCAGAATATCTTCCCGTAGAAGACAGTGAAGTCAGCGGCTCCATGTCAGATAGCTCTGACGACGAAGATGAGGTCCCTGCTAAGGTCAGGCGTACCCGATCCCGATCTTCTGAGGTTGTTGAGGAGCAAGAACCGCAGGTCTCTAGTATCATGGAGCAGAGTAGTACTAGCGCCGCTATTCCTTCTGGTGAATTGGCAAGCACCAGCGGCCTAGTACAGCCTGGGCGTACATCCAGCACTGCAGTATCACGTGGTGACGTGGCGAGTCCCATAAGTGCAGTTCAAGCTGGCGAGGTGGCAAGCACAAGTAGTGTCCCGCTGCCACCAAGAAGACAAAGGCAGGCCCGTCGTGCCCATAGTGCCCTTCCTGCAGAATTCGCCTATCCTGATTGGGTCCCCACCACTTCTGCAGAACCCGTACTTCCCCCATTCACTGCCCAACCCGGTATTCAGGTGGAAACAGCTGATTTTATGCCAATTGATTTTTATTCACTGTTTTTCACGGAAGATCTCTATAGATCTATTGTGGACCAGAGTAATTTATATGCTGGTCAATTCATCGCCGCTAGTCCCCAGTTGCCTTCCATTGCCAAAGATTGGAAACCAATTACGGTTTCCGAATTTAAGACCTTTCTGGGTCTTTCCCTCAACATGGGCACACATAAATTCCCGTCATTGCGTGCTTATTGGTCCACGCACCCAATTGACCACATGCCGTGTTCTCTGCCTCCATGCCCAGGAAACGATACAAGCAGATTTTGCGGTTCATGCACTTCAACGACAATGAACTTTGTCGTCCACGTGGAGACCCTAAATACGACCGGCTCTACAAAATTCGGCCCCTCATAAACCACTTCAACAAACGTTTTGCAGCCTTGTTTATTCCCGATCAAGTTGTCTGCGTTGATGAGTCCCTGATTAAATTTTCTGGCCACTTGTCTTTCAAGCAGTACCTTCCCAGCAAGCGTGCCAGATGCGGGGTCAAGCTCTATAAGTTCTGTGACAGGGCAACAGGCTATGTATGGAGCTTTATGGTTTATGAGGGAAAAGACAGTCAGGTCGAGCCGGTCAACTGCCCGGATTACATAGGGAGCGCTGGCAAGATAGTGTGGAACTTGGTGTCACCCTTATTCGGAAAGGGGTACCACTTGTATGTGGACAATTATTACACGAGTGTGCCACTGTTTAGTCACTTTTTTGATCATCAGATTGGAGCATGTGGCACCGTGCGACCTAATCGCCGGGGCTTTCCCCAGAGGCTTGTAGATTCCCGTCTTAGGCTGGGGCCTGCTTGAAGTGTAATAACTTGCTCGCTATGAAGTGGAGGGACAATAAGAATGTTTTCCTTCTTACCTCTCTTCATGCAGACACGACAGTCCAAATTCGTACGGCGACTGGTGTTGTGGAGAAACCCCTCTGTGTCCACGAATATAACCAAAATATGGGAGGGGTGGACCTCAACGACCAGTTGTTGGCGCCGTATCTAATTGACCGTAAGGGGAGACGCTGGTACAAAAAAGTGTCTCTATCCTTATTCCAATTGGCTTTGCTGAACGCTCATGTGCTATACAGAGCTTCAGGCGGGACGTTATCTCTTCTAAAATTCCAGAATGAGATAGTCACAGAACTCCTGTATCCAGCCGGTTCTGCACCTCACCATCCCCAACCAAATGCAGTAAGCCGGCAGCATGAGAGGCATTATCCGTATGTCCTCCAGAGTACCCCTACCCAACGAACCCCCCAAAAAAGATGTCGTGTCTGTAGCAAGCGCGGATTTAGGCGCGACACCCGTTATTTTTGTCCACTCCGTCCTGACAATCCTGGTCTTTGCATTGGTGAATGTTTTGAACGTTTCCACTCAAAAGTGAAGTTTTAGCATAGGGTACAGCATTTCACAGACTAGGACACACTTACACAGGGTCTCCCAAGATGCCATCGCATTTTGAGAGACCCGAACCATTACAGTTGTTAAAGTTACAAAAAAAAGGGTAAAAAAGAAAAAAAAACGTAAAAACAAAAAACACAAAAAAGTAAATAAAAAAAAATTGTTGTCGTTTTATTGTTCTCTCTCTCTCTCTCTCTATTTTCTCTCAATTGTTCTGCTCTTTTTTACTGTATTCTATTCTGCAATGTTTTATCATGCTTGCTTTTCAGGTATGTATCTTTTTGTTTTCAGGTGCGCCATTCAGCTGCAGCGCGGAATTATTTATCTTGACAGCAACAGCGTTTGCTCCCACGATACATAAAGCCGTGACTCCAGTGCTGTAGGAGGTGATTTCACCACCACAGTTAAAAAAAAGAGCATATATGCCGAAGCATGGGGGCAGCAGGGGCGGAGGAGCCATTTTGCTCCTAATGCCGCGTACATACGGTCGAAATTCCGACGGAGGCTTGCCCGTGGAAAAGTCAGACCGTGTGTACTACGCGGCATAACCTTTTATGCCGCATACATACGGTCGAAATTCTGACAGAGGCTTGCCCGTGGAAAAGTCCGACTGTGTGTACGCGGCATAACTTTTTTGTGGGAGGATGCCCCCATGCTTCGGCATATATATATTTTAGGCACAGGTTGTGTTAAAAAATGTTTTATCTTTTACTAGGTTTTTTTTTTGGTATTTGCTTTGCAGGTATGGTATGGTAAGGTCTTACTGTTGTACTGTAATGTTACTTTGTTTTAATGTTAACCATCATTTGCTTAGCAGGTACGCCATTCAGTTGCAGCGCGGATCTATTTATCTTGACAGCAACAGCGTTTGCTCCCACGATACATAAAGCCGTGACTCCAACGCTGTAGGAGGTGATTTTACCACCACAGTTAAAAAAAAAGAGCATATATGCCGAAGCATGGGGACAGCAGGGGCGGAGGAGCGATTTTGCTCCTAATGCCGCGTACATACGGTCGAAATTCCGACGGAGGCTTGCCCGTGGAAAAGTCAGACCGTGCGTGTGTACTACGCGGCATAACCTTTTATGCCGCGTACATACGGTCGAAATTCCGACGGAGGCTTGCCCGTGGAAAAGTCTGACCGTGTGTACGCGGCATAACTTTTTTGCGGGAGGATGCCCCCATGCTTCGGCATATATGCCCATCATTAGAAGTGGGTGGATGAAGGGAGGTATTCTAATGGTGGGCATACCCCCGATCAATCTCTTTTTTTCGTTCAGCCAACAGGCTGCATGAAAAAAAAGATTACAATACATGTCCAACAAGGACCAGCAACGTACTGGTATGTTGCTGGACTTTGAATGGTTATACCAGATTGATGCCTGCGGGTTTAGGTATCATCTTGGTATCATTCTTTTCAGCCAGCGGCCGGCTTTCATGTAAAAGCAATCCTAGCAGATAATTAGCCTCTAGACTGCTTTTACAAGCAGTGGGAGGGAATGCCCCCCCGGATATAAACGGCGCCATTGGGAAATTGGGAAAGCATTTTATCACACCGATCTTGGTGTGGTCAGATGCTTTGAGGGCAGGGGAAAGATCTAGGGTCTAACCCCCCAATTTTTTTCAAAAAAAGAGTACCTGTCACTACCTATTGCTATCATAGGGGATATTTACATTCCCTAAGATAACAATAAAAATGGTAAAAAAAAAATATGGAAGGAACAGTTTAAAAAAAAAAAAAAAAAGCAAAATAAATAATAAAAAAAAAAAAAAAAAAAAAGCACCCCCTGTCCCCCCCTGCTCTTGTGCAAAGGCAAACGCAAGCGTCGGTCTAGCGTCATATGTAAACAGCAATTACACCATGCATGTGAGGTATCACCACGAAGGTCAGATCGAGGGCAGTAATTTTAGCAGTAGACCTCCTCTGTAAATCTAATGTGGTAACCTGTAAAGGCTTTTAAAGGCTTTTAAAAATGTATGTAGTTTGTCGCCGCTGCGCGTTTGTGCGCAATTTTAAAACATGTCGTATTTGGTATCCATGTACTCGGCCTAAGATCATCTTTTTTATTTCATCAAACATTTTGGCAATATAGTGTGTTTTAGTGCATTAAAAAGAAAAAAAAGTGTGTTTTTTTCCCCAAAAAATGCGTTTGAAAAATCGCTGCGCAAATACTGTGTGGGAAAAAAAATGCAACACCCACTATTTTAATCTGTAGGGCCTTTGCTTTTAAAAAATATATAATGTTTGGGCGTCCAACGTAATTTTCTTGCAAAAAAAAAATGTTTTCATGTAAACAAAAAGTGTCAGAAAGGGCTTTGTCTTCAAGTGGTTAGAAGAGTGGATGATGTGTGACATAAGCTTCCTAATGTTGTGCATACAATGCCAGGACAGTTCAAACCCTCCCCAAATGACCCCATTTTGTAAAGTAGACACCCCAA
Source organism: Rana muscosa (assembly GCA_029206835.1). NCBI lineage: Eukaryota > Metazoa > Chordata > Amphibia > Anura > Ranidae > Rana > Rana muscosa. The sequence goes on along the minus strand of CM055116.1, from coordinate 688,428,820 downwards.
GCTATTTGCTGAGAGGCATGTTGAGCCCATTAAATATTATTTTATTGTCCCAAGTGACTGAATAATGACAAAAAGAAAAAAAAATGTACAAAAAGTTGTCACTAAATGATATATTGCTCAAACATGCCATGGTTATATGTGGAATTGCACCCCAAAATACATTCTGTTGCTTCTCCTGAGTACGGGGATACCACATGTGTGAGACATTTTGGGAGCCTAGCCGCGTACAGGACCCCGAAAAGCAAGCACCACCTTCAGGCTTTCTAAGGGTGTAAATTTTTGATATCACTCCTCACTGCCTATCACAGTTTCGGAGGCCATGGAATGCCCAGATGGCACAAAACCCCCCCAAATGACCCCATTTTGGAAAGTAGATACCCCAAGCTATTTGCTGAGAGGTATGTTGAGTATTTTGCAGATCTCGCTTTTTATCACAAAGTTTTGAAAATTGAAAAAAGAAAAAAAAAATGTTCTTTCTTAATTTTCAAAAACAAATGAGAGCTGTAAAATACTCACCATGCCTCTCAGCAAATAGCTTGGGGTGTCTACTTTCCAAAATGGGGTCATTTGTGGGGGTTTTGTGCTATCTTGGCATTTTATGACCTTCAAAACTGTGATAGGTAGTGAGGAGTGAAATCAAAAATTTACGCCCTTAGAAATCCTGAAGGCGGTGCTTGGTTTTTGGGGCCCCATACGCGGCTAGGCTCCCAAAAAGTCCCACACATGTGGTATCCCCGTACTCAGGAGAAGCAGCAGAATGTATTTTGGGGTGTAATTTCACATATGCCCATGGCATGTGTGAGCAATATATAATTTAGTGACAACTTTTTGTACATTTTTTTCTTTCTTTTTGTCATTATTCAATCACTTGGGACAAAAAAAAAATATTCAATGGGCTCAACATGCCTCTCAGCAAATAGCTTGGGGTGTCTACTTTCCAAAATGGGATCATTTGGGGGGGTTTTGTGCTATCTTGGCATTTTATGTCCTTCAAAACTGTGATAGGTAGTGAGGAGTGAAATCAAAAATGTATGCCCTTAGAAATTTTGAAGGCGGTGCTTGGTTTTGGGGTCCCATACGCGGCTAGGCTCCCAAAAAGTCCCACACATGTGGGATCCCCGTACTCAGGAGAAGCAGCAGAATGTATTTTGGTGTGTAATTTCACATATGCTCATGGCATGTGTGAGCAATGTATCATTTAGTGACAACTTTGTGCAAAAAAAAAAAAGTTTGTCATATTCCCGCAACTTGTGGCAAAATATAAAATATTCCATGGACTCAACATGCCTCTCAGTAAATAGCTTGGGGTGTATACTTTCCAAAATGGGGTCATTTGGGGGGGTTTTGTGCTACTTTGGCATTTTATGGCCTTCGAAACTGTGATAGGTAGTGAGGAGTGAAATAAAAAATTTGTGCCCTTAGAAATCCTGAAGGTGGTGCTTGGTTTTCGGGGGCCCGTACGCGGCTAGGCTCCTAAAAAGTCCTACACATGTGGTATCCCCGTACTCAGGAGAAGCAGAAAATTTTATTTTGGGGTGCAATTCCACATATAACTATGGCATGTTTGAGCAATATATCATTTAGTGACAACTTTTTGTACATTTTTTTTTTTGTCATTATTCAATCATTTGGGACAAAAAAAAATATTCAATGGGCTCAACATGCCTCTCAGCAAATAGCTTGGGATGTCTACTTTCCAAAATGGGGTCATTTGGGGGGGTTTTGTGCCGTCTTGGCATTTTATGGCCTTCAAAACTGTGATAGGTAGTGATAGGTAGTGAGGAGTGAAATCAAAAATGTATGCCCTTAGAAATCTTGAAGGCGGTGCTTGGTTTTTGGGGCCCCGTACGCGGCAAGGCTCCCAAAAAATGCCACACATGTGGTATCCCCGTACTCAGGAGAAGCAGAAGAATGTATTTTGGGGTGTAATTTCACATATGCCCATGGCATGTGTGAGCAATATATCATTTAGTGACAACTTTGTGCAAAAAAAAAAAGTTTTTCATATTCCCGCAACTTGTGTCAAAATATAAAATATTCCATGAACTCAACATGCCTCTCAGTAAATAGCTTAGGGTATCTACTTTCCAAAAGGGGGTCATTTGGGGTGGTTTTGTGCTATTTTGGCATTTTATGGCCTTCGAAACTGTGATAGGTAGTGAGGAGTGAAATCAAAAATTTGCGCCCTTAGAAATCCTGAAGGCGGTGCTTGGTTTTTGGGGGCCCGTACGCGGCTAGGCTCCTAAAAAGTCCCACACATGTGGTATCCCCGTACTCAGGAGAAGCAGCAGAATGTATTTTGGGGTGCAATTCCACATATAACCATGGCATGTGTGAGCAATATATCATTTAGTGACAACTTTTTGTAATTTTTTTTAGTCATTATTCAATCACTTGGGACAAAAAAAAATAATATTCAATGGGCTCAACATGCCTCTCAGAAATTTCCTTGGGGTGTCTACTTTCCAAAATGGGGTCATTTGGGGGGGTTTTGTACTGGTCTGCCATTTTAGCACCTCAAGAAATGAGATAGGCAGTCATAAATTAAAAGCTGTGTAAATTCCAGAAAATGTACCCTAGTTTGTAGACGCTATAACTTTTGCGCAAACCAATAAATATACGCTTATTGACTTTTTTTTTACTAAAGACATGTGGCTGAATACATTTTGGCCTAAATGTATGACTAAAATTGAGTTTATTCGATTTTTCTTATAACAAAAAGTAGAAAATATAATAAAAAAAAAAAAAAATTCAGTCTTTTTCCGTTTATATCGCAAAAAAAAAAAATCACAGAGGTAATCGAATACCATTAAAAGAAAGCTCTATTTGTGGAAAGAAAAGGACGCAAATTTTGTTTGGGTAGAACATTGCATGTCCGCACAATTTCCAGTTAAAGCAGCGCAGTGCCAAATTCTGCAAACACCTCTGGTCCTTTAGCTACAAAATGGTCCGGGGCTTAAGTGGTTAAGTGGTTAAAGTGATACTAAAGTCTAGATTTTTTTTTCTCTAAAAGTAACAAACATGTTATACTTACCTGCTCTGTGTAATGGTTTTTCATAGAGAAGCCCGGCCCTGCTCTTTTGCTACCTGACTTTGATTGACAGCAGCAGGAGCAAATGGCGCCTCTGCTGTGTCTCAGCCAATCAAGAGGGAGCGTCCCAGACGGCCTAGGCACTCGTGCAACATCCCTGGATTGAGAGGGGGCTTAGGTAAGTATGCATGCATTAAGCTAAAAAAACTCTTATGCCTTTACAAAAGGCCTTGTTATGTAAGCGGCCTGGGGGAGGGGGGGGGGGGGGCTAGGATAAAACCTGGTGGTTGAGGCAGTTTTACAACCCCTGGCTGCGTGGGCTTGTTCAATCATGCATTGCCCTCTGAAGAGCTCAGATTGCTTTTCAGAGGGTATTTGACACAAGGTTGCAGCACTATACTCTTGCATTGGTTGCATTCAGCAGCAGTGCTGTGTAATTTTTGCCACAGCCACAAAGCACAGCATCACAGCCATGACATGTGTACAGCCATGAGCAGCTGGATGTCAGCCCTCAGGCAGGTGGTCAGTAAATCCACAGCTCAACCGCCTTGTTTTACTGCCCTATTTTCACTCCTGTGAGTAAGGCTTTAACCCCTTCCCGACCAGCCGCCGCAGTTATACTGCGGCAGGTTGGCTCCCCTGGGCGAACCATCTTAACTGTACTTCGGTTTGTCTATGACCACTAGGGGGCAATGCATGTGCCCTACGATCGTTCCACACAGAGACAGAACGGAGATCTGTTAATGTAAATAGACAGATCTCCGTGCTGTCAGGGGCGAGGAGACCGATCTGTTGTTCCTACTAAGTACGAACAACGATCAGTCTCCTCACCCAGGCAGTCCCATCCCCCCACAATTAGAATCACTCCCTAGGGAACACATTTAACCCCTTGCAGGAGATGCTGGTGTTGCTGGAACTGGTTATCTGGCAAGTGGAAGAGTGCCAGAACCGTTGTGGCCAAACGCTGTGTAATTTCAGGGGGGTTCTGAATACTCTTTCTCTTAGACAGATATCATCCCTAAAGAAAAAAAGAAGAAGAGAGATCGGACGAACAGCTGCAGTGATCCCCCGTTCTGACACCCGGAGGAGGACACAACAACCGTGCTTGGTGACCGGCATTCCTTGATGCATCACTAGACCCATTGGGATATTTTCTTAAGGTAAGAGGCTAGTGCTACTGGGGGAGGATTCTAGAAGGACACCTGCACTTCTCATTTTCAATTTGTAATTTGGACTCCCTTACCTTAACCTCTCCCTTTCCCCCTCATCTCCATTTGCTTGCCCAGGAGGTGATCCTATTTTGGAAAAATAACTGAGTTTCTCTGTTAAACATCAGATTACCTTGGATGCACTTTACAAATGGACTTTATTTATTGAACCATTATTGAATTAACACCTTTATATTGTGATGCACTTTATTGGATTATTGATTGTTTGACGTTTTTATATGATTACTCACTTAAGGATTAGTTTTATTTCTGCTCATTAGCACTTTATTGTTTATTGTGTTTAGTAATCAGCGCCACTTCACTATATTACTCATAACCCCTTTATCGCCCCCTACTGTTAACCCCTTCCCTGTCAGTGACATTTACACAGTACTCAGTGCATTTTTATAGCTCTGGTTGCTGTAAAAATGGCAATGGTCCCAAAAATGTGTCAAAAGTGTCCGATCTGTCCTCCATAATGTCGCAGTCCCGATAAAAATCGCAGATTGCTGCCATTACTAGTAAAAAAAAAAAAAAAAAAATGCCATAAATATTTCCCCTATTTAGTAGACGCTATAAATTTTGCCAATCAGTATACGCTTATTGCGATTTTTGTTTACATATCGGCCTAATCTGAGGGATATTTGGGGATATTTATTTTAGCAAAAAGTGCAAAATATTGTATAGTGATAAACCCAGTTAAGAGGGCTGCTGGAATAATTATTTTGGGCCCCTGTAATGCACCCTGTCAACCCCGGCAGTTGGCTCTAACCTCCCCTGGCACAGCTAGTAGGAGATGGTAGGTTTGTGTAGCCTGCAACTCACGGAGACACAATCCTATATTAGAACACATACAGCAATGTACTTGAACTTTCCTTTCCCGTCTCCTCTGCAAGTAAATGACACAACACCAGTATACTTAACCCTTGCACTTTTACTTAGTTGGTTTTGTAAGAATATAATCACAGTTTACATATCATGTGCAGAGCCCTGCAATAAAGTATCTCAGCAAACAGACAGATATACAGTGTGATGCATAAGTCTAACAGTCCCTGCTGCAGCTATTCTCCCTCTTGGCAAAAATGGCGCCCAGTAATATCTACGCTAAGTCAGGCCTGACTGTACTATGTAGAAGTTCTGTAGGAGAAATTCTTCGCTAGCAAACGTTGGTGCACTTGCTGAAGAAACAACTGTAATCCACAGGGTAAAAGGGGTTTTGATAACTTGGTGAATAAAGGAAATCTCTAAAGCTGCTCTGATGCACTATCCCTCTGGTGCGCAGCACAACACTAATGAAAGCTCCGGTTAAACAGTTATTGGGCCTAGAGATCCTATGTAGTTCTCTGAGCAGGTGCTCTCTCACCCAACCGGACCAGTCCGTGTCCGTATCTTCCGCTGCTGTGTCTTGGTACACAGGTCTCACGACATCCAAGTCTTCGGTCCTCCGGGAAGCGATGCGGCAACGGTATGCAGAACGTCCCTCAGGTTCCTCAGTGAGAGCGGAAGGCTCTTTGGAGAAAGGCCCAGGCTTCAGGCCTTGTAGCACCTCAGGCTCGGAAAGGAGTTCCTCTTGCTGGGCGGGCAATGTCCAAAGATACTGAAGCCGGCTCCGCCCTTTTCTTATAAAGTCCACCCCAGCAGTCTTTGCGCGGGGCAATGCACCCTGGGTGGCCAGTGGGGTTATGGGTACAGTAGTCTCTGAGGCCTAATAGGAAACCCCCGCTACAATTGTGTTTTTTTCAAATTTTTTTGTTTATAGTGCAAAAAATAAAAAGCGGATAGGTGATCAAATACCACCAAAAGAAAGCTCCATTTGTGGGAAAAAAAGGACATCAATTTTGTTTGGGTGCAACGTCGCACGACCGCTCAATTGTCAGTTAAAGTGATGCAGTGCCATATCGCAAAAAATGGCCTGGTCATTGAGCAGCCAAATCTTCCGGGGCTGAAGTGGTTAAAGAGGTAACAACTTTAGGACAATCTGAAGACTGAGGTTCGCCATACAATGTGCTACTTTTCCTTTATTCCCTCATAGGGATTATAAAAATATGATAATATTTGGAGAAGAAGCCTTTCAGGAAGTCAGTCTGCCCACTTAAACAAACATTAAACAGGATGTTTCTCTAATATCAAGCTGTATGTCACATAAGTCACACATTTTTATATATTGACTATTTAAAAAAAAAATTGTTAACTAAAAGTCATGAAAATATTTTTTTTCTGAAAACTCCCTTCAATGACTTTCACTTTAGGTAAAACATGGACACAATATTTTTGGAGTTATCTGTCATTTCGGACATAAAATATTTCCTTTAAAATGTTTTACATAGGACTTTTTTCTAGAATTTCTTAGAATTTCTTTAAAATATCTTGGACAGGACTTCCAAAAAGTTCCATATTAATTTTGTATAAAAACATAGGGTCAATTGTATACATTGATTTGTATAACAACTAGACATGTGCACTGGCAAAAACTTTGTTTATTTTTGTTTTGGTTTCATTCGTTTTTCGGGTCATTCGTTATGATCGAAATTTACTATTTTGAAAAAATTGGAAAATTTTGGAAATTCGGAATCTGAAAATTCGGAAATTTTTATATTAGAAAATCCAAAAATAAGAAAGAAAATCCAAAAGATCGAAAGAACAAAAATCAGAAAATTTGAAAACCTGAAAATTCAAAAATCCAAAATAATATCTAACCAACTAACTAATAATAACTAACTATTAAATTATAGTTATTGGAATTTCCTTTTTAAATTTGGATGTTAGTGAACATAACAAACACAAATTTATCTGAAGTTACGAATTATCCGAAATAACGAATGCCACATCTAAACGAATGGAAGGTAATGAATTAGTAATAATAAATAATAATAATAAAATTTAATTTTTTTCAATTATTATTATTATTTATTATTCATTTGTTACGTTCCATTCGTTTAGATGCCGCATTCATTATTTCGGATAATTTGTAACTTCGGATAAATTTGTATTCATTACGTTCACTAGCAGCCAATTTTGAAAGAAAATTTCAATACCTATAATTCAAAAGTTAGTAATAGTTATTATTAGTTAGTTTTTCATTCAGATTTTCAGATTTTTGTTCTTATTTTCGGATTTTTGTTCTTTTGAATTTTCAGATTTTCATTCTTATTTTCGGATTCTTGAATTTCCGAATTTTCGATTTTCGGTTTTCGAATTTTCGAACTTCCCGAATTTTCTAATTTTTAAATTTCGAAAAAATGTGTTAAACAGATTTTCGTTAACCACTTAAGGACCGCCTCCTGTACATATACGTCGGCAGAATGGCACGGACAGGCATATCAACATACCTGTACGTCCCCTTTAAATGCCTGTCCGTGTGGTTGTGCGCACACCACCGGCGGCGCGCTCGCGACCCTGCCGCCATCCCCATGAGTTGGACTCGATCGCCGCGGGGATCCCCACGATCGTCTCATGGAGGCATAGAGCGGGGCGATGCTTGTGTAAACAAGCATCTCCCCGCTCTGACTAGTGACAATGACACTGATCTCGGCTCAGTGTACTCGGAGCGAAGATCAGTGTACATGACACAGCCCATCCCCCCTACAGTAAGAAAAACTATTCAGGGAACGCTTAACCCCTACAGCGCCACCTAGTGGTTAACCCCTTCACTGCCAGTGTCATTTTCACAGTAATCAGTGCATTTTTATAGCACTGATCGCTGTGAAAATGACAATGGTCCCAAAAATGTGTCAAAAGTGTCCGATGTGTCCGATGTGTCTGCCATAATGTCGCAGTCACGAAAAAAATCACTGATCGCCGCCATTACTAGTAAAAAAAAAAAAATATAGAAAAATGCCATAAAACTATAACCTATTTTGTAAACGCTATAACTTTTGCGCAAACTAATCAATAAACGCTTATTGTGATTTTTTTTACCAAAAATATGTAGAAGAATACGTATCGGCCTAAACTGTGGAAAAAAATGTTTTTTTTTTTTTATATTTTTGGGGAATATTTATTATAGTAAAAAATATTGCATTTTTTTCAAAATTGTCGCTCTAGTTTTGTTTATACAGCAAAAAATAAAAACTGCAGAGGTGATCAAATACCACCAAAAGAAAGCTCTATTTGTGGGAAAAAAAGGACGTCAATTTTGTTTGGGTGCCACGTCGCATGACGGCGCAATTGTCAGTTAAAGCGACGCAGTGCCGAATCGCAAAAAGTGGCCTGGTCCTTTAGCTGCAAAATGGTCCAGGGCTTAAGTGGTTAATTTAGAATATTTCCAAATTTAGTTGAAAAACAAATTCAGAATGAGATGAAGTGCACATATCTAATAACAACATAGGCTCAAATGAAACTGGAAAATATTGTGAGTTCAGTAAAGAACATTAAGAATTATCAGGTGGTAATATAACATGTATTGAATAAACAAGGGAAAAGGGGAATAACTGGGAACAATGTCTACACTTCAAATACATTGATACAAACAATGCAAAAGGAAAGGATAAAAAGATGGGCTACACATTTACTGTATGTATATGAGATATGGAACCCTGTTGAAACAGTCCTATGGAATTAGAGTAATAATGCACATATCAGTTATACCATCAATCTGATCTTCAGGAGTAGGATAATGTGTAGATTTATGAATACAGTTTACAGTTTGTGTGCTTACAGCAACACAGTTGAGTGCTATCTATGATACTTTTTTTTATTATTTTCAGGATAAGCTTTTGGTGTGTATACCTTTATTCTCAGGCTAAGCAATACTTAAAGTGGAAGTAAACCCTCCTATCATTTTCAGGCAAGGAAGCTGCCATCTTGGCCTCTGTTTAATCTTCAACTGCCATGATGCTGCACATGTGATCAGTTATGACACCAGCCATTGGATGGTTTGACAGTTTGGTTGAGAGTGCAACCAATGTGGCAGTTAGCATTCCCGGCATGCCGGGAATGTAACTGCTTTTTGAAACTGTTAAATCGATGGGTTTACTTCCACTTTAATAGACTGCTTGGATCAGGAAGAAGGGATTACACCCCGAAAGCTTGTGCTGAAAAATTAACTGCTGAGCAAAAAAAAAAAGGATCACAGACAGTATTCACCTGTTCTTTGCTAAATGTAAAGCGTGGTTTTCCGACAGTATGCATATTTTTTTTCTCTTGTTAGACCCCTTTCACACTGGGGCATTTTTCGGGCGCTTTGGCGTTAAAAAAAGCACCTCAATGGGAAGGGGCGCTTTAGGAGCCGTATATTCAACGCTCCTAAAGCGCTGCAAAGAAGCTGCTAGTAGGACTTTTTTTGACGCCCTGCCAGCGCAGTGCCTCACTGTGAAAGCACTCAGGCTTTAACATTGGGATTGCAGATGAGGCTTCTTTCAGGCGCTTTACAGGTGCTTTTTTTAACGCTAAGACCCCTTTCACACTGGGGCGTTTTTCAGGCGCTTTAGTGTGAAAGCACTCAGGCTTTCACATTGGGATTGCAGATGCAGCTTCTTTCAGGCGCTTTACAGGTGCTTTTTTTAACGCTAAAGCGCCTGAAAAACCCCCCAGTGTGAAAGGGGTCTTAAAGTGTTTCTAAAGCCAATATAATTTTCTGCCTTTTGGATAGAGTGGAAAAGTTAGAACTTGTGATGGGTTTTGATTGCTGCATCCCCGCTGTAAAAACCCTACATTTTGAGTTGTCACTGGAACAGGAATAGAGCAGAAATCCTAAAGTTAGGAATGTGATAGAATTATATTAATTTGAAAAGATTCTCTCCCAATTCCTGTTGTGTTTTTGAGACATAAAGTAAACAAAAATCTTACAACTCTCACCCAGAATTCACATTTTTCACCCTTTATTCATTATGGAAAATGCGTGAATCTTTGGTAAAATGTGTGCATAAGTTTTGTTTGCAACCATCTATAAATAGACCCGTAGTGTTTTTGTTATAAATTTAGAACCTCAGTAAAACTTTAATGAAGTGTATTACCCCCTTTAGACAATATGAAAGTTGAAATTTTCTTCCGTTTTGAAGGTAATTATACATATCTAAAAAGCAGGTAAAAGTTGACTTCACTCTTCTATCTAGAGTACAAATTCACATACAGATTAAATTTGGGTTAGGAAACTACAGGCTTTGACATGTTTCTTTTTAGAAATGGAGAGACATTTTAAACACATATCCACTTGAATAATGCAAACACTTTGTAGATCACTTAACTTGTGCAATAGTGAGAAACTGAAAAATATTTATAAGTGGATTCTCTTGCTTTATTGGTGTGAGGGTTATATACCTAAGATAACCTGTTGATAGCTGAAATGGAAACTGAAGTTATATATCAGTTTTAATTGTTTGTTGAAATTATCTTGTAATGGATGGTTTAAAATGCTTGAAAAGTAAAAAAAAAAAAAAAAACATTTGCATTAACATTTTGCACATCATATTTAAATTGTCATTGGAAAAAAAAAAAGGAAAAGCAGATAAAATGACCAAGTGATTACAGCCCCAGTTGCCTTAACAGTTCCATCAAAGTTGGTGACTAGACAAGTTGGTGCTAAAGTTATGTCCACAGTTAGGTTTCACAAGAAGAAGCACCTCTAGCATCTTCTCCTTGCCCCCTAATTAATACAAATTACCTATTTCTACTCTAAAGGGGTCACATGAATCATGTGGAGGAATTAGATGGTGTCCTCTTAAACCTCATATCCTAGGTCACAATGGTGGTCTATCTGGCAAAGGATTTTAGGTCTCGCAAGGAAATGGCTGGGTATGGGAAGACAGATGAGGACGGACCTGTTATTTTTAGAAGGATGACCTAATTCATCTGTGAAATCACTCAATAACTTTTCATTCTACCTAATATTAATGTTTCTGAAGTTTTTGTTATGTTTTAGATACCAGCATGACCAGGTTTCTTATGAATGTGGATCCTGCCTCATTGTCATATTTAGGTAACACAATCACCATGGCGAACAACTCTTTTTGTTCTCACCTTTTTACACCTGTACCAGTCTATTGGTAACAGAAACAAAGTATTTGTCTATTGTTTCAAAACAGTTGCCTCATTGTTTGGAAGAGACTTAATGATAAAATTGGGTTCAACAGTCTTACTTTCCACAGTTGCTAGAGTACCATTGTTGACATTTTAGAAAGTCAAAACACTTTCTTCATCTGCCTAAACTCTTCTTTCAGGGCTGCATTTATACAAGCGAAAGTGCTGGCACAGATTTCTGACTACTTATGCTCTATTGGCCCAACTAATGCAAGCAAAATGGAGGTTTTCCCTGTTACTATTAATTGAGACAGTTTGAGGATCCTTCCTTGTCTTGTCCCAGTATACATCAGAGGCTGAGGTCCCTGCAAACAATTCCATTTGGCTTGTGCCTTAGCCAGGCCAGCCCAAAGGTGGTGCCTGGTACAGAAACTTTTTTCCTTATACCAACAACAACTTTGTGGTGCCAGGAGTACAAAATTCTGCAACCATCCTAACTGTTCTGTTCACATGCTCCCTCAAAACAACATTACTTATTTACTGTAATTCAAGAAAAAATATGCAATCTCTTAGCAAATTCTCTATACCATGCATAATTCAGACCCATATTGCTCAAAATGAACAGTCTTTAGTTTCAACCTAGTTGGCCTTAGTCGGCCTTAAACCTCGTACACTCCACCGGTTTGTGTGTATGGTTTCTTGTCGAGAAAACTGCCGGGAATCTCGACGAGAAAAATAGAGAACCTGCTCTCTATTTTCTTGTCAGGATTCTCGTTTTTCTCGTCGGGATTCTCGTCGGCCTGTTTCCCGACGAGAAAAACGGTCGTGTGTATGCTTTTCCGAGTCTTAAAAAACCGCGCATGCTCAGAATCAAGTATGAGACAGGAGCGCTCCTTCTGGTAAAACTAGCGTTCGTAATGGAGATAGCACATTCGTCACACTGTAACGAACTGAAAGCACAAAGACTGAAAAGCGTGAATCGTCTCTCCCCAAACTTTTACTAACACACAGTAACATAAGATCAGCAAAAGCAGCCCAAGGGGTGATGCCATTGGAATCGAACTTCCCCTTTATACTGCCGTCGTACGTGTTGTACGTCACCACGCTTTACAACAACGAGATTTTTAATTGACAGTGTGTATGCAAGGAAAGCTTGACAAGAATCCCGTCAAGCTTGACAAGAATCTCGTCGAGAAAACCAACGTTTTTTTTTACAACGGGATTCTCGGCCATGTGTACGAGGCTTTAGTCAAAGCTAGTTACCTTTTAACAAGTTAAAATTTCTCTTCCTCAAATAATGGTGAGGAGTAACAGACACACAATAAAGGTGAGTGCATACATCAATAAAACATGAATAGCAAAATGCAACAGGTCATGGGCATAAGGCACAGACATAAAAAACAAACTTCTATAGAAATTATACATTAGGGTGGACAGAGATAATCCTAATACTGTTTCATTATTCATTTAATATGTAAATTCATGGCCCACCTGTATGTAACCAGGTGGAGCAAAAATATATTGGTCAACATCTCCCAGAAGCCTGTTACAGATACCATTGTTATTCTATGGCATTAAGCCTTCCAGGTTGGCTTAAGTATGTTGTTGATGTTGCCCTTCTTCTTAAAAATTCTGCTGATCTTTTACCACAGCTCAGCCTTGCTTTCTCCCATGGTCTTGCTGCTCTACCTAGACATTTCTTCACTTTCTACCCAAACCCAACCATTTACTTAGACATGCTTCACGTTTTCACCTTAGCTTGACCTTTGTGATGTGCCTATCACTAATTTGCCTGCTTGACATTTCATGGATGAATCTTTCCTTAGAATGGAAGATGGCTTAAAGCGGTATTATACCTCAAAATAACAATGTAATATATTGCAGCTTACCAATAGTTAGATGTGGTGACTGCATAAGTTTTATTTTTTAGGGTTTATTTATTTTCTATTTTCTGTCTTAGGGTGTCACATTCTGGATGAAGTAGTAAAGCAGACACCTTTGGACAGCACCATTGCCAGTCTGGGCAAAGGGCAGTATTAGACTAGCTGAATTAGATGGATTTGACTAAAAAAATATAAGCTGAATTCCAGGTAACAATATATAAGTGGTTATCACAAACATATTTTTTCCTTTTGGGATAAAGATTTTACATAAATTAGTAAAAGCTGATTATTGTGGGCACCCCTGTCAGTGTTGAATGGGTTTCTCAACTGCTATTTTGTCTGTACAGCTTGGACTGATAAGGGAAGTTGAAAAATAACAGACTTATGTCCAGTACACATATACAGAAAGTTGGTCAGTTCAAAAGGAACCGGCTGACTTTCGCTCCATGTGTACCGGTTTTATGTTCAACAGCAGCCAGTCTATTGACCGGCTGCTGTTGAAGGTCTTGCTGGAAAACCCCCCTGTCAGAATACCAAGACACAGCAGAAGAGATCACTGCATCACACATTGTTGTGCTGATGCAGGGATCTATCAGGTTGAACGCTGGTTGAATGAAAGAAATCTAACCTTGTACACCCAGATTTACTGGCTGGGTAACTAGGTGAACATAAAGGAGAAAATAAAAATAATGCAGCCACCACATCTAAGATTTTGTAAGCTGCAATTTAATACATTTTTGTTTTTGGATTTAATACCACTTTAACATTGGTCTGTTATGCTGTTATAAATGGAATAAGTCAGTGTTATGGAGAATTTTATGAAGATGTATTTAATATGTATTGTCATAGTGTCACCCAGTGTTAGTACTTCCGCAACCCGATCTAAAGAGCTGACTGGGGCAGTCTGAGGCTGGTTGAATCCCGTCTGGTAGGGGAAAACGTCTTGAGGTTGGAGTGTGATGTTTGCAGCGTGTGGATATGCTCGCCGACGGGGGCCCTCTGTGCATTAGCACGGACGATCGTTGAGGAGGGGATGTGCTCGCTCTGCAACGACATCATTGGTTATAGGCAGATGCGTGCTCTTGTCTCGGCGGTGTGTTGATCAACATTGATCAGGATTCGTAGCGCGCGCCCGCAGATAGCCTCCCACAAGCCATAATAGTATAATCTGAATATGCGTTATTCTATGGAATAGCGTCGAATAAGGATTCCTATCAGCGGTAATATGAGAGCTTGTGAGCGTTGTCGGAGTCAGGGAAAGCGTCCATGTTTTAAAGCAATACGGCTTCGTTTGCTGGGAGCATACACGTTTTCCCTGCCCGGACACGCCCATAAGACTTTAGCCATCATGTTATTGTATCATTATTGTATTCATGTATTGTATGTATTTAAATAACCCTGTTGGAAGGGATATCCTTGTATGGTCATTTTCCTGTGTGGAGGGGACATCCTGTGATTTCCCCTCCCATGGAGGAGGTGACTGGCTGCTGCAGCCATCACTTCCTGTTTGTGAGATCTTTTGGGATAATAAAAGTAGCCTGTGAGGCTCGGGCCGGGCAGAGTTTGCTGGGAAGCCTTGATGATAAGACCTGTCTGGTGGTGCTGCTTCTTGGAATGAATGGGACGGATGAATGGTGAGTGAATTTTAGCCTAAAGATAGCATTATTGCAATAAGATGAAATCTGAAGTGTGTGCTTATTTAGCACAGGAAAAATAGGCTGCATTCTCTGCATACAACCTTTATTTCCACGACAGAATGGCGACTCACGTGTGGAGAGGCTGTACTTTGTAAAAGAACAAATTTTTCGTCTTTTTGAAATAATGCTGTAAGTTTGCAGTATGAGAGATGTGTGTGTGTGTGTGTGTGTATGTCTATGAGAGATGTGTGTGTGTGTGTGTATGTCTATGAGAGATGTGTGTGTGTGTGTGTATGTCTATGAGAGATGCATGTGGATGTGTGTGTGTGTATGTCTATGAGAGATGTGTGTGTGTGTGTATGTCTATGAGAGATGTGTGTGTGTGTGTGTGTGTGTTTGTGTGTGAATGTATGGAACAAGTAAATTGCATGAATTTTGTAGTGTGTAAGAGTGTAACTAAATGAGAAATATAGACTGTATATTGTGTATGAAATGAAGGTATAGCTGTGGTATTTAGTGCAGCCTACACTGAGCAGTTTGTAAGTAGATGATTGTTTGGCTGCATTGTTAAAGATGGCCGCTGCATTGAGCCATAAGCCATGTGCTTTAGTGGGGGAGGGGCAGCCAGCATCTATCAGTTACAATGGTGAAAGTTGGTGACTCTCTGTAAATAGCATGCAGGAGTTTTGTGCTGGAGGGGCTACGCCCTGAGGGATGATAATCTGATGTACAAGCAACAATATACTGTATGTGTGTAGTGTTTGTGATTTCTATGAAAAATAGAAATGGATAGATTGTGATTTTTGCCTTTGTATGGGACAAAGACACATGTCCCCATAAGTGTAAAAATATTTTAAGTAAAGAGTTTGGTTTTAAGTTGAAAGCAGCCTGCTGCATTTTCAAGTGGCCAGGGATTGTTGGAAGCCAGACAATAGTATGTCTGTGCGATGGCTTGTTATGGAAGCTGATGCCACTGTGTGTGTGTGTGTGTGAACTTTAGGTAGAGAAAAGTGTTGTTTTAATGTTGTGCATGTAACTAACATTTATTGAATGTGCCGTTTAGTGGCCAAAGGGTCTTTAAATGTTTTAGTGCTCATGTGGTGTCTCAGGTGTGAGGCTTTGTGGAGATGGCATGAGCCTTGTGGAGTGTAGCTGACTCAAGACACACATTTTTCAGTGGATTTTGATGATCATTTAGAAGAGTTTCAATGGTGTAGTCAGTCTTTGTGGAGAAAAACAATTTTGGTTCTTTAGTGAAGAGATCCTGGTTTTGGCAGCAAAAACTGCATGTGGTGGCCATCTTGTGGTCTGCCATGCTGCCATGGTCGTTGGCTGCCATCTTGAGAGATGCAGTTTTCTCATTTTGACATCCCATGTTTGTGCTGGTTTTGGCGGGAAAAATTGCATGCGTTAATGGCGCCGTTTTTGTTGTTGTCCATGAGGCTTGCTTTGCTTCATCCACCATTCGTGGGCTTGCCTCTGGTAAGCTGCTACCTTACTATGGTGAAGGGCACCTTTGTTTGCTGATGTCACTGGGTGTTGCATAATCATCTACTGATCTCATCTTGTGCAGTATTGTGGTCTAATTTTTTGGGGTTTTATTGCATCATCTGGGCATTCATCTGGACTTTTGTCATATGTTTTATAAACATTGGGCATTGTTTTTTGGTATCTAGTGGCTGGTGCCTTTGTTGCACATCGACCCCTGGATGCTGTATTGGCATTTGTTGATTGGCGCAGTTTTGTTCTGTTCTGTGCGTTTGCAAGTTGACCTGTGCACTGCTGGGGAGAGTAGTGAGACACCAGGGTGACATACTGAGAGGCTCTTTTGTTTAATGTTGAATTCGCTGGTTTAAATTGTTTTTGTAGGCATCGCCTTTTGAGTTGAGTAGAGTGGTATCTTGATATAGCGCGGTCTTACCCCGAGGGGTCCCGACACATGCACATGCTGGGGCCCATTTATAGAGGGGATCTGGTTGACCTACCAGCATGTCTTTGGAGTGTGGGAGGAAGCCAACGCAGACACAGGGAGAACATGCAAACTCCATGCAGATGGTGTTAGGATGGGGATTTTTCTGTTTTCATTTAAGTGAATGTAAGCTATTGCAGGGTTAGCGGACTTTGCAGTATATGAGCGGCGGTTTTTGTATTGGATTTCGTTTTAAGTGAAAACTCTACTTTACACTGAATTTTGATAGATTGTAAGACTAACTGAGTTTTTTTACACAGTGTGTGTGTTGTTTTTATGTTTAAATATTTGGGAGTTTCCCAGAAGGCAATTCATTGTTTTTGAAGCTTGTATTGTATAGCCTGCAGGGGAGGAGTGGGGGTTTGGTCGAAACTCCTAGAGCCATCTTTTTGCAGGAGTTTTGTATTTGAGTCTCGAAACTTGTGGTTTGACTTCCAGGGGATGTGTGGGTCAGGGGGGATTCCCTCCCATTTGCAAAGGAGGGTTTATCCCATCCTTTCCCTTGCCAAGGTTTTTAAATTGTTGAAATATATATGATGTTTAGCCATGGATTTTTTGGTGTCTTAATAGACAACGTGATGGGGCTAGGCTCCCCCTCCCTCTTCCTGTACAAATGATATGTAAATAAACCATTTTTTTTTTGAGAGCTGAGCATGTAACATGAGGTTTTTTTCAGCATTTTATGTATCAACAGGAAGTTGGTGGGAGGAGCTTTGGGTTTTAGAGGTGAGCCATGAGATTTTTGCTTGAAAGGAAAATGGAAAGCATTTTGGCGTTTAAAAGTGTTTTATATTTTGTTCCAGTTTTGTACTGTAATACAGTTTTGGGTAGAGAGCAACAAGGGGGGCATCACCATTATTGTTGTAACCTCTGGATACAGAGAGAAGCCACATTGTTCCGCAGGTGGTAAACGGGTGTAAGTGTTCTGTGTGGTTTAGTCTGGCGACGCAGTGTATGGGTGTATAGCGAAAAACGCTTGTGAATGCATACACTGTGAGGGGTAGAGGCCTAATTCGGGGGTTGATCTGTGGTTGTTTCTGTAGTTCCAAAAGTGTTGGGACAACAAGCCATAGAGTTGACGCCTCGGTTAGGGTTTCTAGTTGGGGGACTGGACCAGATATAGTGGTTGTAGTTCTTCAATCCACCGTATAAGAAGACACCGGGCGGTGCTCTCCGAAATAGGTGCAATGGTTTCTCCTGGACGCGGGAGTAAGACGATAAGCCGATTTGAATCGCCATGGACACAAGGAGGTCTGTGCAAGGGAAGGAATGGAGGCTTCCCACAGTCAGACGGTCACACGTGCACGAAGCCTAGTTTTGGGGCAAAGGCCTTTGAACCCCAAAAAGATTAAAAAAATAGTATCCAAGGATACTATTTTGGGTATCCCTCTGGAATGGATGTAGTTCAGCTGCGGCTTCAGAAATCTGTAATGATGAGTGTTGATGGAGGTGTAGTACACACTTTTGTGATTCTCAGAGGAGGAACGGTGGTTAAATACTCATGCCCGTTTGTTTGAACTTTGTATGGCTGGCCCATGCAAGGTTCTCGTGCTGCTCTCATGTTTGTCCCATTGTATTGCTGAAAGAGTGAAGGGAGATTTCTGGCTGTTTTTTTTTTAATTTTATTTTGTTTGTGGAAACTATGAAGTATCTCCCCCCACATTTGTATCTGAATGTTTGTATGTAGTAACGTGAATATGTTCGAACTTACCACGGCGATCCTCCGATGCGTCGCGGCTGTTGTATTTTTGTAGGAATGGGAAAAGTAAGGGTTACAGAGGATTTTGTTTGAATCGGTTTTGAAAGAATGTCATTGACAATTTACCAATGTACAGGAATGTCATTATTGTTTACCATTCTTTGCAGGTTAAATATGAAGGATAGAGTAATGATTTTGCTTATAAGTATTTTTCAGGTCCAAGGAGTTTGTACACAGAGAACAGGTGTATGTAGACAGCTGTACATATGGATAAATATGAGTCTAAGGAGCTAAAAGTATCATAGGCTATTTCATTGTTTCTTTTTTCCTGCACCACGCATTTCTTCCTTCAGTCTGTAATGAGGAAGAAAATGGGGGGAGAAGTGATAAATGTAAGAATGACAGTTTTTTTCAAACAAATAACGTTAACCTCTAATTCTAACCAAGTTTGTGCCAAGACTGTCTTTCTTTGATAGAATTTGAAACCGCAAGCAGCAGTCTGGTGAAGTAGGTTCCCATTCCAGATGCTAAGAACCTTTTGTCAATGGTTCCAGGTATTGTAAGCCACGCACAGGTTATGCAGTGACCACAGTCCCGATGTCTGGGTTATTGTCATATGAGGGTTGTTTGGAGGTCAATCAAGACCAGAGTCGTACTTTCCTCATTAGCTGTCACTTATATTCTCGGCTGATGGGGTGGGTGTGATCACTGTGACATGAACTTCAAAATGTCCACCACAGGGTTCACGAGTCCCTCCTGGACCCTGACACAATAACCAGTTTACATTCTTTCCAACCAGGTGAGTGGGTCGTTGTAAATAAGCTTGAGGGATGAGACCACGCCAGCCACTGCAAGAAGCGGCTCAACCACACCAAAGAACTGAGTAGTATCTTTGTTTATTTATATTTTTGTTGTTTAGTAAATTTTAGCAAGGGTAACGATGAAAAGCATCCCAAGTTATTATTTAAAGTGTATTTCCTGACTAGCTCAGAAAGCGAACAGGACCGATTGCTGGGTCTGTTCTGAGTCTCCACCGAGTTTTAGTACCCAGCGATGACAGCGGTACATGCCATTTATGATGTTATTATGGGTATAAGGAGTTTTGACAAACTGGTGAAGACTCCAAACAGACACTTGTCAATGGAATCTAACGATGCATTTTTAGAGGGTAAAATTGGTTAGTTTTAATGGCTTTGCCTCTTTTCGGTTAGGGTATCTAGGTAGCCCACAAGTGTGTTTGAACTTTAGTTTGGTGTTTATGCAGATCTGCAGCTTATAAGGTAATTCCCCCAATGCAAGAGGTTCATGTGTGATGGTGAAGCTGTCCCAGCATCTTATGTCACGGCCGATCGCGAGGATCTGATGGCGCAATAAATTAGGAATGTCAGTGACAGCTAGAAGGGAATTGTTCACAAACCCCGACCAGGTCTGGGCATGGTGTCCTGGATGTACAAGGTGGGGGGGGCTCGAGCTTGGGATACGATTGAACAATTCTCATCCATTAAGGATAGGGTTCTTCATGTAACTGTTGAAGCCAGAGCTATAGCTAGTTAAGGTTGGAAGTCCTTTTAGGGGTCTGGGAATTCTTGGGGATCTAATTTTTATTTTACAGCGGATCGTGGTTAAAGGAAGTGGGAATATATATACTCATGTAGTTTTTATTTCTATTCTTTCTATGTCATGACGAGATGCTCCTGTTGCTTGATTGGACGCGTGACCAGAGCTTCCTTGATGAGACGCCCCGAAACCGGACCCACATACAAGACACAGATGATCACAGATGGATCTGCGATTACTACAACTCACCATGTCATGTCTTTCTTTATAAGTCATGCTCCTGAAGAATAGAGTCTACATGTCAAGCCGTGTTTTTCCTTTTTATGGACTAAGGACTGATTCATTTCCAGGTGTAAGAAGGAGCTCAAGTTTCATCGAGGGACATGGGGTGCATGTGACAAAAAAGGGAGGACTGTTGTAGAGAATTTTATGAAGATGTATTTAATATGTATTGTCATAGTGTCACCCAGTGTTATTACTTCCGCAACCCACTCTAAAGAGCTGACTGGGGCAGTCTGAGGCTGGTTGAATCCCATCTGGTAGGGGAAAACGTCTTGAGGTTGGAGTGTGATGTTTGCAGCGTGCGGATATGCTCGCTGACGGGGGCCCTCTGTGCATTAGCACGGACGATCGTTGAGGAGGGGATGTGCTCGCTCTGCAACGACATCATTGGTTATAGGCAGATGTGTGCTCTTGTCTCGGCGGTGTGTTAATCAACATTGATCGGGATTCGTAGCGAGCGCCTCCCACAAGCCATAATAGTATAATCTGAATATGCGTTATTCTATGGAATAGCGTAGAATAAGGATTCCTATCAGCGGTAATATGAGAGCTTGTGAGCGTTGTCAGAGTCAGGGAAAGCATCCATGTTTTAAAGCAATACGGCTTCGTTTTCTGGGAGCATACACGTTTTCCCTGCCCGGACATGCCCATAAGACTTTAGCCATCATGTTATTGTATCATTATTGTATTCATGTATTGTATGTATTTAAATAACCCTGTTGGAAGGGATATCCTTGTATGGTCATTTTCCTGTGTGGAGGGGACATCCTGTGATGTCCCCTCCCATGGAGGAGGTGACTGGCTGCTGCAGCCATCACTTCCTGTTTGTGAGATCTTTTGGGATAATAAAAGTAGCCTGTGAGGCTCGGGCCGGGCAGAGTTGGAGTGAATTTTAGCCTAAAGTTAGCATTATTGCAATAAGATGAAATCTGAAGTGTGTGCTTATTTAGCCACAGGAAAAATAGGCTGCGTTCTCTGCATACAACCTAAATTTCCAAGACAGTCAGATTCTTTAAACTGATGCCCTTCCAGATTTGATCTTTTCTTAAGCTGCAGAACTCACCGTCTTTTGAATGACATCGTTTTTTTGCATGATTACTGAAATTAGACAAATCAAGAATGAAATACAGAATGGTGTTAGATTATCTTACTGCAAGTACATGGAACATTACGTGGAAGTACGTTATTAATCACCCTCCAAATAGTGTACAGTGTATGTATTTGCAGGACTGACCAAGCAACTGATAGTTTAATGACTGCAGAGCTCATACTAGTGATGCTATGCAGCAGTTTATTTTTTGTATTCCTTCCTTATTTTCTTTTTTACATATTTTTATTTGCTTCACTCGCTGTACATTTTTCACACATTTCAGCAATGAATTGTTCTGCTTAAGCTTTATGAGTCTGTGTTAACAGATGTAATGTCAAAATTATGACATGAAAAATGGTCTACAAACAATTGAAGAGTTGCCAAATTACTAGCGAAGCCCAACTCAAGTTAAAACTGGTGAACATGCAACAGCTCACCCTCTTTCCTGTTGTGTCAAGTATTAGAATCCATGGTTGGAAAAAAATACCAGCTCATTTGATCCCATCTTTTGGAAAGACGATTTTTCTTTTACATTATACATACTTTTTCACATTGTCTGTGTCATGAATGCATGTTAGCTATGTATATTTTAACTCTGGTAGGTGAAGGGTATCATACTTACTCTTTCATAGAGATTATTTTTGTTCATAAAGCTTGTCTGTGGAGCTTTCCAAAGGACCCTAGGAAACAAAAAAGCCAGTCTGTCCTACATAGGGGAGTTTTAAAGTATGAGAAAAATAAAAAATCTAAGGCTAGTTATTGGTATGAGATGTCAATTGGAAGATCCAAAGGCCGAAAGATCTCCCTTATGAAAGATCTGTTAATTAACATGCTGTATTGTTTATTTGCTCAGCATACCCCCCCTCCCCTTCCTTCCCAGCTGCCCAGGTGGGACAGTG
Organism: Rana muscosa; assembly: GCA_029206835.1. NCBI lineage: Eukaryota > Metazoa > Chordata > Amphibia > Anura > Ranidae > Rana > Rana muscosa. The sequence goes on along the minus strand of CM055116.1, from coordinate 688,406,608 downwards.
GAGCCTGGAAAACATACAGTAGTGGGGGGGCTCAACTGCAGGGGGAAAATAAGGGGAAACAGTCACCAGATCGCTTCCACCTCACAGATTTATACACATGCTAGGCTGCTGTAGCAGCTGGGAGTGTGCGCAAGGCCCCATTGGTGGAAGAAAGTGGAGAAAAAAGGACTAGTTGTCAGTACTGCCTTTGGCTCCCTGCAGCAATTTTTTTCTCAATTACTGATGTACCATGCCTTGTTCATCACTGTGGAGTTAATTCTCTAAAAGGAAAATAGAGTGTTTGCTTTGCAAGGCAATTTTTACTTTGCAAGAGAATTTTCCCTTACCTTAGTGAATGAAGTAAAGCTCTGTTGAATTCCATCATTGAATGATGTGCAGATTTTTGGGGGTAACCCCACGCCATTCTTTTTTAAATTTTGGTGCAGGGTTCCCCTTAAAATCCATACCAGACCTGAAGGGTCTGGCATGGATTTTGAGGGAGGCCCCACGCCATTTTTTTTATTTGGTGCAGGGTTCCCCTTAATATCCATACCATACCAGACCTGAAGGACCTGTTAATGGAATCTGGGGGAAGCCCCCACGCAATTTTATTTTTTATTTTTTAAATGCGTTACTTTTCAGGCATACTATAGACATCCCCCATGTACAAAATTTTAAGAAATATTTCACTTTTATTGTTTCACTTTAAGCATTATTAAAATCACTGCTCCCGAAAAAAGGGCCGATACATTGATACGAGGTATTGATCCATGTCCCCTGGGGCAGGACCCGGGTCCCCAAACAGTTTTTATGACAATAACTTGCATATTAACCTTAAAAATTAGCACTTTTGATTTTTCATGTTCGTGTCCCATAGGCTTTAACGGTGTTCGTGTGTTCGAACAAATTTTTCGCATGTTCTGGTGCAAACTGAACCGGGGGGTGTTCGGCCCATCCCTAGTTGGCATCTACTCCCATCCTAGTGTTCAGAGGTATACAGGAGATTTATGCTTTCTCCAGTTACATGTACTTACACTAGTTGCAAATAAAAATACATTTATTTTTCAAATGAGTATAAAACTGCATCAATAGGTATTTCCATATCTGCTTGAAGTTCAGCTTTCAGCTTTAAAAGGTCTTTTTGTCGTGATATTTGTGTATAGTAATACAGATATTTTGATGCAATGTTTCAGTGTTTAACACATTCTTTTTTTGTAATTGGAAATGCTTCATATTTGCAAAAATTAGCTAAGAATCATGACAAAATGTCCACCACCTGTTCCTGAAATTCACTAAGATCACCTAACTCCCTCAGTTTCCTAATAACTCTGCCATTTCCAGTCAAAACCTCAATTTTTGGAAGTAATGTAAACAGATTAATACAAGGATAGAATTGATTATGGTTTGCTGCACTGAAAGAATGAATGACAGCCTATGGCATGTAACATTGGCTGATGTACAGTATGCAAATATGTGGATAGAGAGAGACTCAGAACATCACCATTGAATGTGAAGCTTTCCATAAATTTGTGTACTGAATACAAGTTATTACTGAATTTCTCCAGGAATTACTGCTCACTGCTGTACAAAAAGGAAGCTAAGAAATGCATAACCAAAAGTGAATTTTTTTTTGAAGACTATGGAAGTGCAATGAGGTGGAGGTTATAGCATGGTGATGCCTGCTGTTCTCAGAAAATTCTTGAAGGGCATCAAGACTGAGAAAAAATGTCCTTTTACAGTAAAAACAAATCAACTAAATAACGACACAAGACAAAATAAGACTGAAAATGTGAAACAAGTTGTATGTGATGTTTATCAAGATTTTTCTGGACACTTCTGTGGTGATCCACAAAATAGGTCAGGATTAGAACATAAAGGTACTAGAAGATATCTCTAAATTGCCCTGTAATCACTAAAATAATAAAGTCATAAATGCAATATTGGCACTGCATAGTGCTGATTTATATTATTTGTTGCAACTACAAAGTCAGCACAGTAGAACCTCAACAAGAGGCTCCCCACATTGCACTGCAGGATGTGCTGGAAGTGGTCTGTAATTTGACAGTACTAAAACTCACAAGTACTTAAGCAGTGGGAGATTGACAGATGAGCCATGATACGGTCACAGGGGCCACACAGGGCAGGATAGCCCAGAAGGGTACATAATAGGCTTGTGCAATCCGTTTCGTAACGAATCGAAATTCGTCCGAATTTAGCAACTTTCGGACATTCGGAAGCATTCGAATTTCCGAACAAAGCATATACGAATAAAACCGAATCCGAAATAAATTATACCGCAAAATAGCGAATGCCCGAATGTCTTCGGCATAATTCGTTATGAAAAAAGTTACGAATGTACGAATCCATTCGAAGCACAATAACACTCACTCTGCTTTCTGCTTCTCCCTCACCATGCTGAACTCCCTCTCAAAATGGTGTACAGGGGCGGAGGCTATAGCCGCATGAAAAAACGAAAGTAAAATACGAGATTTCGAATCCATTCGAAGCACAATAACACTCTGCTCTGCTCTCTGCTTCTCCCTCACCGTGCTGAACCCTCTCAAAATGGTGTACAGGGGCGGAGGCTATAGCCGCATGTAAAAAACGAAAGTAAAATACAAGATTTCGAATCGTTACAAATAACCGCTATGTATTTAGAAAAGTACAAATCCATTCGAAGCACATTAGGCATAATAGGCAGCGTCGTTGTGAGAGAGACACGGAAAATTCCGAATCAACAAACCCAAAAAAAGTTATGAAAGTAGGAGTTGTGTCCAGAATCAACGAAAAACAATGTACCCTACCGAAAGTACGAATTATAAATCAACTAAAAATTCAACGAAAAATGACGCTTGCGAAAATACGAATTAGTCCGAACACGAAAAATCCCGTCTAGCAAAATTACGAATGATTACGAATCAACAGGACCGAAAAGAAACGAACCGAAACTAAACGAATTTTTCCGTTGTGCACAAAAAACGAACCGAAACGAAACAAATTTTTCCGTTGTGCACAAGTCTAGTACATAATTAAGGAAAAGCTGGTGTAAATAGTTGGCTATCACAGTGTCCTGAAAACAGGGGAGCAGGGCACACACAGGACTAGTGAAGATATTGGGGTGTCATAGTGTGCAAAATGGGGGGTTCCAGCAGCTACCGAAAATTAGGGGACAGCACACCTGGTATAAGGGGGGTCCTGAAGGGCAGATATTGAGCTGGCACTGTGTACAACATGGGCGTGACCACATAATTAGATTATAGAGAGTCTAGGGTGGCAGAGAATGGGGAAATAGCTTATCTTGCCAGGATTCGGGATACCTGGAGGGTTGGTGTCACCCGGTGTGGAAAAAATTGGTGTCACCCCCCCTCCACCAACTATAGTCCACCCTCAGTACAGACCCCCATCCATTAAGTTCAGACCCCCCTCCCGCAGTATAGATCCCCCTCCCTCATTACAGACCCCCTCTATCAGTACAGACCACCCTCCATTAAGTACAGACCCCCCTCCCTCATTACAGACCCCCTCCATCAGTACAGACCCCCCTCTATTAAGTACAGACCCCCCGCAGTATAGATCCCCCTCCCTCATTACAGACTCCCTCCATCAGTACAGACCCCCCTCCATTAAATATATTAATATATATATAATTATAGATCCTAACACATTACCCAGTCCATACCCATATACATCCTAACACATTACATCAGTACAGACATTTTCAGACCTCAAAACAGCGCGGGATACAGCATTGTGTCATTTGGACTCCCTCTCACACAGTGGAGCAAACCGAAGCCACCTCCCCTCCTGCAGATGTAAATGAAGAGGAGGGGGAGGCGGCTTAGGTCTGCTCCGCTGTGTGAGGCAGCCAGCGAGATTTGAGACACAGATCAGTGAGGACCGGGCGGCGTTAGCGGTGCCGCTGCACACAGGTGTCACAACTCTGGCGGATGTCACCCAGTGCGGCCCGCACCCCCCGCCCCTCACTAGCAACGCCACTGTACTTAAGGGCATCTGGGATCTTGGGACCAAGTAACACATGGTTAAAAGCCTAGTTTGCACGTATTACATTTATTTCTACCTGTCATTCTGTAATGATAGATTTGTTTTAAACTAAATGAAGGAAGAAGTAGTGTGTTAGACAGGAGGAATGCTTATTAGCTTCTGCTGCAATGACATGTGGCAAGAAAGAGGGAGTGCTCTTAGTTTCAATTAGGATCTAAAAATGCTGTGATAGCAGGCTGACAGGATGCTTTCCATATACAGCATGGTAATAAAACCATCCTGACTGTCTGAGAATTGTATTTATACTTCCATGGATAGCAGGTATTGAATGGATATACAATGAATAAAATAAGTATTGAACACATCACCATTTTTCTAAATAAATATACGTATTTCTAAAGGTGCTATTGACAAAAAAATTTCACCACATGTCGGTAACAACCTATGCAATCCATCATACATACAAAGAAACAAAAACAAATACGTTCATTAATTAAGTTTGGTGTAATAAAATGGAATGACATAAGGAAAAAGTATTGAACAGTATTCTCCTGTATGTAGAAACATGCATTGCTCAGGTGTGATTTTGGCCCATTCTTCCACACAAACAGTCTTCAAATCTTGAAGGTTCCATCGGCCTCTTCTATGAACTCTGATCTTTAGTTCTTTCTATAGATTTTCTGTTGGATTCAAGTCAGGCGATTGGCTGGGCCATTATAGAAGCTGTATTTTCTTTCTTTGAAACCAATTGAGTGTTTCCTTGGCTTGGTGTTTGGGATCATTGTCTTGCTGAAATATCCACCCTTGTTTCATCTTCATCATCCTGGTAGATGGCAGCAGGTTTTTATCAAGAATCTCTTGGTACCAGGGTGGATATAAATCAATGATTTAAAAAAAAAAACATTTTAATTAAATAGATTTTTTGAATTTTTATTAAATTTCATTTTAATGAAATGCTTTTAGAGTAAAAAATCTATCTAAAGATAGTTTTCTATTTAAGATACATGAATAATTTAGTTTATTCGGCATGAAATGGAGCATAGTTATGTAGCTTGAGGCTGTATATTCTGCAATATTTCCAGTTTTGGTAAACTCATTCAATGAATCCAAGCTTTGCAAGCTGAGATAACATGCACTGCATTGATGCATTCACACAAATTCACAGTAACCATGAGATAGAACAAAGATTAGGAATTTTCCTTGTTTTGCAAATTTATGTACAACAATAAGGTTGCGAAGGTCTTGATGGAGAGCTCTTTGCTTTTACCCATCATGAGATGTTTCTTTTGTGACACCTTGGTAATGAAACACCTTTTTATAGGCCATCAGTTGAGACTGAATCAGCTGATAGTAATTTGCACTGACAAGGGGTAGGATTGCTTTCTAATTACTGATAGATTTCAGCTGGTGTCTTGGCTTTCTATGCCTTTTTGCACCTCCCTTTCTTCTTTTGTTCAATACTTTTTCCCTGTGTCATTCCATTTTATTACACATAACTTAATTTCTGAACATATTTTGTTTTAGTTTCTTTGTATGTATGAATTGCATGGGTTTTTACTGACATGTGGTGAACATTTCATGTCAATAGCACCTTTAGAAATATATTTACCTAGAAAAATGGTGATGTGTTCAATGCTTATTTAACCCGCTGTATCTTTGGCAATAATAAAGCAGTGTAGAAGGGTAATTGTCAGCAACATTGAGTGTGCGTGTCAGGGAAGAAACCGGAGAAGAACTGGCAGATATGCCAATATCCGTTATGACAACACTAATCCGCGCATGCGCATTAGCAATCGGCGCGTAGCGGTGAACACACGTTAGCAACGGCTAACGTTCGTACGCAAACGTGCTAATTTTGGTTTTAGTTTTGCTGGCCTATATAAGGACTCCAACTGCTCTCATAAATCGCTAGATTATCGTCAGCTCTGTATCCTGTGTTCCTTGCTCCTGTTTGATTACCTGTTACCGACCTGGCTTACCCTGACCTGCTCTGTCTTCTCTCCTGGCTCTGAACCCGGCTTGTTTCATGGACCTGCTCCTTGCCTGTTCCAGATTGACTTCCTGTGTTTGACCCCAGCTTGATCACAACCACACCTCCTGCCTCTGCTTCTGATTGCCTTCCTGTGTTTGAGCCCCGGCCTGGCTTTTGACGACGTCCCTGCTTTTCCACCTGCTAAGGTCCGCCAGCACCTCCAGGGAACCATTGTCTGGGACCACCTAGTCTGCTCCGGGGTGTCCACTTCTGGAACCATCAGACAGCTTCATCGGCAGGCAACCCATGCATCTCTGGGCAGAGCACCCTCTGTCTCCAACTCCAGGGGTACTCTGCTCTCAGCCGCAAGGGGAGCCCTCTCGTCACCTCAGCCTCCAGCCTGGTACGTGACAGTGCGTGTAAACCAGAAAGCTTTGGCATCAGTAGCAGAGCTCATTTAATGTGCTACAAAATGGAAGGTCATCACATAAAAAAAAAAGTTAAATTAGATTGGTGTCAGTAATGACAAATAGATGTATTACTTGTTTTCAAACTTAGAAAAAACGTTGATAGAATTAATGAATAGGAATGAGGTTCAGGTCTACCATGGTTCAGAGGTGAAACCTCTGAGTTTGAAGTTCATGGTCCCGCATTCTTTGCAACCCATGATGCATAGCCCCCAACTGTCCATGATTTTGAGGGACTGTCCCTGATTTTGAGCAATGTCCCTCTGTCCCTCATTCCCCCTCATTTGTCCCTGATTTGGTCTGATCTATATATTTGTATAGAAAATTTGACTTTTTATCTTTCAAAAAGTGATTCCCAGCGCTAAAGCGTTCATCTCATTTCTAAATTGCTGCATTTGTACATTTAATTTTTTTTAAATTAACCTTTTTTTTGGTATATTCTCATTTAATAAAGGGGTGAAAATACTGCGCCGTCTAAAAGGACAATCCTAAATAGAATTGATATTGAAACAAATGTGAGAATGCTGCAACTTAAAAATGTGAGACACACACAATTAGATAAATATAGAAAAAATCAAGCTGCGCAAAAATAACACAAGAATATCCAAACAACGTGTCCAGTCTCTGGCATCTATAGAGTCCTGCACTTGAGATGGGAAGTTGGATAACCCAACAGGTAAAAATAGGGGCAATGAACCCCGAGATGTATTCTCTTATTACACCAAACTCTTGAGAAGTTAAAAACGAAATACATAAAATCCATAAAACAAATCGTGTGTAAAGTCAATGAGACTGGGATGTTATCACTGAAGGCTAATGATGTGGATACCAATCTTCTTAATAAACATCGGTGACATCAAACATGGAGACATCCAAGAACAGTGCTATTAGTCAGACAGTAAGGAATCCACCACCTCTAGTAAAACTGCCGCTTACCAGAAACACTGATCCCTACAAGAGATCAGTATACACAGATGGCTGTTACCCCTGCCAGGGTCTCTGAATGGCTATATCCGCTGTCCCTACTCATCTGATGGATATGTCTCCAAACTCTCTCCTATTGTCTGAACAGGCTCATGGCAAGATGGAAAAGAAAGCCACCATAGCGTAATCCAGTAAAAATTGTAATAAAACATATAAAAGAAATACACTTACAATTTGTGTAGATAAATAAGCGTGTGAATAATCGTTTAGCCGGCTGGCTCTCACAGCCCGTTCCTTCCGGGACTTGCGTTTGTTGTTGAGGTGACGTCAGCACGCTGCTCCTCCCTATGCCGTTTCAACACAACTGTCGTCGTCCAGGGGCACGGGCGGCGTGCTGACTCACCGCCAATTATATTCTACACACAACAGGGCCCGCCCAGATCTGAGCTCCCGGTTTCCCCGCCGCACGAATCGCCATACTCATGGTGGGCAAACTGCCCATAACCTGTGTGACAAACAGACCTTAAGGATGTCAGTCCTGGCTAAACCCTTCTATTAGGGCAGTTTGTATAGATATATTTTCTGTAGCGTCATGCCAATCGAAGTGATGATTAACCCAAATGAAAGGTTTATCAAACTACCTTAGAATACACATCCCGGGTTGGAAAGCCCGCAAGATATGTACCTAATAGGCATAACCCCTACATTTAGGTGGAAAAAAGAGGTTAGATGAATAAAGTATATAAACAGGATGAGACACATGTCCGATGCCCGAATAACTCACGCAGCGGACATGAGTCTCCAGTGGCCAACATCGACATTACACTGAGTGCAAATTCTATGAGAATCCACAGAAAGCATAATGTTCACTCCTGGGAAGCACTAATCTCTACCCCTAATCTTATAGTCCTAAAAATAAAAACCAAGAGAAGGTAATGAGTTATAGCCATAATCTATATATCTCCAGCTAAAACAGACTTAGTTAGACTGTTGAGGAGAAGGAGTAATTCACACAAAATTCTCTGTAGTGAATTAAATTCTAAAATAAAATATTGGAGGGAATCCCTCCATAATGGAAATTAATCGTGACTGGCATCTCTAAGGGGCAGCTAATTAAAAATTGACCCGACTGTCCAATCAGAACAGTATAATGAAATACTCTAACAGTAAAATTTAAATTTGGTCCTCACTCATTTGCTGTATATATGGAGATAAAATAATCTATCCCCCAAGTGGATAGAACCCTGGCATAGCAGGTGCAAATATTGCACACATCAGGGCCTAGTTGGTATGTCTATATTAAAAAAGGGGGGGGGGCTACTTACACATATATGGTGTCTGTACAATGCTGGAATAAATGTGACGTACCGAGAGCTCAGATCCAGTTCACAAACAGCAATATAAATAACTCTTTAACCATTGTCAATAAAAGCATTGACATCTATGTCAATGTTGAGACCATATGGGGTGTAACAACGTACCCTATGGATCCAAGCCATTTCCATTCGTGATATTTCCCTCACCAAAGAGCTACCCCTCCAGTGTGGACTGAACCTATCTATTCCCAGAAACAATGTGTTAGCAGGATTGTGTTGGTGGTGTAAATCATAGTGCCTGGAAACTGAATGGTATTGAAAGACACTTTTAATGTTGACAATATGTTCTCCCAGGTGCACCTGCATAGTTCTTTTGGTCCTGCCTATATATTGCATCCCGCAGGGACATTGCAGCAGATATACTTTACCTGTGGAACTACAAGTAACAAAGGATTCGATCTTATGCTGCCGCAATGTGCTTGTTGACATGAATGACTCTGTTTTTTTAGATTTAATCTTATTGAGTGCACAAACCTGACACCTACGGCATTGATGATATCCTGAGACATTTTGAAAAAAAGAGACCTTCTTGGGGGGTGGATCCACCACATTAGGTGCTACTCTATCTCTGAGATAGGGGACGCCCCTAAAGATGACCTGTAGAGCTGCTGGCAAAAACGTGTTGATGATACGGTCACTCCCCAGCAGGTGCCAATGGTTCCGTATAATATTTTTAATTAAAAAATGCTGAGTAGAATAGGTCGTAATGAAAGGTATGCATGATCTATCTCCCTTAGTTCTAGGACCTCCGTTCAAGAAGGATGATCTCTCAATCTCTCCAACCTCTCCATTGCTGTACTCCCACTCATCCCTATTTCTGTCTCGATGCTTCCATTCCTCATAGTGAGGGCCCTGATAGGACGATCTATCTTGACTATAGTTGTTAAACAGACCCCGGTCAGGACCTCTTCTGGGGCCAGGAGGTTCCCTATATGATTGATACTGGGTATTATTATGTGGTGGACCGTAAGTTCAGTCACCATTTCCTCCTGGTCCATACTGGTGATTCCAACCAGAGTTTTTGGTGTACTGTCCTCCTTTGGTTGGTCCCTGAGATCTCTGTGGCAACTGATATGACACACGTCTACCTTTTTTGCCAGATTTGTTGTTATTAGGAGTCTTCTTCAGCATTTTCTGAGACACCTCCTTAGTAGGTAGGTGCTGTATTTCAGCAGAAGGCATATTTGAAGCATTCTCACCCCGAGTGATAGCTTCCATTCTTGACTCCTGCTTTCCCAATTCCTCATTGGCCAATTTCTTCTGCCACTCGAAGACACAGTTGGCTTGATAGTCTCCATAATCCCTATTGTATTTCTTCCTTTTCTTAATTTTTTGCTCCGTCTCCACTTTATTTAATACTTTTAAATGATTCATAGTTCTCCCCTTGTATTCCTAAAATGGAAAGGAATTTGGAGGAGGGACTGGATTCTCTGTGTAATAATAAACAATTGGTTATTCGCCCTGCAGATAAGGGTGGGGGGATAGTTATCTTGGATCGAAATTATTATCTCCAGGAACTATCTAGGATTTGGGGGATCAGGACACATATATTCCCTTGTCGGGAAACCCAATTATTCAATATAAGAAGACACTAGAAGAATTGGTGCTGAGGGGCGCACGATCAGGCATTCTGAATGAAAAGGAACAAGTCTTTTTGATCCCTAAGGCACCAAGGGTTCCAATTCTTTATTGCCTGCCGAAGATTCACAAAAGTCTTACTTGCCACCCGGGACGCCCGATAGTGAGTGGTATCGACTCCATCACGTCCCGGGTGGGCAAGTATATAGACAATTTTCTGCAGCCATTAGTGCAGTGGGTGCCGTCATATCTCAAGGACACCAGGTATGTAATTAATTTACTGGCTAATCAAAAATCTAATGAGCACACTTGGATGGTTACGGCAGATGTGACATCCCTGTATACCATTATTCCACACTCATTGGGATTATCGGCAGTTAAATACTATCTGGACCTCTTCTCAACAATACCAGAACAACAATCCTTTATCATGGACTTGCTTGAGTATGCGGCTAACCATAACTATTTCTGGTTCAGTCATAATTTTTATAGACAGAAACGGGGTGTAGCCATGGGGGCTAAATATGCCCCCAGTTTGGCTAATCTTTTTATGGCCAAATGGGAGGAGGACGTCATCTATAAGGACCGTAACCCTCATCTCATCTTTTGGGCAAGGTATATCAATGACGTCCTCCTCCTGTGGGATGGCCCAGCTTCACAGTTGGATGACTTATTTTTGAATATTAACAATAACGACAGAGGCATATGTTTTGTCCATGAGGCCAGCCAGGATAAAATCCACTTCTTGGACCTTACAGTAACCAAGGGTGGGACTGGCTTCAAAACAATATTGTATTTTAAACAAACAGACCGTAATACACATGGGAAGCTGCCATAAGAAATCTTGGCTTAAATCAGTGCCCAAGAGCCATTTCATCAGGATGAGGCGGAATTGTTCGGAGCTGTCTGATTATATGCTTCAAGCAAACATCTTAAAGAATATGCTAGTTGAGAAGGGATATGATCTGGGCTCTTTAGAAACCACATTAAAAGAGGTTGGAGAGATTGAGAGATCATCCTTGTTGAACAGAGGTACTAGAACTAAGGGAGACAGATCATGCATACCTTTCATTATGACCTATTCTACTCAGCATTTTTTAATTAAAAAAATTATACTGAAGCATTGGCACCTGCTGGGGAGTGACTGTATCATCAACACGTTTTTGCCAGCAGCTCCACAGGTCATCTTTAGGGGCGTCCCCTCTCTCAGAGATAGAGTAGCACCTAATGTGGTGGATCCACCCCCCAAGAAGGTCTCTTTTTTTCAAAATATCTCAGGATATCATCAATGCCGTAGGTGTCAGGTTTGTGCACTCAATAAGATTAAATCTAAAAAAACAGAGTCATTCATGTCAACAAGCACATTGAGGCAGCATAAGATCGAATCCTTTGTTACTTGTAGTTCCACAGGTATAGTAAATCTGCTGCAATGTCCCTGCGGGATGCAATATATAGGCAGGACCAAAAGAACTATGCAGGTGCGCCTGGGAGAACATTGTCAACATTAAAAGTGGCTTTCAATACCATTCACATTGTTTCTGGGAATATATAGGTTCAGTCCACACTGGAGGGGTAGCTCTTTCGTGAGGGAAATATCAAGAATGGAAATGGCTTGGCTCCATAGGGTACGTTGTTACACCCCATATGGTCTCAACATTGACATAGATGTCAATGCTTTTATTGACAATGGTTAAAGAGTCATTTATATTGCTGTGTGAACTGGATCTGAGCTCTCGGTAAGTCACATTTATTCCAGCATTGTACAGACACCATATATGTGTAAGTAGTCCCCCCCCTTTTTTTAATGTAGACATAGCAACTAGGCCCTGATGTGTGCAATATTTGCACCTGCTATGTCGGGGTTCTATCCACTTGGGGGATAGATTATTTTATCTCCATATATACAGCAAATGAGTGAGGACCAAATTTTAATTATACTGTTAGAGTATTTCATTATACCTTAGCTCTAAGTCCAACTGGGATGTGTCACTTATTTAGACACACTTTGTGGACTCATCTTTGTGACTGCTATGTTCTGATTGGACAGCCGGGTCAATTTTTAATTAGCTGCCCCTTAGAGATGCCAGTCACGATTAATTTCCATTATGGAGGGATTCCCTCCAATATTTTATTTTAGAATTTAATTCACTACAGGGAATTTTGTGTGAATTACTCCTTCTCCTCAACAGTCTGTTTTAGCCGGAGATATATAGATTATGGATATAACTCATTACCTTCTCTTGGTTTTTATTTTTAGGACTATGAGATTAGGGATAGAGATCAGTGCTTCCCAGGAGTGAACATTATGCTTTCTGTGGATTCTCATAGAATTTGCACTCAGTGTAATGTCGATGTTGGCCACTGGAGGCTCATGTCCACTGCATGAGTTATTCGGGCATCTGACATGTGTCTCATCCTGTTTGTATACTTTATTCATCTAACCTCTTTTTTCCCTCTAAATGTAGAGGTTATGCCTATTAGGTACATATCTTGCGGGCTTTCCAGTCCGGGATGTGTATTCTAAGGTAGTTTGATGAGCCTTTCATTTGGGTTAATCATTACTTCGATTGGCATGACGCTACGGAAAATATATCCATACAAACTGCCCTAATAGAAAGGGTTTAGCCAGGACTGACATCCTTAAGGTCTGTTTGTCACACAGGTTATGGGCAGTTTGCCCACCGTGAGTATGGCGATTCGTGCGGCGGGGACACCGGGAGCTCAGATCTGGGTGGGCCCTGTTGTGTGTAGAGTATAATTGGCGGTGGGTCAGTACGCCGCCCGTGCCCCTGGACGACGACAGTTGTGTCAAAACGGCGTAGGGAAGAGCGGCGTGCTGACGTCACCACAACAAACGCAAGTCCCGGAAGGAACGGGCTGTGAGAGCCGGCCGGCTAAACGATTATTAACACGCTTATTTATCTACACGAATCGTAAGTGTATTTCTTTTATATGTTTTATTACAATTTTTACTGGATTACACTATGGTGGCTTTCTTTTCCATCTTGTCATGAGCCTGTTCAGACAGTAGGAGAGAGTTTGGAGACATATCCATCAGATGAGTGGGGACAGCGGATATAGCCATTCAGAGACCCTGGCAGGGGTAACAGCCATCTGTGTATACTGATTTCTTGTAGGGATCAGTGTTTCTGGTAAGCTGCAGTTTTACTAGAGGTGGTGGATTCCTTTCTGTCTGACTAATAGCACTGTTCTTGGGTGTTTCCATGTTTGATGTCACCAATGTTTATTAAGAAGATTGGTATCCACATCATTAGCCTTCAGCGATAACATCCCAGTCTCATTGACTTTACACACTTTACATCTCGGGTTCATTGCCCCTATTTTTACCTGTTGGGTTATCCAACTTCCCATCTCAAGTGCAGAACTCTATAGATGCCAGAGACTGGACACATTGTTCGGATATTCTTGTGTTATTTTTGCGCAGCTTGATTTTTTCTATATTCTCATTTAAGGGGGTGTGGTAGGGGCGTGTCCTATGCCTACATACATTTGCCAGTAGATGTCCCTCATTCCCATCTCAAAATGTTAGGAGGTATGCATGATGTACTGCATGGCTTTTAAACTTAGATCAGCTGGTTCAGAAGGGCCAATAATAGAAGTTCCCAGCATCCATTTGTCAGTGTGTGTTGGAGTGGTTTAGGGAGACAGCTCTTTGTGAAGAGAGAATTGGTTGCTGATATGCAGTGCTATACTGGATTGTTGTGCTGGGTCTACAATTTATTGTGTACCCTCATGTCCACAGTTCAGAGACCCAAAGTCCTTTCTAGAATTACCCTTTTGTGACAGCGACAATTGCAGTTGCTGTTTAGCTACTGTGCCCTCTTTCAGTCTTTTTTTCTTGTTTCTATTTTTTTTTTAAACCAAAGGTCATAGGTGTGTGCACATGGCGTGCCAGGTCACACCCTAATGCCTCTGTGTGGTACAGATTCCCCTTGTTTAGACCCCTAATATTTCACAAAAGCCCCCTAACGGGGCTCCTAATAAAATTGTGGAAAAATAATAAAAATAAAAACTACTGACACTGACTGTTCATTGCTTTGCTCACACCATCAGTATATGTACACATGGTCCATTGTACACCTCTACAAGAGGAAAGGAAATCGACAAGTCTGCGATAATCATAGAGGAATATTACTGCTTTCCATCGCGGACAAGATCCTTGCACAAGTGGAAGAAGGTCTACTACCCGAGACACAGAGCGTGGCACGGTGGACAAGATCTTCGCAGCCCGGCAGCTCCAGGAGAAGTGTCAAGAACAGAATCATGAACTGTACACCGTCTTCGTGGATCTTACCAAAGCTTTTGACAATGTCAGTCGCTAAGGTCTGTGGTGCATCATGTCGAGGTTTGGGTGCCCTGACAGATTTATCCTGATGGTACGTCAGTTCCATGACGTCATGACGGCTCATGTTCTGGATGACGGAGAAGCTTCAGAGGCCTTTCCCATCACAAACGGCGTCAAGCAAGGGTGCGTGCTGGCACCCACCCTGTTCAGCATAATGTTTTCAGTCATGCTGTCAGACGCCTTTCAGAACAGTTCCTTGAGATACAGGACTGATGGGAAACTGTTCAACCTGCGAAGACTCCAGGCTGTCACCAAGATAAAGGAGACTGTGCTACGAGAGTTCCTTTTTGCTGGCGACTGTGCCCTGAATGCTGGATAAGAGCAGGAAATGCAAGCCAGCTTGGACAAATTTGCAGCAGGATGCCACAACTTCGGCCTCCTCATCAACACAAAGAAAAAAGAACTGATGCACCAGCAATCAGCTTAAAGTCTACCAGGCAGTAGTGCTAACTACCCTGATGTATGCCAGTGAGACTTGGACTGTATACCGGAAGCACGCTAGGAAAATTAATCACTCCATAAAGCCAGAGCTGCAAATGCTGCAACAGTGGTGCCCACACATGTCTGCTCGGTATGTGGCAGAACATTCCGTGCCCGTATAGGTCTTAACTGCCCCTGCAGACACACCATGGACAGCCAACAACCTGATAGATGTCAAGGTCCTCTTTGAAAACGGACGAACATCATCTAATGCAATAGGCTGTGCACACCTATACCAAAGGTAGAAGTGTTGTCAGGCCACACAATCTAGAGGCAGGGCACATCTGCATTTTATTATTCAGAATGTCCCTGCTATACAGCCACAGCACACAGATAAGGTAAATAAGTGGCTGACAAAACCTTCCTGTTCTCCTTCCTCCCAGGTGCTGAGGAAATAGTTATATGCAACTGCTGCTAAGATGTCCTCTTCTTCTGCTTCCTTCCGTTTTGCTATTCTTGCTATAGCCCTGCACAGATACAAGCCATTACTATCTTCAAGGATGGTTTAGAGAGCTCTGCAGTGTAGGCCTTTTTAACCACTTGACCTCCGGAAGGTTTACCCCCCTTCATGACCAGGCCATGTTTTGCAATACGGTACTGCATTATTTTAACTGACAATTGCGTGGACGTGCGACGCTGTACCCAAATAACATGTTTGTATTAGTTTTCCCACAAATAGAGCTTTCTTTTGGTGGTATTTGATCACCTCTGCAGTTTTTATTTTTTGCGCTATAAATGAAAAAAACAACAATTTTGAAAAAAAGCAATATTTTTTACTTTCTGCTATAAAACATACCCAATAAAAAATCCATGTTTCTGCTTAACACAAGATCACCGCCTTCCCTTGTCACAAAACGGCGGTCTGCCTGTCTCCCAAACGATCGGCGGGTCCCGACACACATCGCATCCTGCTGATTGGATCCTGCTGTGATTGGACACGGCGAGAGCCAATCAGTGGGACGCAATGTCTGCCGGGACCCACCGATCATTTGGGAGAAAGGCAGACCGCCAATCGGTGACAAGGGAAGGCAGTAATCTTGTGTTTCTGTTAAGCCGGTCGCCAGATCTGGAAGTGCCAGATCACGTACCTGGTATATGATCTCGTGCAGAGCGGCCACCCTGCCGCAGTATATCTGTGTGGGGGCAGACGGTAAGAGGTTAAACATATCTGCTGTCATCAGCACTGTTGTGGTCTGCAGGCTATTAGTTGTGGTAAAAATGTACCAGCCACAAATTAGGAGACACATGACTGCACCACAAAGCTCAGTAGGAGTAGCACCTCAATCAGACAAGTCAGCAACAAACAAGCAGCATTCCTCATTGCTCCTCACTTTTCATATTTCCCTCTGTCCACAATATTCTCTTGCTACATACGCTGTAATAACAAGGAATTTCAGCAGGGCCACCCAGACTTAGGTCAAGCAAAGGCTTGAATCTCATCAGAATTCTCCTACAGCTACCCTACTGTCTCCAGTTACATCCTTCTCAAGGCAGGTATCCCTTCACAGCTGCTGGACCACACTGAAGTCAAAAATATTCATAAATTAACAATAATCGTGGTCCTGCTGTGAAGCACATGAAGGGTCATTGATATCTCACTTACACACACAGATATCCAAAAACGATTACATGGAAAACAAATAGAAAATAATAAAAACTAACAGCAACAGGAAAATATGTGCACCAGCACCAGAGAAAGATGAGATTATGACAAATATAAAAACATTATTATTATCATTCTGGTGCACCATTCCCACAAATAAAAAGAAAAAAGAAGTAAAGATGGAAAACAATATGAAAAGAAATAATGATGAAACAAAATAAATAATAATAAATAATATACAGTATGTAAAAACCCTTTATACCTGACCGATAACGTGTACATATATGATGGAAACACATTTGATTCATGTAGTCTGCATGGACGCACATTCTGAGTGACACATATCTGCAAAATATAAAAATATCACACTAAAAATTACAATGTGTAAAAAGACTCACATATCGGTTTATGCACCCATACCACACATACATGAACAAAACGAGAGAATATATATATATATATATATATATATATATATATATATATATAAATATATAGGAAACCATACTGTCAAAATAATATCATAGCGAATAAGTCATCATAGTCCTATGATTTTATGAAGCCCTGTAATATACCCAATCAATCCAATAGACAACCAATAGCCCAAGTGTAGTGTGCACGTCACCATCACATGCCACTGCCAATCAATCCATATAATACATTATCATTAGAGGGGCCAGTACCCAGGTGGCATAGAACAAGTGTAAAAGGGGGGGGGCAGGTCATTCCACCCACTATGTGTACGGAGGGAGGTGTAACCAAGCTCATTCATAGAAATTGCTAACATTCCATTCGAAGTTAAGCCCAAAGGGAATCCGGGTCTGGAGATGAAAAATTCAGAACACCTCCCTCCGACACAAAGCTCGGAACGCATCATCCCCTCTCTTGGACACCCTGATTTTCTCAATAACCTCATACATAGCTGTTTTATACCCATTGTGGCGCATATTGAAATGCTTAGCCACATTAGGGGATAGGTTCTTCTCCACGCTATAGATATGTTCTTGGAAGCGATCCCAGAGGCATCTCGTGGTTCTTCCTACATACTGTGCTTCTCCAATAGCTCATGTGATTAAATACACCACATGGCTTGTGTTGCAATCTTTTCTTCAAGTTTACCACGGAGGCGGACAAGCGCTTGCACTCCGAGAGAGGTTCCATTTGGGTTTAATTCATGTACCTGGAGCAGCGGGTTCTTTTCTTCTGGATCCCAGCGCATTCTACACTGCAATACAGAGCCTCAACAAAATACTCATTCATTTACCCTGTAGGATCTTGACACGCTTGGGACACACATATATGGGTACATGGGTACATATATATATATATAATGGGCCAATTTTTGGACAATCCAATTAACCTACCAGCATGTCTTTGGAGTGTGGGAGAAAACCCATGCAGACACAGGGAGAACATGCAAACTCCAGGAAGATAGTGTCATGGTCCGGATTCAAACCAGTGACCCTATTGTTGCTAGGTGAGAATGCTAACCACTACACCACTGTGCTGCACTTACTTACCCTATAAAAGTAGCAGAAAGTCTGGAGTTTAAATAATACCATTTATTGGCTAATCCAATAATGAACAGACCCATGCATTCTTTCCTTATCTGCTCAGAACAGTCAGCTGGATGGTGTGGTCATTTACCATGTAGGATCTGGACACGCCTGGGACACACATATATATATATAGAGACAATTTTTCGACAATCCAATTAACCTACCAGCAAGTCTTTGGAGTGTGGGAGGAAACCCACGCAGACACAAGGAGAACACGCAAATTCCAGGCAGATGGTGTCATGGTCGGGATTTGAACCAGTAACCCTATTGCTGCTAGGTGAAAGTGCTAACCACTACACAACTGTGCTGCACTTACTTGCACTAGAAATGTAGCAGAAAGTCTGGAGTTTAAATAATACCATTTACTGGCTGATCTAATAATGAACAGTCCATGCATTCTTTCCTTATCTGCTCAGAACAGTCAGATTCTTCTTTAATCACTTCACCCCTCGGAAGGTTTACCTCCCTTCCTGATCAGGCCATTTTTTGCAATACTGCACTGCATTGCTTTAACTGGCAATTGCGCAATCATGCGACACTGTACCCAAATAAAATTTATGTCATTTTTTTCCCACAAATAGAGCTTTCTTTTGGTGGTATTTGATCACCTCTGCGTTTTTGTTTTTTTGTGCTTTAAACTAAAAAAGACAGTCAATTTCGAAAAAAAAAAAATATTTTTTACTTTCTGCTATAAAACATAGCCAATAACAAAAAGTAAAAAATAAAATTTCTTCGTAAATTTAAGCCAATATATATTCTACTACATATTTTTGGTGAGTATCCATTATTTCTTATGGGGAAATTTGCTTTTATATACAAATGCTTTGGATTACAAGCACGTTTTCCCGAGACGAATTATGCTTGCAATCCAAGGTTTAACTGTATATGGAATAATGGTGAACTGCTGGGTAAGGATGTTTTAGTTAACGAAAATCTGAAGTGAGGGAAAATGAAGACTGCCATGTCTGACCTTCTGTCTCTGACTGCAATATTTTTGAGCCACTGACCCAGAACAATCAAGGGGTTTGAGTGAAGCCAGAACTCATGAACTGAAGGTTCCATATGTCACTAAAACCAAAGAAAAGACATAATGTCTGAGTACATGATAAGGGTAATCCATATATAAAGGAAAAAGGTAACAAGAAAATGGCGTGACAACAGCAATGTCAGATTCCAGCCGCTACCACCAATATGTGAGGATGGCACTCTCAGTCTCACCCTGCACAATCTAACTGCCATTAGACTGAGAGTGATTAATAATGGGGTTGGTTAACTCCTCATCAAATCTTTACATATATACAGTAGAACACCTACTACCATGTGTTATAAAGGGAACACTGTTCACAGTAGCAGCTGTAACAATGCTGACTTTTAAGAATACATGCTGACACTCCAGATAGGGATATAACAGTGGTTAAACTATAATAGTGCTCTTTCAAAGAGACAGGGGTTCTTAAAAGTGGAACTTTACCCATAACAACTTGATAAAAGCAAGGAACGTACATTCCACATTAATATTTATGCTACCAAAATGTTACCTTAAACTATATAGTGCAAGGGCCTGCCTTATTGCATACTAATTGAAAATGTTTTGGTTTGACCTCATATTATATGATTTTGGTAAATCTAAAAGAAAATGTATGGCCAGCTATAATGTGTGCTGTAAATTGCCTCCAGCATTGCTCCTGTTTTTTTCTTGTTGATGGAGGCTGCCATTTTGCTGATGCCCAGAACCGCTGAGCAGCAGTAAAACTTTAGACTGTCAGTAGATTTTAAGAACAATGCCAAAACTGGAGAGCAACTGAGCATGTGCAGAGCAGGGTGAGACAGTGTACTGTATTTTAAACAGTATAGGCACTTATTTTTAATGTTTTACATACAGTAGCTGCACCTGCAAAAGGAGCCAGACTTAAGTGATCTAGCAGGACTTAATTTACTGACTATCTTTAATAAGCAAAATGCATTGGGCATGGTTTTCTGTGTCTGTGTGACGCCATATCCACCTACATCACTTCTGCCCTGTGGAACACACGTTAGATCTACTGGAAGAGGAAAGGGCGGAAGCCATCTTGGATTCCCTTAAGCTGACAGGGTTTCATGCTGGCTTGCATATATTTTATTGAATGTGAGTGCACAATTTTGGCATTAGTTTTAATTTATTTTAATAAAATATACTGCTCTATAGACATGTGCACACTGAAATATTTTGTTTCGGAATTTCGTTTTCGTCCGAAAAATAAATTTATTAAGTTACTCCCGAAATTCGTTTTTATTTATTTCGTTTTTCGTTAAAAATTGCATTCGTCCGAAAATCTGAATTAATTAAGGTCGAATCTGTCATTGAAGGCTTATGGTGTCTGTCGAATGTTCAAAGAAGATTCGACGGAGCAGCGAAACTGTACGACTCTGCAATCATACATTTCCGGTCGAATGTTCCGCCCACAAGCAGTGATCTTTTCTCTCTATGTCGAATCTTTTCTCTCTATAATGTCGAATCTTTTCTCTCCTATGTCGAATCTTTTCTCTCTATAATGTCGAATCTTTTCTCTCCTATGTCGAATCTTTTCTCTCTATAATGTCAAATCTTTTCTCTCTATAATGTCAAATCTTTTCTCTCCTATGTCGAATCTTTTCTCTCCTATGTCGAATCTTTTCTCTCTATAATGTCAAATCTTTTCTCTCTATAATGTCAAATCTTTTCTCTCCTATGTCGAATCTTTTCTCTCCTATGTCGAATCTTTTCTCTCCTATGTCGAATCTTTCCTCTCCTATGAAGAATCTTTCCTCTCCTGTGTCGAATCTTTTCTCTCTTTTGTCGAATCTTTCCTCTCCTATGTCAAATCTTTTCTCTCCTATGTCGAATCTTTCCTCTCCTATGTCGAATCTTTCCTCTCCTATGTCGAATCTTTTCTCTCCTATGTCGAATCCTTTCTCTCCTATGTCGAATCTTTCTCTCCTATGTCGAATCTTTTCTCTCTATAATGTCGAATCTTTTCTCTCCTATGTAGAATAATCTTGGACTAATAGAGTTAAGGTTAGGCACATTCGACCACAGGTTCGATAGACACAGATTGTTATTGTCATCGTCACGTCGAATCTCCTATCTATATCGAACTGTTGTAGCAACGAAAACAAAAATAAAGCATTTGTTTATGTCGGATCTTTCGGTTTTCGGATTCTGTGCTTTCGTTTTCGTTTGTTAAAACGATAACGAAAATAGCTGAAATTCGGACGAAAATGCATTCGGACGAAAACGAATGCACATGTCTCTATGCTATCTCTTTTTGTCTTTTTATCTGGTCTAACCTGCAAGGTATCGGAGGAGTAATGAACAGAAATTTTAAACAAAGAACTACTTATTAATTTAAGGGTCAAAATTTTCTAGTGAGTCTTTATATTTTTTTTCAAGACAGCAACAAGTGAAGGAACACAGAAAGAGGTCACTATAATTAAATTACTAATTTTGCCGTGCACTATAATAATGTATTTATTGTATATTGTTGGGATGTTTGAAAGAAATATAGTCTTTGTTTGCACAAGAAAATATGAACACTGTTTGATATATAAGATTTATTAAAAAAATAATTTTATTGGATCACAAATAATTTGACATTTTTTGTCACAATAAAGCATTTTATTTGTTAAATAATTTTACTCAGATTTTTTTGGGTAGCATTTTAGCGTGGCACTTTATATATCCTTTAAATTCAAGTTTAGAGCATTAAAGATAGGGTCTAATTAATTTTAGATACCATTGAATAAATAGACAAAAAACACAATGCAAACAAAATAGTTATAGTAAAAGACATAGAAAAGTCAATAACAGTGACATTAAAATAAATGACGTTAAGGATAAAAAGCACTTAGGTTTTCTGGTCTTTAGTTTCAGCAGAGTCTAGTTCAATGCAACCTAAGCCTGTATCAATGCATAAAGTGTAATTAAAAAAAAATGTCACTGCCTGGGTTGGTTTTCAAAATTCAGAACAATAAGGTTGCCCAGTATTCCTTACTTAATTTTCGTATTTCTCTGACCTCCTTATCTATACAAGTGAAGCCGAAAGTCTTTTACACCTTGATGAAAAGGGTAATAAATCATGATGACATTAGGAAATAATTTTATGAACAGCTGCAGAAAATGTAGAGGAGGATTATGTAATACTAAGATACCTGAATTTAATGGATATGCCCCTGATAAAACAAAGCAAAAGGAGGAGAGAGAAGCGCAGAGCCAATCTTTTAAACAGCTTAGGAATTTATTCAGTATATAAGTATAAACCAACACTAAAAACTTGCATGAAAAATGTTGGAGCACTTACAGAGTGGGAACTTCCACATGCAGTGTCACAGGAGCACAGGAGGGCCACCGGAAAGTCTCTATTGAGGGATCCACGAGCACCGTGTGTTAGCCGCAGCTGGAGCCTCGATTAGCCTCATGGAGATGTCGGCTGTGTGTTTCTGGGTGGGAGTGGTCCAGGGCTGCAAACCGGGGAGCCGCCCACACGCTGTCTGGCCAATCACAATGTGTTTCGAAGGCACGTCCTCGCCTTCTTCATCAGCTCATGAAGCTGGTACCCTGGGATATATAGTCCTTAGAAATTAAAAGAAAACCAAAGGAAAGAGCAGAGAAGAAGCTGCAAAGTCTTCAGGGATCGAGGAAGTTGATGAAAGAGATGGTCAGAAGACAGGATATAGAAAATATATAAAAAGCACAAGATTAAAGGACATTTTTAAAGAACACATATATTGTAGACATGTGCATTCGTTTTCGTCCGAATGCATTTTCGTACGAATTTCAGCTATTTTCGTTATCGTTTTAACAAACGAAAACGAAAGCACAGAATCCAAAAACCGAAAGATCCGACATAAACAAATGCTTTATTTTCGTTTTCGTTGCTACAACAGTTCGATATAGATAGGAGATTCGACGTGATGCTGACAATAACAATCTGTGTCTATCGAACCTGTGGTCGAATGTGCCTAACCTTAACTCTATTAGTCCAAGATTATTCTACATAGGAGAGAAAAGATTTGACATTATAGAGAGAAAAGATTCGACATAGGAGAGAAAGATTCGACATAGGAGAGAAAAGATTCGACATAGGAGAGAAAAGATTCGACATAGGAGAGAAAAGATTCGACATTATAGAGAGAAAAAATTCGACATAGGAGAGAAAAGATTTGTTATTATAGAGAGAAAAGATTCGACATAGAGAGAAAAGATCACTGCTGGAATTGGGTGGGGGAAGTAAAATAAAAATAAAGTTGATGATGAATGTTATTGGCTGATTGTAACCAAAGAGGAGGAGCAGTAAAATAGCTAGAATGACGAAGATTCGACAAAGCATCGAAAGTTAGAAGATTCGACGGTGCAGCAAAACTGTACGACGCTGCAATCGTACATTTCCGGTCAAATGCATCCGCCCATAGGCTATAGAAGAATTCTAATGTTGGTTGACTAGTAATAGTAATGAATAAATATAATTATTACTAGTCATACAACATTAGAATTCTTCTATAGCTTGTGGGCGGAACATTCGACCGGAAATGTATGATTGCAGCGTCGTACAGTTTCACTGCTCCGTCGAATCTTCTTTGAACATTCGACAGACACCATAAGCCTTCAATGACAGATTCGACCTTAATTAATTCAGATTTTCGGACGAATGCAATTTCTAACGAAAAACGAAATAAATAAAAACGAATTTCGGGAGTAACTAAATAAATTTATTTTTCGGACGAAAACGAAATTCCGAAACGAAATATTTCAGTGTGCACATGTCTAATATATTGGATGGGAAAAATAACTAATGTTTGTATTGCTATTACAATGCTGATGTTATAAAATGAAAGGTCATGCTATGACATTCAGGGATGGATTCACTAAAGGCAAATAGGCTGGGCACTTTGCAAGTGCAGTTGCACTTATTTTCCCCAGAGCTTAGTAAATGTGGTAAAGCTCTGTTGGTTTCCATCATCCAATCATCTGCAAGCAAAAATGTTTTTTTTTTTTTTTATTTTCCTTGCAACTGATTGGTTATTCTTTGCAAAGCTTTACCACATTTCTAAGCTCTGGGGAAAATGAGTACAATTGCACTTGCAAAGTGCACAGTCTATTTGCTTTTAGTACATCCACCCCTAGAGCTCCTTTAAATTCAGAATACCTTCACTTTGTTACTAATCCAAGTGGAAATTCACTTTGCAAAATGAACGTACATTGTATGTCTGTAAATGAACAAACACATGGCATGGTTAGGAAGTTTTCTTGTACAGAAAACATTAAAGACTTTAAAAAAAATAAAGTTTAAAGTTGCCAGACAGAGCTATAGTAAAAAAAAAACAGTAGTGTGTATGAAGGAAGAAAGCTCCTTGGTGGACAAAAGAGGTTAGAGAAGCAATGAAGATTAAAAAAAAGAGGCTGTATAGTAACTATCTGTCTTCTGGCAATATGACTGATTATGAAGCCTATGAGATACAAAGAGGTGCTACAAAAGAAATTGTGAGACTAGCAAAATGGAAAAAGTAGGAAGAAAATGGTAATCATATTGAGCAAAAAAGAAGGGAAATGTCAAATTAGTTTACAGAGTACTGAAGAATATGAAGAAGGGGAAAAGTGCCACCTCAAATACATTAAAGACAAAATTGGAAACGTAATGAACGATCTCACCACGATAATGGCATGATGAAGATGGCACTTTATAGAATTAATGGAGAGCACAAAGGACAAAGATAACTCTTTAGGAAATAATCTAATACATGTGTTGGAAAATATTCAAGGAAGCAAAAAAGGATTTGACTCACAAGAAAGTCAAGCCGGGACCAAGATGATACCCTTTAAAATGACAATAGCATCTTTTTTTTGCTTAGTATGTCAGAATATTGTACAGGCAATGCCTATGAATAATATAAGCAAAATAATCTCTCCTTACTTTTTTAATACCGTAAGAGATTATATCATTAAAATCTACAGTCTCATAATTAATGACTATGATATTTTTAAGGTCAGAAACCGCAGACTACAGGTACAATTATAAAGTGCCAATGTTGAGCAATAAAAATCCTTGTTTCGGCTTTCCACAGAGTAAGATGAAAAGCTCAATGGTCACCATTGGAAACAACTAGTTTTTCTTCACATATTATTTTCTTCTAAAATTGGTGCGTATTATAGAACTGGTGTATACTGATGATGTTGTAATATTTACAACAAATATCTAGACAAACATTTCTGGCATAGTAGATACACATTTGACAGAGAAAACATGAGTATATATTTTTATACATGTCGGCTTTTACAGAAGATAAAAATATAATATTCACCACACATATAATTCTTATTTGTAGTTTACAAAAATGTACAGAATGATAGGGTTAGGGTTCCTAACAGATTATTCTTCCACCATTAAAAGGAAAACAATGCTGAAAGTAGCAACAAAGAGACTGTGGTATGCTTTTAGGAATATTGAATATATATGAATTACATTATCACTGCCCTTGCTGAACTCCTTTCAAAAATGTTAGTTTCCTGGTTGTCTTTGGCTTTATACTTTCAGAGCATACAGGGTAGCCAGAGCAAGCATGCAGCAAGTAAGGGCTGAATGTGGTAAGAATTTCTGAATACTGCATACTTGTTTAGGGTCAATGTCATGGTCAGAGGCCAGGCTCAGAGACCAGTAGCTATAGCAGAATAGAGGCTCCCACTGACAAGCTGTATAAGTATACAAGCAGGTCACCTTGGCAGATGATACGGGCCCACCTGAGGTGTGGGTTCTAAACACTAACTTCTGGTGGTTAAGATGTATTTTGCTGTGTATTAGTACCAGGTCATAGTCCTCAAGATTTCCCCACCAGGAGGTGAGCATACCATGGTCCAGTATCAGATATAGCAGGTAGGGATCAAGCAGAACAAGCCAGAGGGATGTAACAAGTAGTAGCAGGTTGAGATAAAGCAGATATGTAGTCAAGGAACAAGCCAAAGGTTGGTAACAAATGGTTGCAGGTTCTAATCGAGTGGAAGCATAGTTGAGGAACAATCCAAAGCCTGAAAAGAGTAATAGTGAAGATACGGACAGCAGCAGGAGAGACAAGAGTAAGATATTGACTGAAGAAGAGCACAATAATCTGGCAAACAGGGGGAAAGGCATGGCTTAAATAGAAAGTTCATGGGAGGAGCAAGGTTCAAGGAGTTCAAGGTTCCCCAGAAACAGGACACAAGAAAGGATTGTCCAAAGTATCAGACACGCTGCATCTCAGGTGGCTTAGCAAGAAGAGCTACTGATGGATGCAGCAGAGGTTGTGTTTTTAGATACCAGTCCTGACAGCATTCCCCTCCTTCCTGGATAATTTAGCTCCAGATTTTTTAGGAAACCACTGGTGGAATTCTCTTGTTAATCTAGGGCAGTGGTAGGCAACCTGGGATCCTCCAGCTGTGGCAGAACTACAAGTCCCATCATGCCTCTGGGAGTATTTGTAACTGCCAGCCTTGCAATGCCTCATGGGAAATGTAGTTCCACAACAGCTGGAGGGCCCCTATTTGCCTACCCCTGATCTAGGGGCATGAACATTCTTCTGAGGTTCCCAAGAATTCTATAAATTGAACAAGCAAAAATGGGAGTTTTAAGGTGCAAAATTAATTAACTTTGAAACAATATCAATTTCATAATTTTATTTAAACAGACATATATAAAATTAATTATATTTAAAACCAGCACATGGAAATCATGCGGTCACACTACAAAAGTTTGTTGCCTCTACATGTTTAACCATAATCATGGCTTCTTCTTGAGTTTTTGTAAGACCTTATGTACAATATCACAAAAAAATAAAGAAAAATACATTTTAATAGACATGCAAAGACTTGAAAACATCAATATATACATAGAGACCATATGGGTCTACAAATCTACGATTCATATAGTTACATCAATTAAATAATTACTAGATCATCTGATGATTGCACTCTTACCCCAACTGTAGGTAGGCCCCCTAGGTTGTCTGGCAAAGTATCAGTGTGCCATAGAGGGGATAATCCCTTACAATCAAAACCTGCAGGAACACACATAATTATATTCAAACATGGCAATTATACTTGGATTTGGCCGTTTAATAAATACCTATAAAGTCGAACTTGACCTACCCTGTTTTGATAGGAGCTAAGGAAATCAAAAAGTTGATAATTGTACCACTGATGATATGTACTTTAAATAGTGATAGCAAGCTTCAAGGGGACTATGCCATCTGAAAAGACACACAAACCGTCACAAAAAATCTATCCAATCAATCTAAACCCTTCTAAAACAAACAACCTGCCATACTCCTCTTACCCAAGCAATTTCTTATAAATAAACAAATTCCTTTTCTCTTTTTTAAGGTGATACCATTGGGACAGGGAAGATCTAAATAGATAATCATTCCCAAGGGAGTATCCCCTATAAGCAATAGTAATCAAATTAGTATCAGACAGGCTAGGTATGCAAAATCTGCCTGGACTCATGCCACGTTGCCATAAATCAACTTACTTCAATCCATGGAATGAAATCCAGCTGGTATCAGACAGGGCGAGCAGCCACAGCAACACAACCGCCGCCCTGAGGAACTTAAATATCCCCTCCATCCTGGCGGCATCTGAAATCACCTCCAGGATGCGGACATCCATTGACTGACCCTCATTCGTCCTATCTGTCTCCAGTTTGGGGAGAGAAAAGGAAGCACAGAAATCCAATGGCGGCGGCGTTACGCGCATTCACTGAACCACCGGGGCCATTTTGGAAACTCCCTATTCCCTTACAGCGGCTCCTGTGCATGTGCGACTGGGCCGCGATTGCGCCAAGCCTTCCCATCTAGCGCTGAGACCAAATAAGGGAACAGAAAGTAAGGGGAAGGACACTACTAACAACAATCGCCCCTATCCACCCAGGAGAGAGAAACCCCCCTCCTTTTCTCTCCCCAAACTGGGGACAGATGGGACAAATTAGGGTCAGCCAATGGACATTCGCATCCTGGCGGCGTTGCCAGGATGGAGGGGATATTTAGTCCCTCAGGGTGGCGGTGGTACTGCTGCGGCCGCTCACCCTGTCTGATACCAGCTGAATTTCTTTCTTTGGATTGAATTAAGTTGATTTATGGCAACTTGGCCTGAGTCCAGGCAGATTTTGCATACCTAGCCTGTCTGATACTAATTTGATTACTATTACTTATAGGGGAATCTGTTTATTTCTGAAGAAGGAATTGCTTGGGTAAGAGGAGTATGCCAGATTGTTTGTTTTAGAAGGGTTTAGACTGCTTGGATAGATTTTTTTGTGAAGGTTTGTGTGTCTTTTCAGATGGCATAGTCCGCTTCAAGCTTGCTATCTATATTTAAAGAACATATCATCAGTGATACGATTATCAACTTTTTGATTTCCCTACCTCTTATCAAAACAGTGTAGGTCAAGTTAGACTTTATAGGTATTTATTAGTTGGCCAAATCCAAGTATAATTTCTATGTTTGAATATAATTATGTGTGTTCCTGCAGGTTTTGATTGCAGGGGATTATCCCCTCTATGGCACACTAATAATTTTCTGGACCACCTAGGGGGCCTTGAGAGTCCTCTGACTCAAACCTACATTTGGGGTGGCAGTGCAATCATCAGATGATCTAGTAATTATTGTATTGATGTAACTATTAGGGATGAGCCGAAACACCCCCCCCCCCCCCGGTTCGGTTCACAGCAGAACATGCGAACAGGCAAAAAATTAGTGCGAACACCGTTAAAGTCTATGAGACACGAACGTGAAAAATCAAAAGTGCTAATTTTAAAGGTTAATATGCAAGTTATTGACATAAAAAGTGTTTGGGGACCTGGGTCCTGCCCCAGGGGACATGTATCAATGCAAAAAAAAGTTTTAAAAACTGCAGTTCTTTCGGGAGCAGTGATTTTAAACATGTGAAACAATAAAAGTGAAATATTCCTTTAAATTTCATACCTGGGGGGTGTCTATATTATGCCTGTAAAGTGGCACATTTTTCCCGTGTTTAGAACAGTCCCTGCACAAAATGACATTTCTAAAGGAAAAAAAGTCATTCAAAACTACTCGCGGTTATAATGAATTGTTGGGTCCCGGCAATACAGATAAAAGTAATTGAAAAAAACGGCATGGGCTCCCCCCAGTCCATTACCAGGCCCTTTGGGTCTGGTATGAATATTAAGGGGAACCCCGAACCAAAATTAAAAAAAATTGCGTGGGGGTCCCCCCAAATTCCATACGAGGCCCTTCAGGTCTGGTATGGATATTATGGGGAACCCTGCACCCATTTTTTTTTTAAATGGCGTAGGGGTCCCCTCAAAATCCATACCAGACCCTTTAGGTCTGGTATAGATTTGAAGGGGAACCCCACGCCAAAATAAAAAAAAATGGCGTGGGGGTCCCCCAAAAAATCCATACCCTTATCCGAGCATGTAACCTGGCAGGCCGCAGGAAAAGAGGGGGGCTGAGAGAGCGGCCCCTCCTAAACGTACCAGGCCACATGCCATCAACATGGGGAGGATGCTTTGAGGTCCAAAGCACCATGTCTCCATGTT
Organism: Rana muscosa; assembly: GCA_029206835.1. Classification (NCBI taxonomy): domain Eukaryota; kingdom Metazoa; phylum Chordata; class Amphibia; order Anura; family Ranidae; genus Rana; species Rana muscosa. Next base: position 688,376,746 of record CM055116.1, on the reverse strand, counting down.
GATGGGGACAAGGGCCTCATCCCCACATCCCTTGCCCGGTGGTTGTGGGGTATGCAGGCGGGGGGGCTTATCAGAATCTGGAAGCCCCCTTTAACAAAGGGGACCCCCAGATCCCACCCCCGAATGTGAATTGGTAACGGGGTACCCCTATCATTTCACAAAAAAGTGTCAAAAAAAAACCAGGAGACAGCTTGGGACAAGTCCTTTATTAAAAAAAAAAGAAAAAAAAATTCCAGCGATGTACATCCATTCTCGAGCGGAGGATACGGAGAAAAAAAATGCTGACACGATCCGCCGCCTCCATGGGTGGTTCCCATCGAATGACACTACACCCGCCATGACAGCTCTTAAATAGCTGAGGGCGGGGCCACCCGTCACGTGTGCGGGTGACCCCGCCCCCCTCTGATGCAGTGGGGGTTTCCCGTGGCATCAGAGGGGGGCGAGGTCACCCGTACATGTCAATGGGTAACCCTGTGGCGTTTTACCGGTGGCGTCAGAGGGGGCGGGGTCACCCGCGCACGTGACAGGTGGCCCCGTCCTAAGAGCTGTCATGACGGCTGTAGTGTCATTTGATGGGAACCACCCATGGAGGCGGATCGTGTCTGCGTTTTTTTTTTCTCCTTATCCTCCACTCGAGATTTTTTTTTCTTTTTTTTTAATAAAGGACTTGTCCCAAGCTGTCTCCTGTGTTTTTTACCATTTTTGACACTTTTTTTTGTGAAATGGTAGGGGTACAATGTACCCCGTTACCAATTCACATTGGGGGATGGGATCTGGGGGTCCCCTTTGTTAAAGGGGGCTTCCAGATTCCGATAAGCCCCCACCCGAATACCCCCACAACCACCGGGCAAGGGTTGTGGGGATGAGGCCCTTGTACCCCAAATCATCCTCCCCATGTTGAGGGCATGTGGCCTGGTACGGTTTAGGAGGGGGGCTCTCTCTCATCCCTCCTCTTTCTCTTCGGCCTGCCAGGTTGCGTGCTTGGATAAGGGTCTGGTATAGATTTTTGGTGGGAACCCAAAGCCATTTTTTGTATAATTTGGCGTGGGGTTCACTTTAAAATCCATACCAGACCTGAAGGGTCTTAATGTCCATACCAGACTTGAAGGGCCTGGTATGGAATTTGGGGGGACCCCCACATAATTTTTTTTTCATTTTGGTTCGGGGTTCCCCTTAATATTCATACCAGACCCAAAGGGCCTGGTAATGGACTGGGGGGGCCACCAGTCCGGGACCCGACAATTCATTATAGCCGCGAGTAGTTTTAAATGACTTTTTTTCCTTTAGAAATTTCATTTTGTGCAGGGACTGTTATAAACACGGGAAAAATGTGCCACTTTACGGGCATACTATAGACACCCCCCAGGTACAAAATTTAAAGCAATATTTCACTTTTATTGTTTCACTTTAAGCATTATTAAAATCACTGCTCCCGAAAAAATGACAGTTTTTAAAACTTTTTTTTTGCATTGATACATGTGCCCTGGGGCAGGACCCTGGTCCCTAAACTCTATTATTAACCATTTCAGCCATTTTGTGAGACCAGAGTGAGTAGCGGCAGCTGAGAGAGCAGCAGTGTACTTGTATTTAGCGTGTCACTTGCCACAAGTTGTGGATTGTTCACTTGCCACGTCACCTGCCACAAGTTGTGGATTGTCCACTTGCCTTGTCAACTGGCCATGTCACCTGGCCACATCACCTGGCACACGTTGTGAATTGTCCACTTGCCATGTCACCTGCCACAAGTTGTGGATTGTCCACTTGCCACGTCACCTGCCACACGTTGTGGGTTGTCCACTTGCCATGTCACCTGCCACAAGTTGTGGATTGTCCACTTGCCACGTCACCTGCCACGTCACTTGGCACAAGTTGTGGATTGTCCACTTGCCACGTCACCTGCCACACGTTGTGGGTTGTCCACTTGCCATGTCACCTGCCACAAGTTGTGGATTGTCCACTTGCCACGTCACCTGCCACAAGTTGTGGATTGTCCACTTGCTGTGTCACCTGGCCATGTCACCTGGCCACATCACCTGCCACATGTTGTGAATTTTCCTCTTGCCACATAACCTGGCTACGTCACCTGCCACAAGTTGTGGATTGTCCACTTGCCATATCACCAAGCCATGTCACCTGGCCACGTCACCTGCCACAAATTGGGGATTGTCCACTTGCCACGTCACCTGCCACAAGTTGTAGATTGTCCACTTGCCACGTCACCTGCCACAAGTTGTGGATTATCCACTTGCCTTGTCAACTGGCCATGTCACCTGGCCACATCACCTGCCACAAGTTGTGAATTGTCCACTTGCCACGTCACCTGTCATGTCACCTGGCCACGTCACCTGCCACAAGTTGTGGATTGTCCACTTGCAACGTCACCTGCCACAAGTTGTGGATTGTCCACTTGCCATGTCACCTGCCACAAGTTGTGGATTGTCCACTTGCCATGTCACCTGGCCACATCACCTGCCACAAGTTGTGAATTGTCCACTTGCCACGTCACCTGCCAGTCACCTGGCCACGTCACCTGCCACAAGTTATGGATTGTCCACTTGCCACGTCACCTGCCACAAGTTGTGAATTGTCCACTTGCCACGTCACCTGCCACGTCACCTGGCCACGTCACCTGCCACAAGTTGTGGATTGTCCACTTGCCATGTCACCTGGCCATGTCACCTGCCACAAGTTGTGGATTGTCCACTTGCCACGTCACCTGCCACGTCACCTGGCCGCGTCACCTGTCACATGTTGTGAATTGTCCACTTGCCACGTCACCTGCCACGTCACCTGGCCACGTCACCTGCCACAAGTTGTGGATTGTCCACAATGCAATGCAAGTAATTACAGTTTTTTAAATATTTTTTTAATGTTTTTTTATCATTTTCCATCATTTTTTAGATTTTTAATGTAAAAAAATAGGTCACCTTTAAAGACGCTTATAAACGAAAACGCGGCCAAACACCGGTACCGCGTTTAGCCCCGTTTTGCAACGTGGAAATCTTTTAGATCTGAACCCATTTTTTTGCTTTCAAAGAAACGCTGTTAAACGCAACTGCCTAAGAACGGCAATAAATGAGACTGTGTACATGGTCACATAGGATAACATTGAATGTGTTCAGGGGTAGTTGAAAAAAGTGTCCAACTGCCTCTGAACGCGCGTTTAACAGCGTCCCGTGTACATGGGGCCTAACCCTTATTTAAGAAAAGAGGACTTTGAGCAGAGGAGCTATGTTTAGAATTGTTAAAAGCAAATTCTGCTGTAGAAAGTCCACCCAGTCATCCTGAAGATAAGTGACAAAATATCGAAGGTACTGCTTTAGAGTTTGATTGGTCCTCTCAGTCCAATCATTAGACTGGGAATGAAAAGCAGGACAGGTTAATTGCAACACCTAACACTGAGCAAAAACTTCTCCCGAATTTTTAAGTAAACTGCAGTCCTCTGTCTGGCACTACATCATCAGGGATTCCATGTAGTTTGAAGACTTCCTGAACCATCAGTTTCACAGTTTGTAAAGCAGTGGGTACCCCCTTAACAGGTGAGCCATCTTAGTGAGACAGTCAATGGCTACCAAGATAGTAGTCATCTCTTTTGTGGGAAGGGGTGAAGAACTGGCACAACATACAAGATAAACGGATGAATGAACATACACAATGCACAATAATGACAACTGTATTTTTGGGCATATGTGTCGCACAGTGTCAGTGACACACTGAAATAGTTGAATAAAATAGTTAAAAAAATGGGATAACTAAACTGCAATAAAACAGGGAAAAGGCGGAGAAAGTCCATAAGTCCAATATAAGGTATATAGCTGATGGTGGCAGCTGTCCTCAGAGAAAAGCAAACTCTGCAGATACAATAGGAAGAAAAGACAGGAAGCACCAACCTGAGTGTAGTATTATGAACATACAATTTATTCAAAGAGTTAAAAACACTCACAGACTGCTCAACAGTTTTTTCCCCCAGGCTGTGAGAGCCCTCTACTCCAATCTTCTTTGACCAGGAACATCTCACTTTCCCTCCTTTTTACTCTTGAATATGCACTAGACACTTTTATAAACACTTGCTGCTACAAAGACTTTTAGAAATATACAGTATATGTACAGTTATGTAGTTCCCAGATGTGTATAGTTTTATATATATATATATTTTTTTTTCGTTTTTCGCTGTGTTTTTATTCTTTGTATATTTATAATTATGTGTCCACTGATCGCTCACCACCTCCCCGCTGTTCCTTCCTGGATCTCTGCTTCCTTGATCGGCCTTGTTACGTCACACGTTCACTTCAGATGGTTACCGCACAGCCTCACCCCAGCCACGCTGTGCGGTAACCATCTGAAGTGAACGTGTGACGTATCAAGGCCGATCAAGGAAGCGGAGATCCAGGAAGGAACAGCGGGGAGGTGGTGAGCGATCAGTGGACACCTTGGGTCCGCCGCGACCAACATACTCGGTTTTCGGTTCATCTCTGAATGAGTGTTTGCTGTGCAGTGTATTGCTCTATTTTTTGAGATTCATGTGAGTGCTATATTTGAAGATTTAAGTGTGATATTAAACTGATTTTATGGTATCACGCTATTTTGAGCACTTCTTTTATTTACATGTGGAGCTTTCTGGCAGTGAATTGGTTGGAACTGGGATAATCTTCTATACCTACCAGTGAGGTATTTTTGTAAACGTTTACACGCCGAACACGAGAGTGTAAGGCAATTTGAGTTGGTGAGTTTTGCATCTGACAGGAGAGGATTCACTGACACCGGGTGTGGTGGAAGATTTGAAGCTATTATTTTTTCACAAACCTATTTGATGTGATATATGGACTTATATTCAATTAATATTTAAACCCATTTATATATATATTTTTTGGAATTTGTGCACATATTCACTTTTGTCACATGGTGATGTTTATGGACATTATTTTTGAATACCTGTGAAAACGGATATTTCATCTTACATTGTTTACAGCGCTGCTTATATTTTAGAATATGTTTTTCAACATATGGGTTATACATGGGCAAAAACCTCTGTCGTAATGAAGTTTTGTGCATTGTTTATCTATAATGATGAATGAAATGCCCTATAGTAACCTCAGTTAATCAAGAACATGGATGAGACCAAGACAAACACTGAAGGCTGTCAAAGTTATTGCAGGCAAGTAGACAATGAAGCCCCGTACACACGATCGGTTTTCATCAGACAAACCGATCGTGTATGGTACCCATCGGTCTTTTTTCCATCGGATGGAAAAAATAGAACTTGTTTTAAATTTTTCCGATGGATAAAAAACCGATGGGAATTTCCTATCGTCTATGGGCAAGTCCATCGGTTAAAAAACCCACGCATGCTCAGACTCAAGTCGACGCATGCTCAGAAGCATTAAACTTCATTTTTCTCGGCTCATCGGAGTGTTTTACGTTACCGCGTTTGGAACGGTCAGTTTTTTGACTGATGGTGTGTGGCCAAGACTGATGAAAAACAGTTTCATCGGATTTCCGATGGTCAAATCCATCGGACGAAAATCCATAGGTTATCCGATCGTGTGTACAGGGCTTGAACCTCAGATCTCATCACATAGGTAAAACAATCTTAACCTCCCTGGCAGTATTATGATTATGTCAGGTTTTTGATGCTGAAAGCGGTACCATTGTTTCGCATGGAAATTTGGTGTTTTATATTGTAGGCCTGTAATTCTTATAAATAACTTACCTAAATCTGTCCAAACAAGAGTCTAGTAGACATCCCGGGTATGATAAAGTTTGGAACACAAAATCATAAATTATAATATAATAAATAACTATAAATAATTATAATAAATAATATAATAATAATAGAACATTTGCTCAATTGCAGAATTGTCGCTGTCATTACTTTTAGTGTTTGATGATGAATTTCCCCACAAATTACTATTGCTCAATTCTGCAAGTGATTCTAATTTACTATCACTGTTTTCTAGCTGGTTTAAAACCACTGTTGATGTAAACGGACACTTTTTGGTTGCTATGGACAATCTCCAGTTTCCAGGCAGAAAGAACAGTATTTATAATATAAAAGTACATGCAGGGCACTGGACAGACCACTAGGGACAAAGGGGATGTGTAATTATTTAAAAAAGTGTTGTAATCTGTAAGATTACAGTGTACTGTATGTATACTGTGTTTTTCACTTTTTGAATTTGTGCCGAACTACGCCCCTGTGCGTCGCAACGCTCGCAGGGAACGGAGCTCGGCACTGTGAATCGAGCGGAGACACGGCGGCTCGCAGACACAGCGGGGAGACATCACAGGATCCAGGGGAAAATTTAAGTAAGCTGTACATGGATCCTGCGATGCGATCCTGAGTGTGGCTCTGGGTTACCGCTTTTGGTACTGAAAATTCACCCCGAGCCACACTCAGGAATACCGCTAGGGAGGTTAAGGGAGTAATCTGATTGGACATCAAGGCAACAGTAGCACTTCTGCTATCAGATGCCTTAGATAATAAGTACCACTGTTTAATTCACTTTTGTGAAGTATAACAGAAATTTTTATTTTTTTCTAAATAATACTGCCTAAGGAAATAACATGGCCATTGCTGTGTTACTGTTTAAAGTGACACTAAAATCTGCCTTAAAAAAATTATAAAAATTCAGGTATTTATTATATATATATTTTTTTAGTAAAACTCCCTCCATCAGGTGGACTACCTGTCCAACCCCCCAGACTGGAAACATATTATTGTAACTCAAGAGATTTGGTCTGGTTGGGTATTAACTCCTCCCAAAACGGATCTCAAATCTAGGCTAAGGGGGTAATCATCCCCAGTCCAGATGAATCAATATCATTGCCATTTTCCATACAGAGAAAAGGAGCGGGGATCCCTCCAGTGTCTATAAATTGGGAGTAGGAGGATGAGGGAATGTGAGTAGAGGAGTAAAGTAAAGAGAACAGAATCAAGTATGTATTCTTAACTTAAAGTGATTGTAAATGATCACCTTGTAAAACAACCCATTCAGCTTAAAATAGAAAAAAAAGGCAAAACTTTTTTTATTATATATAAAAAAAACTTTTTAAATACCTTTTTGCCTTTGTTATAAGTGATCACATTCCCTCTGTTCTCAGCTGCATAAGAGCTGGGGAGAGGAGAAGCAGCAGCAGCACACTGAGCTTCCCAGTGAGTGGCTGTGCAGCGGAGGCGTGTCAAGACAAGTCTTATCATTGGAGGAGAGTATACTGAGTTCCCAGCATAGCTAGAGAACTGATCACAGTGTTCCCTCCTGCATAGCATGGTCAGCTTTTACTAGGAAAGCAGAGGGACTGGCAGGCACACCAGGGATTTCACACAAAGGAATCAATACAAAGAGAACAGGATACTTTCTCATACAAGTACATGGTACAGCAGTCACATATCAGGAATATGACGTTTTGGGATAACAAACGCTTTAACTCAGAAAAGTACCTTCTATTGCTCTCAGCTTCCTCCAAATCCTCAGATTTCTTCTTTGTTTTGATGCTGTGATTTGACTTCCTGTTAAAGGGTGGCTACATTAGTTCTCCATGGTCCCACTGTATGCTGGAATGTAGCCACCCTCTCTTGCTTGCTCGTAAAATGGACTAGGGACTACGGACTATGAATTATGGGATTTGTAGTGTGCATGGTGCAGTGCACATGACCACAACTAACTGGCACTACTCATTCCAAACAAACAGAAGTGAGAAGGAAAAAGAGAGGGTTTTGAGCTCACAGGGCGTTAAAAGGAGGCAGAAAAACACAGTATGAAACAATTTCATGAAACATAGATTACAAAAGTCATTAAGTAATGGACATTTATGGATTGCATTTGGAGAATAAGGATATTGTTTAGTATCACCTTAAATCCTGTGTGTGTCGATATGTAAAATGCACGCTTTAGAAATCATTATTTTCTATCTTTAGCAAACAGTCAAGTGCTATCTCAGGCACCGACAAGATTTGGAAAAATGAAACTAAGGATTTTGATCAATTGTTAAGGGCAAGAAGGAATTTTTCTCCTAATGCGCTTTTCAAATCTCACTCCCATTATGATTTTAGATGCTTGAACCAGCCTTTAAAATGTGCCACCTTCATCCTGCATTGATTTTTTTTTTTTTACATTGTGTCTTCTCTTTGTGTTTAATCTGTATTTCACTTAGTGAGAACTGAGATATTCACACTTATAAAACAAATAAGAAATATTTATAGCAAGCAAAACAAGTCCTCTTTCTTCTCCACCACATCCTGATAGTCGAGAATTTCTTAGCTGTGAGGGTTCCTGTAAGAGGATATGTTTCTTGCTTGGTGAACTGCCTTGTCTGGTTGTTATGGTAACAGAAAGACTGTTGTCCATTGAGTCTCTCTCTCTCTCTTTCCCTTCTGTACAAGTAAATGCCATCTGCTGCATTTCCTTCTACAGTGAAGGCTGAGCCTGCTTACTCTAACCATAGCCTACAAATGTAGCTTGACTGGATTCTGTTGCTGAAAATATCTATTGCTTTTGTTTACTGTACACATGTATAAGCTTGTGATTGGTCCTATTCTCTGCTGGAACTCCTTATACTTATTTAAGCTCAATAATTATAGATAACATTCAAAGTATAATTGACTGAAATGGAAGAAAAACCCATCTGAGACCAACAATGAACAGATGCACCCATGTTATCTGCGGGAACACATTTTTTGATTTGCTTAAAACCCTTGATACCATTTAAAACAAAGTTGATAGGGTAGACCATTTTCCAGTAATAAACCTTAGAAATTCACAATACAATTTAACACTTGATTTTAACTTAAAAGCAAGAAAATATAAATTTGCCATTAAAGGATTAAAAAATAATATAAAAAGGAAATTAATGAATACACATACCGTATTTATCGGCGTATAACACACACTTTTTTCCCCTTAAAATCAGGGGAAAATCGTGGGTGCGTGTTATACGCCGATACTCCGTCGAATTCCCCTGCTGAAAACGAGCGAGAGGAGCGAGCGGAGCCGAAGCCGAAGTACAATCGGCTTTACTCGGCTCCTCTCGCAGTCCCGCCCATCTCTGACTGTGCCGCTGACATAGAGAAAGCCGAGTGTACTTCGCCTAGTCTCAGCTCCTCTCACAGTCCTGCCTGTGACTGTGAGCAGACACGAGTCTAGGCGAAGTACACTCGGCTTTCTCCGTCAGCGGCGCAGTCAGTGGAGATGGGCGGAACTGCGAGAGGAGCCGAGTCCAGCCGAAGTACACTCGGCCCCGCTCGCTCCTCTCCACAGAAATCGGCGCCAAATTTTAAAAACCGCCGCGACTGACACGATCGCAAAGGCACTGGGCAAGGCTGCAGATGGACAGATGAACACTGGGCACGGCTGCAGATGGACAGATGGACACTGGGCACGGCTGCAGATGGACAGATGGACACTGGGCAAGGCTACAGATGGACACTGGGCACGGCTGCAGATGGACAGATGGACACTGGGCAAGGCTGCAGATGGACAGATGGACACTGGGCACGGCTGCAGATGGACAGATGGACACTGGGCACGGCTGCAGATGGACAGATGGACACTGGGCAAGGCTGCAGATGGACACTGGGCAAGGCTGCATGCTGCATTTAAATGTAAGTTTTTTTTCCTTGAATTTCCCTCCTAAAAGTTTTTTTCCTTAAAATTCCCTACTAAACTTGGGGTGCGTGTTATACGCCGGTGCGTGTTATACGCCGATAAATACGGTACCTACAATATGTTAGAACATTTGATTTCTTTAAAGAAGTGTGAATATTTTGATATTTTTATTACAAGTGATCTAAATAGAAAAATGTTCATTCCTATTTTTACATCTTAAATTAGATGCATTACAAAGTTCAATAAATCAAAGTGAACTTTCAATATGTTTACTTTAGACAGTTAGTCATGCCCAAAGGAATTACAAATTAGAGCTTATTCTTTACAGCTCGATATTTAAAGTGAACACTGCACTCCTCAATTGACACTTTAGTAAGTCACCTCCATTCTCTTTTATTTTAATCAGAAAAATCTGTATTAAAGATAAACAATTTGGCAATCTGGGACAAAATGTTACATGACATTTTAAATACCAGAGTATAGCTGTAAATATTCAGGAATATAGATATGACAAGTGCCATCCAACCCATCTTCAGCATAGCAAACTCACAATAAAACAGGTACAGTACCCACAAAAAAAAGAGGGGGGGGTGTTATTGCAGAGGTCAATCATAATCGAATAAACTTCATACCCCTATGACCTACCTGGGCACAGGAAGATTCTCTGGTATACAAGCTCCCTTGGGCCAGAGGTATCCATCCATGGTCCTTACAGCTTTTCAAATCTCTCAGGGTATCCCCTGCGATGGTAAACATGGCTTTCCAAAAGTAATTGGCTATGGAAGTTACCCAAAAATTTAAGTTAGGGGGATCTGGAGATTTCCAGAGCTGTAAATTGAGCTGACAGGCATGGAAAAGAGCATATCCTATGGCTATCCTGGGGCACTCCTCCTGCACAACATCCTTCAACGACCTCCATGGTCTTTAATGGTGAAATAACTTGTATATAAAAAATGTGATCCTTATTCCCAATTCCCTATTATATTACTTGATTACATTTCTTGATTAAAATATTTTATTCAGAGGTAACACTGAAGTTGTTAAAAAGGAACATGCAAAGGTACTTGTAATTCCTTTATGCTGTTTTTCCTATTTACTCCTGCAGTGCCATTAGCTACATTGTGAGCTTTGCCATTTCTGCACACTCATTTCTGAACTGAGCTTTAATCCCTTTGTTCCAGAGCTGAATACTTTAAGAATGTACTTGCCAAGATTTTTGATCCACCCTTATGACTCTGTATCCAATCCAATCCTGTACTGTATATCTAGGTGGACATCTGTTTCTAGATAAGAACTAAGATAGAAGCAATAGAAGCAGTGGAAACTTCAGAGCTTAGGATGTTGGGAGATGTGCCATAGACTCAAGCCTCGTACACACGATCGGATATCCTATGAATTCTAATCCAATGGTTTTGTCCATCGGAAATCCGATGAAGCTGACTTCCATCAGTCTTGCCTACACACCATAAGTCAAAAAACCGACCGTTCCAAACGCGGTGACATAAAACACTCTGATGAGCCGAGAAAAATTAAGTTTAATGCTTCTGAGCATGCGTCGATTTGATTCTGAGCATGCGTGGGTTTTTTATCCGATGGACTTGCCCATAGACGATCGGAATTTGCTATCGGTTTTTGATCCATCGGAAAAATTTAAACATGTTCTATTTTTTAAAACCGATGGAAAAAAGACTGATGGGTACTTTACACAATCGGTTTGTCCAATGAAAAAAGTCCATCGGACTGTTTTCATCGGTAAAACCGATCGTGTGTACAGGGCTTAAGTGTCTTTGACAGTCAATGATTTTTCCACAATATATACAAATCCTCTCTAAAAAAAAATGCTCCTGTTTTCCTCCAAGAATGGGGTTGTCATTCCTGGAAGCATTAGCTCTACTAGAGAATATCTCACTCTGTATACTGATATAATTAACAAAAAATCCACCTTTTCAGTAATCCACAACCAAATACTCTTAGATCTATCGTACCTTAGCTTTGATGCCACACAAATTTTGCTGATTGAGTTTTGATTTTGAGAGCATCTTGTCTTCAACTTTCTGTTCAAATTTCCTGCTTCTCCTTTGTAATTAACTGACACATTTCCATTGCCTGTTTTGTCTTAACCATGTTATAAGTTTTATGTTTTAACTTCGAAGAGACAGATGGAGCCCTACCACGTCATTGCCCATACTATTGTATTATTAAGCTGTTTTAAGGCAAATCACCCCCTTAGGTCTGGGTGTATCCTCCCAATCTCTTCAAAAATACAATGCTTTGACTGCATATAATGTAAAGAACCTAAATAAAAGTTCCTCCCTGGCCAGTGTTTGGTTCTTTCTCCCTGAGAGGAACAATAACAGTCTTCACCCACTGTATTGACTACCACTTACAATTGAATATGTGTATGCCTTGCCTATAATATTGGATAACTTCAAGCATCTGTTCCAGGAAATACAAGTAGGAGTAGCTGCTGAAGAGAGATTCACCAAGGACACTTAAATTAAGATTCTTGAAACCTACTTTTGCATATGCAGTACTAACTAAAGCACAAGTGGGCATACTTAAAGCGGAGGTCCACGTCCACCCTAAAAAAAAAAAATATATATAAAAATGCTCCAAAAAAATGTTGAAAAAAAAAAATTTTTTACTTACCACAAATTGTGGTTGCTAGGCAGATCTTCCTAATCTGCCTCTTCCTAGTTTGCGGCAGGTCTTCTTCCTCGTCCTCCTCACGTTGTCTGCTGGGGAATGGAGCACGGTGTCTTCTGGGAACTGTGTGTATCCCAGAGAACTGCGCCCATTCAGAAAACGCCACGCAACTCGTGCATGCGCAGTAGGAAACGGGCATTGAAGCTGCAAGGCAAAATCTGCACCATATATTTGTCATGTATTCCCATTCACACAGCATACCTAAAAATAAATAATACTATTTCCTACCTTTCTAGTTGTTTCTGTGGAGCAGCATTATACGCAGGACTTTAAGGGCAGGTTGAATTATTCAAAATGCAATGCCTAACAATACTCTATAGCAGGACTCAAAATTTCAAGTCCTGAGCTACTGGCCAGGCCTTAAGGGTTACTCGCTACCCTGCCCCACCTCTAATTCCACAGCTAATTCCACCCCTAAACACGCCCTCATAAATTATCTCATGAAATTAGACTTAAATGTTTTATGCAGTTAAGTTACAAAAATAAATATTAACAACTTTATCAGTGCCTATCAGTGCAGCCTCACCAATGCCCATCAATGCAGCCTCACCAGTGCTGACCAATGCAACCTCACCAGTGCTCATCAGCACAGCCTCATCAGTGCCCAGAAATGCAGCCTCGCCTGTGCCCATCAATGCAGCCTCACCTGTGCCCATCAATGCAGCCTCACCTGTGCCCATCAATGCAGCATGACCAGGGCCCACCAATGCAGCCTCACCAGTGCCCATCAATGCAGCTTAATGCAGCGTGACCAGTGCCCATCAACGCAGCGTGACCAGTGCCCACCAATGCATCCACACATGTGACCATCAATGCAGCTTGACCAGTGCCCACCAATGCGGTCTCACCTGTGCCCATCAATGCAGCGTGACCAGTGCCCATCAATGCAGCCTCACCTGTGCCAATCAATGCAGCCTCACCTGTGCCCATCATTGAAATTGTGACCAATGCCTACCAATGCAGCCTCACCTGTGCCCATCATTGCAGCGTTATCAGTGCCCACCAATGCAGCGTGACCTGTGCAGAGGAAGAGAGGGCAGCCGGATCATCAGAGAGCAGAGATTGCCTGCTGTAACAGCTTTTATTCTAATTGCCATCCTCTTGCGGCCACACAAGTCCCGTATCCTGACCTAAAGAGAAGTGTCCCCCTGACAAGGGACTGGGACTTTTGAGGCAACCAAAAAATAACAAGAATGTAATATTGAGGATAGTTTAATCTTAAATAGTTAAGAAGCCAGACATGTGCCATCATGCAATTGACTAATGAGTAAAATTAATTACAATGCAAAGCACATTAAAACATAAGTATTTGAATACAAAATTGTCTCCAATCTGTGGGTGAGGCCCAACGCATTTTAGGGAGATTCCCTTTCCTCAGGGGCGTGTCCTTATTGGAAGACTTATAATATCTGATAAAGTTGCCAGCGAAAATTCAAGCAGGTAGCCATAAACTGATAATGATGATAAAAAACAGTTTGCAAAAAGATGGACTAAGCAAATCAATTAAAGATTGAAAAGGTTTGCATGAAAATGAACTAAGCAAACCTGTTTGAAGGTAGTAGAGACCACTCAGTCATGCCACAACAGAAGCACATATCATACCCTCACCAATATCCATAGATGGCCAAAATAGATCAATGACAAAGGAATACAGGATTTGAGGATTTGTGACAGTTCTGTTGTGAGCAGCAGACTAGAATAGCGGTCTAACTCTACAGTGGCAGCAGTGCACTTTACACACATTTAACATATTTAGACCTTCCAGTCAATCCCAGAGGGTGGTGCCAGAAAGGTAACACATGCTTGTAAGATATCTTCTGGAAGTGTCTTTTTGTTTGTCTGTACTTAAGTGCAAGTTTCCAGAACCTCAAAGTCTTTGGCCACTGTTTTTTTATTTTGGCCATCCTCTCTAAATAGATTTTGTGCATGGAATATGTTTTGGATTCAGACATCTATTCTGCCTATTTACAGTATATGAACATAGAAAAAACACAAAGGGGTTGATTTACTAAAACAGGAGAGGGCAAAATATGGTGCAGCTGTGCATGGTAGCCAATCAGCTTCTAACTTCAGCTTGTTCAACTAAGCTTTGACAAAAAACCTGGAAGCTGATAAGCTGATTGGTTTCTATGGAGAACTGCACTAGATTTTGCACTCTCCAGTTCTAGTAAATCAACCCCAAAGTATCAAATGAATGTGTGCCTGCAAGGCTCCATTAATTACCCCCAAGATCCATTCTGTAGAAACACAGTTGCAATGATGCCATTGCGTATAATATTTTTGACCTGTAGCAGTAATATTAAGTGCTGTATTTTCACTCCTATTTATATAAAATCTATATATTCGTAAGTTCATTTGCAGATCACGGTAACAGTTTTGCAGACATTAATACAAGAACAATGATGTATATATTTATGGTGTTCAAATAAACATGTTTTTAACCCTTTGGATCTTCAAGTCTTAAATATTGGGTAGGGATAGCAAATGAGTTTTGTCCTACCCTGATCACCCCTCTTTATCTCTGTTAGTTTTCCAGTCAGTCAGTTAGAATGACATATGCACACGTAAGTTACAGAGTGGCTTTTGCACAGGTATTGAATAGAAGGTCAGAAAGTCATTGGACTACTTAGGCATACCAGTAAGAAGTTGGATGCACAGAAGTATTTACCAATCAAAGTCTATTTATTATCAGTGTTGCTGGATACCTGGATTATCCAACCAGAGTTGTCAGAGTTTATAGACTTTTTCCTGGTTACACCTGTGTTGGTAAATATTTTCTAGTTGTATGGTTAACTGAGCCTTTCCATGTGGCCAAAGTTGGCGGTGAGGGGGAGATCTATCTTTGTGCAGGGAATAATAACTTAATAATTAGGGTGTAATAAGTGATACCAAAAGCTATATCTATGAGATTAATAAAACAAGTTTTGGGTTTACAATGTAGGTTTAGGCCAAGTATTCCATTGATAGAATCCAACACATCTTGCCAATATCTGTGTACTTTGGAACACCAAAAGAGCATAGTATAAGGACAGCTGTGGTTTGATTACATTGTGGGCAGCGGGGGTATCTCTCTGAATACCTTTCAAAAGACCTTGAGGAACTCTGTGTGCCCTATTAAGGATAAATATAGAGACCAGTGGAAGAGATTATAGGATTTCTATCTGTTTCTCTTTTAAATTGTATGTGCATGAACTGTGACTAATGTTACTTATTCTTAATGATGAGTTACACCTTGAGAATGACAGGTCCGGGTAAAAGTAATTGACTAATGCTGCGAACATCTAGTACGCATTTTCTCTCTAGGCATTCCATTTGTGTTTAGAATATCTGAGTGGATACATTACCAATTTTCTTTTAACATCTTTGTAGCCGGAAGAGTGTCTAAATGTATACCATCAAATAAACCTTATTATTCTTTACACATGACTGAAACTGTTAGCTACCATTTAAAGAAGACCAGGCTGAGCTCCCAGTATAGCTAGAGAACTGACCACAGTGTGTTCTCCTGTTAGTGAGGTCCGTTCTTAATAGGAAATCAGAGGGACAGGCAGGAACACCGGGGATTGCACACAAAGGAAGTAATACAAAGAGAAGAGGATACTTTTTCATACAAGTTCACGGTACAGCAGGCACATATCAGGAATATGAAATGCTGGGGTAACAAACACTTTAATAACTGTAATTTCTGTAAATTAGTAGACTCCTTAATCAACAAACTAACAAAATATGATGCAGAACCCAAAGTTTGTAGCACATAATCAGAAGTTAACAGATTCTGTGGAATATAAATACTTGGGTAAAATAGGAAGACTCAAGAAATTAGGTGTGTAATTGCCATCATCCCTATGGTAACAGAGAAATGTGAAAAAACTCTAGTTTGGGGTTTTTAATGCAATATATTTTATATAAGAATTTTATTTTGACATATAAAAATTATAGAAAAATTACAACATTGTATTTGTTCTATGATTTTCATATGTCAAAATAAAATTCTTATATAAAATTTATTTTCAAATACTTTTATTGCCTTAAAAATCCCAAACTAGAGGTTTTTCACATTTCTCATAAATACTTGGGTGACAATGAATAGTAGCCATGCACCAAATAAGAGTTTTTAAATGGTGACACAACAATTAAAGCTCAACTCAAGTCAAACATCTAAATACACAGAATATATACCAATCAGCCATAACTTTATGACCACTCACCTAATATTGTGAAGATCAACCTTTTGCCATCAAAACAGCCCTCACCCATTGAAGGATGGAAGTTTCTAGACCTTTGAAGGTATGCTGTGGTATATGTCATCAAGCTGGTAGTAGCAGATCATTTAAGTCCTTTAAGTTGTGAGGTGGGACCTCCAGGGATCAGACTTGTTATTCCAGCACATGCCACAGATTGATGGATTGAGATTTGGAGAATTTGGAGGTCAAGTCAACACTTCAAACCTGTTTTTGTATTCCTTAAACCATTCCTGAACCATTTTTGCAGTGTGGCAGGGCACATTATCCTGCTGAAAGAGTCCACTGCCATCAAGGAATACTGTTTCCATGAAAGGGTGTACTTGATCAGCAACAATATTTAGGTAGGTGCCAAGTAACTTCCACATAAATGGCAGGACCCAAGTTTTCCTAGAAAAGCATTGCCCAAAGCATCACACCACCCATGCTGGCTTGTCTTCTTCCTATAATACATCCTGGTGCAATCTCTTCCCCAGGTAAGTGACACATACGCACTCGGCCATCCACATGATGTAAATGACAAGGTGATTCATAAGACCAGGCCACCTTCTTCCATTGCTTTGTGGTCCAGTTCTGATGCTCATGTGCCCACTGTAGGCACTTTTGGCTGTGGACATGGGTCAGCATGGGCACCCTGACCGGTCTGCGGCTATGTAGCCCCATACACAACAAACTGCAATGCCCATTTTTTCAGCTTTCAACACAACAGCTTCAGGGGCAACATGTTTACTTGCTGCCTAATATATCACATTGACTTTCAGATGCCAGTGTAACAAGATAATCAATATTATTCACTAAACCTCTCAACGGACATTAAGGTATGGCTGATCAGTGTATACTTTATGGATATGGGATTTGTTTTACCTACACATATATTTGTATTTCTGTTCATCCAGCTCTGAGATTTATACAGCCATGTTTGCCATATGTTTTTCTGCAGGTAAACAACACTTTCAGACTTGTCCTCTCACACCCTGTGATTGGGCAGTGACAGGAGAAGTAGCAGATCCATAAATTGATCTCTTTTTCATTGTTCTCTCTCCTCAAATCAGTATGCTCCTTGTTGACAC
The DNA here is from genome assembly GCA_029206835.1 of Rana muscosa. NCBI lineage: Eukaryota > Metazoa > Chordata > Amphibia > Anura > Ranidae > Rana > Rana muscosa. The sequence continues at coordinate 688,359,127 of CM055116.1, read as the reverse complement.
ATCAACTGATTTGCATATTGTACTGCTTCTTCATCTCCCAGTCTGAACTCCACCATACAGGCACTGCAAGTGTTTGATACAAAGTCAAATTCAAGTACTTGCTTTGGTTGCATTTAAAAGGATAACATTAATTGTGTGTTAATGAATGCAAAGCTACATTAAATTGTATTTTGCTTATTTACATGGACTTAAGTTTCATATACAACATAGAGAACTATATTGTAATCATGTATTAGTAAACATCAGAGGTTCAACTCATTAAGTTAAAAAAGCCATAATTTGCCATAACAAAAAATATTTATAGCAATGACAGCCAATGAGGACAAAAAAACTGTCAATGGATGGCAATAACAATTGTTATTGTATATAACACATATGTTATAATTTTGTGAATTGCGCCTTGTTGCAAAAATAAATAAATATAAAGATTGGAGGAAAGGTCTTGTCTATCGTAACTACATACTGTCTGTCTATGTTTTGCCTTCTGCAATCTGATTGATTGCTCTGGGTGCAGACATTTTTGTTTACTTTCAGTTTTGTAAACCAAGTATGATAAATAAATGTTACTATACTATACTATAAACTCATAAAATGATCAGAGTATATTATGAGTCTATGAGAATATATTCATAATACGATCAGAAGGGAGCAGCAGTCTAATTCTGAATACATAACTAAATGAATGCTGTTTTTAGTAAGGCGCTTTAGTGTTAACTGATAATATACTGAATGATATCTGAAGATGTGAATATTACTTTCAAAGCTAAATGCATTGCTTGTTCTTGGTATCCAAGCCATTCCTGCTGGCTCTGACCTCAGAGGAATGCACAATAGAAATCCTGCTCCTGGCATTTTTCCTAGTCTTTGGTATAATGGAAACTTCACTTAACGTTCATACATAAGCACATTATGAAAAAGTCTAAACCTTATTTGGTGGGGAAACTCAGGTCAGTGTGCAGATTTCCAAATTCTTCTTGGAATATGCACAACTTGGTAACATCTTTTGTGTGTAACCAGACCTGACTTCACAAAAATACTGAACCTATAATCAGGAAATGAACCTTTTTTAACTAATTGCTGAATCTCCTTACTAGATTATAAAAATAAAAAAATGCACCAAATGTTATAATGCTTTGGTTTGATAAACAGAATATACACTGTTAATGAAGAAAAAAATGGCAAAGCAATGGTGGAACATTAAAGTTGCCTGGTTTTGGATATTCATGCATTTAGTAAAAAGCAGTATATAAACTTTAGAACAAGCCCTTACTGGCCTATTTAGCTACAGGCACTGTGAAGTCATTCATCCTCAAATTTCACAGCAAAATTTCTGACGTGGTTAGATCTCAGCTCCCCCTGCTTCCCCATCCATATCTCCTGCTTGGTATCAGAGATTAGAGAGATGGAAGGCTGCTGAATTACTTCTGGTATAGGGAGCAAGGCACTGAGAAACCTGACTTGGAGGACTTCAATGCTTCTGCCATCAACTTTGAATATGAATGTAAATATGATGACTGTTTATGACTGACCTTAGAGCCCGATAACCACTGGAGCAAAACAGATGCTGCTAATAGATTTTGTTTTAAACTGATAATTTGAACTTTACTTATTTAAAGGTGAACTGCAGTCTGCTCACAATAATTTGTAATAAAACATCTTTGCCATTCTGAAGCTTCCCTCCAACCACTTTCCATATTATATTATATATACAATGTGATTCTGTACTTGCCAAATATGCTGCAGAAATCTCCCTCCACTGAGTCTGGCTGCAACCATTTTAACTGTGGGCAGCTGAAGCTGTTGTGTGTTCACTTCCTGGATTTACACAGACACACAGAGGCACACCTCCAACTCTGCAGCCCTGCAGCTCTCATTGGCCCTCTTATGACTCACCCCCTCCCTTCCTGGCAAACTCTCACGAGAGTGAGAGAGGGCTGTGCATGATGTCATAAGCCTAGGCTTTTTTACCAGACAAGAAACAGGAAGTGGGCTGTATAAGTTATTTACTGGCAGAAAAAAATGTTTTAGTATTCAAATCTAAAACAACAAGGGCAGAAGATTTAATAGATGGAAAGTCGAAAAAATGACTGAAGGTCCGCTTTAAAGTGTACAGCAATGACTTTTATTTTAGTATTGGACAGCATAGGTAAGGGCTAAAACCCCTGTCAGTTTACGTATTTATTTGTTTTCATGTCCGTGTCCTTTTGGAGAGATTCCTCTCAATTCCTGTCCCAGAGATACAAGAGTAAATTAAATCTTTACAAAGACAGAGAAATTCCCTTCTCAGATATCTTTCATTAGAACAGGTGGTATTCAGGACACATGGCCATTCTAAATCTACTAGATGGTGACACAGATAGAAATATAAACTTGACAGGGGTTCTAATCTTTACCTTACAAAAAAAAAAGATTTTGGCAATATTTCTTAAATTTGATGCACGGAGAAATTAAATGGGTTCTAAAAGCCTTGTTCCCACTTCGAAGTTACATATGCAGGTATATTAGACCAACAAATACATTTGATTGTGATGTATAGGTCTGATATGTTAAGAAGCTAAATGTTTTAGTTGAGTTATTTTGTCAATGATTTCTGCTTTTATTACTGTATAATTTTTTATTATGTGGCATTGTACGGGGATATGGAAAATGGTAGTGACATAAACACACACACACTAGGCTAATGTCTTTATTCAACCTTACCAATTATGTAACTATGCATTTTCTTATGACATCATGATGTGGGGAGAATGTGGTGGGTAGGAGGCCATTAGATTTTTTATAAGCTGTACTGAATCCAAAACCAAATCTAACATTTAGCAGCATACCAGTCCTTACATGTAGTGGCTGCATTAGTGTTTATTTTCAGCGAGTACATCTTGATCTTGGCAGAAATGCACTGTCTTGTCACTTCTTGTAAACTGAACTTAAAGCAAAAAACAATATTCATTTTTCCCCTGTAAACTTCTAATCCCCCACCCCCTAGTGTAATGAAGATAAAGAGAGGAATACATGTTTGAAGTCCAGCCTGGGCGACAATCTTGGCTTCTCCATAGATACACTGAAGCAGTGAGTAAAGACACCCAGTGACAGAAAGTGTGGTATTCACAGGACTGCCATGTGAAAATAAGGGAATAAAAGCCAAAAAAAGAAAAATGAGTGCAACCGCACATCTAAGGATTGGTAAATTGCAATACAATAACTTTTAGTTTTTGGAGTTCAGCTACATTAACACATCTGCATAAGCTAGTTTCTACTGTTTTATTTTCTTGGTAAAAGGTTATATATAAAATACCGCCCCCCCCCCCAAAGGGCCAAAACCCATGTGGTATACATTGTTACTTCAGGGATATTTCTCAACTTAGGAGGTAAGAACCTTCACACAATTAATTGTGTAAATATTCACTTCATTTATCCAATCATGTGAAAAGCAAAATCCTGTAAACTCATTTTAGCTGAACACGACTGGGCATTCAAAGTTAACAGGAACTTGCTATTTACATGACTGGATATTTGAATTAAATATTCACACATTTTTTTGACTATAGAATACTCCTCCTTAATAAATCAGCCTCACCATGTGCATTTTTCTGGTTGAAACAGGAGTATTCAAACAGGGTAGGAGACATTGATCTTTGCAGGTTCACTTAATGATAAAAATAAAATAAAATCCATCCCCAGTATTTCTCAATTCACTGTTGCCAGTATGTTTATTTAAGTGAGGTAGAACCTGTATTTATGACATTTGATGAGCAGTTACAAAAAGGAGTGAAAAATGATTCTTACACATGCAAAATTAGTAAATACAAAATTATGATCTTTTAAAATACAAAAATTCTGCCCTGTGCATTCATAAGATAATTGCCATAGATATTTACATAAACTGATAATAATTAATTTGCAAACAAACTCATATATATATATATATATATATATATATATATATATATATATATATATAATGCCAATACATGTATTTAGTGGCCAAAAATCCTTATCTTTTTGTTTTAATTAATATACATGTCATTCATGAGATTCATGAATATCTTTTTCAAAGAAATAAAACATAGATAATGACTGAAGAGATGTGCATAATGCTGAAGTGATGAAATTTAGCATCTTGAAATTGAAATTCCTTCTTACCTGCTGGTTTCTTGTAAATCAGTACAAAAATTGACTAGGCTTATTTACATTTTATCTGGGGCAGCTCAAGAAAATGATTAGCTGTGTATACTCAGGAGTACTGCAAAAAAAGAAATACTGGGAAAAATTTGATACATTAATAGCATCCACATTCAATAAATTTTATTTTTTATAAACATTACTCAGGTTATCACTTGTGAAAAGGGACAATAATAATAAAAACTGCATTTAACTGAAAATGTCATGACATTTACAGTAAGTGACCTTCATGTACGTGTGTGTCCAGACCAATTTTTTTTTTAGTTTTAGACAGAGTTGAAAAAGATTAGAACCCCTGCTGTGATTTTACTGCTACCAGGGGCTTTTTTAGAGATAACTCTCTAATTTACTATCACAGTGACAGTGGTTTTACCAGACAGGAAGTAAGAGAAAATCATCACTGGAAACATAGAAATAAAAATATTTTTTTATGTTAGAAGAAGAAAAGGCTATAACCCCTGTCAAATTTTTATTGATGTCACCACTGCAGACTTTTCTTTACTTCCTGTCTGGTAAAACTGTTGTCACACCAGCCGGAAGAGAGAGGAGATCTCTCTTACAGAGCCCAAAATGCAACAAAACCTGACTAGGGTTCTTATCTCTTCTTTAGTCTATCCAAAAGTAAAAAAGTTTCTGCTAGACAAATTTGCTACTGTGCTTTTGCACATTTTTAACTAAACCTGGATAAAGCAGTAAATATTAAATATGTTTTGAGGATTTAGAAATGTAATAGAAATTTGTAAATTAGCATCATGTATTTTGTAAGACTTTTACGATTTAAAAGATGTACAGTATATTGTTTTGTATAATTAAGGAACTAAATAAGTGTACAATGTCAGAAATAGTACATCTTTAATGTGAATTTGTTAAGGTTCAAAATGTCTCCCCAGAGTATGAGTCAGTGGGGTCCTCATAGATTTAAATCTACTAGCCTAATTAAAATTGCATATTTATCACTAATACTTACTAAAATGTCTAATCCTGCAGTTTTGTAAACATTTCCTTATTAATCAATTGTAGCTGTTATAATTTAGTCTTATTACCTATTTAGCCATTGCCAGAAAAATGTATGAACGAATAATTTATCGGCGTATAACACGCACAGGCATATAACACGCACCCTAACTTTAAGAGGGAAGTTTCAGGAAAAAAACTTTCCACAGTCCTCTGCGTATAACACGCAGGCACAGTTTACCCTCTATTTTCATGGTAAAAAAGTGAGTGTTATACGCCAATAAATACAGTAATTTAAATCAAGTAAATATCTTAAAAGTTAAATAAGTAGACTAATGAAACTAAACTCTTGTAAGGTAAGGAGTGTTGAACCAGCCATTTGTAGTCTCCATCAAAAGTCTGTATGACAGATGAACAACTGGGTGACAGAGACAGTGGGGATTATTTACTAAAGGCAAATCCACTTTGCACTACAAGTGCACTGAAGTGCACTGAAAGTGTACTTGGAAGTGCAGTCACTGTAGATCTGAGGCGAAGATCTAAAATGAGGGGAAGCTCTGCTGATTTTATCATACAATCATGTACAAGCTAAAATGCTGTTTTTTATTTTCCTTGCATGTCCCCCTCTTATCTTCAGTGACTGCACTTCCAAGTGCACTTGTAGTGCAGTCACTTGCAGTGCACTTGTAGTGCAAAGTGGATTTGCCTTTAGTAAATTAACCCCAGAGTGTTCCCATCATATAAGAAGAAGTACCTAAAAGACATTTATGCCAGGATCACCAGGCATTATTTTGATTAGAATTGGAATTTTTTTTAAATGAACATGTTAACGTTTGCCAGAGGTAAGTTGAGTTACATTAAATGTGTTACTCTCTGTCTAGAACACCCAAACTAGACCAGTAAAACTAAACTCCAGAATGCTTTATTTTCATAAAAACTATTTTCTTTTTCTAACCTCTTTTCCATATAAAGCATAATAAATCTAAAAAAACACTGAAATCCATTGGGTTCCTCTAAAGGAATTTTATATATTTTATGGATTGGATTGTTCTGTGAATGAATGTCCTTGACATCTGAATTTAGTCCTTTACATTCATATAAACATTTACAGTGGAATTTGGGGTCACTTTCTTTGCTGGTACACAGAGGAATCTGTGTTAGAGGCTCAATTTTAATTGGGAATTTCCATAAACAATGTTTGAGATTACATACAATGGTAGTTTATAAAATAGATGACATTGTATCACATTGGAATCACATACTTTCCAAAGATATTATAACTTGTGGAATGGGTCACTGAGTCATGCAGGTTTAGAACAAGAAATCAACGAAAGCTAGCATTGGTCACATAACTCAGTCAAAATACTATCAAATTTGTGTTGTGAAATCTTTAGGAAAGAAATGAAATGGACTAAGGAAGCACGATACATTTCATTTCTGTGGCATCTTTGATCTTAATAGAACAATTCAAAATTGTTGAAACTTTACATTTTACCTTTTCTTGCTAGGACCACACCACTATATTTGCCATGAAGCATTTCTTCTTATGCCTGTTGCCCCCATTCTCGTTAACTCTTTCCCATCTTTTCCCAGATAATATAACTAAAATGCATTTAAAGAAAAAATAATTAAAAGCCAGTAGCTACACATACTGCAGCTGCTGGCTTTTAATAATAGGACACTTACCGGTCCTGGAGTCCATCAATGTCGGCACCACAGCTGATGTTTCCATCAGCTGTCGGGTGTTCCCGCCGCCATTAAACAAGAAACCCTACTGCGCATGCGGGAGGCCCCGCTCCTCTCTCCTACTGGCTCGGTGACAGGGGGAGGAGGAAGGAGACCAGTGGTGACGTCATGGGCCGTAGCGCGGACTCCCGGAAGTGGGAACAGGATAGGTATCCTGTCCCCCCCTGAAAGGTGCCAATTGTGGCACTGGAGGAGGAGAGGAGACAAATGAGTGGAAGTTCCACTTTTGAGTGGAACTCCGCTTTAATTATAACTCACTACATTATCTATCACACTCTTTACAATAGCTATAATGTAGTATGTTATCAACACTGCATCTCAGAAAATGCTCTATTGAATGTTTGTATGTCCATTTATCAGCAACCAGTGTCCACCTAATACAATTCAAAATGCTACATATATTCTGTAATGCTGTAACATATACTGTATATATCAACAAGCCAGTATAGTCTTCAGGCATAGACCAAACTAGAATCTTGTCATGCTGATAGAATTTTGTCTTATTCCAGCGCCTCATCGCTTCTAACATATGTCTAAAGGAATTCCTTTGGATTGCTCTTTTCTCCTTCTGCATGCCATCAGACATTCTTCAGGCCTCCACGCTTTCTATATCACCCTCAAAATTCATCTCATTCTTCTCTTCAGAGCAGTATAAAATCTGGATTTAAAACTCTGTCCATGGAAATGTTTTTTTCTGTATCTGTGCTTCTTCATAACAACTACTGTTTCATCTGCAGCACACCCACAATTGCCAAATCTCCCATACATTATACATGAATACTTTTCATTTCTACATTGAAAATTGTTTTCGGTAGGGTTTTCATTCCTAGAGCAGCATTTGTTTGTGCGTGATTTAAGATGTTGACGACCCATGTAGAGCGTATTACTAATGTTCAGATAAAGGAACACCTGGGTAGCAGTGACCATAACATGATTTCATTTGATGTTAGCTGTAAGCAAGAAATACATGCAGGAAAGATAAAAACACTTAATTTCAATAAAGCAAATTTTCCAAAGATGAGGGCTGCTCTCCAGGACTTAGACTGGGAGGGAATATTGGCATCAATGGGCACAGAACAGAAATGGGAATTCTTCAAAAAGACTGTTTGTGAACTCACTGCAAAGTATATTCCCATGGGCAATAAGTTTAAAAGGCTAAAAATAAAACCTATGTGGCTCACAGTTAAAGTAAAAAAAGCTATAAACAATAAGAAAAGCGCTTTTACAAAATATAAAAATGAAGGAACACTAGTGTCGTTTAAATGTTACAAAGAATATAACAGGATATGTAAAAAGGAAATTAAGGATGCAAAAATTCAAAACGAACGACAGATTGCAAAAGATAGTAGGACAAACCCCCAAAAAATCTTCAAATATATTAATAGTAAAAAGGTCAAGTCTGAGCATGTAGGCCCTTTACAAAATAATCTAGAGTGGGTGACTGGGGACAAAGAGAAGGCTAATTTATTAAATACTTTTTTCAGCTCTGTGTATACAATGGAGCATGGGGCAGTTCATGTCCATAATGGGGGTGGTAGTGACACAGCCCCAAATCCACAATGGCTCAAAAGTGATATGGTCCAGAAATATTTTGACAGAATAAAGGTGGATAAAGCACCTGGACCAGATGGCATACACCCACAGATCCTAAAATAATTGAGCTCTGTAATTTCAAAGCCATTGTATCTAATTTTTAGGGACTCATTAATGACAGGAATAGTACCACTGGATTGGCGCAGGGCCAATGTGGTGCCTATATTTAAAAAGGGAACAAAGTCTTTACCAAGTAACTATAGACCTGTTAGTTTAACTTCCATAGTTGGGAAGATACTGGAGAGATTAATAAAAGACCACATAGATGAGTTCTTGCTGGAAAAAAACTATTTAAGCAACAGAAAGCATGGATTCATGAAAGACAGAAGTTGTCAGACAAACCTGATTTCTTTTTATGAAGAGGTAAGTAAAAAACCTTGGACAGAGGCGTGGCTGTGGACGTGGTATACTTGGATTTTGCAAAAGCGTTTGATACAGTTCCCCACACACGGCTCATGTGTAAGGTAAAGTCTACAGGATTGGAAATATCAGTTTGTGAATGGATAGAAAACTGGCTAAAAGACAGAATTCAGAGAGTAGTGGTTAATGATTCTTACTCTGAATGGTCTAAGGTTATCAGTGGTGTACCCCAAGGTTCAGTGCTGGGACCCTTACTTTTTTATATCTTTATAAATTATATTGGGTCTGAGATCAAAAGTAACATTTCTGTCTTTGCAGATGACACCAAGCTATGCAGTGGAATAACGTCCTTACAAGATGTCTCCAAATTACAAGCCGACCTCGATGCTCTGTCTAATTGGGCGACTATGTGGCAGATGAGGTTTAATGTTGATAAATGTAAAGTTATGCACTTGGGGGCTAAGAATATGAATGCATCATACATACTAGGGGGAGTACAACTGGGGGGGTCTATAGTGGAGAAGGATCTGGGGGTTTTGGTAGATCATAAGTTCAATAATGGCATGCAATGCCAAGCTGTAGTTTCCAAAGCGAGCAAAGTCCTTTCTTGTATTAAGATAGGTGTGGACTCCAGAGAGAGATACATCATTTTGCCCCTGTACAAATCATTAGTAAGACCTCATCTGGAATATGCAGTTCAGTTTTGGGCACCAGTTCTCAAAAAGCATATAGGGGAACCGGAGAAAGTGCAGAGAAGGGCAACCAAACTGATAAGAGGCATGGAGGAGCTCAGCTATGAAGAAAGATTAGAGGAACTAAATGTATTCACTCTTGAGAAGAGGAGAATAAGGGGGGATATGATTAACATGTACAAATATATAAGGGGTCCATATAGTGAACTTGGTGATGAGTTATTCACTTTACGGTCAACACAGAGAACAAGGGGGCACTCTTTAGGTCTAGAAGAAAAAAGATTTCATCTCCAAATACGGAAAGGTTTCTTCACAGTAAGAGCTGTGAAAATGTGGAACAGACTCCCTGCAGAGGTGGTTCTGGCCAGCTCAGTAGATTGCCTTAAGAAAGGCCTGGATACTTTCCTAAATGTACATAATATAACTGAGTACTAACAGTTATAGGTAAAGTTGATCCAGGGTAAATCCGATTGCCTCTCGGGGGATCAGGAAGGAATTTTATGCCCTGCTGTAGCAAATTGGATCATGCTCTGCTGGGGTTTTTTGCCTTCCTCTGGATCAATTGTGGGTATAGAATTGGGTATATGGGATTGTACGATATTTTTTTTTATTTTTTTTTATTTTTTTATGGTTGAACTGGATGCACTTTGTCTTTTTTCAACCTGACTAACTATGTAACTATGTAACTATGTATACCTTGCTTTGTATAGAGGGTGCAGAATGTGTTTGTTCAATATAAATCACAATGATGATGATGATGATGGCGATAAATATTAATAATAATAAAAATGTGATTAGATCAACACAGATGTATAGTTTAGTAATTGTAATCTCTAAAATGTAATTTAATCCTCTCATATTATTATTTATTTGGATTCTTAGAAGAGATTGCATGAAGGAAGTAAAGTCTAGATATAATGGTGACAGTCTAAAGGGGTTTATATGGGTACAGTAACAGTCATACATAACATGCTAAAGACAATGTAACTTGGTCTTCCTCTTCCTTCAAATACCTTTTAGATGCCAGCAACCGCAACGTGCAAAGCAAAATATCATCTAGGGCTCTTGTGGTTTGAATCTAGCTGAGACATTGGTAGGTTAGGACAAGCCTAAAAAAAATCTCTCTAAACTATGTATACAATGGGGTTGATTTGGTAAAACTGGAAGTGCAAAATCTGGTGCAACTCTGCATAGCAATCAGTCAGCTTCCAGGTTTTATTGTCAAAGCCTAAAGGGGTTGTAAAGGTAAAAATGTTTTTGCCAATATGTGATCTCTGTCCTATATAGATCATGAATATAGTTGTTATTACTGCCTAAAAGATTTAGTTACCTGTTAAATAATTTTTCATTTTTCTCCACTTCCTTATTTCCTCTCTGTATTCTCATAAACTTCCGGGTTTTCGAGTTTGTTCACTACAGCTACATCACGGCATCAAAGGAAGTACAATTCCCTTGAGGCTCAGCGGCATTGCGCATGCGCAGTGCTGCTTTTTCACCGTGTCACATAACGAGAATGAGCCTAGTTCTCATTTCTATTTCTGGCTTGGATTAGCACACGCCGCCCAGTTTACACGCCCATTCCCGCCTCCCCATAGCATAAGTAAACAAATACTAGTAACTATTGAAAACAATTAATAAGGGGGCAGAGTTAAGGAGGGGCTGTGCTGCTGTGATGGTCCTTCAATACAATAACAAGGCACGGAAGGCGGAGCTACAACGTCTTAGACCGCTGCTCCCCTGCCTCCCGTGCCTGTGAACGTACACAGCGTCTCCCCGCAGGAATGTAGTCCCAAAGGAGGGGGCGAGCATGCATACTAACCCCCAGCCAGAACGGCTCGGATGATGGGGGCAAGCTTACAGAGGCGGAACAGGAAGTGAGAAATTCACACAAAGAAAAAAAGCATTTAGAAGGGAAATCAAAGGAAAATGTAAGTGAAACGACAATGCACTAGCTTAAAGGAACCTATTTAAAAATTAAAAATGAACCTTTAGTATCACTTTAATTGAATAAGCTGAAGTTAGAAGCTGATTGGCTACCATGCACAGATTTTGCACTCTCCAGTTTTAGTAAATCTCCCCCACTGAGACTATTACTTCCATTCAATGGAAAATTAACACTGAGATAAATTGTACAAAATGTAAGCACAAGCTTGAGTTGGCTGATTGGACCACATCACACTTGCTTTGATAATGGAGCACTATTCAGATTAAACAAGTCAGGATTTAGAAAGTACACCCTTTCTGCCACCTTGTTCGCACTGTGAATGCAGTGAACTACAGGAAGCTGATTTAAGCACATATGACCAATTCATCAGTAGCTCACTGATTGTTTTTGACTTGTTGCCTGGAATTGGGAATTTATTAAAAAGGGCTTTCTACATGCAATAAAAGCAGCTTTAAACGTACTATGATAGCAGACACATCTGCAACAAAAGCTCCTTCTTATGACACAGTTGAAATTAAAATAGTAGTGTATTAAAAGAATAACTGGAAAAGTATTATTATCATTATTATCATTGGCATTTCATTAATCAATTTCAATAATCATTATAATGTTTTAATAATTTTTTTATGCCCCACAATCTTTAAAAAAACGTAATTTAAGTGTGGCACATGGGCCACACCGTTTCCATCTTTGGTGGTTATAATCTTGGCTGCCACTAGAGGGCACTGTTGGAAGAATAGATTCAGTACAACACAAAACTGATCTCCCAACATGCTTAGAAGCAGCAGGCTGTGTTCTTTGAAAGATACCAAAAGGTGACACATCCTATTGGCTTTTTTTTTGTTTTTTAGGAAAATGTACAAGTGTGTAATTCATAGTGAAAAGTTTAACTAGTATTCCTCATTGACTTTCATCATTTGTTATTGTATGCTAAGTTGTGAGTATAGGAATGTAATATCTTCCTGATTCATACATATAGTTGGGTGTTTATCAAAAAGAAATCTAGACATGCCACAAATTGAATCACACAGTGAATATTTGCTGGACATTCAATAGTCGGTATTTACAGCATTTAGCTTTTCAAAAAAGAGTCACCCTATTTTCGAAGAAGAATTGGCCATCAGTATACCATAAAATAGAAAAATTCCAACTACAAAAAAGATTCACTGTTCTTAAAAATTAAGTAGGATTCACCTACCAGCTGTGGCATTATACATAGAAGAATCCGCTTGGAAAATGCTATAAAATACCAACAGATAAAGCTCTAGCATACATTCACTGTGTGAATTGCCTATTGAATCCTTTGTAAAAAAAGACCAGTTAATCAATTTTTTTTCTATCTTTTGGTTTTGGGATTTATTTTTTCCTAACTCAATCATTTTAAGTCTGTATCTTTAAAAAACATGGCTAAGGAAAACTAATGCAATACTGGTTGTAGGGTCATTCATTTAATCAGCTCCTTTACCTTACTAAGTGACAAGAAAGTGAATTATTGCTTATACAGTTGGCAGCAGTTTTTTTTTTTTTTATTGTCTGACTCTGTCTGTGACAACAGAAAGATTCCTGGAACTTGATCGGCTGATGACTCGGCACACATTTTCAAAGTCCACTGTTGCTTTGTTTCACAAGGTCACAGTACCAGCAGTCAGCAAAACATTTGTTATAGCACACTATTTTTTATTTCCGCTCCCCAAGAAAATCCACCTGTCAACTCAATTAAACAGACAGGTCTTCACATTTTTATATCTCATGAGCATAAGTTATTATTAATTTGAGGTATTCAGAGAAAGGACCAAGGTCAGGGTGTTGAAAGTATCTCATCTTTGTTGTGTAAAGATTTCCATTTAATAGGTCTGAGTAGTGAACTTTTAGTTTTAGTTCCGTACTGGTAAAATAAATATACTATTTCCATGTGATTTAAACAGTGATTTGTTTTGCAATTATTAAAATTAAACCAAGAAAACCCCAAATAACTGCACAATGCAATATACAGAATAGCCCTTCAGATGCACACATGTCAATTAGAAGCAAACATGTGCAGTTAAAGGGGAGGGTACCACAGCTAGAATTACACAATTCTTCCAGAATTTATGTTTTTAGCATCCTGTACTGGTGGTATTGTATTTCAGGCCTACTTGAATCCTATGTGACAATTTGTTTCTAGGACAGCAAAGATAGGATGTGAAAGAGTTAGATATGACATGTTCAGCTATCTTTTATCATCAAAGAACATTTTTGGTGAGGGACACTCTTAAGCTGGCTTTAAATGATCCAGTTTAACAAAAAAAATGGATTACCCTTTCATGCATTCAAAGTGGATGCAAGAATCTGTCCCGCTGCACTATTGTCTTCTGACAGAATACACTGATCAGCACTGAAACTGGTTGGCTGCATGTGCTGATTGAATACCAATTTTCCAGCAGTCCTGTTCAAAAGCAGTTGATCACTAGGTCAACTCCTCTTGAGCGGAAGCGTCCATAGATGGATTGAAATTCAGCCCATCCATGCTGAACCGGTAAAATTTTGATCCATCTTTGGCCAGCTTTAGTGTATGTAACCCATTTAAAATACCCTCATGTAAATGGGCAGAATTTAATAGCACAGGTCAGAATAAATAAGGGTAGACGAGGGAAATAAGGACTAACATCACTTTTGAAAAATATTCCAAAGCCTTTGTATTTATAGCAAAACAGGGGCAGTGCTAAGTTTAAAGTGAATGTGTTGCAAATCTTGGAAATTAAAACTGAAAACACGATCAAAAGATATGAAATTAAATATATAAATTACAGAGTTTAAAAAAAAAACACAGGTACATCCAGTATGATCTGTGTTGAACATGTGTACATATCTGTGATTTTTATTCTCAATCAGTTTCCATAACCCTGTATGATCTGCTTCCTGAGGAAGACATCTAAAAAAAAATTCAGTTGTCGACACTCTCTTTTATAGGTGTCACACATTTTTAGTGTTCTAACAGTAAGGCTGGGTTCACACCTATGTGAATTGGATGCGAGTTTCCCCAAATCCAAATCGCATGGTAGGAGATTGTGACTGGCTCTCTATGGAGCCGGTTCACATATCTCCGCTGCGGCTCCGGTGCAAATCTGCACAGCGGTCCTGTGCTTCTTTTGGACGGTTTCAGGCCCGAATTCAGCACAAAATTTGGGCTGAAATCATTCCTGAAACTATGAATGGGGACACACCAGACCCCCTGCTGCGAGCCGCATGCGGCAATAGTGTGAACCCAGCCTCAAGAACTCTTTCTGCAATCTAAGGTTAAACCTAATTTTGTCTAATCGCAAATTGTGGCTACCTGTTCTCATCAGGAACTTTAGAATAAACAGCTTATTGCAATTACTGGAGTCACCTTCGATATATTTGTGCATTGGTACAAACATTGGTACCTTAATGTGGTCTCTAGCTTTTCTAGGTCCCCCTTAATATCTATCTTTGATACATATCTTTCTCAATGCCATTGTAATTATATCATACCTATCTCAAATCCTCAAGTCTTCTGCCTGCTTTTGTGATGTCACATTTCCCTCCTCTTTTCTCCAACATTGACAGTAAGGGTTTGAGTTACTCAAACTGGAAAATGCAAAGTTTGGTGCAACTGTGCATAGTAGCCAATCAGCTTCTAACTCCCGGTTGATCAATTAAGCTTTGACTCTAAGGCCGGGTTCACACTGCTCCGACATGGAAGTCGGATAACTTCCGATCTGACTTTGCCCTACGACTTCATGTCCGGCTTCCATGCGACCTCAATGAATAGGATTTGACTTTTACCTAACCATACCAGGCCCTTTGAAACTGGTATGAATCTTAAGGGGGTAACCACATGCCCCCAAAAAAATGGTGTGGGGCCCCCAAAAATCCATACCAGACCCTTATCCGAGCATGCAGCCTGGCAGGTCAGTAAATGGGGGGGAGGCGAGCGAGCACCCTCCTCCTGGACTATACCAGGCCACATGCCCTCAACATGGGGGATGAGTGCTTTGGGGCAGGGGGGCTCTGTGCCCCACACCCCAAAGCACCTTGTCGTCATGTTAATGGGGACAAGGGCCTCTTCCTGACAACCCTGGGCGTGGTTGTGGGGCTCTTGTGGGCAGGGGGCTTATTGGAGTCTGGAAGCCCCCTTTTACAAGGGGCCCCCAGATCTGCCCCCCATGTGAATGAGTTTGGGATACATTGTACCCCTACTCATTCACCCAAAAAAGTGTCAAAAATAGATAAAAACAGTACACAGATTTTTAAAAGGACCTTTATTAAAAATGAAGCATGTTCCCCTGTCCTAACTCCAACGTGTCTTCTTTCTCCGTGATGTCTTCTCCCTCCGATGATTTCTTCTCCCTCCGGTGATGTCTTCTTCCTGTGGTTCTTCTCCCTCCGCTGCTGATGTTGTCTTCCTCTGGTTCTTCTGCTGGTTCTTCTCCATTCGCTGATGTCTTCTTCTACTGGTTCTTCTTCCAGTTCTTCTCTCTCTTCTGATGTCTTTTCCCAACGCTAGCTCCCACAATTATGCCAGCTACATTCTCTGACAGTTCTTATACATCATGCCCCGGGCGGTGACATCACAAACTTACCAAATAAAATGAAGCTGTGTTCATTTTAAATACCTATTCAGGTGCAAGATCACTGAAATAAACTTAAAGAGTAACTCCACTTTTGTTGAGAAAAATAACATTCCCCCTGGGTGATCTATGGACACTGCAAGGATTTTAACAAACTTTGTTGCAGATTCCAATTACAATATGACGTGTGTCACAATTGTATACTGTTGGAAGGCAACATGGTTTAATAGCATATTTCTGGAGTTTTCTTTCTGGTTGATACAACCAGGTGACTTAAGTTGGAAGTTGAAAGTTGATCCAGCAGGGTGTCGATTCATGCCCCGGGCAGGAGGAGTAAAGATTAGAATGTTTGATAACAAGCCTCAAAGAGAGCAACGGCTGCTAGGATGATTGACGAGTTGGACTGGATAAGATCAAAGGGCCAACAGTCACTGAAGATGACCCGGGTCACATAGCGATGATACATGGACGAATGCTGCCCCTAGAGACCAATACAGCAGGACAGACAGATATAAAATATATTTAGAAGGACTGCCTATTAACTACTTTGATTTGTCAAAAAACTAGATAGGCTGGCAATGGGGTTGGGTCTTGACGGTGTATGATTGGAGTTTAAAAGTGCTCA
Organism: Rana muscosa; assembly: GCA_029206835.1. Taxonomy (NCBI): domain Eukaryota; kingdom Metazoa; phylum Chordata; class Amphibia; order Anura; family Ranidae; genus Rana; species Rana muscosa. Next base: position 688,342,462 of record CM055116.1, on the reverse strand, counting down.
CCGAAGGGAAATCGCTCTCTTGGCTCTCTTGCCTCATGGCTCTCATGCCTCATGTCCCTCTTTTGCCATTTTGAGCCCAGCTGATGAGACAATATCTAGAGGACAATCTTATGTAACGTATTATTGATATTTCTGTATTTTATATGCTCTGTAAAATTTTCCTTTAGTGTTTTTATGTTAGCGTTTCCTATTTTCTTGGGAAATAAATAAGACGTTGTTTTACTAAGCAGTGTGTTTGTTTTCATAGCTAACCTTATATCATTGTACTATCAACAGTAACATTATCAGAGTTTTAATAGACTAGCTAACTATAGGAATAGACAAGTTAATACGTATATGGAATAAATAAAGGGAATCCACAACCACCCGGGGAATATTTAGTTCAATATTTATTTCATATATGCTATATATTTTTTTCTTCATTTGCTACTTTTTTCCCCCACAAAAGTTGAGTTACCTTTAACCTTCTTTATTAAGCTCAATAAATATTCACTTTGCAATGGAAATATTCTGCTCCTCATAGCTTTCTATTAAAACCTTTCTATTGATGCATCTACATATCACAACATTGTGCATTTGTTATTCCTTCACATGAAATATTTATGTCACTACTGCAAGCATTTCTTTCTCTTGAATCAATATATATGTGTCTCATGAATCAATATTTTAGTCTTATGGATCAATGTATTTTCTATATTAAACATTATTTTACCCTATATAGCAAATATCAAATGGCTCCATTTTCTCCTCTCCTCGAAGATGCCTAAACAATTTACCGAAGACACTACAAAAGTCGACAAAAGTCATATTTTAAATAATATGAAGCCCCATTCCTGGCAAAATATTAACCCCCTCCCACCCCAGGTTCCTCACCTGGCTATTTATTGGTTCAGGGGAAAGTTAACCTACTGCTGCAGATGGTCATTTTTTGGTGGGTCCCCTACCATCCCCTCAAGCTGACATTGCTCCTCTTCTGAACCCTAAAAGTACCTTTTTATATTATTAGTATAAAGTACTGGTATATACAGTGGGTACGGAAAGTATTCAGACCCCCTTAAATATTTTACTCTTTGTTATATTGAAGCCATTTGCTAAAATCATTTAAGTTCATTTTTTTCCTCATTAATGTACACACAGCACCCCATATTGACAGAAAAACACAGAATTGTTGACATTTTTGCAGATTTATTAAATAAGAAAAACTGAAATATCACATGGTCCTAAGTATTCAGACCCTTTGCTCAGTATTTAGTAGAAGCACCCTTTTGATACAGTCATAAGTCTTTTTGGGAAAGATGCAACAAGTTTTTCACACCTGCATTTGGGAATCCTCTGCCATTCCTTCTTGCAGATCCTCTCCAGTTCTGTCAGGTTGGATGGTAAACGTTGGTGGACAGCCATTTTTAGGTCTCTCCAGAGATGCTCAATTGGGTTTAAGTCAAGGCTCTGGCTGGGCCATTCAAGAACAGTCACGGAGTTGTTGTGAAGCCACTGCTTCGTTATTTTATCTGTGTGCTTAGGGTCATTGTCTTGTTGGAAGGTAAACCTTCGGCCCAGTCTGAGGTCCTGAGCACTCTGGGGAAGGTTTTCATCCAGGATATCCCTGTACTTGGCCGCATTTATCTTTCCCTCGATTGCAACCAGTTGTCCTGTCCCTGCAGCTGAAAAACACCCCCACAGCATGATGCTGCCACCACCATGCTTCACTGTTGGGACTGTAATGGACAGGTGATGAGCAGTGCCTGGTTTTCTCCGCACATACCGCTTAGAATTAAGGCCAAAAAGTTCTATATTGGTCTCATAAGATCAGAGAATCTTATTTCTCACCATCTTGGAGTCCTTCAGGTGTTTTTCTTAGCAAACTCCATGCGGGCTTTCATGTGTTATGCACTGAGGAGAGGCTTCCGTCGGGCCACTCTGCCATAAAGCCCCGACTGGTGGAGGGCTGCAGTGATAGTTGACTTTCTACAACTTTCTCCCATCTCCCGACTGCATCTCTAGAGCTCAGCCACAGTGATCTTTGGGTTCTTCTTTACCTCTCTCACCAAGGCTCTTCTCCCCCGATAGCTCAGTTTGGCTGGACGGCCAGCTCTAGGAAGGGTTCCGGTCGTCCCAATTGTCTTACATTTAAGGATTATGGAGGCCACTGTGCTCTTAGGAACCTTCTGTGCAGCAGAATTTTTTTGTAACCTTGGCCAGATCTGTGCCTTGCCACAATTCTGTCTCTGAGCTCTTCAGGCAGTTCCTTTGACCTCATGATTCTCATTTTCTCTGACATGCACTGTGAGCTAATAAATGGAAAAAAATCCAGCACTGCCTTTAACAGTGAGAAAATTGAAAAATTAAAAAAATTAAGTTTTTTAAAAACACAATGTGAGTGTGATACTCTAAATGTGTGAAAGAAGGGTGAACAATATGACCTTCACCTGACGGCGGGTGCTGCTATTAAATTAGCCTGAAAAGGACTCAAAATATATGGAAAAAAGAAATCAAAAAAGCGCAACCCAATGTGATTGATATCAGTGAATACAATCTCTGAAACAGTGTGACTGAGGAATTCCAACTGATATCCCAGACGATATCTCAAAGCTGGAATGTAAGTGAAACAAAAAAGTATATATATAAAAATATATATGTATAAAAAATGTGAATTGAATAATGAAAAAATAATCAAACTTATAACATAAAAACTCTCAATTGGTAAAAGTCAATATGATGTTAACTCTATAGGGGACTGATCCAAAGATGACACTTATAGGATTTTTGCCATGAAGGTATTCCTATGCGGCAGAAGGCATGCTATTAAGACAGGTTGATAGTATAAGCTTCACATCCAATGGATAACTGATAAGTAAATGGCTTGCTTACCAGATATAAGATGATATTGATGTGCATACTGTCAAACAATGTATGGTGGATCCTCTCAGATAGTCAAAGTATTTCCATTCTGGGTACAACTTGAGGCCACGGCAAGTTTTGTGAACTCCAGTTAAAAGCTATCATCCATTGTATAGTACTAACTAGTGAATGTATTAGTCTGTTGCAAGGGGGGAGGGGGGCATCTGGAACCTTGGCATATAGAAGACATATTTGTGGTGTGAGGGTAATTTTATTTTTAAGGGATTTTTCAAGACTACTGACCGCTGCAAGCCAAATTGGCTCGAAATGTCTACAGCTCCAAAATATATGAAGATAGTTGCCTTCTTCAGGGCAACCTCTGAAACAGTCTGGGGAAGCTATGGGGTAAAAAGAGTGAATTTTGGCTTGCGTTATATACCATCTGGTAAGTAATTTCAGTGGGGATTCTCTAAAAGCAACTGCACGGTTGCTTTTGCAAAGGTTTTCAATCATATTGGACCGAGACTCTATGGGGAAGGTATAATCTAATGCCCCATACACACGATCGTTTTTCATGCCGTTAAAAATGCCATTTTAAAAAATGGCCGTTAAAAATGATCATGTGTATGCTCCAGAGCATTTTTAACGACGTGAAAAACGGCCATTAAAAATTTCGAACATGCTCTCTTTTTTCATGTCGTTTTTCATGTCGTTTTTTTTAACGACGTGAAAAACGATAGTGTGTATGCTTTCACAAAGTGAAAAAAAAACGCGCATGCTCAGAAGCAACTATGAGACAGGAGCGCTTGTTTTGGTAAAGCTAGCGTTGGAAATGGAGATGGCACATTCGTCACGGTGGAATTAATAGCATCGTTTTAATGCTGCGCATTCCGTTCTGCTTCTGATAATGCTTATACAATTACGTTCTTTTGCTAATGACATTGAGAGTTATGCCAAACTTGTTTCTAAAGTAATTCCTAATTGATTTAATGATAGCAAAATTTTATTTTTAAGCCGCATCTCCCTCATAAATTAATGAATAAATGTAAATATCCCTTTTTTTTTAAAGTCTATATTTATATTTTTTTGGTTTTTTGTGGCCTTTTTTTTTTTTCCCCTTAAATTATTCTTGTGTAAAGTTACCACACCAACCTTCAAAATTTGTCTCATTTTGCCTCATGGAGGTTTGTGTCCCTTGTTAATAACAATAATATTATTTGAGATGTCCCTGCCTGCTCCCTAGCAAACTGTCTTTTGAAATACAAATCACATAGTCAAGTATTTTAAGGCAAAATCAAAAAACCTTTATTTAGGAACATAACAAATTAAAGGGAAAGGCAGCACTGGAGAGCCTGCTTGCATTTGTGCATCCTTTTGACCCCACAACAACCATCCAAGATGTGAAAACAAAACTATAGATTAGATCAAAAACAAAAAGGAGCCCAATCTTGGCTTGAACTCCCAGAGGTCAGGAGCCACAGCAGATAAGTCATATATGTCCCCAGTCTGTGGTACTACAGCAGGCATTATTTTTTCCTCTTCCTTGTAGCCTTCTCTCCAGCCTTCTCTGCAGCCTTGGTTGGTTTCTTCCTCGGAGGCTGGGGATCAGGAGGAGAGTTTGTGGCAGGAGGAGTAGTAGGAGGAGGAGGAGGAGGAGGTGGAGGAGTAGGGACAACCTCTGTGATGTCAGTGTACTTGGTGAGCTCCCCCAGCAATCCCTTGTTGATGACTTTTAAAAGAAGGCTCTCGCTGTAGAGCTTTTGCCGCAAGTCCATTTGGCCTAGCTTCTGCGCGAGGACTGCGGCAAAGCCCTCCTCAGCAGAGGGTGCCTCCCTGAGGGCCGCTGTTGCCTCTCTGATGAAGTCTCTTGTTTCCTCCTCCACCTGCCTACCTCTCCTTGGCCCTCGTGGTTTAACTATCAGGGGAGGCATCTGGGCTCTTGTGCTGGGCCCAGCCTCCTCCTGGGTGCCACTGGGCCCTGCCTCCTCCTGATCCCCAACATCACCCTCTTCCTGGCTCTGCTCTGGCTGTAAAAAAAGAAAGGCACATTATGTATTTTTTCACACCATCAATCACACACATTGTTCACCTCTAGACATTGTTAAATTGAATGTGAAAATTTATGTCATTTTCCTTGATTCCGCATCCTGATTTTGTTGCCTTGTCCACATTAAATTAGACCACTACTGTATCTTGCTCTTTAACTATTTATTTTGTAGTACATTAAATACCTAACAATACTAACATCAATTTTAATTCATCAATTTTGTAAGATATAAATGTAGATATCAATACTTTACCTGGCTCCATATATCCAAATTTGCCTCCTCAAGGACCTCATCTTGATCCTCAGAGGAAGCCAGAGCAGGGTTGCCAGGAAGGCTGGAGGGCTGGCTGCAGGGAAGGCTGGAGGGTTGGCTACAAGGAAGGCTGGATTGACCTCTAGGGGGAAGGGTGGAGAGAGATTCCCGCACTTCCAGCTGGTCATCCAGAAAAGAAAGCTTGCTGTAGTACCACAGACTGGGTTTATAAACCTTATCTGCTGCAGCACCTGACCTCTGGGACCTCAGGACCATAGTTCTCTGGGTCCTGTATGTCCCTCTGATGGTCACAATTTTGGTTTTCACATCTTGGAGAGTTGTTGTGGGTATCTTGGTTTGCACAAATGCAAGCAGGCTCTCCAGTGCTGCTGTCCTGGCCACTTTATTTTTATTTCCGCCACTTTTTGTTTGCCATAGGATAGGTAGTTCTTTCCATTTATCAATGAACTCCCCCATGAACTCCGGGTTCTTAAATGAATTCATTCTCTCTGTAAAATCAAGAAACAACAAAATACATATGTTTCAGGCAACATTCATCAAATCTGCATTTTCGACATATTTAGAAGCCCCAAATCTCCTCTGATGAAACTCAAATCCTTAAATTGTTATGTACCTTCGTCAACACGTTCGTTGCTAACTCCCTCTCCCGCCAAATGAACGTTTTTGCGACACATGGTTCTTCACTTGATATACACTGCGCATGCGTGAAACTACGCACGCTTTGCCCGCCCCTGACGTTCAATATTGTACTTTCCCCGCCCCTTCTCACTCGTCGTAGTGCTTATCAACATGGCGGAGCCACAGGTGACAGAGATTACCTCGACAGAGGATTAAATTCCTGAGGAGCCCAAATCCCGACCCAGGAGATATAAGGCATCCAACATGTCATTCGAGGAAATGGTGGAGATGGTCGCCATTTTGAAGAGGGAGGATTATGATGCCAAGCATGGTCCTTATGAAAGGCCTAATCTGGTCAAGACAAAAATTATGGGCAAAGTGGTCCAAACTCTTCGCAAGAAATTCGGGGTGTGCAGAACGAAGGAACAGCTCAGAAAACGTTGGTCTGATCTGAAGTTGCGGGAGCCCGACCAATACAAAAGAATCAAGAAAGTTTTAGGAAAAAGTAAAGTATTTATTTTCTATTTTCCCTGCTAAAGATTATTACTTGAATTATGTCGTGTATTTTTGTCTTTGATATAGTACAGTGAAAGATACCATCTTTCTGGTTCGTCCGCACAGTAAACGGACGTATTAAACCTCTTTCTCCGTACAGTTCATAAAACTATGTTTTGGGTTCATCCAGTGTGAGCACACATGTATTTAATTTTATTTGGGGGAGCAAATTTGGTAACCATTTTTTTTGGGGATAAAATCCAAAGGACAATTTTTTGGAAAAAATAAGGATATGCATGGTAATGTTTAGGGGTGTGAATGCTCAGCAGCTGATTAAACAACAGAACGCAGTAGTACAAGTGTGGGCCAAAAGCCAAAAACCTTGAGGGTGCACACACAGGTGATCGTGTGTATATACTTTGGGGTGTTACAATGTGTCAATTTTTTTTTTAAAAGGATATGCTATGTTTTTGGCTATGTATCCAATCATGTGTTCCGGTTGTCACTGGGGGTACATTTAAAAATGGAACACACTTCAAAATTATGTTTACCAATTATTTTATCATGCTTTAAATTTCACTCAAATATATTCACTACTAATGAAACTATACCTTTTCGTGCAATCTCCATAGGGATTCAAAAAGCTACGTCAGATGTTTCCAAAATGCCAACACCTTCAACAATACCCCCAGAACCACATGATGGAGAGGAACGTGAGGTTGTGGAAGTGGAAAGTGGCACCACAACAGGTCAGTGTCAAACCAGACAGATGCAGGTTAATAGATGTAGGCCTACATATTCTATACTACATGTTTTTTTTAAATTTTAGAAGCAGTTCTGGCCGAAGACCCCGATAAGTTGACACATCATAGTGCCCAGATCCTGATCCAATACCTCATGGTCTGCTGTCGTGACCTCGAAAAAATAAAGGGAGACTTGACAGAGATCAGGCAAAATACAAAGCGGGTGGAGGAAAGGCTACAAAAGATCATGGCTGTGCTTGGGCGTGTTTAATTTTTTTTAACAAAAGAAGGTTGAAGTTGCTGTGTTTTGGCAGGTTTGTTTTTGTTTTCACCTTTAAAGGACTAGTGTATGTTTATTTTTAACCAATATTTGTTAAGATATTTTGTTTATGCATGGCTGGTCATGCGTTTTAAAAACCCAAAAATTAAGGGGACATCTACATTTCAAAGGAAGTTTCCCCCAAAAATAAACAATAAAGGTATTTTGATCCTCAAAAAATGTGGCTTCATTATGTAAATGTTGTGCTAAGTGAACTACTCGATGTTTTGTGTTTACACTGACAATGAAGGCAAATTAAGAATGCTAAATACACATGGCAATACAAGTGCACTAGGTAAACCTACGAGAAACATAAAACATTAGTAAATTAAAACACCAAACCAATCTTTAATCCAAACAAATATTTATTTTTCTAAATGATAAGGTTAAAATTGTTCAGGCATTTCAATGGCCCCCCTACCCACAAAATAATCGACATATTTGTCACAGACCTCACGTCTGGTTTGGGGGGCCAAGCCTGGCCGGCCAGGTTCCAGGGCCACTAAAGTTTCATTATTCAATAAAGAGGCCTCAGGCCCACTCAAAGCCAGATAACTGGTGGAATGCACCCGTAGGAAATTATGGAGCACACAGCAAGTCATTACCACATGGTTCCATTTATATGGGGCAAGGTGGATGGAGGTCAGGAAGAGGCGGAATCGGCTGGCCATGATGCCAAAGGCATTTTCCACCACCCTTCTGGCTCTGGCCAGCTGATAGTTGAACACCCTCCTCTCAGGGTTGAGGGTGCATTGCGGGAATGGCCTCATCAAATGGGGTCCCAGGCCAAATGCCTCATCCGCCACAAACACAAACGGAAGTCCCTCCACATTCTGCTCCGCTGGTGGCAAGGCCAGCAGATCCAAAAGGAGCTGTTCCCCAAACTCCGTCTGGGCAAATACTCCTCCATCAGACATCCTGCCATTCTTGCCAACGTCCACATAGAGGAACTCGTACGTGGCCGACACCACTGCCATCATCACGATGCTGTAGAACCCCTTATAGTTGTAATAAAAGGATCCCGAATGGGGTGGTGGGACGACCCGAACATGTTTGCCGTCGATGACTCCTCCACAGTTCGGAAAGTTCTATCGGTGGGCAAACTCGGAAGCCACATTCTGCCATTCATGTGGCGAAGAAGGGAACTGTGGAATAAAAGCAAAAATAAATTAATAATTTGAGAGAGAAACATTGAAAGCAGATTTCATTAAAACATTCAGGGCCAACATTGGTAGAAAAAGAAAAAACAAAATATTAGTAAGCAACAACAAACCCAGAACAAACCCTTAAAAAAAAGTTGGGGGGGTTGAAGATGAGTTGGGGATATCACAAATGAAGGCTGTAGCACTCTGTATGAAGTAAACCAAAAAAAAACATTCCTTGCCCAAATTTTGTGTGCGTTTTGGGTAAAGCACTACGATGGAGCATAGAATAAAATACATGGAAATGACTAGGCAAGGTAGGTATGGCTCCGGGATAGCATGCTGGAGAGGTTAAGTAAGGCACATTTAAAAGGTAGGCCTCAAACCACACACTTTTACAATAAATACATGGGGAGAAAGGGGACATTCCCTGCAGCTAAGAATCATGTGAATCAGGGACTGATAATTAAGCCAAAATTAAAGTATACAACACCCAAAAAAAAAAAAAAGAGCTTTTTAAGAAGAAAACTTACCTTAATATAGTCCTCCTGCAAAACTTGAAGGATGGCAGAACAAGTCTCTGGTATAATGATACCCAGAGCCTGGGGGAATATGCCTGTGGAGAACTTAAGGTCCTGCAGGCTTCTCCCAGTCGCCAGGTATCGCAACGTGGCGATGAGCCTCTGCTCAGCACTGATGGCTTCCCGCATAACGGTGTCCTGCCTGGTAATGTAGGGGGACACCAAAGCCAACAGATGCTGAAATACGGTGTCAGACATCCTGAGAAAATTCCTGAAATCATCAGGATTATTCTCCCTGATCTCCCGCAACAAAGGCATGTGACAGAATTGGTGCCGCTGGAGCAACCAATTCTTGGTCCATGAACTCCTCCTGACCCTGCTCATGGCATGGAGTTGGGATACAGCATGAACCCCTGCACCAACTACAGCACAAACTCTACGACGAGTACGTAGCCGCAACATGGCTAGATAACGATCGGCTGAACAGAACGAACTAGAAGAACGCACGGAAGAACAGCAAGGCCAATGAAGAACAAGCTGAAAAACAGGAACGAGCAGAGCAGACCGCACTGAATAAACAGATATGAACTGACTACAAGCACTGCCAAACAGATACAAACCCACAGGCACAAACTGAACTCCACAAAACGATCTTCAAAGCACGAAGACTGAAAAGCGCGAATCGTCTCTCACCAAACTTTTACTAACACGCGGTAACACGGAATTAGCAAAAGCGTCCCAAAGGGTGGCGTCATTAGAACGGAACTTCCCCTTTATAGTGCCGTCGTACGTGTTGTACGTCACTGCGCTTTGCTTCACCGTTTTTTAAAATGATCGTGTGTATGCAAGACAGGCTTGAGAGGAAACATGAAAAAAAACGACGTGAAAAACGGCAAGAAAAAAATGGCAAGAAAATCGATCGTGTGTACGCGGCATTAGTCTGTTTCCCATCGCAACATTGGGGCAGACTTTTCGGGTTGAGATAAGTTATTAAGGTAGCTATACAATTGCGAGATTAACCCTTTGTCTCTAGAGGAGGATATACAAATATGTTCGAATAATGTACTCGGGGGGTTAATGGATAGTAAATAGTGGGCTGCATAGAAGTCCCGTATTAATGTGTATTGAGAGACCTCTGAGGGGGAAAGGTTAAACCTAGATTGTAGTGAGGTAAAAGAGGAGAATTTCATATTGATTACTAGTGATTTTAATGTAGTGAGTTCTTTATTGATTCAGATATGAAATGGAGTGCTGTCTAGAAAAGCGGGAGGGAATCTAGGGTCACCAAGGTATGAGGCTTACGGAGGGGTTTCTGAGGAGAGTTTGAAATTGTCTCTGATTCTATTCCATAGTTGTACAAAATTAGCTACTATTGTGTTTCTTTTGAGTAGAGTGTGATGTGACGTCGTGTTGGGCCATAAAATTCCTTTTAGGTTTAGTGGAGAAATAGAGGAGAACTCGAAATTTAGCCAGGGAATATTAGTATCAGATGAAAACCATTGTGCCATCTGAGCTAGTCTGGCTGCTAGAAAATAGTGCCAGAGATGTGGGAGGCCGAGTCCACCTTTATGTTGAGATCTATGCATGATAGAGTAGCTGCATTTGTTTTTTTTATTATTCCATATAAATCTATTGATTTTGTGCTGGAGAGCTTCTATTCTTGTTTTGGGGACATTGATAGGTAGCGCTCTGAAATAATAGAGTAGTTTGGGAAGGATGGTCATTTTGAAGGCACATATCCTACCAAGATAGGAGATATGGTAGGATGACCATAATTTCAGTAGTGAGCTAATATGAGAAAATAGAGGGAGGTAGTTAGATTTATAGTAGGTTATGGGAAGCTGTGATAAATACTCCAAGATATTTAAATGAATGAGGAGACCATATGAAGCTGAAGTATTTTTTCAGTAAGGATAACAAGTCTGGAGAGCAGTTAATGGGCAGAACAGAACATTTGTTTGTGTTAATATAAAGACCAGAGTGTTTGTGGAATGAATGGAGTTCAGAGAGGAGGTTAGGTATTGATTTGAGCGGGTCAGTTAGAAATAAGAGGGCATCATCTGCATATAAACTTCATTTGAAATGGTGTGGGTCTTTGCGGTAACCTTTAATATTAATATTGTTTCTAATGGCATGTGCAAGGGGTTCAATAGTTAAAGCGAAGAGGAGAGGGGAAAGCGGGCAACCCTGTCTAGTTCCTCTGCTCAGGGGGAAAAAGTCAGAATTATTGCCTGGGATTCTAATTCTGGTTTGTGGAAGATGATAGAGAGCATTAAAACCGTGGATAAATTACTCAGAAATGCCAAATTTAGGTAGAAGGTGATTCAGGAACGACCAGTTAACGCTATCAAAAGCCTTGTGTATGTCAAGGCTAAGTAGGCAGAAGGGGTGGAGTGGAGTGGAGATTTGCATCTTGCACTATGTTGGTAACTAATCTGATGTTATCTACTATTTGTCTGCCTGGGATGAAACCAGTTTGGTCAGTGTGGATCAAAGAAGTAATGACAGAGGCTAGTCTATTAGCCAATAATCTTCCAAATAGCTTAAGATCATTATTGAGGACTGCTATGGGGCGAAAATTTTGTGGTAGGGTGTGATCTTTTTGAGGTTTAGGTATTAGGGATAGGTAGGTTTGCCAACAGCATATCCTCTGGAAAGTGTCCACCAAGCAGGATGTGGTTAAACATCTTGGTGAGGCTAGGGGTCAGCAGGGGATCAAATTTTTTATAATAGGCTGACGTAAAGCTGTCAGGGCCAGGTGCTGTTAAAGTTTTAAGGGATTTTTATTATATTCATGCTTTCTGCGTCAGTGCAAGGCTCATTAAGGGAAGAAAATTGTTGTTCATTGAGTTTTGGGAGTTGGAGGGCGTTCAGCCAATCTAATGTAGAGGGTTGAGAGTGTGTTTGGGGGCCAGAGAGAGAAGGTTTTTGTAAAATAAAGTGAATATCTGGAGGACATCCTGAGGGTGTGTCACCAAGTTCCCTTTTTTGATCTCTTAATTTATAGACGTGAGGGGGCTTAGAATCTTGATTTATTTACTGGCAAACATTGCTGAGGAAGAATTTCCATGCAGCAGGAATTTGGGTTTGGAGAATCTCAGTTATTTTTCTGTGTCTTCTGATAGTATCGTGTTTAATGCTTGGTGTTTGGGTTGAATGAGTTTAGTTAGCTCTGGGGAGATTGAGTGGTTCAGTTTATTATATAAATCACTGAGATATTTTGTGAGGCATTTAATGTCTGCGAGTTTGGCTTTGTTCTTAGCTGCAGCAATGTTTATTATGTGTCCTCTCAGGACTGCCTTATGTGCGGCCCAAATAGAGCTGGGAAGTACCTCTTCAGAAGTGTTGTTTTTGAAGTATTCCTCAATATGTGTACTAATTTGCTGGTGTATGGAGGGATCTGAGAGGAGTGAGTCGTTCAGGTACCAGTTGAAGGGGATGGGAGCTAGCCCAATGTGGGAGGTTTCGAAGGCCACTATATTATGATCTGACCATGGGCAGGGGTGGATTGAGGCTTTGGATGAGTTTGCTAAAATAATAGGTGTGCAAAAAATGTAGTCAAGCCGGGCATAACAGTCATGGGGGTGGGAATAGTGAGTGTATGCTTTAATTCCTATGTTATGGGCTCTCCAGGAGTCTATCAACTGGAGTTTACTAAGGGAGCGATTTATAGATTTGGTGAAAGCCTTAGAGGAAGGGACCACTCAACTTCTATCCAAAGCAGGGTGAGCAGATAAGTTGAAGTCTCCTCCAACTATCATATGTGTGGAGTTGTATTGATCTAGAGCAGGGATATGCAATTAGCGGACCTCCAGCTGTTGCCAAACTACAAGTCCCATGAGGCATAGCAAGACTCTGACAGCAGCAAGCATGACACCCAGAGGCAGAGGCATGATGGGACTTGTAGTTTTGCAACAGCTGGAGGTCCGCTAATTGCATATCCCTGATCTAGAGTGTCAAAAAAAATTGTGAAAAATTATGATTGGGATTCGTTTGGGGCGTATATTGAGGCTATCGTAAAATTTTGTCTATTTACACTACCCTTCATGATAACATATCTGCTTTCCTCATCCTTATAGATGTTGTGTAGCTCGAAAATGATAGAATTTCTGATAAATACAGCAACACCACGAGATTTGTTAGAGGATGTAGTATATTGAATTTGGTTGAATGATTTGTCGAAATATTGTGGGTGATTGATTGGCTGTGGAAAAATGGGTCTCCTGCATAAGAATGATATCAGCACCCAATCTTTTGTAGTGTCTAAAGGCTTTTTTACGCTTCTTAGGGGAGTTGAAGCCTTGAGCATTGTGTGAGAATATTTTAAGACCCATTTATAAAGGGGGAGGGAACACTAAGTGAGTCATAGGTGATTAGAGACAACCAAAGAATATAACAAAATGAACTATGAAAGACTGAATAACATTGAGGACTGTAAAATACAATATCTTTGCCATCAGTGGTTGGTTTCCTGGTGACCATCTTGATATGATAATGATTTATGCATGACACATAGTAAGCTTGTATATTAAAACCCAATCTGGGAGAGCTTGAAATGTAAGAGGGGGTGAGTCTTCCAGTAGAAATTTTACCTGAGTTTGCTGCCAAAAGGGCAAAAATAATAACAACAGAAAAATAGAAAAAAAGGGGGCTAGGGAACTGGGAGTCGCCTAGCCTAGCAAAGTCAACCTGAGGACAATTCTGTCCTGTTTCTACCAGCGGGGCCTGCTGCATCATCCCCGTGAAGGGCGGGGCAGTAGGCCACACGAGCAGAATGGGGGACAAACCAATGACGGCGGATGAGCCAAGCAAATATTAAATGCAGATACCATATCAAAGAAAAAGTGCATGATTATATAAACACAAAAATTACCTATAATATGCTACCATGATGGTAGATACGTTTTTTGTATGATAGGAAGAGTAACATCAAACTGCGCCAAAAAGCGTTAATGCTGTAAACCAAGGGAAAAGGAAAAAACTGGGTCGAAAAAGAAAAAGAGAAATAAGACAGTTCTCATGGTCCAGTGATGTTCGATCCCAAGAAGACTGGTCCCAAAGTAAGTTCACAGGGAATGTCTGCTGCCCTCCTGAATGGGGGAGGGGATTGACTGTAAGGTTAGAAAAAGAGGTTAACAACCTGTAATGGATAAAAACTAAAGATTATGTCAAAGAGCATGTTTGTATATGTTATAAAGATAGTAGTCTGAGTCATAGTATATTGAAGCAAGGAGTATGTCCTCCCCTGTCAGGGCTACTTGTGAGGCTGATGCCAAACCATCATAATAAGAGGATTGTCTCCGGTGATTAAAGCTTAGAAGGGGATGTAAAGTATACAGCCAATATAGTTTGTCATTTGAATGGATATTAAGAGGACAGAGGAACCTTCCCCCAGAAAAAAAAAAGGGGAGAAGTAGAGAAAAAAAAAATCACAAAAGCCAGACAAAAAGAATGAGGCCAAACAAATAAGGAGTAATTGTGGCTTCAAAAAAATAGGGAGAGATGCGAGGGGAACAGCCCAAAAATGTCAACTAACATAAAAGATGCAACCAGTTGCATAGTGAACCTGAATTTTTAAGTTGTGTGGCAGAATCCGTTGAGGCTGGTTAAGCTGCCTGATCTTGAAATGAGTGCTGCCATCTTCTCTGGTCCCGGTGATTGCGTTTGGAGGAGGGGGTAGACCATATAGGTGATGATCTGGGAGTGGCAGGAAAACGGTGCAATGTTTCTTGTTCCAACAGGCCCAGCTTGATTAATAGATCCTTCCCTTCAATGACATTATATACTGTATAAGTTGTGCCATTGTGCATAATGGAAAGTTTAAATGGGAAGCCCCATCGATATTTAATTCTGGCTGATTGAAGGATACTTGTAACTTCTTTCATCCTGCGTCTTCGGTCTAAAGTCGCAGGAGGGATGTCAGGGTATATCTGCAGTTTAACACCATCCAGTTTAATACTTGGGGAGTTTCTGGAGGCTCTCATGACATCTTCTTTGGTAACAAAGTCCTTCATACACATAATCACATCTCTGGGGGGTTTGTCTGGTGTTGGTTTGGGACGTAGCGCCCTATGCATTCTATCGGAGGCAACGACAGATAGTGGTTTATCTGGTACAAGGTTGTGGAACAGTTTTGTGGTGGCTTGATTTAAATCCATAACAGATTCTTGTATACCACGCACCCTTATATTATTGCACCTGTTCCTATTGTCCAAATCTTCCACGTGTGCCTGCATGAAAGAAAAGCTATCTGCCAGTGTCTCATAGTCTTTCCTGAGATCATTGTGTGCAAGGGCTAGTTCATCATGCTTGGTTTCAAGTATAAAAAAGGGTAGAGAAAAAGGAAGCGCCACCTAAGTGCAGTATTAAAAGATTATTTTAATGACACAAATATCAATCACACTTACAGGAAAGGAAGCAAAGAAAGGCTCATCTGTAAAGATCCTGTAGTCCTCATCCCGGATCCATGGGCTGCACAGATGTAGAAGATGCAGAGTAGGAAACAGGAAATACAAAGGCTCATCTGTGTGTCAGTGGTCTGTAGGGAAGCTTCAGATCCGGATCCGTTTTTTTATGCAGAGATGGTAAACTGCAGTCGTTGTTGCTGCTCAGCCTGGAGCAGATCCTGTGGCCATCAGGAAGAAGCTGTGGCTGAGGTCACGGGTCACGGGATCACTTCCGGGGGAGGATTCCACAGAGTGAGAAGGGTTGGATAGGCAGGCTACGCCTTAGGTTCCTTTAAGCTAGTGCATTGTTGGTTCACTTACCTTTTCCTTCGATTTCCCTTCTAAATGTTTTTTTTCTTTGTTTTCTTTGTCTGAATTTCTCACTTCCTGTTCCTCCTTAGTAAGCTGTTCAGTAAGCTGTTCTGGCTGACTCCACACCACTCGGATGATGGCGTGAAGTTTAGTGAGGAGAAACAGGAAGTGAGAAATTCAGACAAAGAAAAAAAAACATTTAGAAGGTAAATCAAAGGAAAAGGTAAGTGAACCAACAATGCACTAGCTTAAAGGAACCTATTTAGAAAATAAAAAACGAACCTTTACAACCCCTTTAATCTAGGCTTACCTGTAGGTGCAAGTGGTCAGAGAGGGTTTACAACCACTTTAATATAAAAACCCAGAACTAAGGACAATGGTCTTGATTTACTAAAGTCAAATAGGTTGTTCACTTTGCAATTTTCCCTTAGCTTACTGAATGTGGTGAAAAAAAAAACACTTTTCAAAGAATACAGCACACTGGTGAGCTTATCTTTATTTACTGTCTTCTCCCCTGCTATGGCATGGTCCATGCTCCTTGCATTTCAGTACAACTTATTGCCTACGTGCTGCATTTCCTTACCACAGTCCGAACAGAGCTATACAGGGACTGCAAAATGCTTAATTGTTCTTTAAGAATATATTTCTTAATGGAAAAACTGAATACAGAGTTGCATTATTTTTTTGTATTTCATATCTGCCTGGAGATCAGCTTTAATCTGTGTCATGTAACCCAATGAATACATTTATATTTACAGAACTTGTTAAGGTTTTTTATATGACGTCTTCTGGAATTGTTAAGAATGGTTTTACATGACAAAAAAGCAACCTAGGCTCAGTTTCTATCATTTAAACACCTCAGCCAGCTAGCATGATAATGATTTTAACAGATGTTATTGCTTTTAGGGACTACTTATGTATCTGCTTTTAAGAAAACATGCTGCCTTGACATCACTTGTAGTCTTACTGCTTCTCAGTAGGCCCTGTTTCTAAATTTGTACTTTAAATAATACAGCAATATGACCCTCTTCTCATACTTCTTTTCCTAGTAGCAAATGTAGTTCCTATGAGACCAATCAATTAATTCTGTTATAGCTGTGCTGAAACAAAACAGTATTTGCTGCTTGTTCATAGAAAGGTAAGCTTGGAACAAAGACTTTGTTGCATAACCAAATGAGTTGCTATATTTCACATTAAGTGCTAGTCCAACATAAATTCCAGCTGGATTTGGGAATATGATTGCAGCGTAATCATACCAAATGGGTATTAGTGAAAATGTATTAATTAGCTAATCAAAAAAGAAAGATCTTAATTATTATTTAGCCAGTGTTTTGCATTCAATAATTAGCTATAAAGACATTCTTGGGATCAAAACGTTAGGACTTAATATCTTTTTTGGATTTTTGATAATGTCAAATTCTTGGGTATATTTAAAGAATGATTCAGTTTTAGGCTTTAAAAGGCAACAAACCAGGGTATATTAGTTATGATTTAATGAATATTCATCTTAAATCACTGGCAAATGGTAAGAGGTTATAATATGTATTGTTAAAAAATATTATGCAGATCTTAGATATTCATCCATTTATAGAATAAAATTATTACATTTTGCTAGATATTAACGCCATTGCATGTCTGATCCACTGGAATAAAACTTAACTGGATTAAGCTTTCCCTAGGTCCCTTACCAAGCTATGCGTAAGCACTGAACAAGTGTAAACGTGTCAGCTGTCCTAAAGGTTTCGTTGCTGTGATATGTAGTGCCTGTTTTTATTTACTTTGAAAATAAAGCCACGTTGGATTGGAGTGCGGCTGTCCTAATTATCTTTGTTCTCAATTCCCTTACCAATGTATCATAAATTTAACATGAAGGTTGTCAAAGTGCATCCATAACTATCAAGTGTCTTGAACATGTGCAACCTGCTTTACACTGACTATGTACATGCAATCCAGCCATAAATTACACACACCAAGTTACTGTTGCTTTGAAAACCCACTCTCCTCAAATTACAAATTGTCGAGTTACACATTTGTTTTTAGGCTAGTCCTATGATCTAACCTCCATTATATAGACTTAGAGTTGGCAAACATGTTTGCTTTTTTTTTGTATAGTGATAGTGATCAATATACCTGTATATATATATATATATATATATATATATATATATATATATATATAAACCATAGTTTGTGGACTATTTTTTAATTATTTTTTATATATTTTTATATTTATTTGCAAAATATTATAACAGAAACTTTTTTTCCAAACTGTTCAGTCTTTTTTTATTTGTTTTTCACATGTTTTTATTAAAAAGCAGTAACTAAATACCACTGAAAGAAAGCTCTATTTGTGTCTATTCGCATTACCGCAAAATTGTCATTCACAGTGTGACAACGCTGAAAGCTGAACATTGGCCTGGGCAGGAGGGAGGTAAAAGTGCCCAGAATTGAAGTGATGAAATAGTATATTCAACAGACCAAAGGAGTGCAAATAAGAAATATTTATTAGGGTTTACATACACTTTAAGCCCCAAGTTAGAACCATATGATTTATGTTATGTAAGGATTGGGTGACATTTAAAGCTATAACTAGCAATGTAAATGTATCAAAGCCTATTTGCCACTTGCTGCAAACATTGGTGCTCTCTATACTGGTGCATTATTACATCCAACTCTTTATATATATATATATATATATATATATATATATATATATATATATAAATCGATCAATCCTGATGTACTGACATTTTGTGAGGCACAAAAATGCCAGGACAGTACAAATATCCCCCAAATGAACCATTTTAGGAAAGTAGGCAGTCCAAGGTATTTAGTAAGAGGCATGGCGATTTTTTTGAAGATGTAGGTTTTTGTCACAATTTTTGGGAGAATTAAGAAAAAAAAATATTTTTTAGAATTTTTTACATACTGTGACCAGTGCAGTACAGTATCAAAAAAATAAAAAAAATATTTATTTTTTTCAATTACAGTAATAAGCAACAATTTTTGTGAATGAAAACTTTTCATTCAGTGTTTAATATGGTGATTAGCTGTGATTGGCCACAACTAATCACATGGTACAGATGGGCTGCGATTGGCCCTGTCTGTACCATGTGATGACTGTGACCAATCACAGAGCTCATCACAATAGTATACAATGAAAGGCATATAACAAAGCATTTCATTGTGTACAACTGTCATGTGATCTGCTGCAGGCCGGTACAGTGATCTGTCATCGGCCGTGTCCAGTGGACACGGCCGGTGACAGATCACGCCAGAGTGTGGCTCGATCCTGGGAGGACGTCATATAAAGTTCTCCCAGAACAACAGTGCTCCTCCCGGGCTGTCATATTATAATATGCTGGGTGGAAAGGTGTTAAAGCCTATCCAGTAACTTCCTGTGTACTCTGGGGTTTATATAATAAAGACAAAATGACTGTTCACTTTGCAAGGGAAGTTGCACTTCTTAAGAGAATTATCCCCAGAGCTTAATGAATAAGCTGAAGCTCTGCTGACTTCCATCATCCAATCATGTGCAAAAAATTCATTTTTTCATTTACCTTGTACTTGATTATCTTGCACAGTGAAACTTCACTTGCCAAGTCAACAACCTTTTTATCTTTAGTGAATCAACCCCTCTGTCTCTGAAACACAGTTAGCAGTTAGCAGTGTTTTAAGCCCCGCCCAGTTCTCTCCGTGTACTATGAACTCCTCCCCTCTATGTTATGAATATCAAATATTCCTAGATACAGTTCCCAGTTTTGTTATTATATTCATCATGTCGATAATTAAAATTTTTTTATTTACCCATGATCCCAATCTATCAAACAGAATCTTAAATATTTGGGGAAGCAACTCTTTTCTATATATTATTATTAAATGCAACTGCATGGATATGTGTCTGCTTGCAAGTACACAGTTGAAAAACTAAGAATTTATGGAATTTACTATTTAAAAAAAAAACTCTTAGCCTGTAATATTTTTTATTAATCTCCAAATTAATTACTTTATTTTCTTTCAAATGTATTAAGGTGGATAAGAACAGCTCCACACAATACCCCAATCAAGCTACAAATGTAAAATTATAGAATAGAATTAAATGATAAGCGTATGGATTTACAAACCCTGTTTGACGAACAGTCCCTGCGGCTAAGGGATAAAAACAGAGCCCAGATATATCAATATGGAAATAAAACTGGAAAAATATTAGCTAGAACATTAAAACAACAATACCCTTCAACCTCTATAGTAAAAATTGTAAAGCCTACCGGATAATTAACTTGCGACCCTATGGAAATATCCAAAACATTTTATGCATATTATTCCAAATTATATAATATAAACACACAACAAGAAAATAAAGAGGGGGATAAGAACTTAGAAGAAATATGTCAATACATTAAGGAAACAGCATTACCTACATTCTCTAAAGAAATAATAGAAAGCCTGGAAAAATACATTTCTATGGAAGAAATACAAAAAAACTATATCCGCATTGGTTCCGGGAAAAAGCCCAGGCCCAGACTGACATATGCCCAGATTTTATAGGGTATTTCAGGATATAATTACACCTATCCTAAAAAAGACATTTATGTCCATATCGGCTTTACAGACGTTCACACCACAAAGTATGGAGGCTCATATCACATTAATTCCTAAACCAGAAAAGGATCACACATTATGCAGTAATTATTGACCAATTTCCCTCACAAATATAGATATACGATTATATTCTAAAATAATTGCTAATACCTATTCTACCTAAATATATAAACTTAGACCAAACTGGATTTACTAAGGAGAGGGAAATGAGGGATAAAAACATGTACATTGGTAGAATATGCCCAGAGGGCCACCATCCTAGCATGTCTCCTGTCAATAGATGCAGAGAAAGCATTTGACAGGGTGGGATGGCAGTTTCTGGAAGAAACTTTAATCCACATAGGAGTGGGACCTAAGATGCTTGGTAGGATTATGGCGCTATAGTCCAATTCCAGGGCTAAAATAAGAACAAATGGAATGCTTTCTGAATATATAAAACTATCAAACGGTACTCGACAGGGATGTCCTCTGTCTCCATTGTTATATATATTGGTGATGGAACACCTTACTTCAGCAATACGAAAAAATAAGGATATCCAAGGGATAAATATTAAAGGAAAAGAATACAAAATGGCAGTATACGTGGATGACCTATTAATATATATTACTAATCCAATCATAACATTACCAAATTTAATACAGGAATTTAAATGATTTGGAAAAATAAGTAATTTTAACCACTTCCCTACCGCCCATAGTCATATGACGTCCACAGATGGGATCTCCCATCCTGGGTGGACGTCATATGACGTCCTCGGCTTTGAGGGGGGATATCTGAATGATGCCTGCAGCTAGAGGCATCATTCAGATATCCTTTTCTTGTGCCGGCGATTCTGCGCACCATAAGAATGATCATAGCGGCGGTTCCGCCGCTTGATC
Organism: Rana muscosa; assembly: GCA_029206835.1. Classification (NCBI taxonomy): domain Eukaryota; kingdom Metazoa; phylum Chordata; class Amphibia; order Anura; family Ranidae; genus Rana; species Rana muscosa. The sequence goes on along the minus strand of CM055116.1, from coordinate 688,321,226 downwards.
GTTCTTATAGGCGGCGGGAGGGGACATCCCCCCTCCCGCCGCCATCCGGTGCTTCTCCGGGCTCTCCCGTGCCATCGGGGACCCGGAGAGAATCGTCCGGCGCCGGTGGTGGGTCACGTGACAAGCATAGAGATGACTGGTGACCAGATGGTCACCAGTCATCTCTATGATCGTCGGAGGCCCGGGCGCGATGTGATGATGTCACGCCCGGGTCCTCATATGTAAACAAAGCCGCCATTGCGGCTAGTAAGTATGAGATCAGTGAAAACATTTTCACGATCTCATGCTTTCCAGCCTGGAGGAGAGATGTGTCACACACATTCCTATTACAAGGGATGTTTACATTCCTTGTAATAGGAATAAAAGTGATAATAAAAAAAAATTAATATAAGTGTAAAAAATAAATAAAATAAGTAAAAAAAAATAATAATAATTAAAACGCCCCTGTCCCTGGTAGCTCGCGATCAGAAGCGAACGCACACGTAAGTCCCGCCCACATATGTAAACGCCGTTCAAACCACATATGTGAGGTATCGCCACGTGCGTTAGAGCGCGTGCAACAATTCTAGCACTAGACATCCTCTGTAACTCTAACCTGGTAACCTGTAAAAAGATTTAAAGCGTCGCCTATGGAGATTTTTAAGTACCGAAGTTTGGCGCCATTCCATGAGTGTGCGCAATTTTACAGCGTGACATGTTAGGTATGTATTTACTCGGCGTAACATCGTCTTTCATATTTTTCCAAAAAATTGGGCTAACTTTACTGTTTTGTTATTTTTTAATTCATGAAACCATTTTTTTCCCCAAAAAAAGGCATTTGAAATATTATTGCGCAAATACCGTGCAAGAAAAAAAGTTGCAATGACTGTCATTTTATTCCCTAGGGTGTCTGATAAAAAAACATATATAATGTTTGGGGGTTCTGAGTAATTTTCTAGCAAAAGAATGAGGATTTGTACATGTAGGAGAGAAGTGCCAGAATAGGCCCGGTATTGATGTGGTAAAAAAAGCCCGGTGTTGAAGTGGTTAAAGTTAACTATGATAAATCAGAATTGTTAAATGTATCATTAAAAGAAAAAGAACAAACACTTCTTCAAAATGATTTCCCCTTTAAATGGCAAAAAGAGGCAATCAAGTATTTGGGGATATATATCCCAAACGACTTGGATAACTTGCAGGATCTGAACTATTCCTCAGTAATTCGAAAAACCATAAAATCGCTCCAAAAATATGATAAAATAATACATTCATGGATGGGAAAAATTAATGTAATGAAAATGGATATATTACCAAAACGATTACATATATTTCAAGCTATACCTCTGATACCTCCCAAAAAATTTATGATGCAGCTACGTAAAGCTATGGGAAGTTTTATTTGGGCTAAAAAAAAACAATAATAAAAAGAGAAATATTAACTAGAACAAAAAATAACGGAGGCCTTGCGTCTATAAAACAATACAGGTTCAAATGCATAGCATAAAAACATGACTTGAGGGGCATGGCATACTCAGCCGTTAACAGTAGACCTGTGCACTGCCAAAAAAGTTGTTAGTTTTCATTTTCGTTTCATTTGTTTTATTTTTTTTGCTTTCGGGTCATTCGTTATGATCGCAATTCGTAAATTCGTACATTCGTAAATTCGTACATTCGTAAATTTATACATTCGTAAATTCGTACATTTGTAAATATATATATACATTCGTAAATTCGTACATTCGTAAATTTGTAAATTCGTACATTCGGAAATTTGGAAATTCGGAAATTTGGAAATTCCAAATTCAAAAATCCGAAAACCCGAAAATTCGAAAATCTGAAAAAATAACTATTAAATTATAGGTATTGTAATTGCCTTTCAAATTAGGCTGTTAGCGAACGTAACGAATACAAATTTATCGAAAGTTACGCATAACCTGAAATAACAAATGCCACATCTAAACAAATGGAACGGAACAAATTAATAATAAATGATAATAATAATACAGTATAACGTTTTTATTATAATTATTGTTATTTATTATTATTATTAAGTCATTACGTTCCATTCGTTTAGATACGGCATTCATTATTTCGGAAAACAATTCGTAACTTCGTTAAGTTCACTAACAGCCAAATTTGAAAGGAAATTCCAATACCTATAATTTAATAGCTAGTAATAGTTAAGTTATTATTAGTTAATTATTATTTCAGATTTCCAAATTTACGAATTTACGAATTTGCAAATTTACGAATTTAAGCATTTACGAATGTACGAATTTAAGCATTTACAAATGTACGAATTTACGAATGTGCGAATGTACAAATTTACGAATGTACGAAACGACAAATTTTCGAATATTCAAATTTATGAATATTCGTTAAACAAGTTTTCGTTAATTCGGATATTACCGAATTAACGAATTTGTTGAAATTCGTTAAAAAAACGAATTCGGAACAAAACAAATTGCACATGTCTAGTTAACAGCCCTACACCCGATCCGTGATCGCTGCAGACATTAAAGACACTTTTTCAGCTGTTATCACTGATTTAAAGACTAGTATGCTTGTAATCAATGAGAAAATGGCGGCGGCAGAAAACGCAGGCAAGCAAAGGAACAAGGCCATCCACAAACTAGAGATAACCACACTGGCCCAATCGCAGCATTTTATTGACATGAACAGGCACATTGAGGACCTGGACAATAGAGGCAGAAGGTCCAACATCAGAATTAGAGGGATCCCCGAGTCTGTAGAACATGAGCAGATTATACCAGTACTCAGAAGAGTTTTAACAGCTTGCTAGAAAGGCAGGAAGAAATGGAGATTGAGTTTGTTAGAGCTCACAGAGCCCTCAGGCCTAGGGGTTCTGATTCTGCACCACCGAGAGATATAATCTGCTGCCTTCAAAGCTTTGTTCTTAAAGAGGACACAATGCGCAAAGCCAGGAGAAATTACCAGATCGTTTTCAACGGCGCAACAATAATGCTGTTTCAGGATTTATCACAGATCACTTTGAAAAATAGGCGTGCGCTACGTCCCTTGCTGGAGAAGCTGAGGGAAAGAGACCTTAAGTACTCATGGCGCTTTCCTTTTGCCTTAACAGTATCCTATAATGGCCACCAACATGTGCTGCGCACCCCAGCAGATTTGCCAGAATTTTGTGACGCTTTGGACATGGAGCAGCTGCATCTCCCAGAATGGTATGCAGACTTTCTCCAAGCCCCCTTGGAGAGAAGCCCGCCTGCTTCTCCCTTCATATCCCCGGACAAGAGGTCAGCAAATAAACCAAAGCATAACCGGGTGGTAGCTCCAAAACAGACACCCCGAGGAGACAAGCTGGGAATGCCAGGGATCAAGACAAGGATTGATAACCTGTGGTGCTACCATCCTTCTCTATTCCCCTAACTACAAATTTCAGCCTTTTTTGCTACTTCTGATGTGATGCAAATTGTTCTCAGGTAATGGTGAACCACATATACCACTCTCTGCACAGTTTCAACTGTTTGTGTTGTGCCTCTTTATGAGTATGCTATAAGACCTGTACATACACAGCATGGATAGGTCCTCCAGCTGCACCTGCAGGCCTCTGTAGAGACATACAGTTTTTTTTTTTTGCTGTTCTTTTACTACCAGAGAGATTTGTGCCACATTACAGACCTACTGAGCATGTCCTACTTGACTGTGACTTGTTGCTGAAGTAAAACACTGGGAGCCTTACACTGACGTGCCCTGGACGTGGCAGTCTTTCAGTCTGAACTTTAACCCAGAGGGATATCGCCACTCACAGGAAATGTTTATAGACTGCGTTGACTATCCAGGTCATCTCTGAAACACATTTCACGCACCCTGAGATGTTAGTTTTATCTCACTTAAGGTCAGGATCTGCTACTTATGTTTTAAAACCTCTTTTACTTCCCCAGACATGCTCAGGGACGAACTCTATTTGCTCAGAACTTGTTCACAGAGTTGGGAGTTTACAGGCAAAAGTCATGAGAGATGACACCCCTATCTATGCCTATTTGGAATTTTATTTTTATTTTTTATTTTATTTTTCTATTATGTCTGCCTTGATGTTTAACATACACCATGGTCGGGTGTATCAAGCTTTGATTATAAGATGCAGCCCATACGGCTGTGTATGCCACAGTTAGGATGTTCCTTAAAGTTCTTATGGTTTTTTGTTTTTTGTTTTTTTCTGCTTGTTTTCATTCATTACTGATCTGACAGGTTGTTGTCGCTTCCCGGTGACCCCAAAAAGTGCTCCTTGATCCCCTACTAGGTTTAAATGAGCGCTACACTAATCTGGTCAGCACCTTCTTCTGAAGAGACGTATAGTTGTCTCAGAGGGAGGTTTGCTATTATATCACCCTCTTGCTACTTTCATACTATTCGTTCTTTTTCTTTATCTCTCTAATTTCTCTTTCCTTACTAAGATATTAGACACTGGTTTTTATAGAGTATAGTTCTAATTGCTGAACATAGACACTAACCTACGTACTATAGTTTTGTTTTTGCAGTTGGGATCTCTAAACCTCTCCTCTTAAACTACCTCCATGGCCTATTCTTCCCTGGGGCGCTGCCCCTTAGTGATTTCACATAACATCAGGGGATTGAACATCCCTGAACGTCGCTCTACCCTTCTGAGAGAGCTTAAAAAAGGTAAGCCACATTTTGTATTCCTGCAAGAGACCCATTTTAAGACACAACACATACCAAAAATTACAGACTCTTACTTCCCAAGGGCGTTTCATGCCACAACCACCGATTCCAGGTCCAAAGGGGTCTCCATACTGATTAGCAAGGATGCTCCCTTCGAGTTGTCTGAACAAATGTGTGACCCCAAAGGTAGATTCGTATTACTGAAGGGGACATATGGGGGCGCCCCAATAACGCTGGCAAATGTTTATTTTCCAAACAAAGCCCACATTACGTTTTGTCAACAAGTTGTCAGAGCACTCCAGGGATTCGCTGCTGGATGCCTGATCCTGGGTGGGGACTTTAACGTTCCTCTAAACCCACTTTTAGATACTTCTAATGGCAAGACGTGTATCACATATAGAATCCTTAAAAGGATCAAGTCCCTTTTACAGTCTTTGCAACTTGTAGATTCTTGGCGCTTTCTTAACCCAGACGGTAGAGACTACACACACTTCTCGGTACCACACAAGAGATATGCGAGGTTGGACTACTTGTTTGTGTCACAGAGAGACCACTCTCCAATTTCTCTCTCCCTAGACTTACTGAACACCGAACAACGACAGCCAACATGGAGACTCAAAACTTTGTTGTTGACTGACCCTTCCCTCCTGCCCACGATCACCAACAACCTGATAGAATTTTTCAAAAGTAATGCCACCCCAGAGATGGACCCACTGACTGTATGGGAAGCCCATAAGTGTACTATCAGGGGGACATTGATTGAATTGGGCTCTAGATGCAAAAAACAATGAGACGCTAACATAAAGAAACTGACAATACAGATTAACACCCTAGAAACGTTACACAAAAAATCCCTCTCAATAAACTCGGCTAAGCAACTACTTGATGCTAGAAGGGATTTACAACAGATACTCGACTCCAGAGCTAAACGTGTTTTATTCTTCAAAAGGCGAATCTATTATGAGTCGGGGGACAAGGCAGGCAAATTTTTGGCCAGAGCTCTGAGAGAGCATACCTCTGCCAACAATATTGCTGGTATCAAAAATGATAGTGGGAACCTTGACGTGGCGTCGGAGGCGATAGCGGAACACTTCCATAAATTCTACACAAAACTTTACAACTTGCCACCGCAACATAGACAACCACACATGGAAGGTGATAGAGTGCAAATTATTCAGGACTATTTTACTAAAAGTGGTCTTCCTTCCTTAACAAACCATGATTCCAAATTACTGGAGACCCCGATATCGTCTTTTGAACTCAGACAAGCGATTAAACAACTTAAGGGGGGTAAAAGTCCCGGACCAGATGGGTTCTCAGCTACGTATTACAAGACTTTTGCTGACATACTCACAGTTCCTCTTAAAAATGCCTTAAACTCCCTGTCCACACCTAGACCGGTAACACCAGATTTCCTATCAGCACACATTGCGGTTATACCAAAAACGGGTAAAGATTCTGGGGATTGCGCCAGCTACCGACCCATCTCTCTACTAAACCTTGGCGTAAAATTATTCGCGAAGATCATTGCTCTGCGGTTGGGTCCACTTTTGCCGAAATTGATTGGTATGGAACAGGTGGGCTTTATGCCTGGCAGAGAGGCAAAAGACAATGTCACTAAACGCTTCTTCTAATTCATGCGGCGAAGATACAGAAAATTGAGGGCTTTCTCCTGTCCACGGATGCGGAGAAAGCCTTCGATCGAGTGGCCTGGGATTTTATGATGGCAGTCTGTAGGCGGGTGGGTCTGGGAACGAACATGCTTTCATGGATATCTGCACTTTATCAGAATCCATCAGCACAACTGAAAATTAATGGCACATTATCCAATAAAGTCCACATTTCTAATGGGACGAGGCAAGGATGTCCCTTATCACCTCTGCTATTTATCCTATCCTTAGAACCCTTTATTAGGATGATCCAAAATAACACCGCAATACAGGGATTTCAGGTACGGGACAGGGAGTTCAAGACGGCGGCCTATGCCGGTGACCTTCTATGTTTTCTAACAAACCCGACAGTTGCTCTGCCCAACCTACTAAAGGAATTTGCACAATTTGGCTATCTCTCAAACTTAAAAAATAAATTACTCAAAATCTGAGGCTTTAAACATCTCATTACCAGACAAACTACTCACTTTGACCAAAACCAACTCCACATTTAGATGGGACCCTGGGGCTTTTAAATATTTGGGGACCTGGCTGACCCCCCAACTACAGTCCATCTTTGAGAGAAACTATCTGCCACTTCTCAGAGTTGTGAGAAGGATCTCAAAGATTGGCACTTGAAGTTCTTCTCTTGGTTTGGTCGCGCGGCAATCATCAAGATGGTGATATTGCCTAAATTCCTATATTTGATGCGTACACTGCCGGTCAAGGTCCTGCAGAGATTCTTCAGGGCTTTGAATTCTATCATCCTGAAGTTCCTGTGGCAACATAAGAAACCACTAATCAAACTTGCAACACTGACAAATCCTAAAGAATTGGGTGGGATTGGCTTGCCGAATTTAAAAAACTATTACTACGCGTCACATATAGTCAGAGTAATAGATTGGCATTGTCATGATCAAGTGAAAGACTGGGTAAACCTGGAGGCATTCCTGTGTCCAATTCCTCTCATACACTCACCATGGATCCCATTGAATAGTTATCCGTCTGACCTCCGTAAACATCCTATCACGGGCACAACACTAGAGATTCAAAACAATCTAAGCAAACACGGAGATATCACCACATGTCCAAGCCCATTGACTCCATTGAAGGATAACCCTGATTTTGCCCCGGGCGAACAAAATTCCTTGCTCGAGTCGGGGTAACAGAATACTCCTTTATTGGCTGGCGGTTGCTTTGTGGGGGGCAGACTAAGAGAGTGGATATCCCTCAAGTCAGAAAACAATCAGATACAAAGTTATCTAGGCAAATTTAGAACCCTGCAAGACTTGCATAGACCCCTAACTGACCTGGAATCGGTATGTTATAACAAAACACCACTAGACAAAGCCACATCAATAGCATATTCATGGTTGCAGCACCCCAGGGACACAGAGCCGAGCGAACACAGGAGGAGGTGGTCGGAGGATTTGGGCGAAGAAATATCTGACAAAAAATGGAGGTATGCCTGTATTTTAGCACATACATGTTCTATTAGCACAAAACTGCAGGAAACAAGTTACAAGCTGCTGACACGTTGGTACAACACCCCTGACAAACTCCACAAATGAGATGACCAAAAAACTGATATTTGCTGGAGGTGTCAGTCTGATCGGGGAACTCTGATCCACATTCGGTGGCATTGTACCGTGATCAAACCCTTCTGGACTAAAGTTCAGACACTTATCAAAAAGATCACTGAAACAAAGCTAATCCTAAACGCAGCTTGCTGCTTGTTACATGTGACCAACTTTTCATTTAAGAGGTACAAACACTCCCTGACAAAACACTTACTTAACGCAGCCAAATCCCTGATTCCTCTACATTGGAACTCATCTCGGACCCCCTCCATAGCAGATTGGTTAAGTAAGGTTGAAGACTTGTATGAAATGGAGGACACATTGGCCCAAGATAAAGGTACAGGGGAAAAATTTCACGAAACTTTGCAACCATGGTTGATCTTTAAATATTCTCAGGATTATGTTACTGCTAGATTGTACCACAATTTTTGAGATTACCGTACCTAATACCCCATATCCAAGAGAATACTGTGCCTAGAATTCCATATTTGATACCCTACTCATAGTCTTATCGATATTCATAGACTGGTGTCACTAAGGGTACACTACACGTCAAGCACCCTACTTTTATATACTTTCTTTACTCCCTACCTCTCCCTCCCCCCTTTCTTCTGACTTCTTCTCTAATTTTAATTCACAACTATAATCAAATTAGCGGATGGCGACGAAAGCACAGATTAGAATAAAAACGTCAATATTCTCACCTTTTTTGTTTTTAGGATATGGACGAAGTTGTTCTCTTACACTAAGTTGACTTGCACTATTTTGTCTCATAGTTATACGCTTATTGAATATTCTATGATTGTACAAGCTGTGATAATTTTCTATGTTCATATCACCTGGTGAAAATAACCAGAGTGTATACTTAAGTCAAGTCGTACCTCATTTAGCTGTATTGATTGATTATGTGCAGTTGCATCTGCGTTTTGCGAATTGTGCACACTTTTCCTTTTCAATTTTCAATAAACTTTTAAATATAAAAAAAAACGTGACTTGGATTTTTTTTCAATATAGACAACATAAAAGTGCCCGTGCTCCGTGAAACACACACACAGTCCTTATTATTATAAATGATGATTAATGATAAAAATATATAAAAAAAATGATATGCAAAAGTCCATAAAAAGATTATGAATAAAAGTATCTTAATGCAGTGTGCTCTCCTCCCCCACTGGGTGTACCCTCACCTTAAGGGCTTAAAAAATAAACCTATAGTAGTTAACAGCAGCTGGCCAGGATCTTCCTTATGCCTCCTTTTACTATACTGGCAGCTGTGTGCCGATGCTCCACATTGGTCACCTCCTGCTCCTGATAGTAGCACAGCTTTAAAAGGGCACCAATTTCTCCTGGTCACTTCCACCAAGTCTTCTCAAATGTACCATATATGAAAAATGATAGAGGCATACAATAGTTTAATACTGTTTAAAAATGTTTAATATGTAAAAAACACTCTATATCCATTCAACTCACATTTACATAAAGAGCTGTAATGCTGTAGTACTGAGGGGGGTAGTGACACCTGAATCCTGGATCTGGATCTGCAGCCCCAGTTTCACAGTGACTACTTCCTGCTTCCTACACGTCAGACAATCAGGCTCTCCTACCGGTTTCATCACAGATCTCGAGACTTCCTCTGGGACTCTGGGACCCTTGCATGGATCAAACCTCAGTTACGACAAGGAAAAAAAAGAACTAACGGTTTTTGTATCAGTTACTTTAAAAATATGGAATACAGTATTAAAAAGGGGAGGGCTATCCACGATGATTGGACCAATGACCTCGTTATTCTCCAACCCTGAATTTCCACCAGCATTAGGAGCTATAAAATTCATGAAATGGAACAGAAGGAGAGTACGAGGTTGGTCCAAACCCTGGTGGATGGCCAACTCCCAAAATTGCAGGATATGGGAATGGAAAATAGAAATAATTGGATACAACATCATCAATTAAATACATATATAGTATCAAAAATACAATTACCTCTGATTAATAGACCACTTTGAACAAATGTTAATAGAAGAACAAAAATCGAGTAAAAGACTCTCTAAAGTACATAAAATGCTACTTTTCTCCGGCCCTCTTAACAAATTAGTATATATGAGAAAATGGGAGGAGGAAATAAAAAAACTTGATTTCATTAATAGAAAGGGAGAAGGCATTTTTAACAATCCACAAGGCATCAGTAGCGGTTAAGCATCAAGAAAGAACTTACAAAATTATAATGAGGTGGTACTGGAGTCCAGTGGCCCTAAATAAAATAAATAAAGAGAATACAGAGTCTTGCTGGAGATGTCTTGTGGACAGGGGAACAACAGTTTATATCTGGTACGGGTGTCACGTGCTGAGGGATTTCTGGAGTAAGATACTAGAGATATATCAGAAGGTGTCTGGATCTGAGATACAACCAAATATAAATAGTGTAATATTATCTATAATACCAGGGTAAATAAAAGCTATAAAGACAGACGTTCTTCACCACATGATAACAGCAGCCAGATTAATAATAGCCTCTAAATGGCGGGAAATAAAAAGTCCCACAATAAACGGAAGGGGTCTGTGAAATGAACGAAATCCAACATATGGAAAAACAGATTAGGGAGGAGGGGTTTACAAAGAATCAAATGCCCAAAATATGGCAATGATGGGACAAATTTAGGCTCTCAAGGAACTTAATAAAATATTTATGAACAGGAAAACTTCACCCCAGGGAGTGAAGGAGGGAGGAGTGGGCGGGGGGTAGAGGGGGCGGTCCTTTATTTATTTTTTATTGTTTTCTGGAATGTGAGTATAATGAATGAATGAGGAGATAGGAAACAACAATGAAGTCCTGGGAAAATGACAAGGGAAAAGAATGAAGGGAATAGACCCTATTTTATAAATCAAGATCCCAAGTTAGGAGAACAGGATAATATGCATAAATACAAAATTATATGAATGTTTATGTATATGTATTATGTAAAGTGTTTATAAATGTAATAAAAAGAGATTAAAAAAAAAAGTAAAATTAACTATATTCTGTATTTGTGAAATTCTTTACTGTGAGGATAACGGGATAAGCTTTGCAGTGTCCACAATGAAAAAGCCTTTGGTTTGTCGACCATGTACTTGGCATGTAATCATTACTATTTCTGGAATTCCCACTAGAATGTCTCTGATATATTGTGCCCCAAAGCATTATGCTGGGTACTATGTACATTTTTTTTTACATTGTGGTGGTCATTCACACATCTTTTGCTCTCCTTTGATTAATATTTTCTTTGAAGCATCAACAGCTTTTTTAGGTCCACTAATATTCTATATTCATCAATGGTAAAATGGTAAAATATATGAAGTCATGGTGACCTTTAGTTCACCTGTCTTGAGGGCTAACTTACTTTAACATCTCCACCAGAAGTTTATGAAATGTATTATTTCTTCATCATAATTATAACACCTACAAAGCAGAAAATAAAATCCATCGCTTCTCTGGGTAAGGTTCACATCTATGCCGCATGCGGCTCACAGCAGGGGTCCGGTGCGTCCCCGTTCACCGTTTCAGGTCCGATTTCAGCCCAAATTTGGGGAAGAATTCAGACCCGAAACTGACCAAACGACACACAGTACCTGGTGCAAATATGCAGCAGAGCCGCGGCAGAGATATGTGAACCGGCTCCATAGAGAGCCGGTCACAATCTCCTGCTATTGCGATTTGGATGCGGAGAAAACCACATCCAATTCGCACTAGTGTAAACCCAGCCTGAAAGTAGCACAAATAGTACAGTAAAGCACTGGCTAGGCACACAGTTAACCCTTTGTTCGCCCTAGATGTTTATCCCCTTCCCAGCCTGTGTCATTAGTACAGTGGCAGTGCATATTTTTAGCACTGATCACTGTATTAGTGTCACTGGTTCCCACAAAGTGTCAAAAGTGTTAGATAGAGTCTGACTGTCCGCTGCAATATCACAGTCCCGCTATAAGTCGCTGTTCATCTCCATTACTAGTATTAAAAAAATGAAAAAAAAAAAATTCCAGTATATATACCATAGTTTGTAGAGGCTAAAACTTTTGCACAAACCAATTAATATATGCTTAAATTGAGATTTTTTTTCCCCATAAATGTGTAGCAGAATACATATTGGCCTACAGTGCCTTGCAAAAGTATTCACCCCCCTTGGCATTTTTCATGTTTTGTTGCCTCACAACCTGGAATTAACATGGGATGTTTGAGAATTTGCATCATTTAATTTACAGAACATGCCCACTACTTTGAAGATGTTTTTTTTTTTATTTTGAAGGAAACAACAAATAGGACAAAATAACAGAAAAAGTCAATGTGCATAACTATTCACCCCCTAAAGTCAATACTTTGTATAGCCACCATTTGCGGTTATCACTGCTCCAAGTTGCTTTGGATAAGTCTCTATGAGCTTGCCACATCTTACCACTGGTATTTTGCCCATCCCTCCTTGCAAAACTGCTCCAGCTCCTTCAAGTTGGATGGTTTGCGCTTGTGAACAGCAATCTTTAAGTCTGACCACAGATTTTCTATTGAATTGAGGTCTGGGCTTTGACTAGGCCATTCTAACGCATTTACATGTTTCCCCTTAGACCACTCAAGTGTTGCTTTAGCAGTGTGTTTGGGGTCCTTGTCCTGCTGGAAGGTGAACCTCCGTCCTAGCATCAAATCACACACAGAGTGGTACAGGTTGTTCTCAAGAATATCCCTGTATTTAGCACCATCCATCTTTCCCTCAACTCTGACCAGTTTCCCAGTCCCGACTGTTGAAAAATATCCCCACAGCATGATGCTTCCACCACCATGTTTCACTGTGGGGATGGTGTTCTTTGGGTGATGTGATGTGTTGGGTTTGCGCCATACATAGCGTTCTCTTTGATGGCCAAAAAGTTACATTTTAGTCTCATCAGACCAGAGCACCTTCCTCCATACATTTTGGGAGTCTCCCACATGCCTTTTCGCAAACTCAAAACGTGCCATTTTGTTTTTTGCTGAAAGTAATGGCTTTCTTCTGGCCACTCTGCCATAAAGCCCAACTCTATGGAGCGTACGGCTTATTGTCATCCTATGTACAGATACCCCAGTCTCTGCTGTGGAACTCTGCAGCTCCTCCAGGGTTACCTTAGGTCTCTGTGCTGCCTATCTGATTAATGCCCTTCTTGCCCGGTCCCTGAGTTTTGGTGTGCGGCCGTCTCTTGGCAGGTTTGCTGTTGTGCCATGTTCTTTCCATTTGGTTATGATAGATTTGATGGTGCTCCTAGGGATCATCAAAGATTTGGATATTTTTTTCTTCTCAACAACATTGTCCCTTACTTGTTGTTTGGAGAGTTCCTTGGTCTTCATGGCAGTGTTTGGTTAGTGATGCCTCTTGCTTAGGTGCTGCAGCCTCTGGGGCCTTAAAAAAAGGTGTGTATATGTAATGACACTTAGATGGCACACAGGTGGACATCATTTCACTAATTATCTGACTTCTGAAGGTAATTGGTTGCACCAGAGATTTTTATGGGCTTCATAACAAAGGGGGTGAATACATACACACATGCCAATTGTCAGTTTTTTATTTCTGAAAAATAGTTTTATGTATATATTTTTCTAATTTTACTTTACCAACTTAGACTATTGTGTTCTGATCCATCACATATAATTCAGATACAAAAAAACATTGAATTAAAGGCTGTAATGTAACAAAATAGGTAAAACGCCAAGGGGGTGAATACTTTTACAAGGCACTGTAAATTGATGAAGAAATTTGATTGAAAAAAAAGTAAATTATTGTATATGTTTTATAGCAGAAAGTAAAAAATATTGTTTTTTTTTTTTTTTCAAAACTGTTTTGTTTATAGCACAAGGTGATCAAATACCACCAAAAGAAAGCTCTATTTGTGGGAAAAAATTATATAAATTTGATTTGGGTACAGCATTGCATGACCGCGTAATTGTAAGTCAAATTAACTCAGTGTTGTATCGCAAAAAATGGCCTGGTCGTGAAGGGGGGTAAATCTTCAAGTTGTTAAAGTATAGTCAAAAAAGTCAAAGCATTTTTTGTTGGATAGAGTAGAGAATAGTTGAAACCCCTGTGAGTTTTTTTAGTCATTTGTGCCTAACTGGAGAGTTTCTTTTCACTTCTCCTCTGTACCTGTTCTGGTGGCAACTCAAAATTTTGGGACAGTCAACAGGACAAAGGTTCTAAAGTTTCCGCAATTCACAGCAAAAAAGTTTTGCCTTCAGATATACTTTAAGTTCATTGCTTTGACATTTTTTTTTCATGTTTCTCACTCTTTCGTTTAGTTCCCAATAAAATTGCCCTTCACCTAAAATAATTACAGTATCTAGACTTTCTTTGTTTCTACTAAAAGGTTAATACAGGCACTTGTCATTTCCTGTCTCAGTTACAGTAATTTGCTGCTCAATGGCTTCTGTTTTTCATACTGACATCTATCCACTTGCTTTTGAATGTGGCTGTGAGTCTAATGCTGCAGTCATGTACGTGAGTGTTATATGTTACCTCTGGGATAAACTATAAATCTGTGTTCTTACCCATAAAGCCATGCACTTCCAGCTAATCAGCCAAAGTGTTTCTACAGTAACCATATTTTTGTAAGGAGGTAATATATGAAAGGGTAATGTTACTTCAAACCTGGTAATGCATTTAAAGTTTGCAGTTTTATTGTTGCTAGTAGTGTCCAGCTTGCTGTAGAGCTGCACTAAATTGAACCTTCTGCTTCCAGTTCCATCTGTCATTATTAGTGTTGCTGCACTAGTTTAAACCCTCCCATTCTCTAGTTTAACTTCCCTTTTTGCTCTGGAAGAGTATGGTACAGTTAAAATCAAATGTGAGTTGTGCTGTTAGGAATACTGTTACATAAATGTGATACAACATATAAATTAAGAATTATAAACTAAATACCATTACATAGACATCACTACTGTTCTTTAGCCCAGACAACGTATTTGCATTTATTTTAAAACGGAAGTAAAAAAAAAAATTTAAATTAAAAAAATTGGGCCCCTGCAGGAAATTGTCATAATGTGCTAGTATGCACCACATACTAGCCCCGGATGCCAGGGCTTCCATTTTTACACGGTCTTCCTTCTGGGTTTGTGAGCTTTGGCTGTTTGAATGGCTGAGCCACGGTGACATCACTTCCATGCCTGCAAACAGGAGTCACAGCCATGACACAGAGCTCTGAATAGACAGCACTGTCCATTCAGTGCGTAGTGTGCATGTGCTGGTCACATTCCCGGCTGCTACTAAAAGAAATATCCCCTAAACGATATTTACTGTACCTACAAGTAAGCCTTATTATAGAGTTACCTGTAGGTATAAATCAAAAAGCGCACTTTATCACAGTAAAAGAGGTTTAAAACAAGCCTTTGTTGACCTCTTTAGCCACTGATATTGTGGAGTAATTCATCCTTAGGTTCACAGCAAAAACTGTAAAGTTGGGTTTAAGTTAGTTTCTAACAGCTTACGATACCTGTTGTTTGCTTACATTAGAAGCAACGGGAGAGGAGAAATGAATTTCAGAGCTTCAGCTGTGAAATTTGTTAATTGCCTACAGCTACAGAGTTCAGTGATAGCTTGTGGTAATGTTCTTTTACAGTCATATAGCTGTGAATGCCTTGGTGTTAAACTTGCTGTTAGATTAATGCCTCGTACACACGATTGCATTTCCGACAAGAAAACCGTGTTTTTTTTTCAGCCGGAAAACGTCTCAAACTTGTCTTGCATACACACGGTCACACAAATCTTGGCTGAAATTCCGACCGTCAAGAACATGGTGACGTACAACACGTACGACGAGCCAAGATCAATGAAGTTCAATAGGCAGTTTGGCGCTTCTGCTTGTTTCTGAACATGCGTGTTTTTTTTGCGCGCCGTAATTGCGATTCCCAATAGGAATTTTTCCCGTCACGAAAATAGAGAACCTGCTCTCAATCTTTTCTTGTCGGAAATTCTCACAAAAAAAGTGCGATGGAGCATACACACGGTCAGAATTCGCAACAAAAAGCTCACATCGCACTTTTCTCTTCGGAAATCGCAAGCGTGTGTACGAGGCATTAGAGTGTGTTCATGTCAAGCTGGGTGGACTCAATCCAGTGAGTAGTAAGTTCAGTCAAATGGCAGGGTCAGCACGCTAGACAATTGTTGGGCTGTGCCTTAAAGCAGAAATACACTGCATCTGAGCAACACAAACCAAACACACTATTTAAGTAATTTTTAATTTTTAAAGCACACTCCCCTATCAATCTATGAGGTCAGGACTCAAGTTCCTCCACCCCAAACTTGCTCATCTATTTTTTTGGACCTTGCTTTGTGCACTGGTCCAAATCATTTGGTGGAGGGGAATTATGGGGTGGGGTCCTTTTTTCAGGGGTCGGGCTTGGCCCCTTAGTTCCAGTGAAGGGAACTCTTAAGGCATCAGCATGTCAAGACATTTTGGACAATTTCATGCTCCTAACTTTGTGGGAAAAGTTTGGGGATGACCCCTTCCTGTTCCAACATGACTGTGCACCAGTGCACAAAGCATGGTCCATAAAGAAAAGGATGAGCGAGTTTGGGGTGGAGGAACTTGCTGGCCTGCACAGAGTCCTGACCTTAATTCGATTGAGCCCTACGGACTAAGACTGGGATGTCATTAAAGTTCATGTGCGTGTAAAGGCAGGCGTCTTAGAACTTTTGGTAACATAGTATATATATATATATATATATATATATATATATATATATATATACATACATACTGGCAGCCATTTAGTGGCTAACAGCGAGTATTTAATGAGTCAACTTGTCATTAGATTAAGGTAGACCTCAATGACCTAAATCAGTAAGGTAGCAAAAGCAACAATGATAATGTTGATTTATGAACAAAGATAAACGAAGCAATATATGAGTTGCAGCCCAAAGCAACCAATCAGGTCTAATCTTTAATTATCTACATCATTTCCAGTTTACTCCTAGTTTTTTTTATACAATTTCATACAAATTGGCCCCAGAGTCACTATCCTCTTGAAGGTATTGCAGTCTTTAGAAATGTAATACATTAGGGGATTGATAGTGAAGTGTCCCTCATGTATTCACTGAGAAAATGTACTTCTGCTTCTGCCTATACAAATTAAGCCTTTTTAACTTCTTTAGCATACTGTACCAACTCTTTGTTACTTCTTTTTTTTTCTTGGGTCTTTGTAGGGTTCATGTAATAAACAAGCAATCGGGAGCTATTTATCAAAATGGATGATCCATTTTTTTTCATGGTATGCCATTATCATTTAAACATGTCTTTTTTTCACAACCTGACAACCTGTCAGCATTTATCAGTGTTGCATTTGTTTTGGATTAGAATATATTTTCATATCCTATGAAGGAAGAATTATATCTTTAACATGTAAGAAACAGAACCATCAGATGAGTTGCATATATTTTTTGCAGATAAAGAACTTGCAGAGGAAGAAGTGAATTACATGACTATCTCTTCCTCTAGGAGTTCTTTAACATCTACACAACATTGGTAGTGAATCTAGGTCAAGCAAATAATCCTCTCAGTCATGTGGTTGTAATCTGCTTCTCATCTCTTGCATTAACTCTCTGTTGAGATATCTCCTCTATATATAGATAAAGTACATCCTAGGGGTAGTGAGTGTGGCTGAGGGGAATTGGTAGGGTTAGTCAAATAATTGCCAGAATACCTATAGATTTTTATAACAACAGTCTAGGTTTATTGGTGTTGCTTCGTTAATGTTCTCTGCTTCAAGATAATGTTCAAGATAACAACACTTTTGCTAGAATTTTGCTAATACCACCAAAAAGCATAAAAGCATTGCTTTTTTAAATTACAAGATAGTTGAAATCAACAAGCATTATTTTATTATAAATTACAGTATATATTATGTTAGACTCTGCATTAAATCCACCTCTTGGGCCTATTCAGTAATCCGTCTCAGAGTGTTGTCCGAGGTGATTATCTGCAAAGTACTAGTACATATACCTATACATATACACTAGCATTTTTCCATGGTCTCTTGGAGGAGATGGGGAAGCCATAGACTTTATGCTTTTCATGGATCAAGATCTATTTCTTCGGGAGATGAGACTACAAACTGCGTTAATTCCATAAATCAACACAAATGGACATAAAACATTACAAGTAAAGAACATACAACACCGTGTTACCTATTACTAGAATAAAGCTAGTATATTTTGCTACAGAGAACCCACAAGGAGAGCAGAAAAGAGGGAACTGCAGGGGACCAAAGGGAGGAAAAGTTTCTACAAGCTTCCAGACTTGGACAAAACAGAACGAGAATTAACTTCCAACATATAAATATCCATCATTTATGGCAGAACACTCCCCAAAAAATTATTAGGGCGTACCATAGATAATGGGGAAATGGGAAGAGTACCAATCATTTCAAAGCTGTGGATGTGGATTTTCATTTGAAGCTCTCATACCTAATTATAGGTATTAATAGGTATTAACAACTTAATATGGGATGTGGGTACTGAGCTGAAGCTTGAAATTCCAAATTCCCATATGGCTTTTAGTGCTTATTATTTTTAAACAGCATTTTATGGACTGTTTAGGGCACGTACATATATATTTACTGTTCAAATCGTCATTAAAGCCAAGCTTTAGGCAAAATATTTTTTCTTTAATTTGTGTAGCACTACCCCCAGAGAAGATGCTGATTATGTTGGGTCCTCTGTTCTTACCTTGACTCAGCCCCACTAACATCTCATGATACAGGTGGCAGATGTACGTTAGCTGTTTCTCAATACTTTAGGGTCACCCAGAAATTAGAGACCTTGCAAAGAACAGAATGTATTGTCAAGTAAATATCAGATGATTGGGTATATCAGTAGAAGATTGTCTTATAGGAATATCAGTGCTTAATAAAGGGAAAATGCAAAGTTAGGGAGAACAAATGATGATCAAGCTCCACAAAGGATCTACAAAGTGTCAGCAAATGTAACAATATTGGGATAATGACCTGCTCACCGGTTTTCTTTAGTGATCTGGTAAATGGAAAACCCCCTGTACAGTCTGTTGGCATCCCAGATGCAAACTTAAGCAGCAAAGGACCAGATCACTATGCTGTACTGTGTATGCCCTGCTTCCCTTGGTAGCAGGTGGACAGGCCTCAGACAGGTGTGGACACTTTACAGGTCTCAGTCCAGTGATCTGCTGCATTAATGCAACCATGAACAGTTCTCCTCAACTCTCTTTCTCCCTCTTCTCTCTCAGCAGCAACTCCTCTCACTCTGCTCGAACTGGCGGAGATCTACCAACAGCCCCCCGCTCTTACCCATTTATACCCTCTTCTTTGGACTACATCTCCCAGCATTCAGTGTCCTATATTTGAGAATCAGGAACACAAGGACTATACTAGTTTCATCTTGTGAAGAAAAAAGGTAGTTGCATTCAGGAGATTTTATAATAATACATTTCAAGGTCTGCATAACTCAGGAACAGCAATTCTGGTTACATTTGAATAGAGTGGCAATAAACATTTGTCAGGTTTGTATTGATGCCTGTGTTACCCTTACATACTGTCCTTGTGTTACCTGGCAAACTCTGACAGAACAGAAAGTGACAGAAGGCCTCCCCAGTAAAGACAAATGCATCAATAAAGCATTAAAGAAGTCCTACTTATCTGCCGTGCTGTAAGAAGGTGTTTTATTGCTGCTGATTTCTCCATTGGAGAAATTTCCCCTTAATTCCTGTTCTTGCGACAGGAAGCCAGAAAGTGATTGGAAATTTCCACAAAGGGTACACATATAATAATTAAAATCTGTCAGGGGTTCTAACCCTTTTCCGTGTTATATAAATCTGCAAAAAGTATATTTGACTGGAGGTAGTTTTTAAAACACCATGTTTGAGACAACTTCTTAGGACATTGTTGATGCATATGAAACAATGTAAAACCTGAATTGCCGTGCTATGTGATCAAAAATTGTGAAAAAAAATTAAATGTCAAACAACAGTCCATGGCGTGTTTCCATGCGAGGATGAAAAGTAAATGCAATGTATGTAAACAAAGCCTTTAAGAACGTGTCCAAGAGGAAATTAATGACCATTCACCCGAGTGCACCTTCACCGTAATTGAGTAAGATGTGCGCATACCAGAACCCTAGACTCCACATTATAAGAGTCTAGATACCGTAAGCACGGAATCACAAATCATGGCAAATCTATCCATTTGAAAAAGGTGAAGACAGTGTCATGGCGGACCCATAAAAAAGACAAGAGTATTCACATAGTGTAAAACCATATGATGATTTATTAAGAATTAGCGTTGGTAAAAACTTACACAGATCCAATAAAAATCCAGCAATAAATACAAAGATTCCCGAGTCAGGATCCACTGGTACAGAGATCAAACTAGCGTGATGTTGACAGACATAGACTCTGCCCTACATGTTTTGTCAGATGTAATGGCATCGGGGGCATGGAGTCTATGTCGGAACCCACGCAGATATATATATTGTCTGTAGCCGAAGGAGTACAGCTGTTCCTAATGTGTAAATCAAAGCATGTCTCAATATGGCCAATTTTATAGTCAAACAGATAGCCAAGCCTCTTTTTGAAAATAAAGGCTGGCCATCCATTAGGAAAAACCAAGCCTCAATCTCAGTATAAAGATGGCTGCTAGTAATATCAATAAACAAAATGGCCGCGGTAAGGAAATGGTTGATAAGCAAACCTCGGTTTGCATTAAATTAAGTAACCAAACCTCATTCTCGGGAAAGACACCAGAGCGTAACCTCGGAATGGACATTTATAGAATAACTCCAAAACAGGAATGTTTTTTCAGGTGGAGGTGTCTGACATTTTTTTCTCTACTAATTTTTTCTGACTGTTTTTCACTAGTTTTGCATTTGGCTAGGGTCAGTGTCACTACTGGTAGCACAAGGCGATACTTGAACCCTATAAAGGTTGCACAGGCAGTCCAACTCCTCCAGAATGGCACAAACAATATGTGTCATTGCCAGAAGGTTTGCCGTGTCTCCCAGCACAGTCTCAAGAGCATGAAGGAGATTCCAGGAGACAGGCAGTTACTCTAGGAGAGCTGGACAGAGCCGTAGAAGGTCCTTAACCCATCAGCAGGACCGGTATCTGCTCCTTTGTGCAAGGAGGAACAGGATGAGCACTGCCAGAGCCCTACAAAATGACCTCCAGCAGGCCACTGGTGTGAATGTCTCTGATCAAACAATCAGAAACAGACTTCATGGGGGTGGCCTGAGGGCCTGACGTCCTCTAGTGGGCTCTGTGCTCACTGCTGGACACTGTGGAGATCGATTGGCATTTTCCATTGAACACCAGAATTAGCAGGTCCGCCACTGGTGCCCCATGCTTTTCACAGATGAGAGCAGGTTCACCCTGAGCATATGTGACAGACGTGAAAGGGTCTGGAGAAGCTGCAGAGAACTTTATGCTGCCTGTAACATCGTTCAGCATGACCGGTTTGGTGGTGGGTCAGTGATGGTCTGGGGAGGCATATCCATGGAGGGATGCACAGATCTCTACAGGCTACACAATGGCACCCTGACTGCCATTAGGGATCGGAAGGAATAAAATCCTTGTACCCATTGTCAGACCCTACTCTGGTGCAGTGGGTGTTGGGTTCCTCCTGGTGCACGACAATGCCTGACCTCATGTGGCGAGAGCATGGAGCCAGTTCCTGGAGGATGAAGAAATTGATACCATTGAATGGCCCCCACGATCACCTGACCTAAATCCAAAAGAACACCTCTGTGACATTATGTTTCGGTCCATCCGGTGCTGCCAGGTTGCACCTCAGTCTGTTCAGGAGCTCAGTGATTCTCTGCTCTAGATCTGGGAGGAAAAACCGCAGGACACCATCCGTCATCTCATTAGGAGCATTCCCAGATGTTGTCAGGCATGCATACAAGCACTTGGGGGCCATACAAACTAGTGAGGACCATTTTGAGTTGTTGCAGGGAAATTTCAGCAAAATGGACTAGCTTGCTGCATAATTTTTTCACTTTGATTTTCGGGGGGTCTTTGAATTCAGCCCTCTGTAGGTGGATAATTTTCATTTCCATCAAATTATGTGCCATCCTTTCATTTCTAACACATTACCCTGTCCATATCAGTATAGATATCCAGCATGAGATTTTGCCCCGTTGAGATCTGATGTGTTTTCAAAGTGTTCCTTTTTTGAGCAGTGTACATTCGTAAAATCACCATACAGAGATATTCTGTCCAATCCTATTCCAGTTAAAACAGATGATGATATAGGACAAATTAAACATTCAGGGCTCTCAAATGCCTCCACATTTAATCCACCAGGAACATTGCCTCCATCGATCAATATCTTTAGAGATCTTGTCCTAAATTACCTAGATAAGTTTAGATGGAATCACAAATCTTTATACTGAGATCAAGGCTTGATTTTTCATAATGGATGTCCAGCCTTTATTTTCAGAACGAGGCTTTGCCATCCGTTTGAATATAACGGCGGCCATATTGAGACATACTTTGATTTACACATTAGAAACAGCTGTACTATTTTCGCAATGGACAATATATATATATATATATATATATATATATATATGCGTGGGTTCCAACATAGACTGCATGCCCCGATTACGTCACATCTGACGAAACATATAAAGTGGAGTATATGTCTGTCAACACCGTGCTAGTTTTATCTCTGTACCAGTGGATCCTGACCCAGGAATCTTTGTATTTATTGCTGGATTTTTACTGGATCTGTGTAAGTTTTTTAGCAACGCTTATTCTTAATAAATCATCATAAGGTTTTACACTATATGGATGCTCTTCTCTTTTTTTTTTTATGGGACATCCATGAGACATCCATGAGAGCGATTAGGAACAAGCAAGGTCCACCATGACACTGTCTTCAGCTTTTTCAAAGGGATGGATTTGCCATGATCAATTACGGTGAAGGTGCACTTATTTCCTTCTGGACATGTTCTTAAAGGCTTTGTTTCCATACATTGCATTTACTATTTGTCCTCACATGGATACACGTTATGAACTGTTGTTTGACATTTAATTTGTTTTCACTATTTTTGCTCACATAGCACAGGAATTAAGGTTTTACATGTCTTTACACAATTTGTTCTGTTGTGTTATTGCTAGCAGCTTTTTTTTTTATTTATATTTGTATATCTTCTTTTCTCACCTGCGCAATATTTTTTTTTCTATGTATACGTATGAAACAGTGTGCATGGTGATATGAAATCTTACATGAGTTGTGAGATTTAGGAAATAATGATCATATCTAAGGATAGAAAATACATGTGTAGCACTACCCCCGTAGGAGCTGCTGGTTAGTTTTGGGCCTGTACTCTGCCTATCAACCCCTTTAAGTTTGGCTCAATTCCCCTTGGCACAACTCAACAATACACTGATTGTGAAACCCACTGGTAGTTGGGAACCACAATGAAACCAAGCAGCAGTACAATTACAGTTAAGCGTTGTTACCTTGTTTTGGCCACCTGTCCAATGACACCAGATAAGACTCCACACCAAATGCAGTTTAACCAAGGAATGAGTGTTTACTTGGTGAAGGAAAATAGGCACAGTTAAACACTTAACAGTTGACTTCAAACAGGGCCCTGTGAGAGTCAATGGTATATAAATGAACAATCAGTTTATTCAATGCAAAGTGAAACCTGACCTGAGTAAGTACACAGTGGAGAGATACCCCCAATGCTATACGTTAGCACTGGACCACCTCGCCACCAGGCCTCACCCAGCTCTCTGAAGTATAAAAAAGGGATTTTTATAACAGCTTACCTGTAAAATCCTTTTCTTGGAGTACATCACGGGACACAGAGCGACTTAGTCATTACTAATGGGTTATATAGTTTACCTTCAGGTGCTGGCACTGGCAACTTCCAAACCGGAAGTACCCTCCCCTATATAAGCCCCTCCCATCCAGGAGCACCTCAGTTTTGTAGCAAAGCAATAAGTGTCCCAAAAAGAGGGGTGGGAGCTCTGTGTCCCGTGATGTACTCCAAGAAAAGGATTTTACAGGTAAGCTGTTATAAAAATCCCTTTTTCTTTTTCGTACATCACGGGACACAGAGCGACTTAGTCATTACTAATGGGACGTCCCAAAGCAATGCCAAATGAGGGGAGGGATACACTATACATAAGCTGGGTGCCATCAGGCATGAGGATCTTTTGCGGCCTGCAACACACTGAGCCCAAAGGCGACATCCTCCTGACTTCTAACGTCTACCTGGTAGAATCTAGTAAACGTGTGTACTGAAGACCATGTTGCGGCCTTACAGACTTGAGCCAGGGAGGCCTGGTGATGCACTGCCCATGAAGTTCCAACTGCTCTTGTGGAGTGCGCCCTAACTTTGAATGGAGGTGGTCTCTTTCTCAAGCCATAGGCTTGTATTATGACCTGTCGAATCCACTTGGCTAAAGTAGATTTTGATGCTGCCTGACCCTTTCTGGGGCCTTCCGGCAGAATAAACAAAGTATCCGTTCTGCGAATCTGAGCAGTGGCTTTTAGATAAGCTTTAACTGCTCTTACTACATCCAAAGAATGCAATAACTTTTCCTCTACCGAGCTAGGTTTGGGGAAAAAAGAAGGAAGAACCACATCTTGGTTCAAATGAAACCTCGATACCACCTTAGGAAGAAAGGCTGGATGAGGACGTAATACTACTCTGTCCTTATGGACAACCAGATATGGCTCCTTACAGGACAAGGCGGCTAATTCCGATACTCTTTTAGCCGAACAAATGGCTACTAAGAAAATCAATTTCCTGGTGAGAAGAACCAAGGAAATGTGTTGCAATGGTTCAAACGGTTGTTTCTGTAGAACCGACAGAACCAGGTTTAAGTCCCATGGACATATGGGAATACTAACCGGAGGGCCTTGTATGAAAGCTTTGACTAGTGAATGCGAAGCCAAGGGCCTTTGAAAAAATATTGACAAGGCCGAAATCTGACCCTTGATAGTACTCAAGGCCAGCTTCCTATCTACAGCCCACTGTAGGAAGTCCAAAATCCTACCTATTACGTACTTACGTGGATGCCATTTCTTGGCCTCACACCATGTAATGTACGCCTTCCAGATCCTATAATAGATCTGCCTGGATACCGGCTTCCTGGCATTGATCATGGTAGATACCACAGGATTAGAGAGCCCTCTCTTTTTCAGAATGTGGGCTTCAATAGCCAGGCCGTCAAACCTAGTGCTGGTAAGGAAGGGTGGTATATCGGTCCTTGCGACAGCAGGTCCGGACGATGTGGGAGGGTCCAAGGACTCCTCACTGACATTTTTACAATCTCCGCGTACCATGCCCTTCGGGGCCACGCTGGAGCCACCAGAATCACTGGTTTCTTTTCTACCCTGATTCTGCGGATTAATCGCGGTAACAATTGTGGCGGTGGGAATGCATATATCAGCTTGAACTGATCCCAAGGGAACACTAGGGCATCCGAGCCGCAAGCTAGGGGATCCCTTGTGCGAGACACAAATCTGTCCACCTTTGCGTTGAATCTGGATGCTAGCAGATCTACATCCGGTGTTCCCCACCGCTGGCATATTGCCTGGAAAACCTCGGGGTGAAGAGACCATTCCCCCGGGCATAATTGCTGGCGACTTAAAAAGTCAGCTTTCCAATTTTCCACTCCTGGGATGAAAACCGCGGATATGGCTGGGACATATCTTTCTGCCCATTCCAGGATGCAATTCGCTTCCCTCTGGGCTGCACGACTCCTGGTGCCACCCTGGTGATTGATATATGCCACTGCTGTGGCATTGTCTGATTGAATTATGACAGGGGACCCTTGGAGTTTGGATGTCCATGCTACTAGGGCATACCGGGCTGCTCGTATCTCTAAGAGATTGATGGGCAGGGCCTTTTCCGCATCCGACCATCTGCCCTGGAGAGACCATTGCTCCAGTACTGCTCCCCAGCCTATAAGGCTGGCATCTGTAGTGACCACCTTCCAAGAAACCGGACTGAAGGGTTTCCCTTTTTCCAGATTCTGGGGCACCAACCACCAATGGAGGCTCTTGCGAACGGAAGGGGACAGGGACATTGGTAAGTCTAAAGCCTGAACTTTTTTGTTCCAGGCTGACAGTATGGCCCTCTGCAAGTTCCTTGAATGGAATTGACCGTAGGGTACTGCTTCGAATGAAGCCACCATTTTTCCCAGCAGCCTCATGCACAGGCGTATGGATGGTTTTCTTTTTGTACCCACTAAGTGGGTCAAATCTTTTAAAGACGACACCTTTTCTGGAGGTAAGAAAATCTTTCTCTGATTTGAATCCAGCCTTAGCCCTAAGTATTCCAGACTTCTGACTGGTCTTAGAGCTGACTTGTCCCGGTTGATAATCCAACCGTGATATTCCAGATACTTGATTGTCTTGTGAATAGCTACTTCCAGCTTTTCCACTGAGTGGTCTATTAGTAGCA
This sequence comes from Rana muscosa, assembly GCA_029206835.1. Taxonomy (NCBI): domain Eukaryota; kingdom Metazoa; phylum Chordata; class Amphibia; order Anura; family Ranidae; genus Rana; species Rana muscosa. Next base: position 688,294,925 of record CM055116.1, on the reverse strand, counting down.
GGTCGTCTAGATATGCCATTATCGTTACACCTTGTGTTCTTAGATTGGCCAATAGTGGGGCCAGAATTTTTGTGAACACTCGTGGTGCTGTGGCCAGACCGAAAGGTAAGGCTCTGAACTGAAAATGGCGCCCTTCTACTGCAAAGCGTAGAAATTTCTGGTGGGCCGGAAAGATGGGAATATGCAGATAAGCATCCCTTATGTCGATCGAGGCTAACCATTCCTGCCCTTGTAGGGCGGTGGCCACCGATCGGATCGACTCCATCCGAAAAGTCCTGATATTTAGGAACTTGTTTAGCCCTTTTAGATTTAATATGGGCCTCACGTCCCCATTTGGTTTGGGGACTGTGAAAAGGTTCGAGTAAAACCCGAACCCGCTTTCTTCCAGGGGAACCTTCATGATTACACCTTGGAGCAATAGTTGTTCTAGTGCCAGAAGGAGGGATCCTCTCTTCTGGGGATCGCTTGGCACGTTTGACCTCATAAATTGGGCAGGAGGAGTGTCTTTTAACTCCAGCTTGTATCCCAGACTTACTGCGGAGAGCACCCATCTGTCTCTGATGGTGTCCCGCCAGGTCTCTGTGAACAACTGAAGTCTTCCCCCCACCCGATTGAGTGGGGGCAACCCTTCATGACTTGGGGGGAGGTTTTGTACCTCTCTTGACCCAGGGTTTCTTGTTACCCTGTGATTGTCCCTGATTTCTGCCCCCTGAATTTGACCGCGGAGGCCGTCGGAACTGTTTCACAGCCGATGTGCCAGGGACTGGAGAAGTAGGCCTCTTAAAAGAAGAACTTCTACTCTTGTTCTTAACCGGTAAGAGTGAACTTTTACCGGCAGAAATTTTCTGGATATATTTGTCCAGATCTTCTCCAAATAAGCGTTCTCCATGAAATGGGAAGCTTACAGGGAGCTTCAGCAGACCAGTTTTTGAGCCATAGAAGCCTACGCATATGTACTACAGACAGCGTAAAGCGGGAGGCCTGTTGGATTGTATCCTTTATGGCGTCCACCGCAAAACACAAGGCTCTAGGTAGGTCAGCTAGGGCAAGAGCCTGCTGATCTGGTAAGTCCCTTAAGACTTGTTTCAACTGATCTTTCACCGCTTGGCAGACTCCAATCGCTGCTACCGCAGGTTGTGTCATCATGCTTGCTGTAGAGAAAGCAGATTTTAGTAAAGACTCCAATTTTTTATCTATTGGGTCTTTGAACATTGGAACATTATCTACTGGACATGTCAGTGATTTGTTCACAGAAGAGATGGCTGCATCCACTGTAGGGACCCTCCATTTTTTTATGAACTTATCCTCCATGGGATAGATCACCGGAAATCTCTTGGGGGGAGTAAATATTTTATCAGGATGCTCCCAATCCTGGTAAATAAGCCCTTCCAATAAAGGGTGGATTGGGAAGGAACAGACAGCCTGGGGAGCTTTCAGCGACCCCAGCGAGGAAACCGTAGTGGTTGATGGTTCCGCCAGAGGCATTTTAAATGCTGATCGGACCATGTTAGTCAGAGACTGAACCCATAATCTTTCAGCCTGAGATGCTGAGAAAGGTTCTTCCACTGTTGATTCCTCCATAACTGAATCAACCTCATCCTGATCCCCTTCAGGTAGGTCGATCTCTGTGTGGGGCTGTTCCTCCACTAACAGGCACTCTGAAGGAGGAGACGGAGATCGGACGCGCTTTCCCTGTGACAGGGAAGCAGCGATCAATGCTGTTAATCTCTCTTCCAATCCTCCCAGAGTTGAGGATAAAACCTCCTCTGTTATATATACAGGAGCAGGTGGACTGGGGACAGCCGCAGCACCAGGCACTCCTGCGGGGTTCCTACGGCTACTGACCTCTGAATTCTCAGGGGAGATTGGTGCAGTACAAGCATGCCCAATATCCTCAGAGCCCGATGGAGACCCCTTTGGCTTCCTGGAAGACTTATTTCCGGAGCGTCTGGACGACATATCCTTTAAGCACAAAGCTGAGGTATTCCCGTCGTCATACACCAATTTTGCTGGTAATAGTCTAACACAGTTGCTGCTATATACCAGCTGGTGTCCACTAAAGTGCCTTTCTATGGGGATGTCTGCATCAACCGCCTCTGTGTGCCACTGTTTGTTGCTAGCTCTGTTTGCATCCAGCTGACACTTGTACTGTGTCTTTTATACATGCTGGGACGCCTGCACATGCGCAGAAGCGCCGCGTCGCGCATCGAGCGTCATCCACCCGCCCCGCCCCTTTTTTTTCATAGGAGGCGCGTGCACGCGCGCGCGCCCGTATGCCATTGGCGCCCTTTTCGAAACCAAGCAGGGACTAGGAGCCAGGGCCTTTTTGCCGGAGGGCCTGTGCGGTGGATGAGCGCAGCAACAGGGCAGAGGAAGTGGATTCCCACAGAGAACTTACCAACTGCCTGTATCTTTTGACTTGAGAAAACCAAAGATCCACATGACAAGAAAAAATGGACCACAGCGGCCTCTAGTGGTTTAACACAGGTAACGCGGTCCTCTTTTTTTTTTTTTTTCTCTTGACTACTATTAAAATTTTACATTTTTCAGTAGTTACAGGCATACACAGATATTAGCGGGAATACCGTTAGGTAACAGACAGAAAGACAAATTAGGCTTGGGGGTCCCCCAATAGAACCAAGTTCCTGGGGGCCCCCACTTACCTGTTCCCCGCCGCAGGACTCTGTTTGGTCCACAGAAGCCCAAACTTCACCTATCACGGCAGGCATTGTAATTAAACCTTCAGGGATCGGGTTCCCAAGGATTCCACTCCCCTGGACCTGTATAGCACCCTGCACAGAAAACATCTTGGTCGTGGGTATGACCAGAGCTCTGGATCCCAGGGTCCAGCCCTCCTAAGAGAGGCATTACAGGCAAAACCTTGCTCTTCTGTTGCAAGGCCCGGGTACCGACCGTTTAGCTATGAAGCTTTTTTGGTGGGATCCGGAACAGCTTACTAAGGCCCGTAAAAGAACCTGTACGCAAGCCCAGGAAAACACATGTTACTCTTTGGCCAACACCTTAGACACTGGCAAAAAACTGAGGTGCTCCCGGATGGGAGGGGCTTATATAGGGGAGGGTACTTCCGGTTTGGAAGTTGCCAGTGCCAGCACCTGAAGGTAAACTATATAACCCATTAGTAATGACTAAGTCGCTCTGTGTCCCGTGATGTACGAAAAAGAAAGATAATACAACAAGCTCTATCATAGCATGAGTCTATATACTCTTAAGCCCTGTACACACGATCGGATTTCCTATGGATTTTAAACCGATGGATTTTTCCGTCGGAAATCCGATGAAGCTGACTTCCATCAGTCTTGCCTACACACCATCAGTCAAAAAAACGATCGTCCCAAACACCGTGACGTAAAACACTCCGACGAGCAAAGAAAAATTAAGTTCTATGCTTCTGAGCATGCGTCAACTTGATTCTGAGCATGCGTGCGTTTTTTATCCGATGGAGTTCCCCACAGACGATCGGAATTTGCTATCGGTTTTTTATCCATCGGATAAATTTAAAACATATTCCATTTTTTGACACCGATGGAAAACAGACCGATGGGGCCCATACACGATCGGTTTGTCCGATGAAAAAAATCCATCGGACTGTTTTCATCGGTAAAACCGATCGTGTGTACGCGGCTTTAGGTTCCCCCTAGCGGGCAATTCCCATGCACGTGTCCTGCTATATTATTTCAGATGGACAAGCTGAATCCTGTAATTGTTCCTTCTGGTTAACAGTAGTCTTCGCTAGCCTTGGTTGGTGCACATTAATAATTTGTAATCCAAGGCAAATGAAAGAAGATTAAACAGTTAACATATGTGATGAAAGGGACAGATGAATGCTGATCCTTCTCAAGGCGCTAACTTAATCCCGGATGCAACGTGATCGGCTTGCGGTACTGCAGATACCAGCAAGCCTAAGTAAATAAGTAAAGTTGTGGAAGTCACCTTACTGCAACACAGTTAGTTGTGTTTGTGGGCAGGTGCCCTCTCACCACATGAGGCTTTGCCTCGCTGGGATCCTCCGATAGGGCCCTCTTGGTTCGCAGCCTCCGGACGAGTTGTTGTCCCTGGTCCTCCGCTTAGCCAGTCGCAAGGCGTTGGTGGATAGGTGACTCTGGATGCTCAGGACTGCGGAGCTGTCCCTCTCCCCAGTCCGATCAGCAGGAGTGTAGCTGGAATCCCTCCGACAGGCGGTCCGGCCTCCGTCACTTTAGGCCCAGGCTTTTCCGGCCTAGCACCCTCGCTGCAGGCCTCTTGCCGCTTGCAAGATGGTGTACCAAGAGAAAGAATCCAAGCCCCGCCTCTCCTTTTAAAAGGTACTCCCAGCAGGCAGTGCGTGGCGTCACGCTCCCTTCCAGCAAGTGGCATTGTGGGCCTTGTAGTCCATTGCTGACCCGTCTCAATAGATTCTCTGCCTCTCCGCACCACAAGATCCGTCATGCATTGTCCTACCATAGCTGAACCTAATAACTTGCAGCTATATGGGGCAAACAGATAATGGAAAGAAGTTCTTATAAGCACAAACTGTAGTCCATGAGCTACGTGCAAAAGTAACACCTTGCTACACATGAAAAAAGTGTCCATGCACTTGGCTAGCCTTAGTTTGCAAATTCAGACATACCTAACCTTATTTTTTAGAGTAATATATAGACATTTTTAATGAAAAAAAGTGTTACTCTCTTTATTTATCTTCAAAAATCACTTGCAATCTAGCAGCACTGAGTAAACTGACCCAACCCACAAAACATGTTGCCCCTGTTGTAACCATGTTCTACCTACAGTAAAACATTTTTTTGATATCAGTCTGACATGATGCCCATCCTTATATTATCTCTAAACCATCTCTTTTGGGGCACTCCAAATGAAAAAAAAAATCCAGAGTGCCCCAAAATAGAGGGTTTAGAGATAATATAAGGATGGGCATCATGTTAATAATTTCAAGACTCAGCTGAATGGCAGCCACAAAACAATGTTGATGTGACAAAGTTATTGTGAACCTTCTTCTTTTTTTTTTAATAATAAACATGCCATACTTTCCTACTCTGTACAATGGTTTTGCACAGAGCAGCCCCGATCCTCATCTTGTGGGGTCCCCCGCCAGCACTCCTGGCTCCATCTCTTGTGTGAGTACCCCATAAGAAGCCGCACCCTATGGGGGCACTCGTGCAGGCTTAATCCCGAGCCATGCTGTCTGCGTCTATAGATCAAAATGTAGCATATACAGTATACTGTATATCTAATTCACTAACAAATATGGTTTCTTAAGTATACAACGTGCAGTTAAAAAAATACCAGCCGACATTCGGCCCGTGTGTATGTTTGTCCCGTTCAGCCGGCCTCTGTCAGACGTGCATGCTGGAAAACCAGCAGCCGACCGACTTCGGATCAGCACTCTTAGCCAGTGGTTGAGCTGGAGAGCCAGAAAACATCAGCTTAGCGGGGGAGATGACTGAATTTACCTTGCATGGTTAGTACAGCGGCTTCAACTGGAGCTCACAGCTTTTTTCCGTGCAATTTGCTAGATAGCAGGAAAAAAACTGTAGTGTGTACCCGACTTAAGCAGTACATGCTTTGGTTCCTAAGTTGTGGCCTTTACACAATGAAAATTGGATTTTCTTGAAAATGTTGGGGCTATCTGATATCTATTAGAGATTTGTATGAAGTACATACTGGTATCCTAGAAATTGGCCATAAACACTACTGTAAGTAAAAAAAGCCATAGTACATAGTACATAGTACAGAGGACAGAATTAGAAATAGACTTGGAAAAGTATGCAAGCTCTTGGAGGGGATGATTAGGGACTAATACAAAACTTTAGTAAAGAAAACTGTATCATTAGCAGTAATCAACATGGATTCGTGAAGAATCATTCTTGCCAAACCAATATATTAACCTTCTATGAGGAGATGAGCTGCCATCTAGATAAAGGAAGGCCCGTAGATGTGGTGTATCTGAATTTTGCAAAAGCATTTGACACAGTTCCCCATAAATGTTTACTATACAAAGTAAGGTCTGTTGGCATGGATCATAGGGTGAGTACATGGATTTAAACCTGGCTACAAGGGCAAGTTCAGAGGGTGGTGATAAATGGGGAGTACTCTAAATGGTCAGGGGTGGAAAGTGGGGTCCCCCAGGGTTCTGTCCTGGGACCAATCCTATTTAATTTGTTCATAAACGACCTGGAAGATGGGGAAAACAGTTCAATCTCTGTATTTGCAGACAATACTAAGCTAAGCAGTGCAATAACTTCTCTGCAGGATGTGGAAACCTTGCAAGAAGACCTGAACAAATTAATGGGGTGGGCAACTGCATGGCATATGATGTTTAATGTGGAAAAATGTGCAATATTGCATTTGGGTGGCAAAAATATGAATGCAATCTACTCACTGGGGGGAGAACCTCTGGTGGAATCAAGGATGGAAAAGGACCCGGGGGTCCTAGTAGATGACAGGCTCAGCAATGGCATGCAATGCCAAGCTGCTGCTAACAAAGCAAACAGAATATTGGCATGCATTAAAAAGGGGATTAACTCCAGAGATAAAACGATAATTCTCTCACTCTAAAAGACTCTAGTCCAGCCTCACCTGGAGTATGCTGTCCAGTTCTGGGCACCAGTCCTTAGGAAGGATGTGCTGGAAATGGAGCAAGTACAGAGAAGGGCAACAAAACTAATAAAGGGACTGGAGGATATTAGTTATGAAGAAAGGTTACAAGCAAAGGACTTGTTCTCTCTGGAGAAGAGGCGCTTGAGAGGGGATATGATTTCAATTTACAAATACCGTACTAGTGACCCCACCATAGGAACACGTGGCCACTCATTAAAATTAGAAGAAAAGAGGTTTAATCTTAAACTGCGGAGAGGGTTCTTTACTGAAAGAGCGGCAAGGATGTGCAATTCCCTTCCACAGGCGGTGGTTTCAGTGGGGAGCATCGATAGTTTCAAAAAACTATTAGATAAGCACCTGAATGACCACAACATACAGGGATATACAATGTAATACTGACATATAATCACACACATAGCTTTGACTTGATGGACTTGTATCTTTTTTCAACCTCACCTACTGTAACTATGTATGTAACATGACATGCAGACGTATCACAGTATGCATGAGCATACGGTACATGTATGCTTTGGCCATGACCAGTGCATGTGCACAACTTCTTACTGTTGCTTGTGATTGCATGTTGTAATAATGAAGACTTTTGCTAATGCTAACTTACTGTTTGTGCAAATAAACTGTTCACTTTTCAAGGGAAAAATCCTGTAGCTTAGTGAATGAGGTAAAGCTCTGCTGATGTCTTTCATCCAATTATGTTCAAGCAAACATAGTGTTTTTTTTATTTTTATTTCATGTGATTGGGTGCAAGAAAAATTGGTGATTTGTATATTTATCCAGCCAGACCTGAGCTTTACACAGCCCCCTCACACAGCACATCCAGAAGGATGACACAGAGTATAGTTAATGAATACAGTGGTGTCTCCATGTCAACCCCAGCACTTTGACTAGAACATTGAAAGAGGATCAGAGGACTGATAAGGTCAACACTCATTCATTTTGCTCACTCCTCCTATTAGAAGGTTACTTGTAAACAGCTTTGCATGTAGCATATGTGATGGACTCCCAATCTTGTCCCTCCTTCTCCCAGATTGAGTACTGCTGAATAAGGACTGCAAGATGCTTATATCAATTCAAATTAAGGAGTGCATTTTTAAATAATATATGCACTGTTATAATTAGGGTTGCATTGATACCACTTTTTTAAGACCAAGTACAAGTACCGATACTTTTTTCAAGTACTTGCCGATACCGATTACCGATACTTTTTTTAAATGTCGTATAAAAGTGGCACTAATATGCAGCACTGTTGATTATTTTTATTACATTTCTTTTACAATTTTTTTTATTTATAATTTTTTTAATTTATTTTTTACAATGCTTATTTTTTTTGGGGGGGGGGGGGGGTGGGTAGTGGACAGTGTCAGTGTGTCCTCTCCACTAGGCATTACTAGCTCTCTTCCCATTTCCCCCCCTACACGTATCCTTCCCCATATCTACACACAATAGATATAGTCCATTGTCACGTGATCTTGAGGGTTAAATCAAGGAAGGTACATGCCCTATATCCAATGAATTGCCAAGCATTCTGAATAGGTCTCAACCAATTAATGATGTTGTGTCCTTAGCCAGTCTGGTTTTTCCAGTCTTTCCTCCAAAGGGAGTATCGAAAGAAAAAAGAAAACTAGAAAAGGATGAAGAAGGGGCTCTCGCCTCAAGAGGAAACAAGAATGAAAGAATAGGCTCAAGCTTACCAATGACACAGTGAGAATCTATAAGTTATCTTCTCACACTCTCACTCCTGCCGAATCTCTATTATTAAAAAAGGGTTTTTAAAGGGATTTAAACAAATTTACATGTCTACTTACCATCAAGAGACAGTATAACAACACTGACAATCTTAGTAAGACTAGTCCTTCTCAGACCCCTCCCACCCATTTCAGCCTCACCAACACAAGGTTCAGTTCCTAAATGCTGTCAACCCTTTTTGTCTTCAGCATATACAAAGCAGTGTTCAGTCTTCTAAGGTGAACTTTATTTTTGCCAAGTTTGAAGCATTTTGTTTAGTAGGCAAATAGATGAAGCCAATAAGGAAGATAGTTATCTTTGTCCTATACTGTAGTATTTGTAAGTATTGTGTAATGTAAATAAGGGCTTACCCCAGGACTCCAAACTTACTTGACTTGTTTCTTGACAAACAGTTCTCCTTAGCCAAGTGTGGTAGGATGCCTCCCGGTATTTTACTTAGAAGACTAAAATGATTGATGATTAAAGTGTATCTAAGGCCACTATTTTGTTTTAGAGTTTTAAAAATAGCTTTAGGGGCAGGGGGGACTGTGGGTGTGTGTGTGTTCAGGGGGTTTAGAGTGATGAAAGTGTAAATCATGTCATAGGTTTTTAGGTGACCAGACACCATGCAAGACTAGTGATATAATAATGTGAGAAGGACAAATCAGTATAGTGTGGTACAGACTTGACAGAATTTTATTATTTTCTTACAATTTTTTAACACATATTGGATAGCACAGAGCTCTATGCACCAACTAAAACCAACAAAAAGGTAAAACCCTTTCTAACAGTGATGTTCCCCTTATAACTAGGGAAGACTGTGTGTGTGGTGGGGGTGTACTGGTCCTCAATTACATGAGGATTTTCAGAAGCCCTTCAAGATTGGTCAGCTTTAATAGTTAGCTTCAGTAATAGTTAGCTTCAGTCATGCATTACCCAAGAATGAAGACTATTAATAAAATGGGGGTGAGGAGGTAGGAAGGTGATTTAACTACGTTTTAGAAACACAAGCAACCGGTTAGCAAGAAGAAGAATGAATTACCATTTCTTCAGAAGACATTGTGATGGTTTTAATTTTATTATGTGATGATTGTATTGTAGACAATATAGATCTATGTAGACATAATGGGGTTGATTTACTAAAACTAGAGAGCGCAAAATCTGGTGCAGCTCTGCATAGAAACTAATCAGCTTCCACAAGCTGAAGTTAGAAGCTGATTGGCTCCTATGCATAGCTGCACCAGATTTTGCACTCTTCAGTTTTAGTAAATCAACCCCAATTAATAATTGTATATCACTCATTCTACAGTTATATAACATTTTTTGGCACTTGACAACGCAACATTATCACTATTATTTATACATTTTATTAGCCACAGATATGCTTACCGGTGTTTGCGGGAGTTAGAGTCACTATAATATATTTAAAGTGATAGCGCGGGAGTACCATTTTCTTTATATTAAAGCCCAATATGACACAATTTACAGTGTCTATTTGTTGCCATACATGGAGTTTCAGGTTCAAACCTAGATGCCTAATTTCACTAATTTTCAGACCAGAAATTAGATATTTTAGAGCCAACACTTTACCAACCAAGGCAATGTTATTTACATAAACTACACATAAAGCTTTAAAAAAAAAATCCATCGTAGTCTGAACTGGAAGTTAAGTACTTGAGCAAACTAGTGTCTTTTAGTCCATCTTCCATCATGTGCATATTTCTATTTGGCTTTGCTTTATGCTTACTCTGATACATTCACTTGATCCCTTATCATGAGTGACCCTGCTTCAACATATTTTGCCCTCTTCAATGCCTTTCCTCAGTTTTGCTTCTTATTTAAAGTAACGCACTATACATCAAAAATCTAAAGTCTCATCACAGCATGTTGGTGCTGGTCTTCAAGTAAAAGACATGAGCAAAGATGCAAACCAGTACATCAAAGACTACCTATAGATTTGAAGGAGCAGTTTTTTCTATCAAATTATTAAAATATTTTATAACTAGAAAGACAACTTACTAAACCATATATAAAAGGAAACATACATAAAAGTACAAGTCATCAGTTTCAACACTGTCAACAGCTATGATGAAAAACATTTTGAGTAGCAATTATCTTTATACCTTACATATTTGTATATTTTGCATTCAATTACTTTAAAAGATCAGATAGTAGCGGGACAACAAACAATATTCTATCTCACATTTTTTTATTTTATTAGAATGCATTACCGTATTTTCCGCACTGTTAGGCGCACCGGATTATAAGGCGCAGTCTCAATTACTGGGTCTATTTCTGTACTTAACCCATACATAAGGTGCATTTTATTATAAGGCTCATGCTAAAACATACGGTCTACAAAAAAAAGGTAACGGAAGCAAAACAGTGAGTTTAGTTGAACTTTATTCTACTATTTAACAATACACTAACATTATTTTTCAGTCTCGTTGCCAGGTGGCTGTTCAGCAATGATGCCGGCTTTCGCAAAAGCTCGGACAACAGTTAAAGTAGATACCTTACTAACGTACTGTGCATATTACATAATGTTCTCTGACTGGTTTATCACTGCCAGCATACGTAGTGTACGTATTACGTCCCTGTGTCAGCGGGAAATGGTCCGACAGTCAACCAAGCGGAGCACTTACCAAAGTCGCACAACAAAATTTTTACAGATTTTGGAACTCAGTGTACACATAAGGCGCACCGGATTATAAGGCGCACGGCCGATTTTTGATAAAATTTAAGGCTCTTAGGTACACCTTATAGTCCGAAAAATACGGTACCTAAAATTTGCCACTCCAGGATCAGAGACGTCAAACGGATGGAGTATCTGACAGCTTCCCTAAATAATTCCCTCGATACCCACAACCGTGTATGGGAGCTGTGGGATGCACTAGATGCCCCAATCGCCTGATGAACCACCATTCTGGGGAGGCGTCATGTGGTTGTGGTCCCCGGGCAGCGGGGAGGTTCTGGGGCAGGTAGTTGTCCTCTCCTTTATTTTCTCCCTCACTACTCTCTATCTCTCTATTTCCACTCTCTTTCATTTTCTAGACTTTTCCTAACCTCCTCACTATATCTCCCTTTTCCTTTATTCGCTAACATGCACTCTGGCAGTCTAGACTCTGTCGTGATACAGAAGCTTTAAATCACACTCAACCGATCGGATCTTGCTCTATACTATCTTTGGTTATTTGTTCAGCATATTTCACTTAAGTTTTATAGCCGGCAATATTGTATATCTTGCCAGGTATGTGCTCTCTACAATGCTATGTGTCTTTTTGATCTTTTTTTTCTGTTGGAAATTGTTGAAAATCAATAAAAATGTAAGTTTTCAAAAAAAATAAATGTGTGAGTATACATAGCTGCATTATGTCATATACTGTACATGCATCATAATTCAAACAGATTTTATATAAAAGTGAGTAGTAACATCACTATATCTAGAACTTTGTCTGTCCTCTACTTCTTAGCATGGATTGTTTTCTCCATTTGATCACACAGGAAACAGTGTAATTACCACTGACAGCAACTGATTTATGAATTAATTGGCTCTTTTATAAAAAAATGTTTTAAGAAATGTGATGTATTGCCTGAAAGAAGTGGTCATATTTTAGCTGTTATTGGTCAAGTTCTACCCAGAAAATTATAATAAATATTGCATTGGTAGCTCTACTTTGCTGGTAGTATGAAACATCAATACAGAATGCTTGGATTAGGATGGCTTAGTGAAGTCACAGAATGGCTTCTTGACTGAACTAGGGCTTCAAGGTCTATTAAAACCAAATGCACATTAAAGAACTGTGATATGACATGTTGTATCAGCTTCTTGTAATATGGATTCAAAAAAATGTTGGCATATGCTGGAAAATATATGAATGTGTTGGTAACAAATCTATCGTAATATAACTAAAATATGATGAAAAGGGCAATGATTTCAAATTTATGAATAATAAAAAAATTATCCATTGATTTAAATAATACAAATAAGTTGTAGTAAAAATATGTAACTCATCTTAGACAAGTTAGGTTAAAGAGGTGTTCCAGTCTGGGGAAAAAAGAAAAAAGTCAACAGCTACAAATAGTGTAGCTGCTGACTTATATGGACACTTACCTGTCCAGGGAGCCCGAGAAAATTTGTGCATACAAATGTGCATCCAATTCCATAGATCCAATCACTGTGTGTTGGAATGAATGACAATGTGAATTAAATTCTTCTTTAAATATATGGATCCACCACTGTGGGCAAACTATGCACTCACCAGATACATAAGGCTACAGTGCAATCAACAAGCATAATGGATAAACCCAGATATGTTCAGAGGGATGCATCCAGATTCCACAAGACCAGTTTGATGATAATCAGTTCAGAGTAATATAACCGGAGAAAAAAACTCTCATAGTGTAGTAATTTTTATTAAAAAATATCAAGGAAATACATAAAATTACTGCACTCACATGTTAAGGGGCCGACTGCAGCCACCAACACAAACAGCTCAGAATATGACAGGCAAACACCCTGCAATGCCACTCGCAATGCACAGAACCAGCTTGTTATCCAAGAATCTGGAGATGACATCAGGCGGGCACCCGGAAGTGACATAAGGGGTCAACTGGAAGTGATGTCAGCAGCTCAGCCTTAGGGTTGAGGCTGAGGCTGAGCCGCTGATATCACTTCTGGTGAGTAAGATATACAAAGTCAGGCGAACTGCCACCTGAGAGAGGATAATAATCTTTTTGAAATGTCCATATACCATTAATCAAGTCTTGAGGAAAAACAGGCTTTATTGTCAGAGGTAAACATTCATTTAAAATTATACTGGCACATAAAATGTGTGTCCCTATTTAGTCTATAGTCTAGGGTCTTGAATTTTTGTATGAATTTAAATTACTATTCCAGTCTCTCTTTCTGTAATTAGAAATTTCTTATTAGTAACATTAACCTAAGATCATTTATAATAGTCCACATGTGGTGCTAGCTAAAAGTAAAAAAGTATTTCCAAGAGGGTAAAGATGAAAAAACCCTTCACCAGCTTCAGTGTGTTTGGGAGAGCACCACGTGTAAATCCAATCTGCTTAACAAAAATCTGTATAAAGCAGGCCTGTGTTGCTCATTAGGCAATTCCAGCTCTTCTCTCCAAACACTGATTGTGGGTATGTTGTTGTAATCCAATAACAAAACCAAACTTGCATCAAGCACTGCTCACACAGAAACAAGGGGCCACGAGCTCCATCATTCAATGAGCGTATCATCCAATCAAGAAGACAGCATCACCCAATAGAAGAATAAGCCCGTAAAGCATAATAACAATTTATTGTAGTAACTTACATATTAAAACAGGAAAACTAACATCATGATGTGATTCAGCCGTGGCTCTCTGCAGAATGGTGGAGCTTTTTATACAGATTTCTGGTAAGCAGTTTGGATTTACACGTGGTGTGATCTCCCAAACATACCGAAGCTGGTGAAGGGTTTTTTCATCTTTATCCTCTTGGAAAGACTTTTTACTTTTAGCTAGCGCCGCATGTGGACTATTATTTATTTTATTTGCTTATCAACAAATGTGCTGGCTGCTTATTTTAGGAATATTATTGCTGTTTAGTAGCACGGATACCCACCTGTTTTTTATACACTAAGATAATTTATGCTGTGGCCTCTGCTGCAGAAATAGGTGGCTACAGGAACATATGTTTTGTTTTTCATTGCATAAATACTAAAAGGGGATTTAAGTAGACATGTGCATTCGTTTTCGTCCGAATGCATTTTCGTCCGAATTTCAGGTATTTTCGTTATCGTTTTAACAAACGAAAATGAAAATGCAGAATCCGAAAACAGAAAGATCCGACATAAACAAATGCTTAATTTTCATTTTCGTTGCAACAACAGTTCGATATAGAAAGGAGATTCGACATGAGGCTGACAATAACAATCTGTGTCCATCGAACCTGTGGTCGAATGTGCCTAACCTTTACTCTATTAGTCCAATATTATTCTACATAGAGAGAAAAGATTCAACATTATAGAGAGAAAAGATTCGACATAGAGAGAAAAGATTCGACATTATAGAGAGAAAAGATTCGACATAGAGAGAAAAGATTCGACATTATAGAGTGAAAAGATTCGACATTATAGAGAGAAAAGATTCGACATAGAGAGAAAAGATCGCTGCTGGAATTGGGTGGGGGAAGTAAAATAAAAAAATGATGATGATGAATGTTATTGGCTGATTGTAACCAAAGAGGAGGAGCAGTAAAATAGCTAGAACTAACTTGACAATTCAACATGAACGACGAAGATTCGACAAAGCATCGAAAAACATACAAACGTCGAATCTGTCTGTTGAAAGTGCTAAGAAGATTTGACGGAGCAGATAAACTGTACGACGCTGCAATCGTACATTTCCGGTCAAATACTCGGCCCATAGGCTATAGAAGAATTCTAATGTTGGTTGACTAGTAATAATAATTAATAAATATAATTATTACTAGTCATACAACATTATAATTCTACTATAGCTAGCTTGTAGGTGGAACATTCGACCGGAAATGTATGATTGCAGCGTCGTACAGTTTCGCTGCTCCGTCAAATCTTCTTTGAACATTCGACAGACACCATAAGCCTTCAATGACAGATTCGACCTTAATTAATTCAGATTTTCGGACGAATGCAATTTCTAACGAAAAACAAAATAAATAAAAATGAATTTCGGGAGTAACTAAATAAATTTATTTTTCTAACGAAAACGAAATTCCGAAACAAAATATTTCAGTGTGCACATGTCTAAATTTAAGGCATCCCAAAAGCTTGAGTCTTTAAGAACTTAAGTTAGCCTCTGATTTTGAAAGTACAATAACCTCTAGGTTAGCTATATTCATTGAAAGATTTTATCAAAGTTTTTTTGCAGTTTCATACCCTTCACTGTTCTGAAGAAATGACTGCCTGTTTTACCATGTCACTTTTCAAGTGTCAGCATTCATTATAACTAGGGATGAGCCGAACACCCCCCAGTTCGGTTTGCATCAGAACATGCGAACAGGCAATAAATTAGTTTGAACATCCAAACACCGTTAAAGTCTATGGGACTCGAACATGAAAAATCTAAAGTGCTAATTTTAAAGGCTTATATGCAAGTTATTGTCATAAAAAGTGTTTGGGGACCCGGTTCCTGCCCCAGTGGACATGTATCAATGCAAAAAAAAGTTTTAAAAACGGCCGTTTTTTCAGGAGCAGTGATTTTAATAATGCTTAAAGTGAAACAATAAAAGTGAAATTATTCCTTTAAATTTCATACCTAGGGGGTGTGTATAGTATGCGCTTGTTTCCCGTGCTTAGAAATGTCCCTGCACAAAGTGTCATTTCTGAAGGAAAGCACTCGCGGCTATAATGAATTGTCGGCTCCCGGCAATACAGAGAACAGTCATTGAAAGTCATTGATAAAAAAAAAAAAATGCGTGGGGGTCCCCCTAAATTTAATTACCATACCCTTCAGGTCTGGTATGGATTTTAAGGGGAACTCCATGTCAAAATTAAAAAAAAATTGCCTGGAGTTCCCCCCAAAAATCCATACCAGACCCTTTATCCGAGCACGCAACCTGGCAGACCGTAGGAAAAGAGGGGGGCGAGAGAGCGCCCCCCCTCCTAAACCGTACCAGGCCACATGCCCTCAACATGGGGACGATGCTTTGGGGGTCTGTGACCCCTCAAAGCACCATGTCGCCATGTTGATGGGGACTAGGGATGAGCCGAACACCCCCGGGTTCGGTTCGCACCAGAACCTTCGAACGGACCGAAAGTTCGCGCGAATTTTCGAACCCTATTCGTTATAATGGACGCGAACGTTCGAAATCAAAATTGCTAATTACAACGGCCAATATGCATGTTAATGTTATAAAACAGGTTTGGGGACCCGGGTCCTGCCCCAGGGGACATATATCAATGCAAAAAGAAATTTTAAAAACTAAAGTTTTTTCGGGAGCAGTCATTTTAATGATGCATAAAGTGAAAAAAAAAAAAGTGAAATTTTCCTTTAAATACGGTACCTGGGGGGTGTCTAAAGTATGCCTGTGAAGTGGCATGTGTTTCCCGTGTTTAGAACTGTCCTTGCACAAAATGACATTTGTAAAGGAAAAAAAGAAGCCATTTAAAACCACTTGCGGCTTTAATGTCATGTCTTGTCCTGGCCGCCATATGGCTGAAAATCCTTGAGAAAAATGGCATGGCTACCCCATCACCCCCCCCCCCCCCACCCCAGCCCCTTTGGGTCTTGTATGGATACTAAGGGGGACCCCGCACCCAAAATAAAACCCTATACCTACAACCCTATATACTCTGAACAGCAGTATATAGGTGGTGCAAACAAGACATGGACTGTAGGTTTGTTCTTAAGTAGAATCTGAACAGGTACATTATGAAGTGTAGCTACATCCCAAAAAAATCAATTTTTAAGCTTTTTGGAGAACATAGGGAGGGGTTATCACCCCTGTAACATTTGCTGTCTTTGCACATCTGTTCAGAACATGTCACCTCACTTTCCGTCCCAATGACAAATGTTTTTGGAAAAGTGGGGTTTTAATTGAAACAAGGATTGGTGATAAAGCATCAGTAGAGAGGAGATACCTTTTTCCCAAATTAAATCTAACAGGATAGAATTTTCCTTCCTAGGGGTAGATTTCCTCTCACTTCCTGTTTTCTCTTGCCGTTTGCAAGTAGGAGTCGTTTGTAAGTTGGATGTTTGAAAGTAGGGGCCTGCCGTATATACTCTGCAGAAATTTGCCCTATTAGATATTGGTGTAGCCACAAGACTGGTGGGCACAGGAATGGGCCCTGCTGTGAGTTAATAGATCAAGATTTGTACTTGCATGCACCTGTTGAACCGGGCAGAAAAATTGGGCCTTTGGTGGTGGTGGTGGTGGTGGTGGACGGTGTTGCCACAAGACTGTAAGCCCTCACAGTTACTCTTGGTGGGTGCAGGAATGGGCCCTGCTGTGAGTTATTAGATCAAGATTTGTAATTGCATGCACCTGTTGAACAGGGCAGAAAAATTGGGCCTTTGGTGGTGGTGGTGGTGGTGGACGGTGTTGCCACAAGACTGTAGGCCCTCATAGTTACTCTTGGTGGGCGCAGGAATGGGCCCTGCTGTGAACTATTAGATCAAGATTTGTAATTACACGCCCCTGTTAAACAGGGGCTGAAAAATTGTGCCTTAGGCATTGGTGCTGGTGCCACAACACTGCAACCCCTCACAGATACTGTACTTGGAGCACAGCAGTCACACCTGTTGCGAAGCATCTTTTTAAAAAATTGTAATTACACGCCCCTGTTATACAGGGGCTGAAAAATTGTGCCTTAGGCACTGGTGCTGGTGCCACAACACTGCAACCCCTCACAGATACTGTACTCTGAGTACAGCAATGAGACCTGTTGCAAAGCATTGCCTAAAAATTGTAATTACACGCCCCAACAGGGGCTGAAAAATTGTGCCTTAGGCACTGGTGCTGGTGCCACAACACTGCAACCCCTCACAGATACTGTACTCTGAGCACAGCAGTCACACCTGTTGCGAAGCATCTTTTTAAAAAATTGTAATTACACGCCCCTGTTATACAGGGGCTGAAAAATTGTGCCTTAGGCACTGGTGCTGGTGCCACAACACTGCAACCCCTCACAGATACTGTACTCTGAGCACAGCAATGAGACCTGTTGCAAAGCATTGCCTAAAAATTGTAATTACACGCCCCAACAGGGGCTGAAAAATTGTGCCTTAGGCACTGGTGCTGGTGCCACAACACTGCAACCCCTCACAGATACTGTACTCTGAGCACAGCAGTCACACCTGTTGCGAAGCATCTTTTTAAAAAATTGTAATTACACGCCCCTGTTATACAGGGGCTGAAAAATTGTGCCTTAGGCACTGGTGTGGTGGCATGGATCATTGAGGAGGAGGAAGAGGATAGTCAGTGAACATAACAGGACAGTCACTCAGCATCAGCATAGGCAGTCTTGAAGGGATGTGACATTATAAATTATTCCGTTATATCCGCTTCAGGTGTCTGGTAGCTGGTGGTGATCCAAGACTGATTCATTTTTATGAAGGTCAGTCGATCAACCGAGTCGGTGGACAGGCGCACCCTATGATCGGTGACAAATCCTCCAGCAGCACTGAATGTGCGTTCGGAAAGAACGCTGGATGCAGGACAGGCCAGTAGCTCAATTGCATACTGTGCAAGCTCTGGCCAGTGATCCATCCTCAGGACCCAGTAAGCCAGAGGATTTTCTGTGGGAAAGGTGTCCAAGTCTGACCTTGCCCCTAGGTATTCCTGCACCATGTATATCAGACGCTGGCGATGGTTGCTGGAACCGATCATACCTTGGGGCTGCGGACTAAAAAATTGTCTGAACGCATCGGTCAGACGTCCACCTTCCCCACCGCTCCTTCTGCTACTGACCGAAGCCTCAGCAACTCGTCGTCCAGGACCAGGAGTTTGTAACCTCCCAGTTTCTGGGAACGCGTTGCACAGACCTTTCTGCAAGGCCTCCCTGAGATGTCTCATCCTCTGCTCCCTCTGCGACGGCAAGATAAGGTCCGCAACCTTACCCTTGTACCGTGGATCAAGGAGAGTGGCCAGCCAGTAATGGTCACTCTCCTTGATCCGAAGAACACGAGGATCCTTCCGCAGGCTTTGCAGGATCAGGGAGGCCATGCAGCGTAGGTTAGCTGAGGCATTCGGTCCGGAGTCTTCTGGGTCACTGAGGATGACATGATCGCCAGCCACCTCCTCCCAGCCACGTACAAGTCCACTGGTTTGTTGGGACTGTACATCATCCCTAAAAGACTGCTGCTGCTGATGCTGAGTGCCAGGCTCCACCTCCATGCTCACACAATCCTCCTCCTCCTCCTCCTCCTCCTCTTCCTGTGTGATGGGTGGGACAGAAGGAACATTGTCTGGATAAAGGGGGCCTTGAGAGACAAGGAAGTCCTCCTCTTCCTGCCTCTGTTCTGCCTCAAGTGCCCTGTCCATTATCCCACGCAGCGTATGCTCCAACAGGTGGACAAGAGGTACAGTGTCACTGATGCATGCACTGTCACTGCTCACCATCCTCGTGGCCTCCTCAAATGGTGAGAGGACAGTGCATGCATCCCTGATCATGCTCCACTGGCATGGGGAAAAAAAGCCAAGCTCCCCTGACCCTGTCCTGGTGCCGTAGTCGCAAAGGTACTCATTGATGGCCCTCTGCTGCGTGTGCAGTCGCTGCAGCATGGCCAACGTTGAGTTCCACCTGGTGGGCATGTCACATATTAGGCGGTTCTTGGGCAGGTTCAGCTCCTTTTGCAGCTCAGTCAGCCGAGCACTGGCATTATAAGATCGGCGGAAATGCACACAGACTTTCCTGGCCTGCCTCAGGACATCCTGTAAGCCTGGGAACCTGCCCAAGAACCGCTGCACCACCAGGTTGAGGACGTGAGCCATACAGGGCACATGGGTGAGCTGCCCCTGTCGCAGGGCGGAGAGGAGGTTGGTGCCATTATCAGAAACGACCATTCCTGGCTTAAGCTGGCGTGGCGTCAACCACCTCTCGGCCTGCCCCTGCAGAGCTGCCAGAACCTCTGGCCCAGTGTGGCTCCTGTCCCCCAAACACACCAGCGCAAGCACGGCATGGCATCTTTTTGCCTGCGTACTCGCGTAGCCCCTTGTACGCCTACGGAGCACCGCTGGTTCCGAGGACAGAGCACTCGAAGAGGACATGGAGGAAGAAGAAGAGGAGGGGGTGGAGGAGAGAGGTGTGTCACAACCAGTAGTAGCATTTTGGAGGCGTGGTGGCGGAACAACCTCCAACACTACTGCACCTTGTCCTGCATCCCTCCCAGCTACCAATAGAGTGACCCAATGGGCCGTGAAAGAAAGATAACGTCCCTGTCCATGCCTGCTGGACCATGAGTCAGCGGTAATATGCACCTTACCGCTGACCGCCCTGTCCAGCGAGGCATGGACATTGCCTTCCACATGCCAGTAGAGAGACGGAATTGCCTTCCGTGAGAAAAAGTGGCGTTTGGGACTGCCGCTGAGGAACCGCACATTGAACAAACTCACGGAAGGGGGCCGAGTCTATCAACTGAAAAGGCAGCAGTTGAAGTGCTAGCAATTTAGCCAAGCTAGCATTCAACCGCTGGGCATGTGGATGGCTGGGAGTATACTTCTTTCGACGGTCCAGCAGCTGGGGCAGGGAAATTTGCCTGCTACAATCGGACGTCGGTGTACTGCAAGTACTTGGTTGTGACACACCTAATTCTACACCTTCAGTCCTCTCAGAGCAGCTTTCAGAGAGGACTGAAGATATAGTGGGGATGGAGATCCCAGCTGATGAGGAGCAAGGAGAGGTCCGCTTTGTTCTTTGGTGTGGGTCTTTTATGTGTGCTTGCCAACGAGCTGCATGGCAGGTCGACATATGTCTGCTCATGCTTGTGGTGCCCAAGCGGCTGATGTTTTGGCCACGCGAGATACGCTTGAGACAAATATTGCAAATAGCAGTGGTGCGATCTGATGCACTCGTCTCAAAAAAGGCCCACACCAAAGAACTTTTGTGATAACGTGCAGAGGCAGCGCCCTGCACAGGCGGAGCTCTGCGGTGTGGTACAGTTGCTGTGCTGGCCTCTAGCTGGCCTCCAGGGGGCATCCTGCCTCGTTGGACATGTGACGCTGCATCCTCCTCCTCCTCCTCCTCTCTCCCTTCAGGCACCCACGTGGAGTCAGTGACCTCATCATCCCCTCCCTCTTCACCACTAGAGCAAACCTGGCAGTAAGCTGCAGCTGGTGGAACACTACTGCCAGATTGCTGTCCTTCAGCATCCCCTTTCTCTGCGCGCACACTACTGACTTCCTCAAGCTGGGTATCATCATCCGAGCCTTCGAATCGTTGGGCATCCTCCTGGAGCATGTACACAACACTGTGCTCAAACAGTTCGGGGGACTCCTCAGGAGGACATGGTGGGTCTAGGGAAGGGGTGGCTGATGATGCCATTGAGTACGCGTTGGCAGCTGCTCTGCCAGTACCCTGAGCCTGGGTGAGAGAGGATGAGGAGGATGAGGAGGGCTTGGTCATCCATTCTACCAAGCCTTCGGCATGATGCGGCTCCACATGTCCAGCTGCCGAAAACAAAGACAAGCGTGTCCCATGGCCACGTGCTGATGACGATGCACGACCACGTCCACGGCCAGCACTGTTGTCTCTAGAAACAGAGCCTGCCTGCCCTGTGTTCTTGCCTCGGCACGCTCTGCCTCTCCTTGGCGGTCTTCCAGCCATTGTAGTCGGTAGTGTATATAGTATAAAAAATAGAACTCCTATGTGTGCTCACAACACACTGTAGGTCCTATGGGTGCTGACACTAACACACTATAGGTACTATGTGTGCTGCTGACAAGAAAATATAGGAGCTCTGTTTGCTGCCACTAACACACTAGAAGTCCTATGGGTGCTGCTGAGAAGAAAATATAGGAGCTCTGTTTGCTGCCACTAACACACTAGAAGTCCTATGGGTGCTGCTGAGAAGAAAATATAGGAGCTCTGTTTGCTGCCACTAACACACTAGAAGTCCTATGGGTGCTGCTGAGAAGAAAATATAGGAGCTCTGTTTGCTGCC
The DNA here is from genome assembly GCA_029206835.1 of Rana muscosa. Taxonomy (NCBI): domain Eukaryota; kingdom Metazoa; phylum Chordata; class Amphibia; order Anura; family Ranidae; genus Rana; species Rana muscosa. The sequence continues at coordinate 688,272,933 of CM055116.1, read as the reverse complement.
ACTAACACACTAGAAGTCCTATGGGTGCTGCTGAGAAGAAAATATAGGAGCTCTGTTTGCTGCCACTAACACACTAGAAGTCCTATGGGTGCTGCTGAGAAGAAAATATAGGAGCTCTGTTTGCTGCCACTAACACACTAGAAGTCCTATGGGTGCTGCTGAGAAGAAAATATAGGAGCTCTGTGTGATGCCACTAACACACTAGAAGTCCTATGGGTGCTGCTGAGAAGAAAATATAGGAGCTCTGTTTGCTGCCACTAACACACTAGAAGTCCTATGGGTGCTGCTGAGAAGAAAATATAGGAGCTCTGTTTGCTGCCACTAACACACTAGAAGTCCTATGGGTGCTGCTGAGAAGAAAATATAGGAGCTCTGTTTGCTGCCACTAACACACTAGAAGTCCTATGGGTGCTGCTGAGAAGAAAATATAGGAGCTCTGTTTGCTGCCACTAACACACTAGAAGTCCTATGGGTGCTGCTGAGAAGAAAATATAGGAGCTCTGTTTGCTGCCACTAACACACTAGAAGTCCTATGGGTGCTGCTGAGAAGAAAATATAGGAGCTCTGTTTGCTGCCACTAACACACTAGAAGTCCTATGGGTGCTGCTGAGAAGAAAATATAGGAGCTCTGTTTGCTGCCACTAACACAGTAGAAGTCCTATGGGTGCTGCTGAGAAGAAAATATAGGAGCTCTGTTTGCTGCCACTAACACACTAGAAGTCCTATGGGTGCTGCTGAGAAGAAAATATAGGAGCTCTGTGTGATGCCACTAACACACTAGAAGTCCTATGGGTGCTGCTGAGAAGAAAATATAGGAGCTCTGTTTGCTGCCACTAACACACTAGAAGTCCTATGGGTGCTGCTGAGAAGAAAATATAGGAGCTCTGTTTGCTGCCACTAACACACTAGAAGTCCTATGGGTGCTGCTGAGAAGAAAATATAGGAGCTCTGTGTGATGCCACTAACACACTAGAAGTCCTATGGGTGCTGCTGAGAAGAAAATATAGGAGCTCTGTTTGCTGCCACTAACACACTAGAAGTCCTATGGGTGCTGCTGAGAAGAAAATATAGGAGCTCTGTTTGCTGCCACTAACACACTAGAAGTCCTATGGGTGCTGCTGAGAAGAAAATATAGGAGCTCTGTTTGCTGCCACTAACACACTAGAAGTCCTATGGGTGCTGCTGAGAAGAAAATATAGGAGCTCTGTTTGCTGCCACTAACACACTAGAAGTCCTATGGGTGCTGCTGAGAAGAAAATATAGGAGCTCTGTTTGCTGCCACTAACACACTAGAAGTCCTATGGGTGCTGCTGAGAAGAAAATATAGGAGCTCTGTGTGATGCCACTAACACACTAGAAGTCCTATGGGTGCTGCTGAGAAGAAAATATAGGAGCTCTGTTTGCTGCCACTAACACACTAGAAGTCCTATGGGTGCTGCTGAGAAGAAAATATAGGAGCTCTGTTTGCTGCCACTAACACACTAGAAGTCCTATGGGTGCTGCTGAGAAGAAAATATAGGAGCTCTGTTTGCTGCCACTAACACACTAGAAGTCCTATGGGTGCTGCTGAGAAGAAAATATAGGAGCTCTGTTTGCTGCCACTAACACACTAGAAGTCCTATGGGTGCTGCTGAGAAGAAAATATAGGAGCTCTGTTTGCTGCCACTAACACACTAGAAGTCCTATGGGTGCTGCTGAGAAGAAAATATAGGAGCTCTGTTTGCTGCCACTAACACACTAGAAGTCCTATGGGTGCTGCTGAGAAGAAAATATAGGAGCTCTGTTTGCTGCCACTAACACACTAGAAGTCCTATGGGTGCTGCTGAGAAGAAAATATAGGAGCTCTGTTTGCTGCCACTAACACACTAGAAGTCCTATGGGTGCTGCTGAGAAGAAAATATAGGAGCTCTGTGTGATGCCACTAACACACTAGAAGTCCTATGGGTGCTGCTGAGAAGAAAATATAGGAGCTCTGTTTGCTGCCACTAACACACTAGAAGTCCTATGGGTGCTGCTGAGAAGAAAATATAGGAGCTCTGTTTGCTGCCACTAACACACTAGAAGTCCTATGGGTGCTGCTGAGAAGAAAATATAGGAGCTCTGTGTGATGCCACTAACACACTAGAAGTCCTATGGGTGCTGCTGAGAAGAAAATATAGGAGCTCTGTTTGCTGCCACTAACACACTAGAAGTCCTATGGGTGCTGCTGAGAAGAAAATATAGGAGCTCTGTTTGCTGCCACTAACACACTAGAAGTCCTATGGGTGCTGCTGAGAAGAAAATATAGGAGCTCTGTTTGCTGCCACTAACACACTAGAAGTCCTATGGGTGCTGCTGAGAAGAAAATATAGGAGCTCTGTTTGCTGCCACTAACACACTAGAAGTCCTATGGGTGCTGCTGAGAAGAAAATATAGGAGCTCTGTTTGCTGCCACTAACACACTAGAAGTCCTATGGGTGCTGCTGAGAAGAAAATATAGGAGCTCTGTGTGATGCCACTAACACACTAGAAGTCCTATGGGTGCTGCTGAGAAGAAAATATAGGAGCTCTGTGTGATGCCACTAACACACTAGAAGTCCTATGGGTGCTGCTGAGAAGAAAATATAGGAGCTCTGTTTGCTGCCACTAACACACTAGAAGTCCTATGGGTGCTGCTGAGAAGAAAATATAGGAGCTCTGTTTGCTGCCACTAACACACTAGAAGTCCTATGGGTGCTGCTGAGAAGAAAATATAGGAGCTCTGTTTGCTGCCACTAACACACTAGAAGTCCTATGGGTGCTGTTGGGGTGCAATGCTGTGCTAACAGCACTGCGGTTGGTACTACTGCAATACTGTACTAACAGTAAGCACGCACCAGACTAATCCCCAGCAGCAGCTAATAACACACTAACTGTGCAATCAGCAGCAATGAACGATCAATGACTTAGGTAGCAATGGTTTAGCAAAGAAATAGCCAATGGTTTAGCAAAGAAGAGCAAATCTTTCAGTATCAAGCAAAGACAGAATCAGCAGACTAATCTCTCCTAAAGCCGGAACTCATGTGACCGGGGCCGATGGCGTGGCGGCCTTTTAAATGGTGGGGCGTGTACTAAAGCCCCTGAGCTGTAATTGGCTACAGGCGTCCTGCCTGTAGCCAATTATTGCTCTCCGAGTTTCGGGCGCTGTGATTGGCCAAGCATGCGGGGTCACAGTGCATGCTTGGCCAATCATCAGCCAGCAATGCACTGCGCCGGCCGCGCCGGCCGCAATGCATTGCGGGGCCGCTCGCATCACACGAATGTGATGCGAACGGCCCAAATAGTTCTGGGCTCGACGAGCGAGCGAGCGAACGCCCGATGCTCGATTCGAACATGGGTTCGAATCGAGCACCGGGCCCATCCCTAATGGGGACAAGGGCCTCATTCCCACAACCCTTGCTCTGTGGTTGTGGGGGTCTGTGGGTGGGGGGCTTATCGGAATCTGGAAGCCCCCTTTAACAAAGGGGACCCCCAGATTCCGGCCCCACCTATGTGAATTGTCAACGGGTACATTGTACCCCTACTATTTCACAAAAGAAAGTGTCAAAAATGTTAAAAACCACACAGACACCGTTGTGAAAAGTCCTTTATTAAAAATAAAAAATAAAAAAAGCCATTCCAGCGTTGTAATGCAATCTGTCCAGCGATGATCCATGAATCATTCTCCAGCGATGCGGCGAGTCTCCAGCGATGAACGACACACATCTTCCCTGCACCGGAGCCTCCCGGCTAATGACGCGCAAGCAGTGTTGTCATTTCTTTTATAACCGAGGTTGGAAACCCCTGTGACGTGACGGGTAACCCCGCCCCCTCTAACACATCACGGGGTTTCCCGTGATGCGTTAGAGGGGGTGGGACGGGTAACCCCACCCCTTCTATTGCGCCATGGTGGTTTCCGACCTCGGTTATAAAAGAACTGTCAACACTGCTTGCGCGTCATTAGCCGGGAGGCTCCGGTGCAGGGAAGATGTGCGTCGTTCATCGCTGGAGACTCGCTGCATCACTGGAGATTCATGGATCATCGCTGGACAGACTGCATTACAACGCTGGAATGGCTTTTTTTATTTTTAATAAAGGACTTTTCACAACGGTGTCTGTGTGGTTTTTAAAATGTTTTACACTTTCTTTTGTGAAATGGTAGGGGTACAATGTACCCCATTACCAATTCACATAGGGGGGTGGAATCTAGGGGTCCCCTTTGATAAAGGGGGCTTCCAGATTCTGATAAGCCCCCCCGCCCGCAGACCCCCACAACTACCGGGCAAGGGTTGTGGGGATGAGACCCTTGTCCCCATCAACATGGGGACATGGTGCTTTGAGGGGTCACAGACCCCCAAAGCATCGTCCCCATGTTGAGGGCATGTGGCCTGGTACGGTTTAGGAGGGGGGGCGCTCTCTCGCCCCCCTCTTTTCCTACGGTCTGCCAGGTTGCATGCTCGGATAAAGGGTCTGGTATGGATTTTTGGGGGGAACTCCACGCCATTTTTTTTTATTTGGCATGGAGTTCCCCTTAAAATTCATACCAGACCTGAAGGGTCTGGTATGGATATTTGGGGGGAACCCCACATAATTTTTTTTTTTTACGCAGGGTACCCCTTAATATCCATACCAGACCTGAAGGGCCTGGTAATTGAATTTGGTGGGACCCCACGCATTTTATTTTTAAATTTTTTAATGACTTTTAATTATTTTTCTTTGTATTGCCGGGACCGACAATTCATTATAGCCATTCCTTCAGAAATGACATTTTGTGCAGAGACTGTTATAAACACGGGAAACATGCAGTACTTTAAAGGCATACTTTAGACACCCCCCAGGTATGAAATTTAAAGGAATATTTCACTTTTATTGTTTCACTTTAAGCATTATTAAATCACTGCTCCCGAAAAAACTGCCGTTTTTAAAACTTTTTTTTTGCATTGATACATGTCCCCTGGGGCAGGACCCAGGTCCCCAAACAGTTTTTATGACAATAACTTGCATATTAACCTTTAAAATTAACACTTTAGATTTCTCCCATAGGCTTTTAAAGGGTGTTCCGCGGCTTTTCGAATTTGCCGCGAACCCCCCCAAATTGTTTGCTGTTCACCGAAAGGGCGAACAGCCAATGTTTGAGTCGAACATGAGTTTGACTTGAACATAAAGCTCATCCCTAATTATAACCACAAGAGCAATCTCATTGTTTTAGTAAGAATAGGTGCTGTATCTATATTCCTTTAGAAGTGAATGAGCCTTACCAAGTTTCTTACTAGAAATGAAACTGCTATTGCAGGGATGTCTGAAATTAGAATCCTATTAAAGTTCAGACTTAGATGAAAACCAGTAAGACCATCACAAAAACACAGGAAAGGAAGTTTCTTCTTTAGAAAAGTCACAATTTTAGAAAATAATAGAGTCTATAGGATCCCAGGAAAAGTCACAATTTTAGAAAATTATAGAGTCTATATAATCTGGAGACCATAATGCATAGGTAATTTGTTGAACAAAATAAAAAAAAATAGTGTTTTAGCTTTTTCTAGAAAGTGAAGTTTTTCTTCAAATATGTAATTCTCATCTTTCCCTCACCTAATGATAGTACAGGAACAGGAAGTCATCTTTTCCAGTGCACTGGGTGGAGAAAATCAGTTTGCCCAGAAGGTCAGACTTATTTACTGCAAATCTACTAGGCCTGGATTGAATCCCAGTTTCACTGGACTGATTCCTTCGACACATGGCCTTACTAGATGCAGACTCAGAAAATCAGTGAGGTGTGTGTCTCAGATTAATCAAAAACAACCCAATGTCTCCCTTTTGATCCTATTTCCTTGTCAATAATATTTATTGATTGCATAATAATAAATACATACTTTGGTTATTTATGCAAGGATACATACAAATATTCTATAAGTAAATAATACATAACATAAAATATTTAAATACAATTAATTAGATCTTCACTAACTAGATAGTCAGTGGGTAACATTGTATTCATGCCCACCGTGTCTTAACGTGTAACAAATTGCCATTACGTTATACACAAAGATTGTGGTATAATAACTTATGTTAATTGTAGTGAAGGACAATATTACTTATAATAAAAATAAAGGAGAGTAAAGAGAGAAAGAAAATAGTGAGAGAGAGAGAGAAAGTCCACAAGGTCGGTCCATGAACCAGTACGATCCATATGGTTTACCATTCCTTAGGTACATGGGATTTGCATTGAAGCTATTAATCCACTACCATGGCAAAAGGACCTCATCGTTAAAATCTGGAGGTAAATAGTGTTTTATTTATGGGAGCCAAAGTTTTTAGAATTTTGGGAATTGGTCTCCGTCAGTGGCTATCATTTTGGCATGTGACATTGTGGTGTTCATTCTGTGAATTGTTTCCGCCAACCCTAATGTTGGGGATTTCCATGCTTTGGCTATCGTTTGTTTTGCTGCAGTTAAAAGTGGAGTAAAGAGTTCAAATTGAACATTTTTTAAGCTTTCCGGTTTTAGGTTAAGTAGTGCCGTAAACGGGTCAGGCTATATCTGCTGTCGGAACATTTTAGACGCCATTGCAAAGATTTCTTTCCAGAAAAGTTGTGTTATCGGGCATGTCCACCATACATGCAAGTGAGTGCCCAAGTCTGAACAGCCCCTAAAGCAAAGAGCTAAATGTGTAGGTGCAAACTTGGCTACTCTTGTTGGTACCAGGTACCACCGTGTCAGGACCTTGTAATTTGTTTACATCGCAATGACATTGGGAGAGGATGATTTTATGGTTGACCAAATCTTAGTCCATTCAGTGTCATCTAGGGTGCGTCCCAGGTCCTCCTCCCATTTTCGAACATAGGTTGGTTTGTTATAATTAGGGCCTTCTAGAATTTGGTTATAGAGGATTGATATCATTCCTCTGGTTAGTGGATCTTTTTAACAAATTTTCTCAAAAATAGATAAGTGGGTCAAGGGTGTTGCAACTAGTGTGAGTGGGGAAAATACATTTTTGATTTGGAGGTATCTCCTGTTCTGATTCTGGTAATTTGTGCTTCTCTCTGAGTGTAGAGAAAGGTACAACATTTTCTGAAGTGACCAAGTTATGTAATGTCAGTATACCTGAAGTTGTCCAAGCTTTAAAAGTGTTCGGGAATATCCAAGCCGGATAGAAGGCCGGATTTTTAAGGAAAGATAAGAGGGGGTTGTGAACCGACTGCAAATGATGTTTAATTTTAGATTCATCCCAAAGGGATAAGAAGTGGTTTGTTATCGGATTACTCAAATCACGCCTATCTCTGGGCCTCATCCATAATAAATTGGAAATCAACAGAGGGTCACTATCTGAGGCCTCTATCGATACCCATAGGGGACAATCCTGTGTTGCGTGGTACTTTGGAAGACTAGCTAAGTCAGCAGCCTTGTAATAGGCATCAAAATTAGGGGTAGCCTAGACCAGTGTTTCTCAACTTCAGTCCTCAAGATGAAACAGCTGTGGTAATCAGGGATGAGCCGAACACCCCCCTGTTCGGTTCGCACCAGAACCTGCGAACAGACAAAATGTTTGTGTAAACTTTAGAACCCTATTAAATACAATGGACTCGAACGTTCGAAATCTAAAGTGTTAATTATAAAGGCTAATATGCAAGTTATTGTCATAAAAAGTGTTTGGGGACCGGGGTCCTGCCCCAGGGGACATGTATCAATGCAAAAATAAGTTTTAAAAACGGCCGTTTTTTCGGGAGCAGTGATTTTAATAATGCTTAAAATGAAAAAATAAAAGTGAAATATTCCTTTAAATTTCGTACCTGGGGGGTGTGTATGATATGCATGTAAAGTGGCGCATGTTTCCCGTGCTTAGAACTGTCCCTGCAAAAAATGTCATTTTTGAAAGAAAAAAATGCATTTAAAACTGACTCGCGGCTATTAATGAATTGTCGGCTCCCGGCAATACATACAAAAGTCATTGATAAAAAAAAAAAAAAAGCGTGGGGGTTCCCCAGAATTCAATTACCAGGCCCTTCAGGTCTGGAATGGATATTAAGGGGAACCCCGCCGCAAATTTAAAAAAAAATTGACGTGGGGTTCCCCCAAATATCCATTCCAGGCCCTTCAGATCTGGCATGGATTTTAAGGGGAACTCCACCCCAAATTTAAAAAAAAAAATGGCGTGGAGTCCCCCTAAAAATCCATACCAGACCCCTTATCCGAGCACGCAACCTGGCCGGCCACAGGGGAAAAGGGGGGGACGAGAGAGCGGCCCCCCTCCCTCCTGAACCGTACCAAGCCACATGCCCTCAACATGGGGAGGATGTCCCCATGTTGATGGGGACAAGGGCCTCATCCCCACAACCCTTGCCCGGTGGTTGTGGGGGTCTGCGGGCGGGGGGCTTATCGGAATTTGGAAGACCCCTTTAACAAAGGGGACCCCCAGATCCCGCCCCCCCCCCCTATGTGAATTGGTAAGGGGTACATTGTACCCCTACCATTTCACGAAGAAAGCGTAAAAAAATGTTTAAAAAAACACACAAACACCAAAGTGAGAGCAGTTCCCCATCAGGTCCGCCCCCTCGGTATGTCGGACCCGCCTACGTCATTGGCTTGAGCTGGGAACTTCCTTCACTGTGTAATTTAAATTTACATAGTGAAGGAAGTTCCCTGCTCAAGCCAATGACGTAGGTGGGTCCGACATACCGAGGGGGCGGACCTGATGGGGAACTGCTCTCACTTTGGTAATACATGTATAGACCCGCCCCTTCTCATGTTCCGCATCTGGTCCGCTGAGCGGACCTGATGGGGAACTTTAGAAGGGGCGGGTCTATACATTTAAAATACTGAGAGGGAGTTCCCCATCAGGTCCGCTCAGGCACAACCAATGAAGGACAGCGCTGGACATCGGGATCGCCGCGGGACACTGGATTTCACCGCTGGAATGTTTTTTTTTTTTAAATAAAGGACTTTTTCAAGGTGTTTGTTTGTTTTTTTTAAAAAAAAATTACGCTTTCTTCGTGAAATGGTAGGGGTACAATGTACCCCTTACCAATTCACATAGGGGGGGGGGCCGGGATCTGGGGGTCCCCTTTGTTAAAGGGGTCTTCCAGATTCCGATAAGCCCCCCGCCCGCAGACCCCCACAACCACCGGGCAAGGGATGTGGGGATGAGGCCCTTGTCCCCATCAACATGGGGACATCCTCCCCATGTTGAGGGCATGTGGCTTGGTACGGTTCAGGAGGGAGGGGGGCCGCTCTCTCGTCCCCCCCTCTTCCCCTGCGGCCGGCCAGGTTGCGTGCTCGGATAAGGGGTCTGGTATGGATTTTTAGGGGGACTCCACGCCATTTTTTTTTAAATTTGGGGTGGAGTTCCCCTTAAAATCCATGCCAGATCTGAAGGGCCTGAAATGGATATTTGGGGGAACCCCACGTAAAAAATTTTTTAAATTTGCGGCGGGGTTCCCCTTAATATCCATTCCAGACCTGAAGGGCCTGGTAATTGAATTCTGGGGAACCCCCACGTTTTTTTTGTTTTTTATCAATGACCTTTGTATGTATTGCCGGGAGCCGACAATTCATTAATAGCCGCGAGTCAGTTTTAAATGCATTTTTTTCTTTCAAAAATTACATTTTTTGCAGGGACAGTTCTAAGCACGGGAAACATGCGCCACTTCACATGCATATCATACACACCCCCCAGGTACGAAATTTAAAGGAATATTTCACTTTTATTTTTTCATTTTAAGCATTATTAAAATCACTGCTCCCGAAAAAACGGCCGTTTTTAAAACTTCTTTTTGCATTGATACATGTCCCCTGGGGCAGGACCCAGGTCCCCAAACACTTTTTAGGACAATAACTTGCATATAAGCCTTTATAATTAGCACTTTAGATTTCTCCCATAGATTTTTCGAATTTGCCGCGAACACCCCAATTTGTTCGCTGTTCGGCGAACGGGCGAACAGGCAATGTTCGAGTCGAACATGAGTTCGACTCGAACTCGAAGCTCATCCCTAGTGGTAATTACTAAGGCAGGGAAACTGATCAAATCACCTGTGCAAAATAATAGAAAGCCTGAAAACATGACCTGTTGGGGCGCCTTGAGGACTGGAGTTGAGAAACATTGGCCTAGACCCCCATGTGTTTTAGGGAGATGTAATGTGCGGATCGGTACGTGTGGTTTAGAGGTACCCCATATAAAGGTATTTGTTCTTTTTTGGATCAACCTTAGATAATAGGAAGGGATTGGGATTGGCAGGGCTCTAAACAAATAAAGTAGTTTGGGCAGGATAGTCATTTTAGATGCATTGATCTTACCTATCCAGGATAGTGGGAGATGGGACCATTCTTTTAGTAAGGTGTGATCTGTTTCAATAGGGGGGGATAATTGGCTGAGAATAATTCTGTTATGGAGGCTGTTAGGTGTATTCATAAATATGGTAATGATTTTTCTGCCCAAGAGAAGGGGAGTGCTGCTTTTGTTGGGATTAATTCTGCATCTGTAAGTGAAATATTAAGAGCTAAAATTTTTTTGGGGTTAATGACCAAGCCAGAAAAGGCTGCGAATTTATCTAGAATAGGTAGAAGGTTAGGTCCTGATACTTGTGGTGATGACATGAATAGCAAGATGTCATCCGCGAACATACAGATTTTATGTGGATAACCTCCAATATCAATGCCAGTAATTGTGGGATTGGTTCTAATATATTGGGCTAAAGGTTCTAAGATTAGGGCGAATAAAAGGGGAGATAATGGGCATCCCTGACGTGTACCTGGCTTGATATTGAAAGATTCTGATTTGTATCCGGCATATTTTATGTATGCTTTTGGATTATTATAGAGTGCCTCTATCCAATTTATAAGATGAGGACCAAAACCCCATTTTTGTAAAGAATAATACGTAAAGGCCAGGATACCGTATCAAAAGCACTCTTTATGTCGAGGGATAAAAAGCATGAGGGAATACGTCTCTTTATGGCTATATGCGCAAGAAGCATTGCTCTGCGGACATTGTCACCCGCTTGTCTGTTTGGCATAAAGCCAACCTGATCTTTGTGTATAAGTTTATTAATGATACTATTAAGGCGTTAAGCCATAATTTTTGCCAGCAGCTTGATATCCAGATTCAAGAGAGAAATGGGACGGTAGTTTGTACATGAGGTGTCATCGGAGTGTGGTTTTGGAATCATACAAACAATTGCTAATAATGATTCTTGTGTAAATGAATGTCCATTTAGTAATGTATTAAATGCCTCAGCTAACATGGGGGATTGGGTCTCTGAAAATGTTCTATAATATAATTCTGAATATCCATCTGGACCAGGTCGCTTATTTATTTTTAAATCTCTGATGGAAGAAGCTACTTTCTCAATTGGTATAGGTTCCTCCATCATATTTTTTGGGGTTTGCGATAATTTTGGTAGGGTGATCTGGGAAAAGAACAATTTTGCTTCTGAGAGGTTAAATTCATTGGTTGTGTCATATAAAGAAGCAATGTGTGAATGAAATTTGTGTACTATTTTGGTGGTGTTGCAAGAATTGTGACAGCAGGCAGGTAAAATCACCAGGTTGCATCCAGGATGGAAGATATATATGTCCTAGATTCAGGCTTTATGCCAATTTATATCACATGGGGGAGTGCTGGGAGTCTTGCAGGGGAAGAGTTAATGAGCCCAGCTGAAGTAAGTGGGCTCATTAGGGCCTCTACAAGAACTCCCAGCATGCTAAGGGAGATGCTCCAACCTAGAACCAGATCTGTGTGGATAGTCTGGGGAGTGTGATCTCTGTGCGGTGAGCCAAAGCCTGTGTGGTTATTGCTAAGAACTTCTAAAAGCAGGGAGCTAGGGACTGGGACAGCACAAGGCTGTACCCAGTTGTTACTGTAGTTAGGGACACCAACGTGTGTAGTGAGCGGTCAAGTTGACCAGAATTTATTTTCCTGTTTCTTTTGTTTTTTTTGTAATTTTTTGTCTGTATATAGTTCAAATAAAACCACACCCTTTTGTTTTCTCCTACCACGGTCTGCTGTGCCTGTTTTTGTGTGGTGAACCCAACCAGGGGGTCACACACACCCGCTGCTGAGTTAACCCTCTCACAGTTGGTGGAGAACCAGTGGCAGTTTTTTTAAGGCCAGCATGGATGAGATACTGAAACAGCTGGCTCTAGCAAATGCCAATCAGCAGCAGACAAATGCAGGTTTGCAAAAGAGCCTTTTAGCTCAACAACAGAGCTTCGCATCCCAGCAGCAAGCTCATCAACAGAGCCTTGCAGCCCAGCAGCAGACAAATGCAACTTTGCAACAGAGTCTGGAAACTCAGCAACAAGCCCAGCAGCAATCTGAGGCCCGCTTCATAGACCTGTTACAGAAGCAAGAACAGAGACTACAGCAACAAATAGAAACGTTAATGCAGCAACGTCCGCAGACCAGTGAGGCAAGTAGTTCCACTAATACTGCGTCCTTTGAGGTGAGTCGTTTATTGACAAAAATGACTGGAGAGTAGGGATGAGCTTCGTGTTCGAGTCGAACATACGTTCGACTCGAACATCGGCTGTTCGATCGTTCGACGAAGATCGAACGATTTGGGCCGTTCGCGCCAAATTCGAGTGACGCAAACGGCCCACAATGCACTACGCCATCGCAGTGTCATCCAGGCGCTGTGATTGGCCAAGCATGCACTGTGACCCCGCATGCTTGGCCAATCACAGCGCCGGCAGCGAGGAGAGCAATGATTGGCCACAGGCAGGATGCCTGTGGCCAATTATTGCTGAGGGGGTTTAGTACACGCCCCACACTATAAAAGGCCGCCAGCGCGGCGGCCTTGTGTAGTGTGTTCCGGAGCAGGGAAAGAGAAGCATAGGCAGGGACAGTGTCATTTTTTTCCTTTACTAATCCTGGATTCCTTGTGTTTAGGGACAGAGAAGGATAGGTAGGGAGAGTGTCAGTGTGTTATTCTGTGCTAAACCTTGTTTGTAGGGACAGAGAAGGACAGTGACGGAAAGTGTCAGTGTGCTATTCTGTGCTAAACCTTGTTTGTAGGGACAGAGAAGGACAGTGAGGGAAACTGTCAGTGTGCTATTCTGTGCTAAACCTTGTTTGTAGGGACAGAGAAGGACAGTGAGGGAAAGTGTCAGTGTGCTATTCTGTGCTAAACCTTGTTTGTAGGGGCAGAGAAGGACAGTGAGGGAAACTGTCAGTGTGCTATTCTGTGCTAAACCAATCTTGCTGAACCGTATTTGAAATCCTTGAGTTTAGGGACAGAGAAGGACACTCGGGGAAACTGTCAGTGTGCTATTCTGTGCTAAACCAATCTTGCTGAACCGTATTTGAAATCCTTGAGTTTAGGGACAGAGAAGGACACTCGTGGAAACTATCAGTGTGCTATTCTGTGCTAAATCTTGTTTGTAGGGACAGAGAAGGACAGTGAGGGAAACTATCAGTGTGCTATTCTGTGCTAAACCTTGTTTGTAGGGACAGAGAAGGACAGTGAGGGAAACTGTCAGTGTGCTATTCTGTGCTAAACCTTGTTTGTAGGGACAGAGAAGGACAGTGAGGGAAAGTGTCAGTGTGCTATTCTGTGCTAAACCTTGTTTGTAGGGACAGAGAAGGACAGTGAGGGAAACTGTCAGTGTGCTATTCTGTGCTAAACCAATCTTGCTGAACCGTATTTGAAATCTTTGAGTTTAGGGACAGAGAAGGACACTCGGGGAAACTATCAGTGTGCTATTCTGTGCTAAACCTTGTTTGTAGGGACAGAGAAGGACAGTGAGGGAAACTGTCAGTGTGCTATTCTGTGCTAAACCAATCTTGCTGAACCATATTTGAAATCCTTGAGTTTAGGGACAGAGAAGGACACTCGGGGAAACTGTCAGTGTGCTATTCTGTGCTAAACCAATCTTGCTGAACCGTATTTGAAATCCTTGAGTTTAGGGACAGAGAAGGACACTCGTGGAAACTATCAGTGTGCTATTCTGTGCTAAATCTTGTTTGTAGGGACAGAGAAGGACAGTGAGGGAAACTATCAGTGTGCTATTCTGTGCTAAACCTTGTTTGTAGGGACAGAGAAGGACAGTGAGGGAAACTGTCAGTGTGCTATTCTGTGCTAAACCAATCTTGCTGAACCATATTTGAAATCCTTGAGTTTAGGGACAGAGAAGGACACTCGGGGAAACTGTCAGTGTGCTATTCTGTGCTAAACCAATCTTGCTGAACGGTATTTGAAATCCTTGAGTTTAGGGACAGAGAAGGACACTCGTGGAAACTATCAGTGTGCTATTCTGTGCTAAATCTTGTTTGTAGGGACAGAGAAGGACAGTGAGGGAAACTATCAGTGTGCTATTCTGTGCTAAACCTTGTTTGTAGGGACAGAGAAGGACAGTGAGGGAAACTGTCAGTGTGCTATTCTGTGCTAAACCAATCTTGCTGAACCATATTTGAAATCCTTGAGTTTAGGGACAGAGAAGGACACTCGGGGAAACTGTCAGTGTGCTATTCTGTGCTAAACCAATCATGCTGAACCGTATTTGAAATCCTTGAGTTTAGGGACAGAGAAGGACACTCGGGGAAACTGTCAGTGTGCTATTCTGTGCTAAACCTTGTTTGTAGGGACAGAGAAGGACAGTAAGGGAAACTATCAGTGTCCTATTCTGTGCTAAACCTTGTTTGTAGGGACAGAGAAGGACAGTAAGGGAAACTGTCAGTGTGCTATTCTGTGCTAAACCAATCTTGCTGATCCATATTTGAAATCCTTGAGTTTAGGGACAGAGAAGGACACTCTGGGAAACTGTCAGTGTGCTATTCTGTGCTAAACCAATCTTGCTGAACCGTATTTGAAATCCTTGAGTTTAGGGACAGAGAAGGACACTCGGGGAAACTCTCAGTGTGCTATTCTGTGCTAAACCTTGTTTGTAGGGACAGAGAAGGACAGTGAGGGAAACTGTCAGTGTGCTATTCTGTGCTAAACCAATCTTGCTGAAGCATATTGCAAATCCTTGTGTTTAGGGACAGAGAAGGATAGGCAGGGGACAGTGTCAGTGTCATTGTTGCTAAGCCTCCTGCACAGTATACACCTGAAGGTAGCCCTTATTGCTGTTTTTCCCATCTCCCTGCAGGCCATCCATTAAAATGTCTGGAAGGCAAACAAGGAGAGGCAGACAGTCAGGAGGCAAAAAAAGAGGGCAAGCAGGCTCTGTGTCTGGGGGCAACAGTGCTGGTCGTGGACGTGGTGCATTGTCATCAGCACATGGCCATGGGACACGCTTGTCCTTCTTTTCGGCAGCTGGACATGTTGAGGCACATCATGCCGAAGACTTGGTAGAGTGGATGACCAAGCCCACCTCATCCTCCTCATCCTCTCTCACCCAGGCTCAGGGTACTGGCAAAGCAGCTGCCAAAGCGTCCTCTTCTCTGGTATCAATGTCATCATTAGTCACTCCTTCCCTAGACCCACCATGTCCTCCTCCTGAGGAGTCCCCCGAACTGTTTGAGCACAGTGTTGTGTCAACACCACCACCACCACCACCACCACCACCAAAGGCCCAATTTTTCAGCCCCTGTTCAACAGGGGCATGCAATTATAATTATTGATCTAATAATTCACAGCAGGGCCCATTGCTGCGTCCACCAAGAGTAACTGTCAGGCCTTACAGTGTTGTGTTGTGGGAAGGGATTTTCCAAAGTTCTGGGAACTATGGGATTATCCTGAGCCCCCCACTGGTGCCCCTATATACCAGGAATGTGATAGCCAGAATTCCTCTGAGAGTGGTGAGGACTCTCCAGAATTCCCCTTGTCGGTATTGGCCGGGGAGACTCGAGAAACTGGGGAGGAGCCAACATCCTCAGACGAAAACATGCCGTCTGAGGAGTTTTCTGATCTCGAGGTTCACAAGGAAAATTTTGCCACAGAACAGTTAAAAGACCCCACCCTAATAAAGGCACGGGAAAACGTAGTGGAAATAGATGGCGAGTTAGTGAACCCAGATGAGACCTACACTTACCCATACTTCATCGTGGAAAAGGACCTACTGTATTGAGTGGCTAAAAGGGCAGAAGAAACCATTGAGCAGCTTGTGGTGCCCAAACCTTACAGGAAGTTGGTGTTAGATTTGGCCCATGGGCACATTCTTGGAGGTGATCTGGGGACAGAGAAAACCCGAGAGAGAGTATTGCAGAGATTCTATTGGCCTGGGGTCATGAAGGAAACAGAAAATTATTGTTCCTCCTGCCCTGTGTGTCAGAGTTCGGCACCGATGCCACACTTTCGTAACCCGCTGGTACCTCTTCCCATCATTGAGGTTCCCTTTGAGAGGATCGCAATGGATTTGGTAGGTCCGATAATGAAGTCCGCTAGGGGACATCAATACATTTTGGTTATATTGGACTATGCCACCCGTTATCCGGAAGCGATTCCTCTCCGAAATACCTTGGCCAAAACCATAGCCAAAGAGCTATCTCTTGTTTTTAGCCGTATGGGTATTTGTAAGGAACTGCTTATGGACCAAGGTACACCCTTTATGTCCCGGGTTATGAAAGAGCTGTGCAAGTTGTTCAAAGTGACACAATTGCGTACGTCTGTGTATCACCCCCAAACAGATGGGTTGGTTGTAAGATTCAACAAAACTCTAAAACAAATGTTAAAGAAGGTGGTGGATGAAGATGGAAAGGATTGGGACTGTCTAATTCCCTATTTAATGTTTGCTATTAGGGAGGTACCCCAATCCTCTACGGGTTTCTCACCCTTTGAGTTACTCTATGGGAGACACCCAAGAGGGCTGTTGGATATCGCCAAGGAAACTTGGGAAAGTGAGAGTTCTCCCCACAGGAGTGTGATTGAGCATGTCGCCCTGATGCAAGATAGAATTGCACAGGTAATGCCAATCGTAAAGGAACATTTGGCCCAAGCGCAGTTGGCACAGCAGAGAGTGTACAACCGTGGAGCCAAGACCCGTACCTTTTCCCCGGGGGATAAGGTATTGGTACTTGTCCCTACGGTTGAAAGCAAGTTCCTCGCCAAATGGCAAGGCCCCTACGAGATAATGGAAAAAGTGAGCGAAGTAAATTACAAGGTCAGACAACCAGGAAGGCGAAAGCCCGAACAGATCTATCACATTAATCTGTTAAAAGCCTGGAGAGATAGGGAATCCCTAGTCGCAGAAACGTTATCACCAGCTCAGTCTGATTGCGTGATTCCTGAGGTTGGAATAGCAGTCACCTTGTCAAACCCCCAACAACAGGAGGTTAAGGAGTTTGTGCTTCGCAACAAGGAGGTTTTCTCTGAGCTGCCGGGACAAACGTATGGGGCAGAGCATTATATTATTAACCCGCCAGGTGAAAGGGTGAAGCTAAAACCCTATCGGATTCCAGAGGCCCGACGGGAGGCAATACGTGAGGAAGTACAGAAAATGCTTAACGATTTCCTACAACTGAACAAAGTTACAAAATTTTACACTTACCCCATGCCACGTATAGATGAGTTGGTCGACTGGTTGGGAACAGCCCAATACATGACAACTCTTGATCTCACCAAAGGGTATTGGCAAATTCCCCTGGCCAAGTCGGCCAAGGAGAAAAACGCATTTGTAACCCCAGACGGGGCGTTCCAATATAAAAGAATGCTGTTTGGGTTACAGAATGCGCCGGCCACTTTCCAGCGGAAAATGGACCAGATACTGAGGCCCCATCAGAAGTATGCCGCGGCTTACCTGGATGATGTAATTATCTACAGCACAGATTGGGCCTCACATCTGCCAAAAGTGCAAGCAGTCCTAGACTCTATCCGGGAAGCTGGGTTTACGGCCAACCCCAAGAAATGTACCATTGGGCAGGAGGAGGCCAAATATCTTGGGTACACCATTGGGAGGGGAGTAATAAAACCCCAAGTCAATAAAGTCGAGGCCATACAGAATTGGCCACGTCCCAACAGCAAGAAGCAGGTACGAGCCTTTCTGGGAATCGCTGGTTATTATCGGCGATTCATTCCCCACATTGCTTCACAGGCTGTGCCCCTAACCAACCTGACAAAAGGGAAAGAGTCTGTCATGGTTAAATGGACCCCAGAGGCTGAGGCAGCATTTCAATTCTTAAAAAAAGTCTTATGTAGCCAGCCAGTGTTGTACTCACCAGACTTCTCTAGGGACTTTGTCGTACAAAGTGATGCATCCGACGTTGGGTTAGGAGCAGTATTGTCCCAAGTCTGGAGCGGGGAAGAGCACCCAGTCATTTACCTCAGCAGGAAATTGAAGTCCCATGAGGTAAATTACGCCACGATTGAGAAGGAGTGTTTAGCGGTGAAATAGGCTCTAGATTCCCTTCGGTACTATCTGCTAGGTAGGCACTTTGACATGATTACTGATCACGCTCCTTTAAAGTGGATGGCTCAAAACAAAGAGAAAAATAGAAGAGTAAATAGGTGGTTCCTGGCCCTACAGGAATTCAACTTTACGGTAAAGCATCGCCCTGGCGTTCAAATGGGGAATGTGGATGCTTTGTCTCGAGTACATGCATGCCTGATTGCTTGTGTTCCAACCCCAAGGTTAAAACAAGAGGGGGGGGGTATGTGACAGCAGGCAGGTAAAATCACCAGGTTGCATTCAGGATGGAAGGTATATATGTCCTAGATTCAGGCTTTATGCCGATTTATACCACTAGTGGGAGTGCTGGGAGTCTTGCAGGGGAAGAGTTAATGAGCCCAGCTGAAGTAAGTGGGCTTATTAGGGCTTCCCAGCATGCTAAGGGAGATGCTCCAACCTGGAACCAGATCTGTGTGGATAGTCTGGGGAGTGTGATCTCTGTGCGGTGAGCCAAAGCCTGTGTGGTTATTACTAAGAACTTCTAAAAGCAGGGAGCTAGGGACTGGGACAGCACAAGGCTGTACCCAGTTGTTTGTTAGGGACACCAACGTGTGTAGTGAGCGGTCAAGTTGACCAGAATTTATTTTCCTATTTCTTTTGTTTTTGCTGTATTTTTTTGTCTGTATATAGTTCAAATAAAACCACACCCTTTTGTTTTCTCCTACCACTGTCTGCTGTGCCTGTTTTTGTGTGGTGAACCCATCCAGGGGGTCACACACACCCGTTGCTGAGTTAACCCCCTCACAGTATATATATCTTTTGCTAGTTTTAAACAAATTGGCTTGAACTTTTTGTTTATTGAGTTTAGAGCCCGTGCCATAGATGTACCTGGTTTGTTGTTTCTGATATAGAAATTGTGTTTAGAGCGTTTGTAAAATTTATCTACGGATTCCGTGAGAAATAGGTTGTATTCTAACCTAGTTTTTTCTAGGTGTATTTTCTTGAAATGCTATAAACGCAGCATTAAATTCCATTTCTAACTTGCGGGCCAAGGATTTTAGTTCCTGTTTAAGTGTAGCCATTTGTTTTTGTAGGGTACTGTCATGGATATGCATTAATGTCTGTCTGCCATCTTACCTTCCTCCTCATGTGTTCATCTAGAGACCAGACCTCCTTCACCTGGCTTCCTTTATAATCTCCTCCCAGCCTGACTCCACCCCAGGCCCTATCACAGAACACTATATTAACCTGTGCACTGCAAGCCTGCTTTGCTGATCAACGTGTTTGTTAGGCATTGTGTGTTTGGGTTCCTGCCTGCCGTGTGCTACGTCTGTCTCTCTGTTACGTTATTGGCTTGTCCCCGACTATCCCTGTCTGCTCGTGACCCTTGACCTTCGGCTCGTTCTTCGTTATCCTTGTCTGCTTGTGGCCCCTGACCTTCAGCTTGTTATTCGGTTCTCTCTTATCGTGTGCTGCTGCTTCCCCTCTTTTCCCCTTATCCTACGGGGCGTGAGCTAGGAAACTCCAGGGGCCGCGACCTGGTCCCAGCCTGCAGCTAACATCCTCACCACTAGAGGCCCTGGAGAAGACCAGCTGGGTCTTAGACTCCGCGCCCTGGGGAATCTTGGCTCTAGCTTCCGTTTGGATCCCGGTTGTGCTCCTCTGGTCCCGCTTTCCACAACCACCCAGTTTCCTATCCGCAGAAGCCAGCCATAGGGTTCACTACCTCGCGGTGCACTCCTGTCCCCCTACGGTGTGCATCTGTCACCTGGCCACAGGTGACCCTGACAGTTTGATCAGCCATGAACCCGGCTGACATCCCGCTCCCCGCGGATGATCCATTGCAGGGCATAGTTCGCAGACTTGAGACCCAGGAATCAAATCAGACTCAGGTGATGCGATTCCTCCAGGATCTGGCTTCTCGATTCGAGCAGCTTCAGGTCTCCTTGGGAACCCCGAATCCGCAACCCCAAGTACAACCAGCGGCTGTACCTATCGCACCAGTCGCAGCCTCACACTCACTAAGATTGCCAGCTCCGTCCCGTTTCTCTGGGGACTCCAAGGCCTGCAGGGGGTTTCTCAGCCAATGCACAATTCATTTTGAGCTTCAGCCTCAAAGCTTCCTGTCTGACCGGGCTAAGGTAGCCTATATCATTTCCCTCCTCTCCGGTGAAGCTTTGGCCTGGGCTTCCCCCCTGTGGGAGAGGAACGATCCGGTGGTTTCCAGTCTGTCCGATTTCTTGAAGCTCTTTCGTAACATCTTCGAAGAGCCGGCTCGGGCTTCTTCAGCGGCTAGTGCTGTCTTACGTCTTCGCCAAGAATCTAGTTCAGTGGGGCAATATGCTCTTCAGTTCCGTATCCACACAGCTGAATTGAGCTGGAATAATGAGGCCCTGGTCGCTACCTTTTTACATGGCCTCTCTGACCGAGTGAAAGACGAATTAGCGGGAAGAGCCATTCCCGTCGGTCTGGACGATGTAATTTCATTATGCAACCAGATCGACATTCGTTTTCAAGAGAGGTCCTTAGAAAAAAGACGCCAGCACTCTCTGGGTCCTAGCCAGTCTGAGCTCCCCTCCCTTCATTCCGTGGAGCATCCTCTACCTGCTGAAGAACCTATGCAGCTGGGCCAGACCAGACTAACCCCCGAAGAACGTGCTAGGCGCAGAACTCTGGGCTTGTGCCTCTATTGTGGGGGCAAGGGTCATTTTCGTGACTCCTGCTCGCTTCGTCCGGGAAACGCTCGGGTCTAATACATTTGGAAGGTGGAGTATTGGACCCAGAATCATCACCTTCTCGCCTGCTCTTGCCGGTGTTCCTTCATGTAGGCACTTCTCCTCAGTCAACCCTTGCATACCTGGATTCCGGGGCTGCCGGCAATTTTATGGATTGGAGAACTGCTTCTTCTATGAAGCTTACCCTTTCACCTCTCACTACCCCATTGGTAGTCTCGGCAATTGATGGCACTGTTCTCCCAGGGGGCCCTATTCGCTTCCAGACGCTACCCATTAGGATGTCGGTAGGGATTCTCCACCAGGAGTGGATATACTTTCTTATTCTACCCAAGGCCTCTACCCCAGTTGTATTGGGCCTCCCTTGGCTACAGCTCCACTCTCCACATGTGGACTGGGTCTCTGGGCAGATCCTGGCCTGGGGTTCCTCATGTTTCTCGTCGTGTCTTCTCAAGGTGACCCCCAAGGAGAGTCTTCCGGTTGCTGCCACTTCTGTTTCTTCTGATCTTCCTGCTGCATACAGCGATTACCGGGATGTGTTCTGTAAGAAATCAGCTGAGGTGCTTCCTCCCCACAGGTCTTTTGACTGTGCTATTGATCTTGTCCCCGGAGCAACTCTACCCAGGGGTCGTACCTACCCTCTGTCCATCCCAGAGACCCAGGCCATGTCGGAGTATGTCGCAGAGAATCTGGAGAGAGGTTTCATCCGGAAATCCTCATCGCCTGCAGGGGCAGGGTTCTTTTTTGTTGCCAAAAAGGATGGTACCTTAAGACCCTGCATCGATTATCGGGGTTTAAATGCGGTTACTATTAAAAATCGATACCCCTTACCCTTAATATCTGAGCTATTCGATAGGTTGAAGGGTGCCTCCATTTTCACCAAGTTGGATCTCAGAGGCGCGTACAATCTCATTCGAATACGGGAGGGTGACGAATGGAAGACTGCATTCAACACTAGAGACGGGCATTACGAATATCTGGTGATGCCTTTTGGTCTGTGTAATGCTCCAGCCGTGTTTCAAAACTTTGTCAATGAAATCTTCAGAGATCTGCTGTACCAGTTTGTTGTCATCTATCTGGATGACATTCTGATCTTTTCTGAAAATCTGCTCGTCCACAGAAACCATGTCCGCACTGTACTTCAACGTCTTAGAGAGAACAATCTCTATGCCAAGCTGGAGAAATGTTCCTTTGAATGTTCTGAGGTCCTGTTTTTGGGGTGCTTCGTCTCATGTTCGGGTCTTCGTATGGACCCTGGGAAGGTCTTGGCTATCACCAACTGGCCTCTTCCTGCTAGCCTCAAGGCCACACAGCGCTTTCTTGGCTTCACTAATTATTATAGGCAGTTCATAAGGAATTACTCTTCCATTGCCGCGCCTATTATCGCTTTGACCAAGAAGGGTGTGAATGCCAGAGACTGGCCTCCCGAAGCTGTCTCTGCATTTCACAACCTGAAACAGGCCTTTGTTTCTGGCCCCCTCTTGAGGAGACCAAATCCTGGGAATGCATTTTTTATTGAAGTGGACGCTTCCTCAATGGGGGTGGGAGCTGTGCTTCTTCAAATCTTTGAGAAGAGACGCCAACCATGTGCGTTCTTCTCCAAAAAGTTTTCTCAGGCAGAGAGGAATTATGCCATCGGTGATCGGGAACTTCTCGCAATTAAATTGGCGTTAGAGGAGTGGCGTCATCTCTTGGAGGGTTCCCCTCACTCCATAACGATCTTTACCGATCACAAGAATTTACAGTATCTACAGAATGCTAAACGTCTGAATCCTAGACAGGCCAGGTGGAGTCTCTTCTTTGCCCGTTTTAATTTCACGATTACCTACAAACCTGGTTCCTGCAACGGTCGGGCTGATGCGCTCTCTAGGTCATTTGACACTTTGGACGAGGAGTCCGCCCCTGAACCTGAGCCGATCATTCCCACCTCATGCATTGTTGCCCACTCTACCACCCTGAAGTCAAAAATTCCGCCTGGTAAGACCTTTGTCCCCACTGAGCTAAGAGCTAAGATCCTTCGTTGGGGACATGATTCCAAGGTGGCAGGGCATTCTGGATTCCTCCGATCCTTCCTACTCATCAGTCGTCACTACTGGTGGCCTAATCTCCGCTCAGACGTCAAAGACTACGTTAAAGCTTGTCATGTCTGTGCTCAGTCCAAATCCTCCACACAAGCTCCTGCTGGTCTCCTCATGCCCTTGCCCATTCCTAAGGAACCCTGGGCCCATATTGCCATGGATTTTATCACCGATCTCCCACTGTCTGAGAATAATACAGTCATTTGGGTGGTAATCGATCGATTCTCCAAGATGGCTCATTTTGTTCCTCTTCCTGGTCTTCCTTCTGCCCCTGCCTTGGTTCCCATTTTCATTCGGGAAATTCTCCGCCTACATGGGGTCCCTTCTCATATTGTTTCCGACAGGGGAGTCCAATTCACGTATCGTTTTTGGAGAGCCTTTTGCAAATCCCTCAATATTGTCTTGGATTTTTCTTCTTCCTACCATCCCCAATCCAATGGACAGACTGAGAGGGTTAATCAGGAGTTAGAGGTCTTTCTTCGCACCTTTGTGTCTTCTCACCATGACGATTGGTCCTCTCTACTCCCGTGGGCAGAATTCTCCCATAACAATCATGTGAATACCAGTTCGCAGAAGACACCCTTTTTCACAGTTTATGGAAAACACCCTCAACTTCCTCTTCCCATGATCTGTTCTCCAGACATTCCAGCTTTGGCTTCGGTTCAGGAGTCTCTCAATTCCGTTTGGGGTCACGTTCATGATTCCCTCCGGGCAGCTGCTGAAAAATTCAAAGGCTTTGCCGACCGCCGCAGGCGTAAACCGCCTTCTCTTCAGCCAGGGGACAAAGTCTGGCTCTCTACCAGGAACATCAAGCTCCGAGTTCCTTCTCTGAAGTTTGCTCCACGATTCATCGGTCCATACACGGTAACTGCTAAACTGAATCCGGTTTGTTTCAAACTCCAGATTCCTAAGAGCCTTAAAATCACTAACTCCTTTCATGTTGCCCTTCTAAAGCCTTTAGTCCTCAATAAATTCTCTCGTCCTCTCCCTACCGTGGCGCCTGTCTCTGAGGATAATCAGGAGTACGAGATCAGTCAAATTCTGGACTCCCGACTCTGTAAAGGCGTTCTTCAGTACCTCGTTCATTGGAAAGGGTTTGGTCCTGAGGAGAGGTCTTGGATCACTGCATCTGAGGTCTTTGCACCTCGTCTGTTAAAGGAGTTTCATCTGAAGTTTCCCTCTAAACCTGGGCCCAGGCGGGGAAGGGGGAGGCCTCGTAAGAGGGAGGGTACTGTCATGGATATGCATTAATGTCTGTCTGCCATCTTACCTTCCTCCTCATGTGTTCATCTAGAGACCAGACCTCCTTCACCTGGCTTCCTTTATAATCTCCTCCCAGCCTGACTCCACCCCAGGCCCTATCACAGAACACTATATTAACCTGTGCACTGCAAGCCTGCTTTGCTGATCAACGTGTTTGTTAGGCATTGTGTGTTTGGGTTCCTGCCTGCCGTGTGCTACGTCTGTCTCTCTGTTACGTTATTGGCTTGTCCCCGACTATCCCTGTCTGCTCGTGACCCTTGACCTTCGGCTCGTTCTTCGTTATCCTTGTCTGCTTGTGGCCCCTGACCTTCAGCTTGTTATTCGGTTCTCTCTTATCGTGTGCTGCTGCTTCCCCTCTTTTCCCCTTATCCTACGGGGCGTGAGCTAGGAAACTCCAGGGGCCGCGACCTGGTCCCAGCCTGCAGCTAACATCCTCACCACTAGAGGCCCTGGAGAAGACCAGCTGGGTCTTAGACTCCGCGCCCTGGGGAATCTTGGCTCTAGCTTCCGTTTGGATCCCGGTTGTGCTCCTCTGGTCCCGCTTTCCACAACCACCCAGTTTCCTATCCGCAGAAGCCAGCCATAGGGTTCACTACCTCGCGGTGCACTCCTGTCCCCCTACGGTGTGCATCTGTCACCTGGCCACAGGTGACCCTGACAGGCACCATGCAACACAGGTTTGTGGGCCTCCCAGAGTGTTAAAGGGAATATGTCAGGGGTTCTATTGTGGAGCAAATATTCCTTTAAAGCTTGTTCAACTTTAGTGCAGTGGATTTGGTGTTTAAGCAATGTGTCAGGGAGATACCAGGTTGGATCCTGTGCTTTTGGTATGGTGGACGCAATAGTTGTGCATACTGCATTATGGTCGGACCATGGTATGGGAATTATGTAGATTCAAGATTCAAGAATTTCTGGGAGCATTTCGATAGTTAAAAAGATATGATCGATACGGGGGAATATTTGGTGCAGGTGAGAGAAATAGGTGAATCTTTTTTTAGTCGGGTTGCTTTCTCTCCATGAGTCTACCATATTATATTTCGAGAGGAGCTGTGAGAAAGATAGTTTGTTTGGACTTGCGGGTGGAACATAAGGTGATTTATCCAGGAATGGGAGGAGGACCTGGTTCGAATCCCCGCACATAATTACTGTTCCCAATTTATGGTCATTGATCACTTGCATGAGGTGGGAGAGAAATGAGGTGGGTTGTTTATTGGGGCATAATATGAGATTATCTTGACAGGGGTATCCACTATGTGACCTATCAATAATATATATCTCCCTTCTGGATCTATGATGTCTTTTGCGAGTGTGAATGGAGTGGATCTATGGAACGCTATTAGAGTTCCTCTTTGTTTAGAGTTGGCAGAAGCAGTGAAAAATTGTGGATATGAGGGGGACATGAATTTGGGGGTGGATTCTTTTGTGAAACGAGTCTCCTGTAAGCACACTATGTGCGCCCTACGTGACTGGAACATGCGAAATGCCTTTTCTGTGGAACATTAATGCCCTGAACATTCAGGGACAGGATGTTCAATGGTGCCATGGCAACTGATCAAAATTTAGAAATTACTAAGTACCTTGCATTTCTGATTGGGAGGATCAACCTATGTGGACTTGAAAGATATGAGAGTAGAGAAGAATCCAGTGAAGCCTGGAGTAAAGAAAAAATTAATAACAGAGAAAATTAATAAATACATTGCTTGTACAAATATAAGTAAAATTTCAAAAATAGCCCGTGATAGAGGGTTTGAAACTCCATCAGGGGGAAAAATGCCCATGTCGGACACCCACATATTATGGCTGGGTGTACGAGGGAGGCTAAGGAGGGCACACGGATCTTCCGTGTACAGGAGAAAAACACTATAAAGAAAGCATCTAAATGATGCTTGCGTAAATTTATTACAGTGTAGCCAATGGACATTATGCTAATTTAAATAGGTATGAGGGCTAAACCCATACTGCGTCCATCAGCATATTTTGGTACCATTGAAATCATGGTGGGAAAGGGAATTTTGACTATTACTATAATATTACAATAACTAACTTATAAACTAAAATTAACCTCTAGATAACCCGTTGATAGGATTTAAGTAGTTTGTTTGTGAGCACAATATACTCAGTACCTATTTTATTTATCTAGAACAACGATTAAATTATTAATACTTAAATTAACCTTTCCTTATACCGGGGGATGTGGGGGGTAAATAAAAGTTAATTGTGATAATCAAGGGTTACGGGATGCAGTTAGGAGGTAGTTTCATATGCATCCAACTTCCATTTTACAATCCTACAGTGAGTGTATCATTAAAACTTGTTGTGAATATATAGATACATGGGAAGGGGATACCTCAGGGGACATTAGGGGTCTCAAAGGAGGGTAACTAATTTAAAGTTTTGTGTTTATAGTAAGCATAACCTTGTTTAGGCCATGCGACTCCATTGGTTGGAGGTGATGATGAGGCTGCTCTTCTACGTGTTGAAGGGGCATTAGTTGAATCTTCTGTCAGATGTAATTTTAACAAAGTCTGTTGTAGCTCCTCAGCAGATCTACATATGTTTCTGGTGCCTTGATAAGTAAATCGAATTGAAAAGGGGAAACCCCATTGGTAAGTTATGTTGTACCTTTGCAGCTCCATAAGCTGGGGTTTCATAAATCTTCTCTTTGGTATAGTAAGCTGTGATATGTCGGTGAATATTTGATAGTTGTGTCCTTGGAATGTTAAATCTTTTTTTTCTCTTGCAGCAGACATTAGTTGTTCTTTAGACCTGTAGTAATGTAATTTTGTGATTATATCACAGGGAGGGCCATCCACTTTTTTGGCTGTGAGTGCACGGTGCACTCTGTCAAGTTCCAAGCGCTCAATGGGTATAGCAGGTTGTAATTCCTGAAACAGTGCAGTGATTGTAGATTGCAAATCTGTGATTGTTTCAGGGATTCCTCTTATTCGGATATTGGAACGTCTGTCCCTGTTCTCTTGGTCTTCCAATCTAGATTGAAGTGACAGGTTCTCTTCTTTTAGGTTTTCCAATTCCATCATACAGTCTTGTGAATTAATTTCAATTTCTTCTACTTTGAGTTCCAGTGCCGCTGTGCGGTTTCCCAGCTCTCTGATTTCTTTTGTGAGGCTTTTAGTTATTTGTTCTGATGTCTGTTTCAGAGCTTTATGCAACATATGTTCAAATTGCTGCAATATGGCTGGTGGTACTGATGAGGCTTGTGAGGAGAATTGTGAGGGAGTTTGTTCTGTTTCTGACTCACCTGGGGAGTCTAGCTGAACAAGCTTCTGGCTGTGTGTGCGCACTAAGGCAGTGTATGAGGTGGTGACAGGCACCATTCTAGCTGCAGTGCGCGCCTGAGTGTCCTTTGTGAGGTGATTCTTCATTTTGCCAGGGCCGCCTCCTTGAACCATCTTTCTGGTCCAAATTTTCCCAGTTGGTTCCCGGGTACTTTCCGTCTAGTACCTTTTTGTAGCGTTGTCACTATTAGAAATAATGGCTTCTCTCCTCAGCGGAGCAGAGCTCTAGCTGTGCATGTCTGCTCTGCTAGACTCCATGCATGCGCCCCCTCCTTTCAATCCTATTTCGATCCCGAGTATACTATCATCATCATATAAGGCTGTCTCTAATATACTCAGGCACATAAAAGTATCAGTATTGGGAGTATATTGTCTTTTTTAAGCGCAGCCAAAATTCTAATACACATTTATATAACACACCATCTGGATGACAAGATGCCCCTTGTACATACCGTAAGTATGTTATTAACCACTTGCCGACCTGCTGCCGTCATTATACTGCGGCAGGTCGGCACGATCCTGAGAACCGTCGTAGCTGAACGTCGGTCCATTTAAGCGGGATAGCGGGCGCACACATGCCCGCTGCACTGTGGGGGTGCCGATGCTAGTTGACCACCAGCCACGAGCAATCGTGGGCATGAGAGGCAGAACAGGGACGTGTGTGTATGTAAACACACACATCCCTGTTCTGTTCTGAGAGGAGACGCAGATCGTGAGTTCCTTCAAGCTGGGAACCACGATCTGTCATCTCCTATAGTGAGTCCCCTCCCCCACAGTTAGAACACACACTTGGGAACACAGTTAACCCCTTGATCGCCCCCTAGTGTTAACCCCTTCCCTTCCTACATTTACACAGTAATCAGTGCATTTTTATAGCACTAATCACTGTATAATTACCAATGGTCCCAAAAATGTGTCAAAAGTGTCCGATGTGTCTGACATAATGTCGCAGTACAGATAAAAATCTCAGGTCGCCATAAATCTATCCCTTATTTTGTAGACGCAAACCAATCAATATATACGCTTATTGCGGTTTTTATTACCAAAAATATGTAGAAGAATACATATCGGCCTAAACTGAGGAAGAAAAAATATTTTTTGAAAAAAAATGGGGGAAATTTATTATAGCAAAAAGTACAAAATATTGTATTTTTTTTTCAAAATAGTCGCTCTTTTTTTGTTTATTGCGCAAAAAATTAAAACCGCAGAGATGATCAAATACCCCCAAATAAAAACTCAATTTGTGGGAAAAAAGGACGTCAATTTTGTTTAGGAAAGACTTTTGGGTACAGGGATAAAATATGTGAGTTTTTTTAACAATATTTTAATTGTGTGACAACTGTTTAACTTATTTTGCTGAAAACAGTTCAGCACACTTATCCTGGATTCCCAATGAAAGGAGAGCCCATGATTATAGAACAGAAGAACAGTGTGTTTACTAAAAGTTCATACTAACCATATAGCTGATACCATAACATCTACAATAGCTTTTTAGCTAATACCAAGTATGTCTCTCTGAAGACCTTGTCTGAGTCTCCTGAGATGCTCTGTTTCTTTCAAGAAACTGTCTAATTCTGCCTGAGTTTGCCTGGTTCAACCTTGCTAAGCTTTGTATGATTCTGGGGTTCTGTACACTAATGCCCTGTACACACGATCGTAATTTCCGATGGCCTAAAATCCGATGGAATTTTTCGTCTGAATTCCGTTCAAGCTGTCTTGCATACACTTTGTCAGACCAAATTCCGACCGTCCAAAACGCGGTGACATACAACACGTACAACGGCACTATAAAGGGGAAGTTCAACTCCAATGGCACCACACTTTGGGCTGCTTTTGCTTATTTCGTCTTACCGCGTGTTAGTAAAAGTTTGGTGTTAGCCGATTCGCGCTTTTCAGTCTCCGTGCTTTTCAGATCGTTTTCTGCTGTTCAGTTGGTGCTTGTGGGTTCGTATCTGTTTTTCAGTGCGTTCTCGTCCACTTGTTTCTGGTTTTCAAGTTGTTCTTCATAGGACTTTCTGTTCCTCAGTGCGTTCTGTTTAGTTTGTTCTGACCAGCCGACCGGTTTCTAGCTTGTGCTGCGTATGGGGTTGGGGTTAATACTTTAACCCGAGCTCAGTCCATGAACAGGGTGAGGAGGAGTTCATGGACCAAGAATTGGTTGCTCCAGCGGGACTAATTCTCTTATATGCCTCTGCTGTGGGAAATCCCGGAGAATAATCCTGATGACTTCAGGAATTATCTCCGGATGACGGACCCCGTTTTTCACCGTCTGCTGGATTTGCTGTCCCCCTATATCACGAGGCAGGACACTGTGATGCGCAAAGCCATCACTGCAGAGCAGAGGCTAGTTGCCACGTTGCGATACCTGGCGACTGGGAGAAGCCTGCAGAACCTCAAGTTCACGACAGGCATCTCCCCCCAGGCTCTGGGGATCATTATCCCAGAAACCTGTTCTGACATAATTCAAGTTCTGCAGAAGGACTATATTAAGGTAAGTTTACTCCTTTAACATCAAATTCTATGTAAATCATGTATGCTAATGTATTTTATTTCTTTCATCATTCCCTAATTTCCATGATTATAATATGCTGTGAATGTCTCCTTTGTCCTCATGCATGCTGTAAGCTTTTAACCACTTAAGCCCCGGACCATTATGCAGCTTAAAGACCAGAGGTGTTTTCAGAATTTGGCACTGCGCTGCTTTAACTGGAAATTGTGCGGACATGCAATGTTGTACCCAAACAAAATTTGCGTCCTTTTCTTCCCACAAATAAAGCTTTCTTTTAATGGTATTTGATTGCCTCTGCGATTTTTTTTTCTTAAACGGAAAAACTGAAAATTTGGAAAAAATGATATTTTCTACTTTTTGTTATAAGAAAAATCGAATAAACTCGATTTTAGTCATACATTTAGGCCAAAATGTATTCAGCCACATGTCTTCAGTAAAAAAAAATTCAATAAGTGTATATTTATTGGTTTGCGCAAAAGTTATAGCGTCTACAAACTAGGGTACATTTTCTGGAATTTACACAGCTTTTAATTTATGACTGCCTATCTCATTTCTTAAGGTGCTAAAATGGCAGGGCAGTACAAAACCACCCCCCCAAATGACCCTATTTTGGAAAGTAGACACCCCAAGGAAATTGCTGAGAGGCATGTTGAGCCCATTGAATATTTTTTTTTGTCCCAAGTGATTGAATAATGACTAAAAAAAAAAAAAAAAATTACAAAAAATTGTCACTAAATGATATATTGCTCACATATGCCATGGTTATATGTGGAATTGCACCCCATAATACATTTTGCTGCTTCTCCTGAGTATGGGGATACCACATGTGTGGGACTTTTTGAGAGCCTAGCCGCGTACGGGGCCCCAAAAACCAAGCACCTCCTTCAAGATTTCTAAGTGCGCAAATTTTTGATTTCACTCCTCACTACCTATCACGGTTTCGAAGGCCATAAAATGCCAAAATAGCACAACCCCCCCCCAAATGACCCCATTTTGGAAAGTAGACACCCCAAGTTATTTACTGAGAGGCATGTTGAGTCCATGGAATATTTTATATATTTGCCACAAGTTGCGGGAATATGACAAACTTTTTTTTTGCACAAAGTTGTCACTAAATGATATATTGCTCACACATGCCATGGGCATATGTGAAATTACACCCCAAAATACATTCTGCTGCTTCTCCTGAGTACGGGGATACCAGATGTGCGGGACTTTTTGGGAGCCTAGCCGCGTACGGGACCCCAAAAACCAAACACCGCCTTCAAGATTTCTAAGGGCATACATTTTTGATTTCACTCCTCACTACCTATCACTACCTATCACAGTTTTGAAGGCCATAAAATGCCAAGATAGCACAAACCCCCCCCCCCCCAAATGACCCCATTTTGGAAAGTAGACACGCCAAGATATTTGCTGAGAGGCTTGTTGAGCCCATTGAATCTTTTTTTTTTTGTCCCAAGTGATTGAATAATGACAAAAAGAAAAAAAAATGTACAAAAAGTTGTCACTAAATGATATATTGCTCAAACATGCCATGGTTATATGTGGAATTGCACCCCACAATACATTTTGCTGCTTCTCCTGAGTACGGGGATACCACATGTGTGGGACTTTTTGAGAGCCTAGCCGCGTACGGGGCCCCGAAAACCAAGCATCGCCTTCAGGATTTCTAAGGGCGTAAATTTTTGATTTCACTCCTCACTACCTATCACGGTTTTGAAGGCTATAAAATGCCAAGATAGCACAAAACCCCCACAAATGACCCTATTTTGGAAAGTAGACACCCCAAGCTATTTGCTAAGAGGCATGGTGAGTGTTTTACAGCTCTCATTTGTTTTTGAAAATTAAGAAAGAATTTTTTTTTATTTATTTTTTATTTTTTCAATTTTCAAAACTTTGTGACAAAAAGCGAGATCTGCAAAATACTCAACATACCTCTCAGCAAATAGCTTGGGGTGTCTACTTTCCAAAATGGGGTCATTTGGGGGGGTTTGTGCCATCTGGGCATTCCATGTCCTCCGAAACTGTGATAGGCAGTGAGGAGTGAAATCAAAAATTTACACCCTTAGAAATCCTGAAGGCGGTGCTTGGTTTTCAGGGTCCTGTATGCGGCTAGGCTCCCAAAATGTCTCACACATGTGGTATCCCCGTACTCAGAAGAAGCAACAGAATGTATTTTAGGGTGCAATTCCACATATAACCACGGCATGTTTGAGCAATATATCATTTAGTGACAACTTTTTGTACATTTTTTTTTCTTTTTGTCATTATTCAATCACTTGGGAAAAAAAATAAAAAATATTCAATGGGCTCAACATGCCTCTCAGCTAATAGCTTGGGGTGTCTACTTTCCAAAATTGGGTCATTTAAGGGGGGGGGGTTTGAACTGTCCTGGCATTTTATGCACAACATTAGGAAGCTTATGTCACACATCATCCACTCTTCTAACCACTTGAAGACAAAGCCCTTTCTGCCACTTTTTGTTTACATGAAAACATATATTTTTTTGCAAGAAAATTACTTTGAACCCCCAAACATTATACATTTTTTTAAAGCAAAGGCCCTACAGATTAAAATAGTGGGTGTTGCATTTTTTTTTCCACACTGTATTTGCGCAGTGATTTTTCAAACGCATTTTTTGAGGAAAAACACCCTTTTTTTTATTTTTAATGCACTAAAACACACTATATTGCCCAAATGTTTGATGAAATAAAAAAGATGATCTTAGGCCGACTACATGGATACCAAACACGACATGCTTTAAAATTGTGCACAAACGCGCAGCGGCGACAAACTACATACATTTTTAAAAGCCTTTAAAAGCCTTTACAGGTTACCACATTAGATTTACAGAGGAGGTCTACTGCAAAAATGACTGCCATCGATCTGACCTTCGCGGTGATACCTCACATGCATGGTGCAATTGCTGTTTACATATGACGCTAGACCGACGCTTGCGTTCGCCTTTGCACAAGAGCAGGGGGGGACAGGGGTGCTTTTTTTTTTTATTATTATTTATTTTGCTTTTTTATTTTATTTTTAAACTGTTGTAATCTTTTTTTTCATGCAGCCTGTTGGAAAAAAAGAGATTGATCGGTGGGTATGCCCACCATTAGAATACCTCCCTTCATCCACCCACTTCTAATGATGGGCATACATGCACCATTTAGATATGCCGAAGGATGGGGGCATCATCCCGCAAAAAAGTTATGCCGCGTACACACAGTCGGGCAAGCCTCCATCAGAATTTCGACCATACGTATGCGGCATAAAAGGTTATGCTGCGTACACACGGTCAGACTTTTCCACGGGCAAGCCTCCGTCGGAATTTCAACCGTATGTACGCATTAGGAGCAAAATCGCTCCTCCGCCCCTGCTGCTCCCATGCTTCGGCATATATGCTCTTTTTTTAACTGTGGTGGTGAAATCACCTCCTACAGCATTGGAGTCACGGCTTTATGTATCGTGGGAGCAAACGCTGTTGCTGTCAAGATAAATAGATCCGCGCTGCAACTGAATGGCGTACCTGCTAAGCAAATGATGGTTAACATTAAAACAAAGTAACATTACAGTATAACAGTAAGACCTTACCATACCATACCTGCAAAGCAAATACCAAAAAAAAACCTAGTAAAAAATAAAAATTTTTTTAACGCAACCTGTGCCTAAAATATATATATGCCGAAGCATGGGGGCATCCTCCCGCAAAAAAGTTATGCCGCGTACACACGGTCAGACTTTTCCACGGGCAAGCCTCCGTCGGAATTTCGACCGTATGTACGCGGCATAAAAGGTTATGCTGCGTACACACAGTCAGACTTTTCCATGGGCAAGCCTCCGTCGGAATTTCGACCGTATGTACGCGGCATTAGGAGCAAAATCGCTCCTCCGCCCCTGCTGCCCCCATGCTACGGCATATATGCTCTTTTTTTAACTGTGGTGGTGAAATCACCTCCTACAGCGTTGGAGTCACGGCTTTATGTATCGTGGGAGCAAACGCTGTTGCTGTCAAGATAAATAGATCCGCGCTGCAACTGAATGGCGTACCTGATAAGCAAATGATGGGTAACATTAAAACAAAGTAACATTACAGTATAATATTAAGACCTTACCATACCATACCTGCAAAGCAAATACCCCAAAAAACCTAGTAAATAATAAAAAAATTTTTTAACACAACCTGTGCCTAAAATATATATATGCCGAAGCATGGGGGCATCCTCCCGCAAAAAAGTTATGCCGCGTACACACGGTCGGACTTTTCCACGGGCAAGCCTCCGTCGGAATTTCGACCGTATGTACGCGGCATAAAAGGTTATGCTGCGTACACACGGTCAGACTTTTCCACGGGCAAGCCTCCGTCGGAATTTCGACCGTATGTACGCGGCATTAAGAGAAAAATCGCTCCTCCGCCCCTGCTGCCCCCATGCTTCGGCATATATGCTCTTTTTTTTAACTGTGGTGGTGAAATCACCACCTACAGCGTTGGAGTCACGGCTTTATGTATCGTGGGAGCAAACGCTGTTGCTGTCAAGATAAATAATTCCGCGCTGCAGCTGAATGGCGCACCTGAAAACAAAAAATGACATACCTGAAAAGCAAACATGATAAAACATTGCAGAATAGAATACAGTAAAAAAGAGCAGAACAATAGAGAGAAAATAGAGAGAGAGAGAGAGAACAATAAAACGACAACTATTTTTTATTTTTTTATTTTTTTATTTTTTTTTGTGTTTTTTGTTTGTACGTTTTTTTTTACACTTTTTTTTTGTAACTTTAACAACTGTAATGGTTCGGGTCTCTCAAAATGCGATGGCATCTTGAGAGACCCTGTGTAAGTGTGTCCTGTTCTGTGCAATGCTGTACCCTACGCTAAAACTTCACTTTTGAGTGGAAGCGTTCAAAACATTTACAAATGCAAAGACCAGGATTGTCAGGACAGCGTGGACAAAAATAACGGGTGTCACGCCTAAATCCACGCTTGCTACAGACACAACATCTTTTTTGGGGGGCTCGTTGGGTAGGGGTACTCTCGAGGACATACGGATAATGCCTCTCATGCAGCCGGCTTACTGCATTTGGTAGGAGATGGTGAGGTGCAGAACCGCCTGGATACAGGAGTTCTGTGACTATCTCATCCTGGAATTTTAGGAGAGATAACGTCCCGCCTGAAGCTCTGTATAGCACATGAGCGTTCAGCAAAGCCAATTGGAATAAGGATAGAGACACTTTTTTGTACCAGCGTCTCGCCTTACGGTCAATTAGATACGGCGCCAACAACTGGTCGTTGAGGTCCACCCCTCCCATATTTTGGTTATATTCGTGGACACAGAGGGGTTTCTCCACAACACCAGTCGCCGTACGAATTTGGACTGTCGTGTCTGCATGAAGGGAGGTAAGAAGGAAAACATTCTTATTATCCCTCCACTTCACAGCGAGCAAGTTATTACACTTCAAGCAGGCTCTCTCCCCCAGCCTAAGACGGGAATCTACAAGCCTCTGGGGAAAGCCCCGGCGATTAGGTCGCACGGTGCCACATGCTCCAATCTGATGATCAAACAAGTGACTAAACAGTGGCACGCTCGTGTAATAATTGTCCACATACAAGTGGTACCCCTTTCCAAATAAGGGTGACACCAAGTTCCACACTAGCTTGCCAGCGCTTCCTATGTAATCTGGGCAGTTGACCGGCTCAACCTGACTATCTTTTCCCTCATAAACCGTAAAGCTCCATACATAGCCTGTTGCCCTGTCACAGAACTTATAGAGCTTGACCCCGTATCTGGCACGCTTGCTGGGAAGGTACTGCTTGAAAGACAAGCGGACAGAAAATTTAATCAGGGACTCATCAACGCAGACAACTTGATCGGTAATAAACAAGGCTGCAAAACGTTTGTTGAAGTGGTTTATGAGGGGCCGAATTTTGTAGAGCCGGTCGTATTCAGGGTCTCCACGTGGACGACAAAGTTCATTGTCGTTGAAATGCATGAACCCCAAGATCTGCTCGTATCGTTTCCTGGGCATGGAGGCAGAGAACACGGGCATGTGGTCAATTGGGTGCGTGGACCAATAAGCACGCAATGATGGGAATTTATGTGTGCCCATGTTGAGGGAAAGGCCCAGAAACGTCTTAAATACGGAAACCGTAATTGGTTTCCAATCTTTGGCAATGGAAGGCAACTGGGGATTAGCGGCGATGAATTGACCAGCATATAAATTACTCTGGTCCACAATGGATCTATAGAGATCTTCCGTGAAAAACAGCGAATAAAAATCAATTGGCATAAAATCAGCTGTTTCCACCTGAATACCGGGTTGGGCAGTGAATGGGGGAAGTACGGGTTCTGCAGAAGTGGTGGGGACCCAATCAGGATAGGCGAATTCTGCAGGAAGGGCACTATGGGCACGATGGGCCTGCCTTTGTCTTCTTCTTGGTGGCAGCAGGACACTACTTGTGCTTGCCACCTCGCCAGCTTGAACTGCACTTATGGGACTCGCCACGTCACCACGTGATACTGCAGTGCTGGATGTACGCCCAGGCTGTACTAGGCCGCTGGTGCTTGCCAATTCACCAGAAGGAATAGCGGCGCAAGTACTACTCTGCTCCATGATACGAGAGCCCTGCGGTTCTTGCTCCTCAACAACCTCAGAAGATCGGGATCGGGTACGCCTGACCTTAGCAGGGACCTCATCTTCGTCGTCAGAGCTATCTGACATGGAGCCGCTGACTTCACTGTCTTCTACAGGAAGATATTCTGAGCCTGAATCTGACAGATACGTGACCTCCTCTTCACTATCTGTCATGCTCAGAATCTCATAGGCCTCTTTACTAGTGTACCTTCGATTTGCCATTTTAGGCTCTAAATTTAGGGGTACACTAGTAAGATTCAAAGGTAAAAAAGCACCTGACTGTCAGCAAATGTATCAAACGCTTCAAAAATTTTTTTTAGCGATCGCAGGGATCAGGACTGTCTCTGCGAACGCTGCAGTTATGTGTGTTGTGTTTGGTAAGTTACAGTGATCGATCGATACTGCACTTGGGTGGGCTGGGCTGGGTGGAGGGGCTAAACGCAGGTGCTAGCAGGTATCTGGGCTGATCCCGCTAACACTGCGTTTTTGGGAACCCTAAACCGCTGGGGACGCTAGTATAGATCTGATCAGATCAGATATTGATCTGTTCAGATACTATACCACTAAGGGAGGTGTATGCTTTGCGCGTGGGTGTTAGCGTTACTGGCACTAATCTAACGCTGCCTGGGGTGATGCAGACCCTCTCTGGCGCTAAAACCTAATTGATATCAGCCACCGGGCGATCAGGGGGTTAAACCTTTATTGGGTTATATACGGCGGGTGCCCTGATGCTATAAAAAGGAAACTAACCAACCAGCGTCACCCGTAAAACTTATATGGTGATCACTGGTGAAAGGGTTAACTAGGGGCAATCAGGGGGTTAAAACCTTTATTAGGTTATATATGGGGCTACCCAGAGGCGTATCTAGTGAAAATTGCGCCTATGGCAAGCACTGAAACTGCGCCCCTGTCAAAACATTTGAAACCCGTCTTTCAGATAATACTGTCAGTATATACAGGTATATAGGGAGAACAGTAAGTTAGTTGTTGGGACTTGCCTCACTTGGTTTGAATCTGGGCCAGGAAGCTATCCGCATGTAGTTTGCATGTTCTCTTGGTGTGGGCACACTCCAAAGCCATGTTGGCAGGTGATGGTCCCCTGTCTGTATGAAGTGGAAATGTACATGGGCGATCACATTCTGCATGCCACCCCCCATGTCTGAAAAATGATCCAAGATGAGCGCTGGCACAAAATCTGCCAAGAGCTGGACAGGACTGAATGGAAGTATACATAGATATGTGTAGGGTCCTCTATGATTGTAGGGTCGGTGTAGAATATGATTAGCCATGTACACTGCCAGTCTGTACACAGGGTACAATTCACCTACCTGCATGTGTTTGGAGTGGAAGAGGAACCCCACTGGGAGAACATGCTAACTCCACGTAGCTAGTGTCCTGGGCAGGAGTGGAGCCCAGTATATACATATATAATGGGGTAGATATTGGTGGGGTACCTGCTTCTCCATGCTCTCCTTGCCCCCCCCCGCTGCCCACTATGGGTGGGGGGATCCTCTCGGAGCTGGCACCCTCCTGCATGTAGAGTCCGGAGGGTCGGGCGCTCTGCTCTCCCCTGAAGCAGAAGAGGACATTCTGGAAGAGGGAGAACCATTTGTCATGCCACCTGTTGGTCTTGGCCGCCTTATTGCTGAGTTGCCCCCTCTTGGTGCCCTCCTTGCAGGCAAGGAGAGCCAGGTACAGAGCGTGACCCTTGTTACAGCCCATACTCTTCTGCAGGATACCCGAGCAACGGTACGATCAGCGCCATCCGTCCCCGCCGATCACTCCGGGACAGCGCTGTGCCACCAATCACTGCACAAGTGGCCCCTGGCTGCAGGTGTGTGGCCCCTGAGTCTCCTGCCACTGCGCTGTCACTCTGTCTTCTGTGCAACAGTGGTGTCTCTAGCTTTCATATTTAGGGGGGGCACAGGAACAAAACTGGGGGGGCCACAACTATAAAAATGTGTGTGTGATATATAGATATATATATATATATATATATATATATATATATATATATATACACACACATATACATATTCACACACACACTGCCTTGAAAAAGTATTCATACCCCTTGAAATTTTCCACATTTTGTCATGTTACAACCAAAATTGTGAAAGTATTTTATGTGATAGACCAACACAAAGTGCCAGCTTAGGTGATATACAGTAGTGCCAGGTTAGGGGGTATAGTGCCAGGTTAGGGGGGTATAGTGCCAGTTTAGGGGGTGTAGTGCCAGGTTAGGGGGTGTAGTGCCAGGTTAGGGGGTATAGTGCCAGGTTAGGGGGGTATAGTGCCAGGTTAGGGGGTATAGTGCCAGGTTAGGATGGTAGTGCCAGGTTAGGATGGTAGTGCCAGGTTAGGGGGGTATAGTGCCAGGTTAGGATGGTAGTGCCAGGTTAGGGGGGTATAGTGCCAGGTTAGGGGGGTATAGTGCCAGGTTAGGGGGTATAGTGCCAGAGTAAATACATGACAACATGAATAGATAAGCCAATGCTGGTCCTGTTCTTCTCATCCTCTGTCACCTGCTGCACTAAAAGTCTAAATGAATCCATGACTGTCCCAGTGTCCCTGCTGCTGCTGCAGAACCTCCTTCTCCCCCTCTCTGAAGTAAACATAAAGAATGAAAAAAAAAACTCACATGGGTAGAAGCTGAGGACTGATTCTTCTTCCTGGAACTGAAGTCAAAATGTGGCGGGTGGGAGGGGAAGAGGGAGGGGCTTCAACATGGGCAAAGTATGATTGGCTGACAGTGAGATGAAATGCAAATATCCCCCCTCCCCCCTGTGATGGTCGGGAGTCGGGACACTGAAATCATCATCGTGCAGCCCCCTGCATCTTACTGCTGTGCTGTGCTGTGAACCATTTTCTGCACACAGTACAGGTTGGAGATGTTCTGCTGGAGCTGGCTCTGCCTTTTGTCATTATGACAAGCAGGAGCCCCGACACTGAGGAATGGATGATCGGCACAGCAATTACAGAGCGATTCTCTATGTTTCTATCAATCCAGCAGCTGAGGGCTTACAGGAGGGGGGAGGGAGACACACACATAGGGAATCGCTCTATTGCTGTGACTATCATTTTCATTTGGGGGGGGGCACAGCTGTGCAACAACTCCGCTCTTCCTCCCACATGCAGCAACTTCCTGCCGCCGCCCCCCGTATACACTGCACGGCCGCGGAGCGGAGAGTGAGCGCCCACCCTGCAGGGAAAACATCGGGATGTGCCGGAGGGGGGAGTCACCTGACCCACAAGCTAAACACTTTCCCAGACCTTCCCGGGAGAGGAGGAGAGCACCGACTGTGTAATGCTGGGGGTCATCTGAGCCGTGTGTAAACTGTCAGCTACTCACCAGCGCCCCCTTCATGTAGCGCCCATGGCACGTGCCCTGTCTGCCATACCCTGGATACGCCACTGGGGCTACCTGACGCTATATAAAAACCTGACGGGTAACCTAAATAACTAAATAACTAACTGGCTAACCAGTGTCACCAGTGACACTTATACGGTAATCACTGGTGAAAGGGTTAACTCTAGGGGCAATCAGGGGGTTAAAATAATATATGAGGGTATCTGACGCTATAAAAACCTGCGGCGAACCTAAAAATAAATAACTGGCTATCTAGGGCACCACCGGCACTAAATACAGCGATCGGAAATACGATCGCTTAGTGACGCTGGCGTTAGGGGGTAAAAGGGTTACCTGGGGGGCGATCAAGGGGTTAAACTTTTATTAGGGGGGTTAGGGGGCTACCCTGGACCTAAAGGGGCCTAAACCTAACTGCCCTGCAACTTTTTACTGTCACAAATGACACTGATTGCAGTGATCAGTAAAAAAATGACCACTGCAAACGGTGCACTGTGACTGGGGGTACTGGGGGTGATCTGGGGGGTGATCTGGGGGTGACTGGGGGGTGTAAGTGTGCCTACATGTACTGGTGTCAGTGTAGTGTTGGTGCACTTACTGTGAGATGTCTTCTCTCCTCGCGCCGGATCGAAAAGACCGCCGCATGGAGAGATGACATCACTTCCTCTGCCTGTGTTTACATTACACAGGCAGAGGAAGAATCTCATTCGCCGGGAGCGATCGCGAGGGGGTGGCCGGAAACGAATGGCCATCCCCTCATCACAGATCGCTCCCGGAACGATAACCACCACTCACTGTATAGAAGGGGGGTCCGATGGGACCCCGCAACTATACGAAGGCAGGCACGTACAGGTACGTGTTTGTGCCTGTCCGTGCCATTCTGCCGACGTATATATACAGTGAGCGGTCGTTAAGTGGTTAATGCTCCTTTTTTGGCCTACATGCATATTTCCCTTCACTAACCTCTCCAGCATGCTATCCTGGGCCCATACACACCTAGCCTAGTCACTTCCCAATGTTTTTTGTCAGCTCCATTGTAGTGCTTTACCCTAAACACCCTCTAAAATGTGTACAAATTTTCTTGTTCTCATAAAATTCAGGCAGAGTGGCAGAGGCTTTTTTTGGAGGGCCCAAACTCATCTAGAACCCCCCCCCCCCTAAAATGTGGACAAATGTTTTTGTTCTCATAAAATTCAGGCAGAATGGCAGAGGCTTTTTCTGGAGGACCCAAACTCATCTAGAACCCCCCCCCCCCCCACCTAAAATGTGGACAAATGTTTTTGTTCTCATAAAATTCAGGCAGAATGGCAGAGGCTTTTTTATTTGGAAGGCCCAAACTCATCTAGAACCCCCCCCCCCCCTAAAATGTGGACAAAGGTTTTTGTTCTCATAAAATTCAGGCAGAGTGGCAGAAGCTTTTTTTGGAGGGCCCAAATTAATCTAGAACCCCCCCTAAAATGTTTGCAATGGGCCATCAGAGGGGGTGAGGAATCTGATAATTGGGCCTTTCTATTTTTGTCTTTAAATACTCCTTTAAATACACCCTGTTCCAAATTATTATGCCAATGATATTTTTCTCATTTACCTAAATAATTGATGTAAACAACAGTCAGCATAATTCTCATGTTATCAACTAATAAGAGTACAATTCAAATTGTATTGAACAAACCTCCTAATGATAACAGATTTTTGTTTTTTTCAAAATAAAAAACTTACAATGCACTGTTCCAAATTATTACACACAGTAAGTTTCAAAACACTTTATAGGTTGTAAAGAACTGAAAATTGTCATTTGTTGTGTTTGCAGCATATTTACTGAAATTAAAAGCTATTTCAATCAAACTTTGAACAACATTTTAACTTTTTAAACATTTTAACAGGTCACGCTACATTTTAAAATAGGACCCCTTAATTGATAGCAGCATCACAA
The DNA here is from genome assembly GCA_029206835.1 of Rana muscosa. Classification (NCBI taxonomy): domain Eukaryota; kingdom Metazoa; phylum Chordata; class Amphibia; order Anura; family Ranidae; genus Rana; species Rana muscosa. Next base: position 688,230,877 of record CM055116.1, on the reverse strand, counting down.
GTCTTGCATCCATTGAACTTGTGAGTTTTTGGACATTTTCTGCTTGAATGTGTTTGCAAGATGTCAATAGCCTCCCAGAGCTATTGTTTGGATGTAAACTGCCTCCCACCCTCATAGATCTTTTGCTTGAGGATGCTCCAAAGGTTCTCAATAGGATTGAGGTTAGGGGAGGATGGAGGCCACACCTTGACTTTCTCTACTTTTATCCCAATAGCAGCCATTGATGCAGAGGTATTCTTTGCAGCATGAGATGATGCATTGTCATGCATGAAGATGATTTTATTATGGAAAGCATAGTTCTTCCTTCTGTACAAGGGAAGGAAGTGATCAGTCAGGAACTCCACATACTTTGCAGAGGTCATTTTTACACCTTCAGGGGCCCTAAAGGGGCCAACCAGCTCTCTTCCCATGATTCCGGCCCAAAACATGACTCCACCACCGACTTGCTGCCATCACAGCCTTGTTGGAACAGGGTGGCCATCCACCAACCATCCACTACTCCATCCATCTGGACCATCCAGGGTTGCACGGCACTCATCAGTGAACAGGACTGTTTGAAAATTAGTCTTTATGTATTTTTCTGCCCAATGCAGCCGTTTCTGCTTGTGAGCATTGGTTAGTGGTGGCCGAATGGAAGGTTTATCTACAGCTGCAAGACTCTGGAGGACTCTACACCTTGATGTCTGTGGGACTCCAGAGGCACCAGCAGCTTCAAATATCTGTTTGCCCAAACATATAGAAAAAATACCAAATGCAGCGCAGCCCTCATACACACTACTATCACAATAAGGATGAATAAAAAATATCTTTAAAATAGTTCCCTTATCTTAGGCGCTGCAGCTCCCTCTTAAATCCACTGGGTGGCGGACTTGCATCTGAAAACTGATCAAGGAGGAAACTCCGAAACATGTCATCACAGCAACAGTAAACAATCAGAGGAAGCAGCACGCACAGTTTGGCTCCCCCTTCTAAGCTGCGAGTGACGTCACGCTTGGCCGGCTGGTCCGTACGATAGCGTGTGTCAGTGGGGAACACAGCGGGGAATACAGGGTAGCTTATCCGGAGCACTTATCTCTACAACGTTGCTGTCGCCCCACAAGCCAATCGCCCTGCATAGGCCAGGAGAGGAGGTCGGAACTGAGAGCCATATGTATATGTGAACGAACAAGTTCCTGTTTGTGAGTACAATCTTCCTCATTTAAAATTTTCAAGCTTCCACAAATAAATGTTGTTACACTATGGCGCGTGCGCTCTTCTCTCTCTCTTCATATGTTTTCAAATATCTGTTTGCTGCTATGTAATGGTGTTTTAGCAGCTGCTCTCTTGATCCAATGCATGGATCTGGCAGAAATTTTCCTTTAATGTGCCTTTATGTGCACAAAATCGTCTGTGCTCTAAATCAGCCACAAATCTCTTAATAATGCGATGATCATGCGATGATCACGCTTAAGTTTTCGTGAAATATCTAATGTTTTCATGCCTCATTCAAGGCATTGAACTATTTCACTCTTTTCGGCAGCAGAGAGATTCTTTTTCTTCCCCATATTGCTTGAAAATGGTGCTCTGCTTTATAACGTGGAACAACCTCCTTTAGTAGTTTTTCTTTAATTGGGCTCACCTGGCAATCTAATTATCACAGGTGTCCGAGATTGTTTTCAGTGATCAAAAGAGCCCTGAGGCTGGGTTCACACTGGTCCGACAAACGCTCTGACATTGGGAGCTCATGTCGCATGACGTGTGAAAATCAATGTTTCCCTATGAGAGCCGTCTTAACTGGTCCGACACAAGTCGGTCCGACTTTGAAAATGCTCCCTGTACTTCTTTGGTCCGACTTTGATCCTACTTCAGCCCATTGAATATCATTGAAGTCGGATCAAAGTAGGATCCTTGTCCTAACCATCCGACTTTTGACATCCGACATGGTGATTACAGCAGCAGTAAAAGGAATTTATCTCACCCTGGGATTGTTTTGATTGGTCAAAGGACAAGTCAGACTATCACAAAGTTGGATCAAAGTAGTATCCTGTTCATAAAAGTTGGATGGATGTCGGACCAATGTAGGATCAATCTAGGACTGATGTCGCAGAGCAAAGTAGGATGAAAGTTGTATGACTGTCGTGTCGTACCAGTGTGAACCCAGCCTGAGACACAATGCCATCCATGAGTTAAACTGAAAAACAAAATATTTAATCTTTGTGACACTGAAATAGAATTTGCATAATAATTTGGAACAGGGTGTAAATGTTATACTGATGTTGGCCAAGAATGTTTTTGTGTAATCTGCTTGCAATGTTATGTGCAAAAGTACTAATTAATTTTTCTGGTTTGACTCCACAGTTTCCTTCAACGCCAGAGGAATGGCAGACTGTGGCATTCCAGTTTGCCCAGTGGTGGGACTTCCCCAACTGCGGAGGGGCAATAGATGGGAAGCACGTCCGCATAGTGCCACCACCCCATTTGGGGTCGTATTATTATAACTATAAAGGTTTTAATAGTATTGTGTTAATGGCGGTGGTGTCGGCACAGTATGAATTTATGTATGTGGACGTCGGGAAGAATGGCCAGATGTCGGATGGTGGTGTGTTCGCACAGACGGAATTTGCCCTACGTCTCCAGAGTGGTGGCCTGGCACTGCCACCTGATGAAGACAACGTTGAGGGGCTTCCGTTTGTTATTATCGCTGATGAGGCTTTCGGGCTGGGACCACACCTGATGAGGCCATTCCCCCTGAGGACCCTCACCCCGGAGAGGAGGGTTTTTAATTACCGGCTGGCCAGAGCCCAAAGGGTTGTTGAGAATGCCTTTGGGATAATGGCCAGCCGGTTCCGCCTGTTCCTTACCTCTATACACATGGCAGACTACAAACTCAATCATATCGTATTCAGCTGCTGCATACTGCACAACTATTTGAGGAGAAATGCACCAAATTATCTGGCCACAGTTGGGCCTGAGGCCGGACTTTCAGACAATCCCCTGATGGGCCTGGATACTGGCTTGTCCCCCCAAAGCGCCCATGAAGTGCGGGAGAAATATGTACAGTATTTTACGGGTAGGGGGCCATTGCTATGCCAAACAATCTCTGATTTTTTTAGAAAAAAAAAATCTAAATTTCTGTGAAAAGCTTGATTACTCTTTCGTCCATGGACCGACACAGCTTCTCTATTGACAAAGTGGGTATTATCCGTTAATTAGGAGTGACTAGGCAGAAAAACTTGTAAAAAGTGTTGCATCACACCTTCTACAGTACCGCCCAGGGGGCGGACCCTCTGGGTATACCCTCTCAGTCTGCACATCGCAGATCAGTTTTTTTCTGTCTAGCAAGGAGTAGGACATGGCTCCCTTCGGGCTCATTGGTCCAGGGAAAAAAGATATATATATTTTTTATTTTTTTGCTACATTTGTTGTTTCCTGCGATCTTCGATCAACTGCCGACTGGGTGACAGGCTGGATCCTCGATCCTTGTAGTCTCCCCAGTTTCGGCCATCGAGCGTGTGCCGACCCTAGCTACGCGCTGGGTTTTCCACGACATGCCCGTCGCTCCACGGGTGGCCGGTGAGCCTACGCTCCAGGGCCTGCATCGGACCGCTCAGCTTCGGCTGACCTTACGGCCGAGTCGCAGCAGCCTGGCCGGTGAGCTTACGCTCCAAGGCTTGCATCGGACCGCTCAGCTTCGGCTGACCTTACGGCCGAGTCGCAGCAGCCTGTCCGGTGAGCGTCATGCTCCAGGGCATACATATGATCGTCCCTTCTGGGTCCAATCACAGCATGCCTGGCCAACAGTCACCTTCCGTGCGCGGACGATGATCTGTTTGGAATGTCTTCCAGCAGAATACATGCAGGATAGGTAAGTAAAACTCCCCTGCCTCGGCTGGGTGATTTAGCTGGACATTCCTGGAGAGATCAAGTAAGTGGTTGTGGCCCCTTTCTTCCCTCTCTCCCTGCCTTTCCCTCCTCCCTGGGCTTCTAGCTAAAGGTTGCTGGGTGCTGGGGGTCACCTAGGGGGTCCCACTGGAGCGGGGCTGGCTGTAACTAACATTTAAAAGAAATGTCATTTTTGCTTACCTGTGTTTCTGTGTCTCCATGCTGTCGGTGGCCATTTTGAGGTGGTCCATGCCAAGTTTGGCCTCTTGTAACTGCCTGGTGGCCATCTTCCTGTAGTTCGGCCACACCCACTGGCCCCTATCAGGTGATCGGCGGCCATGTTTGTCCACCCTGTATGCAGATATTGCCGTTCGGCGGCCATCATTTTTGTGGGCTATGGCTGCCTGACCTCTATCTTCTGTCGGCGGCCATTTTCTTAGAGCCCACATTATCTTCCATACAGACGGTTTTGGCAACCATTTTGCGAGAGCCTCCGGCCTCTAGGGTGCATTACACTGGCGCGAAAATTCACACAGGAAGTGCTGATAAAAGAAGCAGACTGACACAGCAGCAAGGGGACAGCATCATAGGCGTATCCCGACTCAATCGGAAGGTATTGTGGTTGGTGGGGTACCTGCTTCTCCATGCTCTCCTTGCCCCCCCCCGCTGCCCACTATGGGTGGGGGGATCCTCTCGGAGCTGGCACCCTCCTGCATGTAGAGTCCGGAGGGTCGGGCGCTCTGCTCTCCCCTGAAGCAGAAGAGGACATTCTGGAAGAGGGAGAACCATTTGTCATGCCACCTGTTGGTCTTGGCCGCCTTATTGCTGAGTTGCCCCCTCTTGGTGCCCTCCTTGCAGGCAAGGAGAGCCAGGTACAGAGCGTGACCCTTGTTACAGCCCATACTCTTCTGCAGGATACCCGAGCAACGGTACGATCAGCGCCATCCGTCCCCGCCGATCACTCCGGGACAGCGCTGTGCCACCAATCACTGCACAAGTGGCCCCTGGCTGCAGGTGTGTGGCCCCTGAGTCTCCTGCCACTGCGCTGTCACTCTGTCTTCTGTGCAACAGTGGTGTCTCTAGCTTTCATATTTAGGGGGGGCACAGGAACAAAACTGGGGGGGCCACAACTATAAAAATGTGTGTGTGATATATATATATATATATATATATATATATATATATATATATACACACACATATACATATTCACACACACACTGCCTTGAAAAAGTATTCATACCCCTTGAAATTTTCCACATTTTGTCATGTTACAACCAAAATTGGGAAAGTATTTTATGTGATAGACCAACACAAAGTGCCAGCTTAGGTGATGTACAGTAGTGCCAGGTTAGGGGGTATAGTGCCAGGTTAGGGGGGTATAGTGCCAGTTTAGGGGGTGTAGTGCCAGGTTAGGGGGTGTAGTGCCAGGTTAGGGGGTATAGTGCCAGGTTAGGGGGGTATAGTGCCAGGTTAGGGGGTATAGTGCCAGGTTAGGATGGTAGTGCCAGGTTAGGATGGTAGTGCCAGGTTAGGGGGGTATAGTGCCAGGTTAGGATGGCAGTGCCAGGTTAGGGGGGTATAGTGCCAGGTTAGGGGGGTATAGTGCCAGGTTAGGGGGTATAGTGCCAGAGTAAATACATGACAACATGAATAGATAAGCCAATGCTGGTCCTGTTCTTCTCATCCTCTGTCACCTGCTGCACTAAAAGTCTAAATGAATCCATGACTGTCCCAGTGTCCCTGCTGCTGCTGCAGAACCTCCTTCTCCCCCTCTCTGAAGTAAACATAAAGAATGAAAAAAAAAACTCACATGGGTAGAAGCTGAGGACTGATTCTTCTTCCTGGAACTGAAGTCAAAATGTGGCGGGTGGGAGGGGAAGAGGGAGGGGCTTCAACATGGGCAAAGTATGATTGGCTGACAGTGAGATGAAATGCAAATATCCCCCCTCCCCCCTGTGATGGTCGGGAGTCGGGACACTGAAATCATCATCGTGCAGCCCCCTGCATCTTACTGCTGTGCTGTGCTGTGAACCATTTTCTGCACACAGTACAGGTTGGAGATGTTCTGCTGGAGCTGGCTCTGCCTTTTGTCATTATGACAAGCAGGAGCCCCGACACTGAGGAATGGATGATCGGCACAGCAATTACAGAGCGATTCTCTATGTTTCTATCAATCCAGCAGCTGAGGGCTTACAGGAGGGGGGAGGGAGACACACACATAGGGAATCGCTCTATTGCTGTGACTATCATTTTCATTTGGGGGGGGGGCACAGCTGTGCAACAACTCCGCTCTTCCTCCCACATGCAGCAACTTCCTCCCGCCGCCCCCCGTATACACTGCACGGCCGCGGAGCGGAGAGTGAGCGCCCACCCTGCAGGGAAAACATCGGGATGTGCCGGAGGGGGGAGTCACCTGACCCACACGCTAAACACTTTCCCAGACCTTCCCGGGAGAGGAGGAGAGCACCGACTGTGTAATGCTGGGGGTCATCTGAGCCGTGTGTAAACTGTCAGCTACTCACCAGCGCCCCCTTCATGTAGCGCCCATGGCACGTGCCCTGTCTGCCATACCCTGGATACGCCACTGGGGCTACCTGACGCTATATAAAAACCTGACGGGTAACCTAAATAACTAAATAACTAACTGGCTAACCAGTGTCACCAGTGACACTTATACGGTAATCACTGGTGAAAGGGTTAACTCTAGGGGCAATCAGGGGGTTAAAATAATATATGAGGGTATCTGACGCTATAAAAACCTGCGGCGAACCTAAAAATAAATAACTGGCTATCTAGGGCACCACCGGCACTAAATACAGCGATCGGAAATACGATCGCTTAGTGACGCTGGCGTTAGGGGGTAAAAGGGTTACCTGGGGGGCGATCAAGGGGTTAAACTTTTATTAGGGGGGTTAGGGGGCTACCCTGGACCTAAAGGGGCCTAAACCTAACTGCCCTGCAACTTTTTACTGTCACAAATGACACTGATTGCAGTGATCAGTAAAAAAATGACCACTGCAAACGGTGCACTGTGACTGGGGGTACTGGGGGTGATCTGGGGGGTGATCTGGGGGTGACTGGGGGGTGTAAGTGTGCCTACATGTACTGGTGTCAGTGTAGTGTTGGTGCACTTACTGTGAGATGTCTTCTCTCCTCGCGCCGGATCGAAAAGACCGCCGCATGGAGAGATGACATCACTTCCTCTGCCTGTGTTTACATTACACAGGCAGAGGAAGAATCTCATTCGCCGGGAGCGATCGCGAGGGGGTGGCCGGAAACGAATGGCCATCCCCTCATCACAGATCGCTCCCGGAACGATAACCACCACTCACTGTATAGAAGGGGGGTCCGATGGGACCCCGCAACTATACGAAGGCAGGCACGTACAGGTACGTGTTTGTGCCTGTCCGTGCCATTCTGCCGACGTATATATACAGTGAGCGGTCGTTAAGTGGTTAATGCTCCTTTTTTGGCCTACATGCATATTTCCCTTCACTAACCTCTCCAGCATGCTATCCTGGGCCCATACACACCTAGCCTAGTCACTTCCCAATGTTTTTTGTCAGCTCCATTGTAGTGCTTTACCCTAAACACCCTCTAAAATGTGTACAAATTTTCTTGTTCTCATAAAATTCAGGCAGAGTGGCAGAGGCTTTTTTTGGAGGGCCCAAACTCATCTAGAACCCCCCCCCCCTAAAATGTGGACAAATGTTTTTGTTCTCATAAAATTCAGGCAGAATGGCAGAGGCTTTTTCTGGAGGACCCAAACTCATCTAGAACCCCCCCCCCCCCACCTAAAATGTGGACAAATGTTTTTGTTCTCATAAAATTCAGGCAGAATGGCAGAGGCTTTTTTATTTGGAAGGCCCAAACTCATCTAGAACCCCCCCCCCCCCCCCTAAAATGTGGACAAAGGTTTTTGTTCTCATAAAATTCAGGCAGAGTGGCAGAAGCTTTTTTTGGAGGGCCCAAATTAATCTAGAACCCCCCCTAAAATGTTTGCAATGGGCCATCAGAGGGGGTGAGGAATCTGATAATTGGGCCTTTCTATTTTTGTCTTTAAATACTCCTTTAAATACACCCTGTTCCAAATTATTATGCCAATGATATTTTTCTCATTTACCTAAATAATTGATGTAAACAACAGTCAGCATAATTCTCATGTTATCAACTAATAAGAGTACAATTCAAATTGTATTGAACAAACCTCCTAATGATAACAGATTTTTGTTTTTTTCAAAATAAAAAACTTACAATGCACTGTTCCAAATTATTACACACAGTAAGTTTCAAAACACTTTATAGGTTGTAAAGAACTGAAAATTGTCATTTGTTGTGTTTGCAGCATATTTACTGAAATTAAAAGCTATTTCAATCAAACTTTGAACAACATTTTAACTTTTTAAACATTTTAACAGGTCACGCTACATTTTAAAATAGGACCCCTTAATTGATAGCAGCATCACAAGTCTTGCATCCATTGAACTTGTGAGTTTTTGGACATTTTCTGCTTGAATGTGTTTGCAAGATGTCAATAGCCTCCCAGAGCTATTGTTTGGATGTAAACTGCCTCCCACCCTCATAGATCTTTTGCTTGAGGATGCTCCAAAGGTTCTCAATAGGATTGAGGTTAGGGGAGGATGGAGGCCACACCTTGACTTTCTCTACTTTTATCCCAATAGCAGCCATTGATGCAGAGGTATTCTTTGCAGCATGAGATGATGCATTGTCATGCATGAAGATGATTTTATTATGGAAAGCATAGTTCTTCCTTCTGTACAAGGGAAGGAAGTGATCAGTCAGGAACTCCACATACTTTGCAGAGGTCATTTTTACACCTTCAGGGGCCCTAAAGGGGCCAACCAGCTCTCTTCCCATGATTCCGGCCCAAAACATGACTCCACCACCGACTTGCTGCCGTCACAGCCTTGTTGGAACAGGGTGGCCATCCACCAACCATCCACTACTCCATCCATCTGGACCATCCAGGGTTGCACGGCACTCATCAGTGAACAGGACTGTTTGAAAATTAGTCTTTATGTATTTTTCTGCCCAATGCAGCCGTTTCTGCTTGTGAGCATTGGTTAGTGGTGGCCGAATGGAAGGTTTATCTACAGCTGCAAGACTCTGGAGGACTCTACACCTTGATGTCTGTGGGACTCCAGAGGCACCAGCAGCTTCAAATATCTGTTTGCCCAAACATATAGAAAAAATACCAAATGCAGCGCAGCCCTCATACACACTACTATCACAATAAGGATGAATAAAAAATATCTTTAAAATAGTTCCCTTATCTTAGGCGCTGCAGCTCCCTCTTAAATCCACTGGGTGGCGGACTTGCATCTGAAAACTGATCAAGGAGGAAACTCCGAAACATGTCATCACAGCAACAGTAAACAATCAGAGGAAGCAGCACGCACAGTTTGGCTCCCCCTTCTAAGCTGCGAGTGACGTCACGCTTGGCCGGCTGGTCCGTACGATAGCGTGTGTCAGTGGGGAACACAGCGGGGAATACAGGGTAGCTTATCCGGAGCACTTATCTCTACAACGTTGCTGTCGCCCCACAAGCCAATCGCCCTGCATAGGCCAGGAGAGGAGGTCGGAACTGAGAGCCATATGTATATGTGAACGAACAAGTTCCTGTTTGTGAGTACAATCTTCCTCATTTAAAATTTTCAAGCTTCCACAAATAAATGTTGTTACACTATGGCGCGTGCGCTCTTCTCTCTCTCTTCATATGTTTTCAAATATCTGTTTGCTGCTATGTAATGGTGTTTTAGCAGCTGCTCTCTTGATCCAATGCATGGATCTGGCAGAAATTTTCCTTTAATGTGCCTTTATGTGCACAAAATCGTCTGTGCTCTAAATCAGCCACAAATCTCTTAATAATGCGATGATCATGCGATGATCACGCTTAAGTTTTCGTGAAATATCTAATGTTTTCATGCCTCATTCAAGGCATTGAACTATTTCACTCTTTTCGGCAGCAGAGAGATTCTTTTTCTTCCCCATATTGCTTGAAAATGGTGCTCTGCTTTATAACGTGGAACAACCTCCTTTAGTAGTTTTTCTTTAATTGGGCTCACCTGGCAATCTAATTATCACAGGTGTCCGAGATTGTTTTCAGTGATCAAAAGAGCCCTGAGGCTGGGTTCACACTGGTCCGACAAACGCTCTGACATTGGGAGCTCATGTCGCATGACGTGTGAAAATCAATGTTTCCCTATGAGAGCCGTCTTAACTGGTCCGACACAAGTCGGTCCGACTTTGAAAATGCTCCCTGTACTTCTTTGGTCCGACTTTGATCCTACTTCAGCCCATTGAATATCATTGAAGTCGGATCAAAGTAGGATCCTTGTCCTAACCATCCGACTTTTGACATCCGACATGGTGATTACAGCAGCAGTAAAAGGAATTTATCTCACCCTGGGATTGTTTTGATTGGTCAAAGGACAAGTCAGACTATCACAAAGTTGGATCAAAGTAGTATCCTGTTCATAAAAGTTGGATGGATGTCGGACCAATGTAGGATCAATCTAGGACTGATGTCGCAGAGCAAAGTAGGATGAAAGTTGTATGACTGTCGTGTCGTACCAGTGTGAACCCAGCCTGAGACACAATGCCATCCATGAGTTAAACTGAAAAACAAAATATTTAATCTTTGTGACACTGAAATAGAATTTGCATAATAATTTGGAACAGGGTGTAAATGTTATACTGATGTTGGCCAAGAATGTTTTTGTGTAATCTGCTTGCAATGTTATGTGCAAAAGTACTAATTAATTTTTCTGGTTTGACTCCACAGTTTCCTTCAACGCCAGAGGAATGGCAGACTGTGGCATTCCAGTTTGCCCAGTGGTGGGACTTCCCCAACTGCGGAGGGGCAATAGATGGGAAGCACGTCCGCATAGTGCCACCACCCCATTTGGGGTCGTATTATTATAACTATAAAGGTTTTAATAGTATTGTGTTAATGGCGGTGGTGTCGGCACAGTATGAATTTATGTATGTGGACGTCGGGAAGAATGGCCAGATGTCGGATGGTGGTGTGTTCGCACAGACGGAATTTGCCCTACGTCTCCAGAGTGGTGGCCTGGCACTGCCACCTGATGAAGACAACGTTGAGGGGCTTCCGTTTGTTATTATCGCTGATGAGGCTTTCGGGCTGGGACCACACCTGATGAGGCCATTCCCCCTGAGGACCCTCACCCCGGAGAGGAGGGTTTTTAATTACCGGCTGGCCAGAGCCCAAAGGGTTGTTGAGAATGCCTTTGGGATAATGGCCAGCCGGTTCCGCCTGTTCCTTACCTCTATACACATGGCAGACTACAAACTCAATCATATCGTATTCAGCTGCTGCATACTGCACAACTATTTGAGGAGAAATGCACCAAATTATCTGGCCACAGTTGGGCCTGAGGCCGGACTTTCAGACAATCCCCTGATGGGCCTGGATACTGGCTTGTCCCCCCAAAGCGCCCATGAAGTGCGGGAGAAATATGTACAGTATTTTACGGGTAGGGGGCCATTGCTATGCCAAACAATCTCTGATTTTTTTAGAAAAAAAAAATCTAAATTTCTGTGAAAAGCTTGATTACTCTTTCGTCCATGGACCGACACAGCTTCTCTATTGACAAAGTGGGTATTATCCGTTAATTAGGAGTGACTAGGCAGAAAAACTTGTAAAAAGTGTTGCATCACACCTTCTACAGTACCGCCCAGGGGGCGGACCCTCTGGGTATACCCTCTCAGTCTGCACATCGCAGATCAGTTTTTTTCTGTCTAGCAAGGAGTAGGACATGGCTCCCTTCGGGCTCATTGGTCCAGGGAAAAAAGATATATATATTTTTTATTTTTTTGCTACATTTGTTGTTTCCTGCGATCTTCGATCAACTGCCGACTGGGTGACAGGCTGGATCCTCGATCCTTGTAGTCTCCCCAGTTTCGGCCATCGAGCGTGTGCCGACCCTAGCTACGCGCTGGGTTTTCCACGACATGCCCGTCGCTCCACGGGTGGCCGGTGAGCCTACGCTCCAGGGCCTGCATCGGACCGCTCAGCTTCGGCTGACCTTACGGCCGAGTCGCAGCAGCCTGGCCGGTGAGCTTACGCTCCAAGGCTTGCATCGGACCGCTCAGCTTCGGCTGACCTTACGGCCGAGTCGCAGCAGCCTGTCCGGTGAGCGTCATGCTCCAGGGCATACATATGATCGTCCCTTCTGGGTCCAATCACAGCATGCCTGGCCAACAGTCACCTTCCGTGCGCGGACGATGATCTGTTTGGAATGTCTTCCAGCAGAATACATGCAGGATAGGTAAGTAAAACTCCCCTGCCTCGGCTGGGTGATTTAGCTGGACATTCCTGGAGAGATCAAGTAAGTGGTTGTGGCCCCTTTCTTCCCTCTCTCCCTGCCTTTCCCTCCTCCCTGGGCTTCTAGCTAAAGGTTGCTGGGTGCTGGGGGTCACCTAGGGGGTCCCACTGGAGCGGGGCTGGCTGTAACTAACATTTAAAAGAAATGTCATTTTTGCTTACCTGTGTTTCTGTGTCTCCATGCTGTCGGCGGCCATTTTGAGGTGGTCCATGCCAAGTTTGGCCTCTTGTAACTGCCTGGTGGCCATCTTCCTGTAGTTCGGCCACACCCACTGGCCCCTATCAGGTGATCGGCGGCCATGTTTGTCCACCCTGTATGCAGATATTGCCGTTCGGCGGCCATCTTTTTTGTGGGCTATGGCTGCCTGACCTCTATCTTCTGTCGGCGGCCATTTTCTTAGAGCCCACATTATCTTCCATACAGACGGTTTTGGCAACCATTTTGCGAGAGCCTCCGGCCTCTAGGGTGCATTACACTGGCGCGAAAATTCACACAGGAAGTGCTGATAAAAGAAGCAGACTGACACAGCAGCAAGGGGACAGCATCATAGGCGTATCCCGACTCAATCGGAAGGTATTGAGGTTTGTGGCCCGGTCAAGAGACCCATGGGCAGACGCAACGGACGCGTTGGTAGCATCGTGGGGCCAGTATCGGCTAATCTATGCCTTCCCTCCCTTAAGGCTTCTTCCTCTTCTGCTCCGCAGAGTGGAGGCAGAGGGAATTCCAATGATCCTAATCGCTCCAGATTGGCCTCAGCGTCCTTGGTACGCCGATCTAGTACGTCTGGTAGCAGACGTCCCCTGGCGCCTACCACTACGGAAGGACCTGCTGTCGCAAGGTCCCATATTCCATCCTGCTTTACAGTCATTGGCTTTAACGGCATGGCTGTTGAGAACCAGGTACTGAGAGACCGGGGCCTGTCAGACTCAGTAATTTCTACTATGAGAAGTGCTCGGAAACCGTCCTCTAGGAAGGTCTATCACCGCACTTGGAGGGCCTACATCTCCATGTGTGAGGAAATGAAATGGCATCCGCGTACCTATTTGGTTTCCAGAATCCTGCTGTTTTTACAGCATGGGGTAGACCAAAGGCTTGCCCTAAGTACGATTAAGGGACAGATATCTGCCCTGGCTGTCTTTTTTCAGCGACCCCTGGCGACTCACTCTCTCGTGAGTACATTTGTGCAGGGGGTTCGACATGTGGCCCCTCCGGTCCGCCCCCCGTTACCTCCGTGGGACTTGAACCTGGTCCTCTCGGTGCTTCAGAAGGCACCGTTTGAGAATATTAGAGATATTCCCCTGTTGACACTTTCTCAGAAGGTGGTCTTTTTGGTGGCTGTTACGTCAGTTAGACGAGTCTCTGAGCTGGCAGCCTTGTCCTGCAAGGCTCCCTATTTTGATTTTCCACAAGGATAAGGTGGTGCTGCGGCCGCAGCCTTCCTTTCTTCCGAAGGTCGTTTCGGCTTTTCATCTCAACGAAGACATTGTACTTCCATCCTTGTGTCCTCAGCCGTCGAATCCTAAGGAGTCGGCGTTGCATTCCTTGGACGTTGTCCGAGCTTTGAGAGTATACATATCTGCTACTTCCCTGTTCCGGAAGTCAGACTCACTGTTTGTTTCGGTGGCTGGTCCCAAGAAGGGCCAAGCAGTCTCATCGGCCACCATCTCTAGGTGGATCCGACAGATAGTAATCCAGGCTTACGCCTTAAAGGGTCAGGCGCCCCCCTTTCCTGTCACGGCGCATTCGACCAGGGCAATAGGTGCCTCTTGGGCTTTCCGACATCAAGCGTCTGTTTCCCAACTATGTAAAGCGGCGACTTGGTCGTCCGCTCACACTTTTACAAAATTCTACAAAGTTGATGTAGGTGCATCTTCGGATGCCTCTTTCGGCCGCAAGGTTTTGCAGGCGGCTGTTTAGAGTTGCAACTCCTCCGTTGGAGGAGTGCTGTTTTGTGTTTTGGGGTGAAGTTTGTTTTTATGCTGTTACCACCCCTCGTTTTTTCTCTGACACTGCTTTGAGACGTCCCACTTTGTCAATAGAGAAGCTGTGTCGGTCCATGGACGAAAGAGTAAATAGGATTTTTTACTCACCGTAAAATCCTTTTCTCTGAGTCCATGGACCGACACAGCACCCACCCCTCCTTTTAAGTTTGTACTGCTTTTTGACGAACTGATCTGCGATGTGCAGACTGAGAGGGTATACCCAGAGGGTCCGCCCCCTGGGCGGTACTGTAGAAGGTGTGATGCAACACTTTTTACAAGTTTTTCTGCCTAGTCACTCCTAATTAACGGATAATACCCACTTTGTCAATAGAGAAGCTGTGTCGGTCCATGGACTCAGAGAAAAGGATTTTACGGTGAGTAAAAAATCCTATTTTTTCATTATTGCTTGTGTTCCTTTTATCTGTCTCCTAGGTTCTCCTAGTGCACTTTTACTGCCAGGTGGATTTGTCTTTAGTAAATAACCACCATTGTCACTGTAAACAAGAACTTCATTTAAAAACTGGTATTGAGCATAGAAAGAAGAAGCCACACATTGTTGATTAGAAAACTATTTTTACTCTGTGTACATTCACATGTGCGTTATCAAATTTCTGTGAAAATTCAAACCATTTTTTTAACCACTTCCTTACCGGGCCTATTCTGGCACTCCTCTCCTACATGCAAAAATCATAATGTTTTTGCTAGAAAATTACTCAGCACCCCCAAACACTAGATATTTTTTTTTAGAAGACACCCTAGGGAATAAAATGGCGGTCATTGCAACTTTTTATCTCGCACGGTATTTGCGCAATAATTTTTTTAACGCATTTTTTGGGTAAAAAAATGGTTTCATGAATTAAAAAATATTAAAACATTAAAGTTAGCCCAATTTTTTTGCATAATGTGAAAGATTAAGTTACGCCGAGTAAATAAATACCTAACATGTCACCCTTCAAAATTGCACACGCTCGTGGAATGGCGCCAAACTTTGGAACTTAAAAATTCTCATGGGCGACGTTTTTTTTTTTTTTTACTGGTTACATGTTTTGAGTTACAGAGGAGGTCTAGGGCTAGAATTTTTGCTCTCGCTCTAATGTTTGCTGTGATACCTCACATGTGTGTTCTGAACACTGTTTTCATATGTGGGGGGGACTTACGGCTCAATCCCGGCTCAAATTCAAGGACGTCCATCCGGTACGAAGTGGTTAAAAACTTTAAAAAATGTTTTTTCGGTTTTGCATAAACAGGCATGTTTCAAACAATAAAACATATAGAACTATGGAACTTACAAAGTTCAACCTTTGAAAAACTGAAGGCAATATCAGACATTATATAGTGTTTAAAAAATGTGTTGCTGTTGCCTTCATGAGATGGGGTGATGTCACCCCTGAACAAACCAAATTTTGAAGATGCACACAAATTGTGCGGCAAAATGGGTATTTTTCACCCTGATCCCATGCCAAATGTCAACATGTGCTATCTGCCATCATGGGGGATCAATGGACGTGTTTTGGGGGTGCAAACCCTTCCTCTCACCTACTTTAGTTGCGAGGAAGGGGTTGCACCCTCAAAACACGTACATTGATTTCCTCTGATGGCAGATAGCACATGTTGACAACACTGTGTGCATCTTCAAAATTTGGCTTGTTAAATTATACAAAAATTTTGGAAAGTAGTCCACAAAAACGTTTTTTCAATTGAGTTTGTACCTTTTAATGTCGATTTCACGACTCATAACCATGAGGTTCTGGGTTATGATTTGTGCCCTACCACTTAAGAAAGGAGGAGATTGTTCTTCAACAAGCAGCACATCCCCAAAAAACAAAAAGTAAAAAAACATGTCTTATAAATATGCATGCATGCATCTATTCCCTGAATCTGTGGTGTATGACACTGACCTTTTGTGGTGACAATTTCGCACACTTCCTCCACCTCTCCTTCCTCCACCTCTTCTTCCTCCACATCCTGAGGTTGGGGTTCTTTCTGGTCCCCTTCTTTCTGAGGTGTGGGGTTAATGGGCTCCTCAGAGTGGTGTCCTCCGAGTCTTCGCTTCCCTATGAGAATGAAACAAAAGGTATACTTAGCACACAGATAATTGAGGCCAGAAATAGGAATATGAAACATTGCTTGGAAGTGGGGTACAATTGTCTGTTCTGGCAGAGTTCCAAGATGAAGACATGATTTTTCCAAAGCTGGAATACTTACCTTTTTTGGCCAAGTTTCACACATGGAGACACCCCAGGTATCCACTGGAGCACCTGTGTGGGACATCCTAAAAAGGTTGTTCTGGTGTCCATCACTAGTGCTCCAGAGTCCAGATGTGTAAACAGCTGCTGAGTGTCCTCTCCTTTACATCAAGTTTGCATTTCACATTCTATTTACAAACACATCATCTAGACAACAATGTTTCTAAACGCTGTTTTACTACAAATAGGCATGACCAAATGTGGTTTACCTGTATCTGCGCAAAACATCGTATTTTGTTGACAAAGGATTATACTTTGGCCACTAACCTGAAAGTTGCCATTTTCAAATGTCCAACCAGTCAATAAAAGCACATGGAGCAACATGCAAGTATATTAATCAAATTATTAATAACACAGGAGAAATACTTACTTTTTGCAAGCATTTTTTTGATCTTCCTGTACTGCCCTGGCTCCCTCAGCTTCAGGTCAGACCACCTTTTTCCCAGCTGCTCTGTGGATCTCCGGACCCCAAATTTCTGGTACAGACTTCTCACCATTTTGCTCATTATTTTGGCCTTTCTGAGATTAGGGTTCGTATAGGGTCCATGTTTCCTCATCATAATCTCTACTCCGCAAGATCTTCACCATCCCCGCCATTTCTGCAAAGGACATATTACTGGCCGTGTACGTGTATCTTCTCCTGGATTGGGACATTTCCGGCTCCGGGCTTTCCCCGTCGGTACTTAAAACAACACGCACCTGCTGTGACTCCGCCATGTCATCTCCCATTGTGCGCCGAAAGAGAAGGGGCGGGGAATATACTAGAAAGAACGTCAGGGGCGGGCGACGCGGGCGGAGTTTCACGCATGCGCAGTGTATATAATGCTAACACGCATGTGTCGTAACTACGTTCAGTGTGCGGAGTAAGGAGGACCGGAAGTGCCGAACGTCATAAACAAAGGTAAAATTGAAACTTGGGGCATCAGGGGCCTATACTGCTTCATGATTGAGGCCTATATTGGGATAAGATTAGGACAGTTTAGGCTGACCTAGTGTTTTTGTCTTGTGTTTTATCTTGCAGCAAATATGCAGAAATTTAAAGACCCTGTCATCAAGTCTGCTTTCATAGACAAATACAGGGAGATGCAGAATTTGTGGGAGCTAAAACACAATTTATACCATAACCGCGATGCAAGGAGGGCAACAATGGACAAATTGGTCGAATTTATGCAGACATGGATCACCGAGGCAGACTATCACATGGTGAATAGTAAAGTCAATAACTTGAGGAATATGTACAAGACGGAGAACACTAAAATCCTCAATTCCCAGAAATCAGGAGCAGCAGCAAAGTGCATGTACCCAAGCTGTGGTACTACAAAAAATTGCATTTTCTGGACGAGCAGCTAGAAGTCAGGGAATCACTTTCCAGCCTTCCCTCCACCCTTTCCTCCACCCTTCCCTCCAGCCTTCCCTACACCCTTCCCTACACCCTTCCCTCCACCCCAGCAGAGGATGACGAGGAGCTACCTGACCTGGAAGACCTGGATCTGAATATCAGGCATAGTATTTTTCAACATATTTATTGTCCTATAATTATTGTTGGGAACTAGACGTTATTATTCCCAAATTAAGTATTAAACAAAAAGTTATTTACATACCAATAGACAGTAGTGGCCAGAAATGATTGGGACAGGAATGAAAAATGCTGGGGTCAGAATGAGAGTCTTTTCTATTTATTAACATTCAATTTGCAACGGTCGTGAGCTGAAAATTGTGTGAGATTGATGAACCAAAAAGTAAAACTATGTCCCTTTTTTATACACAGGATGACCTCAGCCAGGACAAGGCTCTGGATTTTGGCAGCCAGGAGGAGGCAGGGGTGAGGGGCAGCCAGGGGGAGGCCGGGCCCAGTGGCAGCCAGCAGGTGGCCGGGCCCAGTGGCAGCCAGCAGGTGCCCAGGCCCAGTGGCAGCACCCAATCCCAGGGGCATGCCCTCCACGTTGGATCAAAAAGGCCAAGGAAGATGAGTCAGATGGAGGAGGAATCCCTGAGACTCATAAGGGAGGCAAGTCAGATCATGAGAGCCCCCCCAACACTGAAGAGGCCTATGGTTGCCAATAGGCTACAGAAAGTTGAGGAGAGCCAACATTTCCTCTGTGAGGGGCTTTTTTCTATGACCCTTCAGAAGGCGGTGAGGGGCCAGCTGACAGAGACCACCCATCTGTGTGATCTCGGCCATCTTTCTCCTTCTCCTCCTCCTCCTCCTGCCACAATTCCACCACCAGAGCCACAGCCTGCAAGGAGGCCTGGAAGGAGCCGTGGAGGGAACGCTGCAGGGAGCCGTGGAGGGAATGCTGCAGGGAGCCGTGGAAGGAATGCTGCAGGGAGCCGTGGAGGGAGCGCTGCAGGGAGCCGTGGAGAGAAGGCTGCAAGGAAGACCAGAAAGTGATGACCGGGCTTCAGTCTGCTCTGCCAGAAGACGCAGTCTGTTGTAGTACCACAGCCTGGGGACATATATGACATCTGCTGCTGCTCCTGATTTCTGTGATTTGGAGACCAGATTGTGCTCCCAAATATAGGGACTCCTCAAGTTATATATTTATTTTCCAACACACTTGATGTCTGCCTTGGGGTCCAAAGGCTGCGCAAATTGGACCAATTTCTCCATTGTTGCCTTTCCTCTTTATTTTGTTACCAGAATAAATGGATATTTGATTTAATTTAAATACTTGCCTATGTGTTTTTCTTAAAAAGGAAAGTTTGTTTGTGAGTAGGCAGGTACATTTCAAAAATACAATGTGTAATTAAGATAATAATGTTGTTGTGGTAACTTGACCAGAAAATAAAAATGGAGATCACCAGAAAATTTTAAAACCCCACAAAAAAAATATGAGATCTTGATTCAAATCACCAAGATTTCTATTTCTGTTCTATTTCTAAACTCTGACAGAAAAAAGTCCGATGGGGCCCACACACAATCGAAATTCCATCTGACTTTTTTCTTCGGAAATTCCGATCGTGTGTACGAGGCATAAGTCCTATAGGGATACATATACACATTTCAGATACCAAGAGACAGATTGAAAGCATATTCATGTGAATGGACAGGTGGGGGTAAGCGTCTACTTTGGCAGTTTTCCTAAACTGCCTTTTCCACTTATCCCCCATGCAGTAGCTATCTAGTATTGTCAGAGATTGAGGGTCACTAAACACCTGAGATTGAGCTACTTATCTTTGTGCATTCAGTAATCCTGTCTCTCCTTAGACACTGCCATCTCATATACCATAGCTTGTTAACTCTGAGTTTCTTTGCTCAGATTCCCTAACCTTTAAGTCCATCACCTTAAAGTAAGTTACCTCTAGATGTGTTACCTTTGAGTCTGTCTTGTCCCCTAGTCCATTCCAGCACTATTCTTGTCTTATCATATTCTGTTGCTGCCAATGACCCAGTGTACTCTGTCACTATGAGTGACCCAGCATGCTGTGTACCTACCAGAGGCTAGTTGTCTCTATTACTATCAGGGACCCATTGTTCTCTGTTGCTTCCAGTGTTTCAGTGGGCCCCTTGGCTACCTGTGTTCCACCATTACCAGATAGCAGAGACTTGCATTATAAACTAGGGTCAGAGCAATTATCAAGTCAAGTGCATACCAGTGTTTTTCTCCAGGAAGAAATGGTACATTTCTGAATGTTTAGGAACAATTTAAGGACACATGGTATTATGGATCGGTTTTATGTATTATGGCTTCCAGCATTCCTGAGCATTGCTTTGAAAATTTTGAGACTGCATCTCTTTAAGGTTTCTGATTTTGCTAGGTACAGTTATTCTCCATTGTTATAAACAATAGTGGGTATAGCTTTGACACGGTCAACACTGGGGGATTTTATGATATGCTATGGTGTAGGTAATACAGGTGAGAGTTAAATGATAGCCAATAATCATGTGATGATTGTAATATTGGGATCTAAACCCATAATGATTGATTAGTAGGAACGTGACATATATAGCTAAAGACACATAATAAGTAAATATGGAAAGCAATCAGATTTAGAGGAAATTTTGATTTGTCAAAAAATAACTTTTAGCCCCCAGTGACCTCTACTATACATTTTTGGTGCATGCCTCTTGTCCACAGCTGTTTGCGCCACAAATTTCATATGTGAACACAAGTTGTCAGAAGACATGAGACTCAGAAGATAAGGTGTAGCGACTGTACCCTTGATGCACTTTAACAAGGCCTCCTGTTTACTCTCATGGCCATAGTTGTTTAAAATTTTATTGGTTTTCTTGTTATGTTTTCATTTGATTTGTATTGAGTTGTATTTTTCCTCTGTATGATAACACATTTCAACACAATAATCTCACACATTCAAACCGGTGAAAGTACTGCTCTGGTTTCTCTCATTATTCTATCCATGTGATGTTTACCACAATGTCTACAATCATGTATGTACTTAGTTGTCGCAAAAAAAAGCTGATTTAAAAAAATAAATAAATAAAGCTTTTAACCATACCAACAATCAGAATCCATCTTGTACTCATGTAACATTTTTAAGTGAGGTAATATTGCTCGCTAAGTGTTACTTAGCTGGATGAAGGCATACTCAGCAATGTTACACAATACTCCAAATATGTGAAATTCCTGAATATTCAGCTAGGTTTTTCCTTGGCCACTTATCTATAATTGAAATATCACTAAATGCAACAAGAGATCAAATAATACAAATAATATGTCAGTGTATAATATGCAACTAGGAACGTGCTTTTGCTGTCTGCAGTTTTCTGCAATGGCTTGCACATTTCTAAATTGAATTTGTCACTTAAGTTATACAATATGCAAGGTAGTGTTGAGCAGTACCTACCTATCACATTTGTTTAAACCTAACTGTTAGCTGTTACTTCAAACAACAATTATGTCTTTCTAATCATTAACCGTTCTTTGCTTGGTTACAGTTTCTGATATCTCCAAAATTTACATGATTTCAGGCTGCAGTAACAATGAACTGTATTTAAATGTAACTTATGAAGTCTTTATAGTTTTGGACAGGCTTTTTTTCCACAGAAAATAGGTGCAGGAACTCAACCATGACCCCCCCCCCACCCCCAACCCTCTTCCCCCCACACACACCCTTCAAAGCTCATCAAATAATGGGTGTGGTAAAATTTCACTAGCAGTGGGAGGGTCTTAGATGGGCAATAAATACCAGGAGTGCATTACATACAGAGTGCAGAGTTGGGGGGGGGGCGGGGGTTACACACAGAGTTCAGGGGTGCTGTACATACACAGTACTAAGTTCTGGGGTGAGCTGCATACAGAGTAAAGAGTTAAACCTTCTTCTACAGCTATTTACCTCTGCATCCCCCATCCACATCATACTTTCACCCCTCTTTAGGTCTGATCCCTGCATGCAATCCCCTCCCTCCACTGCCCCCTATCTTCTCCACCCTCCTTAAAAGCTCCATCTTCCACATGTCTTACTTTTGTTGCTGTATTTTGCTAAAGCATCCAGCCGGCTCTAGTGCCTACCTGCACACTGTAGGTGGCTCTGCCTCTCTCACTTGCAGAGAGCTCATCCAGTGGGGGTGTTGGTATCCACACTGCACCCCAGACACCTGCATCTCCCTTCACCATCCTGCACTCAGTGGGAGCCACTCAGGAGATCAGATCTATGGGAGCCATTGGAAGACAAACTGTCACTTGTAAACACAGAAGCCAAACTTATCTGTTTACTAGTGATAGTGGTGAGCAGGGAGCAGAGGGCATGAGCCAGAGGTGGTGGAACTTATTCCGCTAGTTCCAGCTGAAAAAAAAAGACCTGATTTTAGATTTTTTTTGAGAAAAACTGTAATTGCTTTACATTCCAGATGATCTGTATACTTTACCACATTCTAATCGCTGTAGATCTTTTCAGGAGGGGGAAGTAAAGTTATAAGCATGTGCAAATGAATTAGGTTAACTTTGGAAGTGTTGCCCTTATGCTGGTACCAGGTCTGTGGAGATTTATTTCAAGGGACTGTGAACGCATTACGGGAACATGAGATTTTTTTTTTTACATGTATCTGGTCAGAATTTTAAAACCCTTCTCCCACAAAGATGGTGGATATATAGGTGTTCATCTGCATTAGAGAAAGTATATATCCAAACAACATTCTAGATGGCTTACAGATCTTAAAAAAAGGGATGCTCAATGAAAGAAAGAACGAATGGCGCAACTACGTGAATTAGCAGCCAAAGCATAGTTCCCAGCACATCCCTTTACTCAGAGTAAGCACATTTAATAATTAAATGATATACAACTGTATATATGCATTATATATATATATATATATATATATATATATATATATATAATATATAAAATTGTAGTTCTGTTGGTGGAAGATGGCAGGGATTGCACATATGGTGGGCAGTGACACCTTGTATTCTATGCTACTCTTTGTGCTTGTGTTTCCCCTGTTTGGGGGAGGTGAAGCTGGAATGTTCTAAAGCCCTGTACACACGATCGGATTTCCTATGGTTTTTTAACCGATGGATTTTTCCATCGGAAAACCGATGAAGCTGACTTTCATCAGTCTTGCCTACACACTATCAGTCAAAAAACCGACCGTTACAAATGCTGTGACGTAAAACACTCAGATGAGCCGAGAAAAATTAAGTTCAATGCTTCTGAGCATGCGTCGACTTGATTCTGAGCATGCGTGGGTTTTTTATCCGATGGAGTTCCCCACAGACGATAGTAATTTGCTATCGTTTTTTTTAACCATCGGATAAATTTAAAACATGTTCTATTTTTAAACACTGATGGAAAAAAGGCCGATGGGGCCCATACACGATCGGTTTGTCCGATGAAAAAAGTCTATCGGACTGTTTTTATCAGTTAAACCTATCGTGTGTACAGGGCTTAAGCAGTCAGCTGCTGATGGAGATCAGGAACAGCTATTTGGGTCTTACAGTAGAAGAGATTGTTCTGGAGGCAGCTGCTTCCCAGTGTATCCTCTATTCAGGGCTGCAGTGGTTGGGACCCCTGGAGCTTCCTGTTCAGGTGTACAGGATGTGTTGTCTTAGGGAGAAGGGTGATGGTCTATGGCAGGCAGTGTAACAGCCCTAGGAGAACCTAGAATGCACTGTAAGGGAGTCATGAGGTGGTGCAGCAGCAACAGGAAACCCAAAACGTAATGCGATAGACCCAGGAAGAGGAGGAAGAGAGCAGGGCTGAGAATAAGGCTTAGTTCAGTTGTCTCATCTAGACTCACCCCTCTACCCAGCTTTTTTGTGGCAAATGTAGAGTTCCTGGATGGTAAGATGAATGAGGTAAAGATCTGCCTAAATCAACAGAAGAATTTGAAAAACTGCTGTGCTCCTATATTTAAGGAGACATGGCTGCATTGTAATGTACTAGATGAGGCTATTGTTAGGTGAATATGTTTGGGGCTGAAACAAACAGGAAACATGCAACACAAGGGGAAGAAGACTGTGTTTACATCAACAGCACTTGGTTTCTGAATGCTAGTAACGTGATATAATGCACAACTGATAAAATGCCAACCGTTTTATTTTTCCAGGGAATTTACTTGTGTATTTGTTTTTGCTATATACTGTATATTCCACTGAATGCAAATAAACAATGTAATGTGGTCTGTTAGTTCTCAGATGGCTAAAATCATGATTGATTCTGCTTCTTAGCCGAGGATTTTAATAGAGCAGACTTAAGCCCCGTACACACGACCGATTTTCCTGCCAGGAAAACTGCCAAGAGAGCTTTTGGACGGGAAAACCAGACGTGTGTATGCTCCCTAGCAGTTTTCCCGACAGGAAAACTGCCCGGGAAAAATAGAGAACCTGCTCTCTATTTTCCCGTTGGTATTCCCAACGTTTTTTTTTCGGCAAGATTTACTAATGCTCTATGGGAAACACTTCGAGGCAGTGCCCATGGAGCATACACACGGCCGGGATTCCCGGCCAAAGCTCCATGGCAGTTCTCGCCTTACCCCTCGGTTTTCACGGCAGTCTATTTTCCGCTGTGAAAACCGAGCATGTGTACAGGGCTTAAAGGTCTATCCTGGCAAGATTTCAGCAGCATGTTCACATTCATACAAAAGGAGAGAATATTCTGGACCATATGTATACAAATGTTTCTGATGATTATAATACCCTTTTCTTATCCCCATCTGAGATCTTCAGATCATATACCAGATTTCCTTGTATTTCCTTATTCATAATTACAGAATAGGGCAAACCAGTGCTAAGGACGTTAAGGCTGGGTTCACACCAGTGTGAATTGGTTGTGGATTACACCGCATCCAATTCGCAGAACTTTTTAAAATCTATTAATTTGAATCAGTCTGGTTCACATATGTGCGTTACATTCTCACTTCGCATTGCCCAAAAAAGGTGTGCGTTTTCTAGGCATTGTGGTGCAAATTACAGCTACATAATATTCTACGGGAATGCATCTGATTCGCAGATGCGTTCCGTTCTGAACACAAATTCTCTCCCCCTCCTCACTAAACCTCCCCCTCTCCCTGCTAAGCTGATCCGAAGCTACAATGGAGAGGGAGCGCTGAACAGCTGCTTTTTCTCTTTGCACAGAGAACGGAGCCGTAATTCGCACTGGCCTATTGTGAACCCAGCCTAAAGCTGTGAGTAAATGGAGCTATACAGCAGCTGCCTTACAAGATTGTTTTTAGCATATTGACTGGCAGGTGTTTAGGGATGCTGCTACCACAGAGAATCAAATTAATGTGGAAGAATACATATCTATGGTTACGGCATATGTTAGCAAATGTGCGGAAGATGTAGTGACTACTAAAATTATTAGATCGTTCCCTAACTTAATCTTGGATAACTAGGGAGGTGAGGGCTCTAGTTAGAGACAACAATGCAGCCTTTAGGTCTGAAGATAAGGTTGCGGATAGTGCTGCCAGATAATGGCCTAAGGTAGGCATTGGAGAATAAAAGTCCAAGTACTTGCAGAAATTCGAGTGGGGACTTGAATTAAAGAATATTAGGAATATATGGAAAGTTATTCAGTCAACTTCAGGCTATTATTGGAAACAGGCGTTTGTAGAGAAATTTGAGGCCTCTCACCTTACATTTCATACCTGTATTGAACTCCAAATTAGCAATCTGATGGCTAAGTTGGTTGCATCTTTGGGAGAAATTCCTTTTGAGGTATCTCTCTAAGATGTAAGATAGTCTGTTATTTTTTGAATGGGATGAAATCTGTAGGGCCTGGTGATATATGGCAAGATATGTGGCAAGTTATTCAGCAAATTCAGGCTATAAATGGAAACAGGCATTTGTGAAAAGGCCTCTCACCTTCCGTTTCATGCACGTTTCTGTTGGAGATACAACAACTTTCAGCTTAACCTATTGACTGCAGTTCACAAACAGGACACTAGATGTCGCTAATGCTCAGTGATATGCTATGCTATACATTTTCTATGATGTGTTGTATTTCCTGTACATAGTGCTGTACTTGTTGGTTTCTTTTTCCTGTCTGTGTTCTTCCTACCATGTGAGGTGACATCTTTGCTAGCGTGGTTATGTTCTAATAAAGAAGCCAGTTCCTGTTACTCCACAACATCTGATCTGAATTGACTCCGCTGCACCCAGCAGTCGTACTCTGCCACAGGTTATGGGCTCAGTGTCCAGGTAAAGTCTTATGACCAGGTGCGGCCCAGGCAGAACAAAGCCTCGAACGGGAGACAGTGTGGCTGATGCGGAGATCGACATAAGGAAGCTTTCCAGTGACATCTCCTATAGACAAGTAAGACTGTTCATATATAAAGGAGGGAAAAATGGCCGGAAACTCAGAGCTTAAACTCTCAGTGGCCAAGCTGAACAATGACAATTATCAGCTATGGAAGTTCAAAGTGGAAATGCTATTATCCAGAGACGACTAGTGGGAGGTTACCACCACAGAGAGGCCACAGGATAATAATCAGGACTGGGACAAGAAAAAAAGACAGGCACGGGCCACCATAAGCTTAATAGTAGAGGATGATCAGCTCATTCATATACGCCATGAGGACACAGCGAAAGGCATGTGGAACGTACTGAAAAGACTGCATGAAAGATCCAGTTTAAACAGCAAGCTGTTTCTGCTGCGGAAACTTTACAAAATTAGACTTGGCAGAGAACAGGACATGCAGGAGCATATAAATGCAATGCTGGAAGTGATTGCGCAACTCAGATCAATCGGGGAGAATATAACAGACAGTCACACTGCGGCCATGTTGTTATGCAGTTTGCCCGATACATATACTGCACTAATCAATGCACTGGAGACACGACCTGAGACATATCTGACGGTAGCATTTGTAAAAACCAGGCTCATAGATGAGTATCAGAGAAGAAAGGAATGAGTGCATGACTCCACAGAAACCGACACAAGAACCGCTCTTAAAGCTACAGACGCAAGATTACAAAGGAAAGAGACCAGAGTGTGTTTCAGATGCCACAAACAGGGACACATAAAGAAAGACTGTACTATATGGAAAGCAGAGCAAATGAGACAGCGTCCCTCTTATGCTAAACAAAAGGTCAAAACCACAATCAATGATCCATGGGAAGGAAACTGGAATGCCACATTTAAAACGACAGGTAACAATAAATGCCAAGGCTGGTACATCGATTCGGGGACAAACAGTCACATGACGAGTGATAGAAGTTTCTTCACAGAACTTTATCTGAACAACCAAGAAACTATTTATCTTGCAGATGGAAGCAAAATACATGCAGAAGGATATGGACATGGAACCCTTGTATGCCTGGATGATGCAGGACACAATTTAGCCATACCAGTGAAAGATGTGCTTTATGTTCCTAATCTAGAAGGGGGACTCTTAGCTGTGAAGCGTCTAACAGCCAGAGGACTCACTGTAAAGTTCCAAGGTGACAAGTGTTCTATTCTAAATGGCAAACAGACAATAGCAAGTGCCAAGCTGGATGATCATCTATATCACCTCGACAGAGAAGGAAATGGTGAGACTATGTACACACAAGTACAATTACTGTATACATATATGGCACAGACGTCTAGGTCACAGACACCCAGAATGCATACAGGAACTACAGAGGAGAAATCTGACAGGGGATCTAACAGTATCCCTTTGTCCAGTTACTGTTAAGTGTGACTGTTGCATTAAATCCAAAGCTACAAGAGCAACACTTCCCAAAGTCAGTCAGAAGAGAGCTTCAAGACCACTTGACTTAGTTCACAGTGACGTGTGTGGTCCCCTAAACCCACCAACACCTGGAGGCAACAGGTACATAGTGACTTTCATAGACAACTATTCAAGATACACAGTCACCTACCTAATGCAACACAAGAGTTAAGTTTTCGCTAAATTACAAGACTATATAATAAAGACTAGTAACACGTTTCAGAGAAAGCCTCTCATACTTCGGAGCGATAATGGAGGTGAATTCACAGGAGGTAAGATACAAGAGTACTTAAAACAGAATGGAATAGAACATCAAAAGACAGTCCCGTATACACCAGAACAAAATGGAGTAGCTGAAAGAAAGAATAGAACTCTGACTGAAATGATCAGATGTATGCTGACAGACTCTGGACTACCACAAAAATACTGGGGTGAGGCAGCTATGACAGCTACATATTTGTAGAACAGACTTCTTTCCAGAACAGTGGAGAAAACCCCATATGAACTATGGCACAATGAGAAGCCAAGTGTAAAACACCTAATGCCCTGTACACACAGTCGGTTTTTCCAATGAAAAAAGTCTGATGGACTTTTTTCATTAGAAAAAACGATCACGTGTGGGCCCCATCTGACTTTTTTCCATCAGTGTTAAAAAATAGAACATGTTTTAAATTTTTCCGATGGAAAAAAAAACGATAGGAAATTCTGATCATCTGTGTGGAACTCCAACGGAGAAAAAACCCACGCATGCTCAGAATCAACTCAACGCATGCTCCGAAGCATTGAACCTAATTTTTCTCGGCTTGTCTGAGTGTTTTACGTCACAGAGTTTTGGACGGTCGGAATTTTGTCTGATGGTGTGTAGGCAAGACTGATGAAGGTCAGCTTCATCGGAATTCCGACAAAAAATTCCATCGGATTTTATTCCATCGGAAATCCAATCGTGTGTACAGGGCATAAAGAGTTTTTGGATGCAAAGCATTCATCTACATACCTGAAGAAAAACGCACCAAACTCCAAAACAGAGCGTTTGAAGGTATCTTCGTTGGATACAGTGACAATGTCAAGGGTTACAGAATCCTGAATCCCAAAACAAACAAGGTTACCATTAGCAACAGCATAACTTTTGTTGAAGATTTAAGAGACAATGTAATGACAACAGTAGAAGTAAGAATAGAAGAGAAAACTGACATTGACCAGCCCATCACTGTAACTTCCGAACAAACAATTGAAGTGAGTGCAGACTCAACCAGTACTGAAGAACAGACACAAGAAGGCTCAGACACAAAAACGAGACATTCAACAAGAGAAAACAAAGGTAAACCACCTATACGTCTCTCATACAAAGCAGGTACTGCCAGTATCAATGAACCTGCAAGCTGGGAAGACATATCTCAGCTTTCAGAACAAGAAGCAAGTAAACGGATAAAGGCTGCTGAGGACGAGATAAAATCTATGCATGACACTAAAACATGGACACTTACAGAACTACCACCCAGAAGGAAAGCCATAGGCTGTAAATTGACTTTTAAAGTGAAATACAATGCAGATGGCACAATTGAACGGTACAAAACAAGACTAGTAGCCAAGGGCTATTCTCAAAATTACGGAGAGGACTATGATGAGACGTTTGCACCAGTAGTCAAGCACACTACAATACAGACTTTACTGACAGTAGCCGTCACAAGGAACATGCAAGTGAAACATTTTGATGTGAAAACCGCGTTTCTACATGGCGATTTAACAAAAGAAATTTACGTGGAACAGCCGCCAGGATTCAAAGATGAACAAAGCTCAGACCTAGTGTGCAAACTTCGCAGGAGTATATATGGTCTAAAGCAAGCAGCCAGAGCGTGGAATATTAAAATAAATGAAGTGCTTACACATCAAAACTTTCTAAGGAGTAAAGCAGACCCCTGCTTATACACAAAGAAATTGGCAAACAGATGGGTCTATATTCTTATTAATGTGGATGATATCCTGATTTGCTTTGAGCAAGAAAGGGATGAAGCAGAAATACTGGAAAAACTAAATCAGCACTTTGACACCAAAGACCTTGGCAACATAAAGAATTACCTCAGCATCCAGATCAAGAGAGAGGCAGATGGCAGCTTTCTTCTGAACCAAAGGCACAAAATACAAGAAATAATTGAAACATTTGGAATGGAAGATGCCAAACCAGTAAAGTCTCACATGGAAACCAACTACCTAAAGGAGATGAATTGTCAAGATAACCCATTACCTACTAATACTCAATACAGGAAAGCAATAGGGAAATTGCTGTGCCTTACCACTACTACAAGGCCAGACATTGCAGCAACTGTTGGAATCCTATGCAGAAAGGTTTCGATGGCAAGTAAAAAGGACTGGAATGCTGTAAAGCGAATCATTCGCTATCTTAAAGGGACTTCGCACTACAAGTTAAAGTTACCAGCAAGTGATGAAAGCACCTTAACAGGATATGTGGATGCTGAATGGGCAGGAGACACCAGTGACAGAAAATCTACCAGTGGCTACTTATTTTTTCTGTCAGGAGGTGCCATCAGTTGGACTAGTAAAAAGCAACTCTCTGTTACACTGTCGTCTACTGAAGCAGAATACGTTGCTGCAGCGCAGGCAAGCCAAGAATTTATATGGCTGAGACAGCTATTAACAGATTTGGGTCAACCACAGTTGGGACCAACTTACTAACTTACTATGTTAGAACACATATCTAACACAGCCCAGGATATGAAAGCTTTACAGAGTGTGTTAAATACTGCAGAGAAGTGTATAGGTGTAGCTCTGCCCAGTATTGAGGAGCTTGCTGAGAGGAGGAGCCTTTGGAAAGCTCATAACATTATTGGGTACAGTTCCCATTCAAACTGTGAGCTATCATCTGGTAAGCATTATAGGTATGTTTTTTTACATACTACCAGGTTGAAAATTATTTTTTTCCCCCGGGCAGTCCAACTCTTATATTCTGTTAGTTATAGCATAAAATGAGGAGGGAAGTGTAATAAGGGACGGTTGTTTTTATGAAAGATTATAAGAAAACCTTAAGAGGGAAGCTGGGAATTGTACACATTTTTTTCTATAGAAGATGGATGGAATTGGGTATGATATATTTATATGGGCTATTATATTTATGTTATAGTATGCCACTATGTTTATATGTATCTGTTACTATATGTATATGTTTTTTATGTGGAACATTGTAGGATGACAAATATATTTTATTTCTGGCGAGAAGCACTGAAGCTATTAAATCACTATACCAGCCTGCCAGCCAGCTAGTATTTTCAGAAGGAGAAGTCAATAATGGCAGCCAACATATTTCAAAGCACAGACTTCCTTTAAAATGTATGTAGAGACAACATTTTTTTTTTTTTTTTTTCGGTAGGGTAGTGAAAGGATAGAACCTCTGTCGGGTTTAAACTGCCATCTGGATCTTTATTGAATATATAACCTTTCTATTCTATTTGGTGACCCTTATCACTGGAACTTAAAGTGAAGGAGAATCCAAAATTTTGAGTTGTCCCCAGATCTAGAAAAGAGAGGAAAGCTTTCACATTTGTTCCTGGACAACTATCTGAGGAGTTATTTCTACGGGAGATATTTTCTTATAGTTACTGTTGTGTCTACAGGACATTAAAAGAAAATCTTGCCAGTGGGACACACTGATGACAAAAAAGCCTGACACTGGAATGAACCCCTCCCTTCTCTATCCAAAATGGTATTAAATAGCTTTAGATACACTTTAAGTCTTTCTCTTGTAGGATTTAAATCCTGGGTCATCTGAAAAATAGACGGGGGGGGGGGGGTGTTGGTAATAGGTTCAAAGGTGTCTTTAATTATTTGAAATCTTTAGAGTGACACTAAACTCTTGTTTTAAAAAAAATCTACCCAAGCATATCTTAACTCATAAAAAAACACCTTTTGCTCTCAGCCTCCTTTATACTTCTTTGTTTTGCTGTGATCTTACTTCCTGTTTGGTGTGAATACATTTGGTCTCCTTTGTCCCACTGTATGTAGGAACATAGCCCTTTCATGCTCGAGATGGAATAGGGCCTATGGACTATGGGATTTGAAGTGTGCATAGAGCAGTACACATGATCGCAACTAACGTGCACTGTTCATTCCAAAAAAAATAAGTGAGATAGACAAAGGGGAGGTCCCGAACCTTACAGAGGATGTTATAAGGAGGCAGAAATGCACAGTAAGGCCTTGTTTAGACTTGCTGTTTGGGGGGGGGGGGCAGAAAAAATGTGCGGTTGAGCAATAGGCAGTGAACAGGGATTTTTACATGTTGAGGCTATGATGCTTCCCACCCACAGCAAAGTTGACCCGACATGTGGCGCTCGGCGGGCAGTAAGCCCACCAAAGGATACACATTCAAGTAAATTGGGAAGTGCCGCAAACTCCCCCCAACCGCTTGTATTGCATGTGGTTGCTGCGCATTTGACAGCAAAAATGGGGTTAAAACAGGCAGTGAGGAGGCATCACATGGCTTCCTCGCCATCTGTCAGTAGCCTCTGGAGCATGATCTGAATGCGGATTGGGCTTCAGAGGCAAAGGTATTTAGAGGCATGTCTGAATCTACCCTAAGAAACAATTTCATGGACAATAGATTACAAGGTCATTGTACAGTGGATGTGTATGGATTATTTTTGGAGCATTTCAACCTCACCTACTATGTAACTATTAGAGGGTTATTTACTGTAAGAGCGACAAGGATGTGGAATACCCTTCCACAGGCGGTGGTTTTAGCGGGGGGGCATCGATAGCTTCAAAAAACTATTAGATAAGCACCTGAACGACCGCAACATACAGGGATATTCAATGTAATACTGACATATAATCACACACATAGGTTGGACTTGATGGACTTGTGTCGTTTTTCAACCTCATCTACTATGTAACTATGTAATAAAGATATCATTTTAATATCACTTAAAGTGCTTGGAGGCATTCTGACTTATAGGTTACGTAGAATTGTTTGTCAATTTAATTCAAAATGCACCTGCCAAATACCCTTGCTGAACAAAAATGTTTTACTTTGGAAGATAAGCAATATGTAAACAGTGCCAGTAAGAGCCGGTTCACACCAGGGCGACTCGTCAGGCGACTCAGTCGCCTGACAAGTCGCGTCCCACGATTTTCAATGGAACCGTTCTAAGTAAGAGCGACTCAGGTCGCTCCGACTTAGAAAAAGGTTCCTGTACTACTTTTGGGGGCGACCCAAGGCGGCCTGCATTGACTTCTATACAGAAGTCTTATGCAAATCGCCTCGGCGGGCGTCTCAAGTCGTCTTGAGATTGCGCCGCCGAGGTCGCCCCCACAAGTCGTGCCACGTCGTGCCGCCCTGGTGTGAACCGGCTCTTACTCATTCTATGTTCAGGATTTCCTAATATGAGAGAGCATAGTGCAACCAATCAGAATAAATATCTAGCTGAAATATGATTGGCTGTTATAGAATTCTTCACTTTTCACATAAGCATTATACGTTCCTCTTAGAAAATGCAGCTCTGGCCTTTGTTTTTATTGAAGGCTATGTTCCTGATCCAAGAAGGGCGTCTGGACATTCTGTTAATTAGCTGAGATCTTTGATAGATGTGTCTTCTACAGTTTCAAGGAGCCCAAAGACAACAAGATTTTTTCCATCTTGCCAAAACTGGGTCAACCATTTAATACTGATTTTTATCAAGGTTCTTTTACTGTAACTGAGATTATCTATCTATCTATCTATCTATCTATCTATCTATCTATCTATCTATCTAGTTTATAACAGTCTGCTTATCCATAGTAGATACACAGAGACAAGCATCTTACAGAGTGTGAACTGTTTCTTTTCTGTACCTATTTTTTCAAGAGTACATATCAAGTAATTAGTAGCAGAGCAACAACATCTTGCCTTCTGCTATCTGGGAAATGTCTTATAACAACTCAGGCGGTAGTAAAAAAAAAAGCATGTGATACAATACCGTAGACAGAGCCAAGTGGAATACATCAAAGAATGCCTTCATGCAGATGTTTCATGCAGAAGAAAATTAGGTCAGAGACCACTTCAATTTCAGCTTCTGCTAGCCTAGTTAGAGAGCTCCCGGTGAATTCCTAATGAGTAGCTTCTAGGGCACATTTTTTTCTCTCATCTAGTCACAAGCTGCCACAGACAGATGAGTTTCTACACAGTATTGGATCTTTTTCTCTGTATTTAAAAGCATCTTCTCATAGTTTCAGCATTCCAGAATTCAATCAAGAGACTAGGCAAATGTAAAAAGAAACAAATAAAGCAGAATGCAAGTAAAGCAGCAACAGAAAACAATGTTAATCGAAAACTTTACACTGAAGAAAAGTGATGTGTCTACAATTATGTAGAACATGTGTGAAATTGCAGATTATTTTCTTAGGTTCTACAAAACTATTATGTTACATTTTTTAGACATTAAATAATTGAAGCTATGACAACCAAAAATGAAAACCATAAAGTCTTACCATGAAGGTTAATCAAGGGGAAAAATGGATCTGAAATCATACAAATATACTTACATGTAGTATAGTGATCTACCTTCGTTTTTCAGTCATTAAAATTACACTTGGGAGTGCTGATCTTCAACAAATTTCTTGCAGCATTTGACATTTGAAAAGCCTTAACAGGTTGCCATTTTTTTCAGAAAGTATCAAATTCTATTACTGGTCTTCTGCCAAATGGCTGGGTCTTCCCCACTTGGACCTTTACAGGCCATCTTATTCAAGGTTGTTCCAATCTTAGGAGCTCTGATCTCCAATCTATCATCCCTCAAATGAACTGGGGTTTGATGAAATCCTGAAGGGCAATCTCAAGAAGCTGTCTCATCGGACTGCAAGTACATTTTACATGGTAATAAACATCCATTGAAGTGGCTTCTTTTTTCACCTCTTGCCTGAGATTACCCTTCAGTATTTTTTAATAAAGTCCAGTAGAGATTTCTGCTATATTATTTTCAGACCGAATCAAGGAGGATTTTCGGGCCACTAAAAGGCATTAGATACCACATGTCTTCCTGTTATCAAATTATTATTGGCAATTAAGTATCATGTAACATGTAATGTTATTTGTTTACTCATTTGTATTCAAATTCTAGTGCTAGCAGCTGTTATGTTCATCTAGGGTCATGGATATGCAATTAGCGGACCTCCAGCTGTTGCAAAACTACAAGTCCCATCATGCCTCTGCCTCTGGGTGTCATGCTTGCTGCTGTCAGAGTCTCGCTATGCCTCATGGGACTTGTAGTTTGGCAACAGCTGGAGGTCCGCTAATTGCATATCCCTGATCTAGGTGATAGGGCTACTGTAAAAGGATCTCGGCTAGAGGGAGATTTTTTTAATAAAGTATCATGGACTCCGAAGACAAACGTTTGACACTGTTTTTAGTTTTTCATGGTCGACTCAAAAATACCAGTCTATTTTAACTCTAACACATACCCACTTCTCATAAGCAGTAGGGCAATATTTCTTATTCATTTAATGAAAATTTAAATGATTAGGTTATATATATATATATATATATATATATATATATATATAGAACACATTTGATTTATTTACTCTATGTTGTGTATATGTAGCGTCCTTCCCAAATGGTTGGGACGCTATGTGTAAATTTAGGGGTATGTCTGAGCCATAGTTGGGTTTAGATCAGTTGATTATTCTAAAATTGCTTCTGCTCTAGGTGTGATACTGCCTGGCTGTAGTGTTCCCTGTTCACCTGTAGGTGGCACTGCCATCACAGGCCCAGGTTGAACTACAGGGGTATCACAACGCTTTGGGTGTCCTTTCTCGGAGGCCGTGCAGTGGGCGTGGTTAACCCGCTGTGCATGCTGGGAGAGGGTACATAAGGGGCAGACGCCATAAATTGTGTGTTCATTCCTAAAGGCCCATTGGGTCTGGTCCTGTGTGCACGCCTCGTAGCCTGAGGCTAGATCGCTACTTGGTAGGCCCCGCTCTGCTGGCAGGGGCCTATGCCTTCGGAAGGGATCCCAGGCTACCTACCTGCGGGAAGCCCGCTCTTAGGAAAGGAGGCCAGGGGAGGATCTGCCCCAGAGGAGACTGGCGATGGTACTGCTGTCTCTGGAGGAAGCCTGCAAACTCACCTAAGGAGGGATTCATTGCATTAAGCTCTGCAATACGCCAATCTGGCCTAAAAGTTCTCTCTCTATTGCTTGGCTGGGAGGTTTGGGACTTTGACAATCCTGTGGCAGAGGATTCCAGATCGCATCCATACGTTTTCTCAGATTAAATTGATCCGTGCATCATCCCGGCTGCTAGGACCAGTGAAAGGGACTATCCGGGTGAGCAATACCCACTCAGGCTTGAGTGGTGACGTTGTGTCTTTAGTGCTGCGTGCCTGAACCTTCCCTGTTCTTCTCTCATTCCTACTTTCCTCTCAAGTTCCCTCATTAAAGTAAATAAAGCCTTATTGTTGGGTTTTACATCTGTGTGGACATTTGCCTTTCTAGAGACACTTCTTATACCCTGACAACGGAAGCCTTGGAGGCAGTTTGCATGACCCAAAACAAAACCAGCAGCCCAATCTCAGAAAGGGAAGTATCGCTACACATGGGGGCTCATCTGGTATTTACGGCTACCTCTTGCAATTGAATTAATTTATTCTGTGTTTTTGGAAAGTCGGCCATTGAGGAAATTGGACTGTGTTACTGTGGTTGAATGAGAAGAAGGGGTTAAGGGGCACAAGACTGTTCTCTTTTTCTAACTGCGTAGTTCCCAGTGCCTACTACCATGGACATTGCTCCGCTTGCAGCCCCGCTCACAGATACGGGGATCCGGCTCAAGCCCCGGGGGCCGCTTCGCTTTGTACACATGTCGAGATGCGGAGGCCCTGGGCATGCTCTGTCCTGAATGTGATGGACTGGCTGTGCAGCTGCGCCCGTTCGGACGATGCTTGTCCTGTGGGGAGTTCCTGTTCGAGGTGGACCACCCCACCGAATTGCCCCAGGTCAACTGGGTTACAGGCGCCGTTACTTTGGAGGAAGTCGCCTACACCCCTACAGCCAGGCCCACGCGCATTGCATCGGCTGCAGAGGATGCAACTGGGGAAGATGCCTCTGCCGCTGCAAAGCCATTGGCGGACACCGCGGCGGACGCTGCCTCCGCCACTACTGAAGTCTTTATCCTGTCCACAAAACGGAAGGTGGGATATGTCAAGGCCTCCCGCGGCCGTGGCCGAAGCCTGCCCCAGCGCCTGCCAGAACTGGACTTCAAAAGCGGGAGGATGCCTGTCCACGTCAGGAGATGGTAAGGAGGCTGGGAAAAAAGTGACAGTCAATGTGAAGAACTACCTGCCCGCTGAAGAGGTGGATTCTTTGGATATTGACTCATCATCCGATGTTGGGGATGATGTGGAGATAGACGAGGTATTCCTCACAAAA
This sequence comes from Rana muscosa, assembly GCA_029206835.1. Classification (NCBI taxonomy): domain Eukaryota; kingdom Metazoa; phylum Chordata; class Amphibia; order Anura; family Ranidae; genus Rana; species Rana muscosa. Next base: position 688,193,896 of record CM055116.1, on the reverse strand, counting down.
GGGATGGGACAGGAGGAAAAATTTTGTTTCAACCTGCAGCCTTCGAGAGGGATCACCCATGATCTCTGGGGATACCACACCCCGGGTGGAAGTCCCCACTTTAACAGAGAAGGCTGTACCTGTGCCAAATGAAAGACTTTCGCCGGAGCCTGTTACGGTTTTGGTCTGGAAGTCCCCGGATTCTTATGTGATGCCTGGAACGGGATCCCCTGCAACTCTGCCTAAACTTGCTCGCCTGCAGCGGATCCTTATGAAAAGAGTGGCTACTGAGTACGGCTTGGAGTTGCCCTACGTACCCTAGGAACTAATGTTTGAAATTGAGGCCTGCCGTGAACAGTGGTATGGGGAAGCTATCTGGGACTATCTTCAAGTGCCCAAGCCGCACAGGAATCTGGATCACTCAGCCGCCATGACTGATCGGTACAGGTGTTGCCGCCGGGACTGGAACTATGGCCGGCACATCCACGCTGACCGAGTTGTAATTTGCTGCCCAGGGAGAGATGATGTGTCTTACTTCATAACAAATCTGGACAAGCAGTGGAAATCTGTTACCCTTCCGGATCCAAGCTTTTACCTTCGATACTTTCAAGATAGGAACCTGACTTTGCTTTTTTATTTCCTGTCCCTTCACGGGTGAACTGTACCTTGGATCGAGGTGACTTTGTCCTCTACTGAAAGAGGTTTGCTGCTCTTAAAGAGGAAAAGACGGAGAGTGTGCTTTGTTTTTTCTCCTTCTCTCCGAAAAGAACAGTTTTGCCTCTAAATGAACTTTGGGGTTACTTAGTTAGGATGTTACGGTGAGAAAACGCTGTGGTAAACAGTGGGATGTTTTATTTTTTGTTATGTTGCAAACCCATGCGTAACCAGTAGAAGACGTTGTGACCCTGTTAACACTAGGTGGCAGTGGTCTGCAGGAATAGAGAAACTTCACTTCTAATATAGCACTAAGAATTAGGAAGTTTTTTATGCTAGGCTTAGCATTAAAAACTTTAATAGAAGAGAACTGCTTCCTCTCGGGGAAACAGTCTGCTTCTTTGTAAAATAGAATATGAATAGTGGTTAGGATGTTTGTATTTCCATGCATGTTGTCTGTGTTTCTTGCAGGTACCAGAGCTACTATCAAGACCACCGGAGAATGGCGTGGGGTAGATAATAATGGGTGGAGTGTAAATGTCATATCTGGAGAGTTATGTCAATTATTGTAACATTATCTTGTGTGCTTTCCTTCCTTTTCTTTTTTCTCTTCCCTCCCCAAAAATTGGTTCAGGTACCAGGTTAATGTTTTCTTTTATTATCAAAAAGTCGTCAGGATTGAAGGATTTTTGATTTTCCTCAGCCACTGGGGACAGTGTCTTTTCAAGGAGGGGGTGTGTGTAGCGCCCTTCCCAAATGGTTGGGACGCTATATGTAAATTTAGGGGTATGTCTGAGCCATAGTTGGGCTCAGATCAGTTGTTTATTCTAAAATTGCTTCTGCTCTAGGTGTGATAATGCCTGGCAGTAGTGTTCCCTGTTCGCCTGTAGGTGGCACTGCCACCACCGGCCCAGGTTGAACTACAGGGGTATCACAACGCTTTGGGTGTCCTTTCTCGGCAGCCGTGCAGTGGGCGTGGTTAACCCGCTGTGCATGCTGGGAAAGGGCACATAAGGGGCAAACGCCATAGATTTTGTGTGTTCGTTCCTGAAGGCCCATTGGGTCTGGTCCTGTGTGCACGCCTCGTGGCCCGCATGGCACGGGGGGCATGTGTGTTTTAGCCCCGGGCACCATCAGCCCGAGGCTACATCGCTACTTGGTAGGCCCCGCTCTTCTGGCTGGGGCCTATACCTTCGGAAGGGATCCCAAGCTACCCACCTGCGAGAAGCCCGCTCTTAGGAAAGGAGGCCAGGGGAGGATCTGCCCCAGAGGAGACTGGCGATGGTACTTCTGTCTCGGGAGGAGGCCTGGAAACTCACCTAAGGAGGGATCCATTGCATAAAGCCCTGCAATACGCCAATCTGGCCTAAAGGTTCTCTCACTATTGCTTGGCTGGGGGGTTCGGAACATTGACAATCCTGTGGCAGAGGATTCCTGATCGCATCCATAAGTTTTCTCAGATTAAATTGATCCGTGCATCATCCCGGATGCTAGGACCAGTGAAAGGGACTATCCGGGTCAGCAATACCCACTCAGGCTTGAGTGGCGACGTTGTGTCTTTAGTGCTGCGTGCCTGAACCTTCCCCTGTTCTTCTCTCATTCCTACTTTCCTCTCAAGTTCCCTCAGCAAAGTAAATAAAGCCTTAGGCCTCATGCCCACTGGCGTTTTTACAGCTGCGTTTTTGAGCGTTTTTTACAGCTTAAAAACGCCTGTCCATGTTATTGTAAATATTTTTTTTTTTTTTTTTTTTAAAAAAAAAAAAAAAAAAAAAAAAAAACGTCGGAGCTAAAAACGCGACCGCGCGTTAGTGCGCGTTTTTTGCGCGTTAGTGCGCGTTAGTGCGCGTTAGTGCGCGTTTTTTGACGCTCGCGTTTTTTCCTGCCTAGTTCTGACGCTGAGGAACGCACTGGCCCTGGGTTTTTTTTACAGCTTACAAACGCCTATGCTCTTTACAGCTCAAAAACGCCTAGGTGGGCATGAAGCTATAGACTAACATGGACAGGCGTTTTTAAGCTGTAAAAAACGCTCAAAAACGCGGCTGAAAAAACGCCCGTGGGCATGAGGCCTTATTGTTGGGTTTTACATCTGTGTGGACATTTGCCTTTCTAGAGACACTTCTTATACCCTGACAACGGAAGCCTTGGAGGTAGTTTGCATGACCCAAAACAAAACCAGCAGCCGATCTCAGAGAGGGGGGTATCGCTACATACATATATATATATATATATATATATATATATATATATTATATATATACATATATACATATACACATATACACAGTGCTCAGCATAAATGGGTACACCCCAACAGATTTGTCAGAAAACCTTTACTTTTTTTTCAGAATCAACATTTTCTATGGGACACTATGCTACAAAATGCTCCCACAAATGTGGGTCATTGATTGCAAACAAGATTTGTTAACTTGCACACACAAATACACCCCAATGAAAGTCTTAGGGGCAAAGCTAAATTTTAGACCAACAAAATCCTAATTAACAAGAATTCAATTACAGGTGAGTCTATTTATTAAGCAGGTGTCCAGCAGACAGTTGATTATAAAAGGGTGTTACTTAACAAAGAAAACCCCTTCCCATTTCATGGTGTCAGCAATGGCACCACATGGAAGAGAAATGTCACAATATCTGAGAAAGAAAATAATTATTTACACAAGAAAGGTGAAGGCTACAAGAAGATCAGCAAAGATTTACATATCAGTCAGAATGCTGTACCAAAAGTAACACAAAAATGTAACAAAGATGGAATTGCAACCATCTTGCAGAGATGTCCAGGCCGTCCAGGGAAGTTAACACCTCGACAGGAGCGTCTTCTGATAAGATAATTGCCATGCAAGTTCACTGCAGTTAGCTAAAGAAGTAGAAAGCCAAACTTGGGTTATTTTTTTCCCATGACACAGGCATGTGTACGGCATACACTGCAGAGGAAGGGTATGCATGGATGTCATCCACGAAGGAAGCCTCTCCTAAAGCCCATGAACACAAAAGGATGCCTAGAATTTACCAGTGCCCATGATGAAAAAGAAGAAGACTACTGGGACTCTGTACTCTGGAGTGAATGACCGAGATAAATGTTTTTGGAACTGATGGCTTCAAAACTGTATGGCGTCGGAAAGGTGGGGAGTACAAAGAAAAATGCATGGTACCTACAGTGAAACATGGTGGTGGAAGTGTCCTGTGTGGCTGCATGAGTGCTGCTGGTGTTAGGGATCTGCATTTCATAGACGGTATCATGAATTCACAGATTTACTGCTCTATATTAGACATGTGCATTTGTTTTCGTCCAAATGCATTTTCGTCCGAATTTCGGGGATTTTCACGTTCGTTTTAACAAATGATAACGAACGTGCAGAATACGAAATCCGAAAGATCCGACATAAAAAATGCTTTATTTTCGTTTTGTTGCGACAACAGTCCGATATAGAAAGAAGATTCGACATGATGGTGACAATAGCGATCTGTGTCTATCGAATCTGCGGTTGAATGTGCCTAACCTAACTCTATTAGTCAAGATTATTCGACATAGAGAGAAAATATTCAACATTATAGAGACATGAAGATTCAACGAAGCAGCTAAAAACATACGATCGCCGCGAGCGGACATTTATGGTCAAATGCTCCGCCCATAGGCTATAGAAGAATTCTAATGTTGGTTGACTAGTAATAATAATTAATAAATATAATTATTACTAGTTATATAACATTAGAATTCTACTATAGCTTGTGGGCAGAGCACTCGACCGGAAATGTACGATTGCGGCGTTGAATCTTTTAGCTGCTTTGTCGAATCTTCTTAGAACATTCGACATACACCATAAGCCTTCAATTGACAGATTCAACCTTAATTCAGATTTTCGGGCGAATGCATTTTTTAACGAAACAAAATAAATAAAAACGAATTTCAGGAGTAACAAAATAAAAACATTTTTTGCACAAAAAATGAAATTACGAAACAAAAAATTTCAGTGTGCATATGTATACTCTATATTGAAAGAGAAGATGCTACCATCATTCCGTGCTTTTGGTCGTCGTGCACTTTTCCAACATGACAATTATCCAAAACACACATCTAAGGCCACTGTTGCATTTCTGAATAAGAACAGGGTGAAAGTGATTCAGTGGCCAAGTATGTCTCCTGGTCGGAACCATGTCGAACACCTATGGGGAATTCTGAAGAGACAAGTTGAGCATCATTCCCAATCCAGCATCCAGGCTCTTAAAGAGGTTGTTCTTGAAGAATGAAAAAAGATAAATGGGGGTGCATGCGCGGAGTATAGCAGTGCGGTCATGCAGAGTTAGAGCTCCACACCGTTCGGGAGGAGAGCAAATATTTCCACATAACCCGCAAGTATTTGGACATACCCACAGGTTTAAGCTAGTACCCGGGACTATTCTGGTCAATTTGTGGGGGAAACTATGGCTTTGGGAGGCGGCCGTGCGAAGTTAAAGAATCCCCTCATGAAGGATTCTAAGGGAAAAACTGCAGCTAAAATGGCACCTCCCCCCTCTTCATACACAGCCTCTATGCGCTCTCACAGACAAAGCCTGACACAACCTGACTCCCCAGCTGATTCTGACAGTGAACTATTTACCTCACAAGACCCCATACAGATTTCTCATGTAACTCCAGCTGTATTAAAGCAATTTGAACACATGTTGAACAAAGCCTTAAAACAAACATCAGATCAAATTACAGCTAATCTCACCAGAGAAATAAGAGAACTTGGCAAGCGCACAGCAACACTAGAACTTAAAGTAGATGATTTGGAAAACATCTCTCTTGAACACTCTATGGAAATAGAGAACCTCAAAGAGGAAAATCTATTGCTTCAAACCAAACTTGAAGACCATGAGAATAGGGCCAGAAGGTCTAACCTACGTATCAGGGGCATTCCTGAAACTATCACTGACCTACAATCCACCATAACTGCTTTGTTCCAGGAATTGCAACCAGCCATTCCTATTGAGAGGTTTGAATTTGACAGGATCCACGTGCCCTGGCTGCAAAAAAGCCTGATGGCCCCACGCGATATAATAGTGAAATTACATTTTTATCGCACAAAGGAACAGCTCCTAGCATCTGCCAGGGACAAAAAGCAGCTGAATTTCCATGGCAATGACTTTCAATTATTTGCTGACTTGTCCCAGCTAACGATTGCAAAAAGGCGAGCAATGAAGCCCCTTCTCCTGGAATTACAGCGCCACAACATCATCTATCAGTGAGGGTTCCCATTTTCCCTACGCTTTGCTTACAAAGGGAAGAAATACACCTGTAGATCCTTTGATGAACTCCAGCAAACCCTCTTAGACCTGAATCTCATGGAACCAGTCCCACGAAATACCCCAACCCGCAGGAGATCAACATCTCTTTCATCCGCAGGAAACCCTTCCCATCCCAACCTGAAAAATGGTACCCATCCAACTCACAAGAGAGGTCGCTACACATCACCTCCTCAGGAACGAAATAATTCTATGGACTGAAGGATGCTCCTATAACTGTGAAAGTGACTATTTTTTCACCCTTTCTAGTCTTTCTAAAGAATCTCAGGGCTTCACCTTATCCCTTTTAGTTCTCCAATTCAAGACGCTACATCCTGTTTCCCTTTTTGTCCTCCAGATTTGCATGCCCAACCTTTACTTTCAATTTTCTCTGTTTCAGTTGACTCACCAAGACTGCATTTACAAATTATAATCATAGTTTTAAGTTCTTTGCTTAACCCATTGCATGCATAGTGTGTTTTTTTTTTATTATTACTTATTTTTTATATATTATATATATATATATATATATATATATATATATTTTTATATCCTGGATAATTTTTGTCCCAAGTAATGGACATAACTGTAAGGTCTTTTGGCATTCATAAGAAGTATTATGACCAAAGGTCCCATTCGTTTTAATTTTTATGACTTTGCTGACCGCTAGCCTATCATTAGGAAGTTTTAAGGTAGTTTTGGCACTGTAATTTTAGGAATTCCTCCCTCTACCTTTCCTGGTAGATCCTTCTGTTATACCCTTATTGTTAACTGATCCAGTTTTCACCCCCCAAATCCCTTAATCACTCCCTTAGCACATCTTACTTCCATACCAGGAAACCCTGGGGTAGTCAGATGCCATTCTCTTATTTCCCATTTCCCCTGTTGCCCCCTTTTTAACTAATTATAGTTAACTTTAATAGTTTTCATTATAAGTTGTGTGTTTTACAGTTATGTACATTAATAAGAAGCTTTCATCAGAAGGCTCTCCTCCCACGAGCGGGAGATCCGTGCCCCCATTTTGCCTCCCTCATTCAGCCACATAATATGTGGAAGTCTGACGGAAGCACCCTTTCCCCTGAGGGTGATTTTGTCCCCACTCACGGGATATGTTTGAATGTGTTTTTCTGTTGAATTTCTTATTATTTTCTCTAACTATTTCTGTTTTATTTATTTTCCTCACTTCAGTACTCACCTCTATTCCTTTTCTCTCCTCTTCCTTCAAGTTCACCTGGATTGTATCAACTGACTCGAGCAGCCCGATTATAGGTAAATATCTTTTATCTACTCAGCTGCCATGGCACCACTAAGCATCTTGTCCCTGAATGTCCAGGGACTCAACATCCCCCAAAAACGTACCAAGGCCTTCCGCACATTTCATGCCAGAAAGGTGCATATAGTTTGCCTACAAGAGACGCATTTCACAAACTCTTCTACACCTAAATTTATGTCCCACTTTTATCCGCAAACCTTTACAGCTTCGGCTACCTCTAGGCAACGTGGAACCCTCATAGCCTTTCACCGCTCTACTCCATTTACCCTCCAATCTCAAATTAAAGACCCAGAAGGACTCTACTTAATTCTCATAGGCCATATTATGGACACTGAAATTACTGTTGTTTCATACTACGCGCCTAATAAGCAACCAAACCCGTTTATGTCACACCTACTACAGGTTGTGAATGACCACAAAACAGGAACAGTCATACTTTGTGGAGATTCCAATCAGGTCCTTCTCCCATTTCTAGATAAATCCCCGTACAACCCACCCCACAATACATCCAAATTGTCTTTTTCCCAAATTCTTTCCAAATATAATTTAGTAGACACATGGAGAGAATGTAATCCCACAAAACGTAGATATTCATACTACTCCCACCCTCATAAAACAAACATTCTCACGGATTGACCACATATTTCTAACTATCGGTATGATCCCTGAAATAATCACAGCAGGGATAATTCCCATCCCATGGTCCGACCATAATGCAGTAATCACTTCTATTAAATCAGCACTACCCAAAGGTCATGACCCAACTTGGAATCTCCCAGAAATTCTGCTCAAGCACCCATCTTACCGTCAAACCATTGAACAAGCCATAAAAGATTATCTATTACTCAATACCAGCCCCAATATTAATACCCTAACACTTTGGGAAGCACACAAGCCAGTAATACGTAATGTAATACAAAAACAATCAGCCATATTTAAACGTGAACGGAAAACCCTCGCTGGCAAACTGGAATCTGAGTTTAATGCCGCCTTTTTATCCCACCAAGACAATCCATCACCACTAACAAAATCTCGCTTAGACAAATCTTGTGTCGCATATGACTTATTTTTGACCGAAGCAGTTGAAAAATCCTATAAACGTTCAAAACATAATTATTTTATGAATTCCAATAAATCAGGAACCTACCTAGCACGCACACTTAACTCTTTAAGCAAACCATTTAAACCAATTTGTTAAAAATTGTCAAAAGATGTTTTCACGAGTAACCCTATCAAAATAGTCCAGAGATTTCATTCCCACTTAACCTCGCTATATACTTCACCCACTAACTTCGATCCAAAATTAGCAGACGCTTTCTTCTCTGACATTAATCTACGAGAACTCTCCCTTAACCAAAAGAATGTCTTAGAAGAAAAAATTACACCAGAGGATGTCACCAATGTCATCAAAGACCTAAAGCTAAATAAAAGACCGGGTCCGGATGGATACTTCGCTTTATATTATAGAACCTTTGCAGAAACGTTATCACCAATCTTAGCTGAAGCCTTTAACGTACTGCTGGAAGGAAAGTCCTTTAGGCAAGAAACATTAACAGCCATTGTTTGCATGATCCCCAAACTTCCCTCTGATGACACTTTATGTACAAATTACCGCCCAATCTCGCTTTTAAATCTAGATATCAAAATTCTAGCTAAAATCTTAGCCAACAGATTAAACACTATAATAGGGAAACTCATCCACAAAGATCAAGTGGGTTTCATGCCAACACGCCAAGCGGGCGATAATGTCCGCCGGGCAGTATTACTAGCACAAATAGCTAAAGCTCGGCATATACCCTCCTGTTTTCTATCTCTAGATTTAAAAAAGGCTTTTGATTCCGTATCATGGCCGTACCTACGCTATACATTACAAAAATGGGGCTTTGGTCCCCACTTTTTGACCTGGATTGAGGCACTCTATAACAAACCAATTGCATACGTCAAATATGCAGGTTACAAATCTAGTCCATTTAATATAGAAAGAGGAACTCGCCAGGGATGCCCGCTTTCCCCCCTTTTATTCGCCCTTTTAGTGGAACCATTAGCCCAACGAATACGTTCTGACCCGACAATCACAGGTATAAAACTGCTGGATATCAACACAAACTATGTTTATTTGCAGATGACATATTACTATTTTTGTCCTCCCCACAAGTTTCAGGACCCAACCTCCTTCCCATCCTCAACAAATTTGGGATGATTTCAGGCCTTTTTAGCAAATCCTAAAAAATCCAGAGCCCTTGATATATCCCTCTCCAAAGTAGAATTAGATTCGGTTAAACATTCACTCCCATTCATTTGAGCTGAGAGGTCAATTCCCTACTTAGGAATTCACCTAACAGCCTCCTATTCCGACCTTTTCACAGTAAATTACCCCCCAATTCTAAAACAAATTACAAAACTTATACAGCAATGGACACATCTCCCGATCTCATGAATTGGCAAAATGAATGCAATCAGAATGACAATTCTCCCAAAACTACTTTACCTTTTTAGAGTTTTGCCAATCTCAATCCCATTTTATTACCTTAGACTACTTCAAAAAAGGACAACAACCTTTGTGTGGGGCTCCACTAAACCCCATATTTCACTTCACACATTACATTTACCAAAACTCAGAGGAGGTCTTGGTTTTCCGAACTTTGCAAATTATTATAGAGCTGCACACATTGCCAGCCTTTCTAAATATCATGCTACTCATGAAATACCCTTATGGGTTATAATAGAAGCCGCAGAGTGTGACCCACTCTCCATCTCCAATTTGTTATGGCTCCTCCCCAAGGAACGCAAAACCTTGCGTAATCCCATCACCAAATATTTTCTATCTTTATGGGACAAACTCAAATTCAAACACCAACTACAATCTCCCCACAACCCTTTATTATCATTCTCCAAAAAAACCTCTTTCTACCCAGCATGGGTCTTTCCCAAATCATTCAAGGCTTGGACCTCTCTGAACATTACACGGCTTAGTAACCTAATATCTTCTACATCCTTCCTCACATTCTCACATTTCCTACCCTTTGTGACACCTATAATTTACCAAATTCCAAACTCTTTCGATATCTCCAGATCAAAAATTTCTATGCACCATTACTTAGTACTACTACCTCCCCGCCACATACCACACACTTTGAATCAGCCTGTCTGAAGGATCCCCACTCAAGAGGTATGATATCTTCTTTATACTCCCAAATTTAAACTTACCCTGGTCTTGATAAACCCCCATATGCCCTTAAATGGGAGGAGGACCTGGATAGAACATTTGATATGGCTGACTGGTCTAAAATTTGGTCCGCAACAAAATCTTCCTCTCCAAATATCCTGGCGGTAGAAACCAACTATAAGGTTTTAACTTGTTGGTACCTCATCCCTTCCAGGTTGGCCAAATTTACGCCAAACCAAATAGCGCAATGCTTTCGAGGCTGCCTTGACCCGGGCACCCACTTGCACATATGGTGGTCCTGCCCTTTGGCACAGATATATTGGAAGAAAATATTTGGAGTTGCCTCCAGAATGTTTAATCTCAATGTGCAACCTGACCCAGCCACAGCCTTGCTCAATCTAAAACCGGACTGTATTACTTATAGACAATTTAAACTCCTTAACCAACTCCTCACGGCGGCTAAGCAAACAATCGCAAAGGCGTGGAGGACCCCCGACCTAGAGGTACCCGAGACTGAATCCAGACTAAACGTTTTCATGTCTCAAAATGCTAGCAATAGGAAGCAATTCCAGCTTTCGAAAAAACCTGGAATCCTTGGATCAAATACCACTTATCACCACTCTGTGATAACACAATTCTCATGCCATGGTAGCTGACAACCCTACTCAGATAAACGTGATTTGCAATCCCAAACCCAAACTTTCAGAGCCTTGGTGCTACCCTACCTTTTGTTGTAAATATTATAATGCTTTTTACACCCTCAGACAGGAAGCCATATGATCTGAGCTAATCCAGTGGACTCATGCACATTTTCTCTATTCTCCTCACTATTCTATTCTTCCTTTTCTTGTGTATCCCTTTTTCTATGTGTTCTTTTCTTATATATATATATATATATATTCTCTTCAGTTCTATTTTTTATTCTTTTACTGAACAGTAATGAAGTATTATTCTATTTAACAAATTTTAACAGCTCTGGTCAAAGCTAATACTCTATATGGTAGCATTATTTCAATCGTAGTTAAATATTCTTAGTTATAGTAACTAATTTACTTTTCTTTTCTGTAATGGTCAAATAACCTACCTAATAGTAGCTACTTAGTGGACCTTAAAATTCTACCATTTATGTTAAACATGATTTGTTTACTGTTGTATTATTTATTACAACTGCTTGTATTTACTTGTTGATCCAATCAATAAAATATTTTGACAAAGATAAATGTTGCAATATGTCACCAACTTGTTCATTCCATGCCTAGAAGACTTGGTGCTGTCCTTACAAATCATGGAGGTCATACAAAATACTAGATGTATTAGTTTTTGTTTTGGGATGTATTAATTTTTGCATTAACTAATTTGAGTAAAACTGAAGATTTTGTAATCTAAGTTAAATTATTAACCTTACTTTCATGTAATGAGGTAAACAAATGTTCTATAAAACAGTTTTGTCAAAATGTTGGAAATTGTTCTTGTGTTCATTGAGATATTGCTGAAAATCGTACTTTTCAAAAGGGGTGTACTCATTTATGCTGAGCACTGTATATATACACACAAAAGTGAGTACACCCCTCACATCACCCCTGATGAGACCAAGATAAACTTATTTGGTTCAGTTGGTGTCAAGCGTGTGTGGCGGCAACCAGATGGGGAGTACAAAGACAAGGGTGTCTTGTTTACAGTCCAGCATGGTGGTGGGAGTGTCATGGTCTGCCGGCACTGGGGAGCTACAGTTCATTGAGGGAACCATGAAGTCAACACGTACTGGGACATACTGAAGCAGAGCATGATCCCCTCCCTTCAGAGACTGGGCCGCAGGGCAGTATTCCAACATGATAACGACCCCAAACACACCTCCAAGACAAGCACTGCCCTGCTAAAGAAGCTGAGGGTAAAGGTGATGGGCTGGCCAAGCATGTCTCCTGACCTAAACCCTATTGAGTATCTGTGGGGAATCCTCAAATGGAAGGTGAAGGAGCACAAGGTCTCTAACATCCACCAACTCCGTGATGTCATCATGGAGGAGTGGAAGAGGAAGAGGGTTAAGGCAGTGCTGGAAAATAATGGTAGCCACACAAAATATTGACACTTTAGGCCCAATTTGGACATTTTCACTTAGGGGTGTACTCATTTTTGTTGCCAGTGGTTTAGACATTAATAGCTGTGTGTTGAGTTATTTTAAGGGGGCAGCAAATTTACACTTTTATACACTCACTACTTTACATTGTAGCAAAGTGTAATTTCTTCAGTATGTCACATGGAAAGATATAATAAAATATTTACAAAAATGTGAGGGGTGTACTCACTTTTGTGAGATACTGTATATACATATATATATATATATATATATATATATATATATATATATATATATGTGGGATAGGCTTTTATTTGAAGTGCTACACAATAGTTGTGCTCTTTACTGAGAGTTGTTTTACTCTCGGGGGGAGATTTACTAAAATTTGTGCACTTAGAATCTGGTGCAACTGTGTTGCTTGGTAGCCAATCAGCTTCTAACTTCAGCTTCAATTGAGCTTTGACAATAAAACCTGGAAGCTGACTGGTTTCTATGCAGAGCTTCACCAGATTTTGCACCATGCAGTTTAAGTAAATAACCACCCCTATGTCTTAACTTTTAGAGAAAAGATGATATTGGCTAATTTACAATTGTTGCATGAAATACAATACAAAAGAATTGTAACAGCAAGCAAATAAAAAAGTCACATAAGAAAAAAACTAAGATAAACCTAACCTATCTTAATATATATGCACACCAAAAATTAACTGCATTTTCCTTCCATGTTATTTTTCATAATTTTTTACTGCTGTTTTCACAAACTTGTTGTGGATTGCCCCATGATCTCTTAAGATTTAGAGAAGTACAAATTTGCAGTATGGCCAAACAATATTATAACATATATAATATTAATTAATTTAATTACCATATATACTGTGCAAAACAAACACTAGGTGCAACTGTGCAAAGCAAAATATAAAAATGTCCAATCTGTAATAAATAGTGCAAAGTCCAAAACTATGTGCAAAATCTCAATCAAATTGTGAGCATAGCAATGAGTGAGTGAGTGAGTAACTTGTATAGGGCTTCAATTGCGAACTAAATCGCCTCAAGGCGCTTGGCATTCAGTGTCTCTGAGATCCTTAGAAGAGATGAGTCTTTAGTTTTTTCCGGAATGCCGATGGTTTTCTTCCATGTGGATGTTCGTGGGAAGCGCATTCCATAGCCTTGGTCCTTGGACAGCAAATCTTCGTTCTCCCTTGGCTTTGAAGCAAGTCTTGGGGATGTGGAGGAGGTTTTGGTTGGTTGATCGGAGGTCGCGAGTAGTGGTGTAGTGTTTTATTTTCTCGCATAAATATTGAGGTGCGTTTCCTTTTGCGCATTTGTGGGTGAGGCAGAGGGTCTTGAATGTGACCCGATCCTTTACGGCTAGCCAATGGAGGCTTCTCAGGGAATCTGATATTCTTTCTTCAGTGTGCAAACAGATTCCATGTGGAGAGGTGTAACAGTCTCCTCTTCGTGCAAAGGACACACCAGTGAGAGTGGCCTCTTACCTTGCAGTAAAAGGACAACCGCATATATGTGTATATATATCACAGGGGTGGCTGCTCCTCCCTTTTCATCCTGGACCAGATGTGGGTCTTGGGCTTTAGTCTTTGTCACTCAGTGGCAGCAAGGATTTAAAAAAGAAATGGGGTCCCAAATAGTGTAGTATGTTTAAAACCAACAGCGGTATTTATTATATCAACAGTTAAGGGTACTCACAAGGGCTGTGTGCCTATTCGTCCCAACATTTTTTTTGGGGGGGGGGGCACAGCATAATTTTGGGGGGCCAGGACCCCCTCTGCCCCCCCTAGGGACGCCATTGCGTAAGAGCCTGGAAAAAAGAAGCAAGTCACAGTTTTGATTTTTAATTATTTTTTAACCAGGATAAAAGTGTTTTTTTTTTAAAAAAATGTTTTACAGGTTTCTTGGTGCAAGTAGTAGTAAATTTACAAACCCCAAATGGTGAAGTTGCATATAAAATGCTCTCAGATTACTAACCTTCTCTTAAGACACCAGAGGGGCAGAAGAGAGTTGGGTTGGTGTTTTCAGAGGGTAGGACTATGCATTTTTTAAAGCTCTTCCCCTAAAAACACTGATGTGATGTGGACAGTCATACAATATAGGAGTGGGTGCAGGCTCATTGGACTCTAGGATGAGGCACAGGCTCATTATTTTATTTTAATAAAGGCATAAAAAAAAATACAGGTTAAAAGGCAACTCTAAACTCAGAGTGGCATTGTGCAAGGGGAGTACATTTGCAGAAATTAGCCTTTTCTCTTGATGAATTTGGACTGACATTTCCTTGACACATTTATGTGATGGCAATCATCAAAAGATTATAACTTTATTTGTATAATAATACTTAATAAAAATCCATCAAACTATTTAATCTCAATATCATATGCAATTTAATCTGTAAAATGCTTTAAAATAAATAAATAACTGAAATGTATTTACTGCAATCATAGCTGTAAATTCTACATACTGAAGTGTTCACAGCTTCTTTGAATTGCTACTTGAGTCATTTTGATCTTAATATCAGACTAAAAAAATTTTAAGTAAAAAGCTGTCTCTTCCAAAGATAGCTACATACATTAAAGATTTATAATAAATAATAAGTGCAAAGTGGGAAAATTTGCGCAGCATGATCACATGATCAGTCACATTGTAAGAATGTTTTAATCCCCTGCTTTCCCTTTAGATGTACAAATCTCACTATGTTCCTTGTTAAATAATATTACTGATAATAATACAAACAGTACTTCAAGCACTTTTTTGCCTAAGGACTTTAATAACTTACAAAACATGGTAAATGCAAAACAGTATTGAAAAGACAATAACTCATAAATAACGTGTGCTTAAAAAACATTAAGTACGTTCGGAGGTTGGTGTCTTGTGGATAAAAGTGGGTACCTACTTTCAGCGTTTTATAGGTGCATTTGAAGGTCAGGTGTATGATTTCAGGTAAATTCTGGAAATGTGTATTTTTATGTTGTATGGGAAGCTAAGAAAGCAAATTAGGATATATGGCTTAAGTTAATTTTTAAGATATGTGTGTCAAAGATTTTTAATGATTTAAACATCAGCAGACTAAAAATAAATTCTAATCCCCATTCCCTTGGCAGCCAGTGGAGGGTATAGAATGTTGGCAATGTTGGCATAAGGTATAAATAGGAGGGTACATTTGATATAGTATACAGTAGCTCAGACCTTTAAATTAACTGTAATGAATGCATTACCTTCTCATATAGTGCTGCATACAAACTGCATTCATTTCTTTTGGTAAGTCTACAGTGAAATAGGGTGATTAAGGTATTACTAAACCCAGGACACTGCAGTTACTATATCTGGTCATCCACAGTACACAGAACATGGTAATGCATTTGTTTTGGTAAATATAAACTGCTAAATACCTTTTCTCATCAGCAGTATATAGCAGTCTTGTGATGTCTATCAGTGTTTGGCCGAGCGCTGATTAAAGCTTGTAGGAGGAGTTTCCTTCTCCTCCGACTGTCCAATGAGGCTGCATGACCCTTGAATTCTGTCCAGGCAGTGCTGATTGGCCCTATATTGATTACATGCACCCTCCCCAAAACGAAAAACAACTCTCTATCTAGCCTCCTAAGGGCTTTGTTATATCAGCAGATAGATTGGGGACAGTAAAAGAAGGGGAGGAGCAAAGAAGACAGGATAAAACAACCTTATTACACAATGCAGAGGATTACCCCCCTAGCTTCCATAGTAAGTATAACAATCATATTTTATGGATGGATGGCACAATCCTAGACTCAGAAAAGTTGTTTCCAAAATAACCAAGGCAGTCCACAAATGAAGCTGCAATCAGGTGTGTCCAGGCAGCATCTTCCCTTCTTCCCCGATATCCAGCTCCCTCTCCAGCCAGTGTAAGACTGAGCGATCGTATCCCCTGTATCCCTGATTGACCTGCACGCTCTGCTCCTCACATACTGCACATGTGCGGGGTTTGCTGCTCGCTTGATGTTTAAATGTTAAATTTCCCAGGGCTGTGCAAATAGTCTAAATAGGGGAGACAAAGGGGTACATATTTTTGCAAATATTTAGCTAGATGCAGGCCACCTACCAACAATCAGTGTTGTTGTAATTCAGTTTAACCTGCAGATATTTCTCTATTTCCTTTATTCAGGTATGTATGTGTAGCGGAGCCTCACTCTCCCTCTCGGTTTTCTCGTTTGAGCGGCTTGTGTCTAGGGGTACCTGGGAGACGAGAGTGCAGGAACACTACGCCAAGCTCTCCCCTCGTATGTGTATGAGGGTTGAGCAAAGTCACTTGAATTACCTCTGGGTCTGTTCACTGCATACGAAGCCTCTCCTTGTACCGTGGAGATGTGTCTGCCAATAATAGAGCCCCACACCAATCAAAAGTCCAACACTTCTTTATTTCTCTGCTTTCAGGGTGAACACAATTAGTTAAACTTTTAGTAACAGACAAACAGGGGTGTGGATACGAGTAGGCCCAGGCACAAATGAACTCTCCTATTCCTTTGCTAGCGAATAGGCCTGGCGCACGGTCTCTGCCACCGACCGTGAGTTTTGGTCGCTGCCACAGACCGAATGAACTGTTGAGGCCCCTGCCACAGGCCTAATAGCAGGTCCCTGCCACTGACCTGAGTTGAATAGTTGGACCGCTGCCACCCATCATAGAAGATGAACCACCTTCCTCTATGATCTTGGCCCCTGTTCGGGAAAGATATCCCTCCGGGCGGTCTCCAGAGGTTCACCCGGCACTGGCAATATGCTGAACAAGATTTTGGATGAATCCCTCCTCCGGTCCCTTAAGCCTCTGGATTCGGGTGCCCAACTCCCGGGGCACCCTAGGACAATCCCTCCCTCGCGGGACCCAGTGGAAGGTACTGGGCCCCAGGCCTCCGGCTGAGTACCTCACCCCAGACTGAAGGTGTCTGGGATGGAACACGAACTCCAAGTGTCCAGGCCTAGGCCCCCTGGACACCGACCGCGAACAGCAGCCCTCAGGCTGAAGGAACCTCGTGGCGAAGATGTCCGCCCCCATTAAACCCTCTCCCAGCAAGCACAGCGGGTTCCCTGCCCTGCCGCATAACTGCTGCGAGAGTTCACAAAGGGTACGGCACTGCAGTGATGGTTCAACCCCGGCCCAAAGTGACAGCGCCACCTGCTGGGCCGCAGGGAACTAGACATCACTGATGTCTTCACCAGATTTAAAAGTACATACCCGCTACACTCTCCCCCTGGTTATTGAACATTGGTCCCCAGTGTCTGGAGCAAACCATGCCCAAAAGGGGCCGACATAGCCTGATCCAGAAACCGACTAAAAATTCCAAAACTACAAAAAGTTTTGAAAAACTAACTAAACAGTTGTGCCTGAACCTGACATGAAAGGGGAGGGAAGGGAAACAAACAACACATAACATTATTTGAAAACACATGTTCACATTAACATTCCTCCCCACCCATCCTGGCTAAGACCCACCCCATTCTCAGTGGTCTTGATGAGATGTTTTCCTGCAGAGGGGAAAAGAAACGTTAAACACACAGATCCCTGACACATATGTTCGTGTAAGAACGAAAAAACTTCTCTGCAGAGAAATCCTTTCCTTCTATAAGTGTGTGAGGAAAAAAGTGAATATCAGTGCGCAACACTGCCACCTTGTGACAGTGCCGCGGTAACTGCACTGGTTGAAGATCCTCTCTTTTTTTTTTCTCTGTGGCTCTAACTACCCCAAAGTCCATGATCACTTTGTGGGATGGAAGAATGAAGAACAAACAACGGCAACAGTCTTTCAATTCCTCCAGAGAGCACAAACACCCATTAACACGGGTATAGTCACTGGGTTTTTCCGGGAAACAACCCCAGAAAGTTCAGCAGCAACAAGGTAAAGCAAGAACAGAGTCTTTTTTCTTTTCTCCTACATGGTATTCGACATCCTCCCCCTCTTTGTGCCAAATCAACACCTTGTCTGCGTGGATGTGCCAACCCAACATCCATTCTGCCTTGCAGTCCTTGAACCTTTGAGAGGCTTTGGGGGAACACGCGAGGTACCTGCGGGCGTGTGGGACCTGAATGCGTTCACACAAAATCGTTGTACCAGCGTTCCCGACTGACTTCCACTACATACAAAAGTTCCTTAGGTAAGTACGGGTACTCCCACCCGTACTCGTTGGCAACATTTTGGCAGAAGAGGCATTGTAGTCTCGCCAGCGGAGGCATAGTGGCCCGGTCTCCCTCACCCGGTAGGACGATGGCGTCCGGGTGACGAGGTGCCTTGATCACCTCCATTCTAGGCATAAGCGCCCGCAGCAACAGTCTCTTTTCCCCGGTGCTAGATGCAGGTGGCACCGGAGGTAGAAGGGCAGACTGGGGACGGGATCCCTCCTCAGGCGCTGGTGCCTCCGCCTGGGGTGTACTATCCCCTGTAGACATGGGTGGATCCCTGACTCTGCGGGAAGAGGAGAGAGGCATCTTGTCCCAGCCCTTCTTAGCGAAAAGTTCATCTATGATGACGTCATCTCCCGGATCGGAGAGTGACTCTAGGTCGGAAGTGTCACACTCCTCCGCGGGCTGGTAGCCTGTAGTAGCGGCTGAATTTCTACCCCCCGCAGGCAGACAGGGCCGTGAATCCCCGACACCTCCGCCCCAACACCAAGTCCCTCCGCCCGGCTTACCTCGGCCCAAAGTTGAGAAGGGATGTTCGGGACTCTTCCGACCGGATCCATCCGGGGCGGGCGTAGGCGAGCAGGGTGATCCACCACGACCGCTGGACGGGGCAACCAAGCCGGTCTTCCTCTTTGGCGGTGGACGCTGGGAAACAGTGGTGACCGAGTCAGCATCCTCGGATTTCTCCCGTATCTCTGTGATTGCGACCTCCCCTGCGGTCGCTGCAGTGCGCACAGGGATGGCTGTAAAAGCAGCGATTCCTCCTTCTTGAGTGGTGTGGCCTGTTGCGCGGTTGAGGTGGATGGTTCTGGGTTTCTCAATAGGTGGTTCCACCTCAAATAGGAACTCTCCGCAGGCCTCGCAGCACCCGAACGGCTTCAGCTGACACACCAGTCCCGAACAGCCGAAACAAATCAAACCATGGGCCTCAACGTCCATGCATGAGTACAGGGTGAATCGTCCCCGGGCTTTAGCCGAATCCCCGTATCCGTTATCGGAGCAGCAGTAGTCAGACTCGTGGTAGTAGGATGAATTGGAATCCACAATGCATTGCTGAACATGGAGACTCTCTGCTGATCCATTGCGCACTGCCTTGTTGGCGCCAAAGTCCCCACGTGTAGTCCTTCACACGTTTGGACTCCTCCCCTCTTGCACTCCAGTTCACGGGCTTTCTCCTTCCCTGGGTCACGCCCACGAACTGAGCAGGGAGAGTGTGCCTTGTGGTGCAGTGGCCAATATGGCCGACCTACTCGGAACTCTTCTGGGCAGACACTTTCAAATTCCAACATCAGCTCCATTGTAGCACGAACACATCCCGGAACAGAGCCCCCACGTGTAGCGGAGCCTCACTCTCCCTCGCGGTTTTCTTGTTTGAGCGGCTTGTGTCTAGGGGTACCTGGGAGACGAGAGTGCAGGAACACTAAGCCAAGCTCTCCCCTCGTATGTGTATGAGGGTTGAGCAAAGTCACTTGAATTACCTCCGGGTCCGTTCACTGCATACGAAGCCTCTCCTTGTACCGTGGAGATGTGTCTGCCAATAATAGAGCCCCACACCAATCAAAAGTCCAACACTCCTTTATTTCTCTGCTTTCAGGGTGAACACAATTAGTTGAACTTTTAGTAACAGACAAACAGGGGTGTGGATACGATTAGGCCCAGGCACCAATGAACTCTCCTATTCCTTTGCTAGCAAATAGGCCTGGCGCACGGTCTCTGCCACCGACCGTGAGTTTTGGTCACTGCCACAGACCGGACGAACTGTTGAGGCCCCTGCCACAGGCCTAATAGCAGGTTCCTGCCACTGACCTGAGTTGAATAGTTGGACCGCTGCCACCGGTCATAGAACATGAACCACCTTCCTCTATGAACTTGGCCCATATTCGGGAAAGATATCCCTCCGGGTGGTCTCCAGAGGTTCACCCGGCACTGGCAATATGCTGCACCAGATCTTTGGATGAATTCCTCCTCCGGTCCCTTACACCTCTGGATTCGGGTGCCCAACTCCCGGGGCACCCTAGGACAATCCCTCCCTCGCGGGACCCAGCGGAATGTACTGGGCCCCAGGCCTCCGGCTGAGTACCTCACCCCAGACTGAAGGTGTCTGGGATGGAACACGAACTCCAAGTGTCCAGGCCTAGGCCGCCTGAACACCGACCGCGAACAGCAGCCCTCAGGCTGAAGGTGCCTGGGACTCGAACCTCGTGGCGAAGATGTCCACCCCCTTTATACCCTCTCCCAGCAAGCACGGCAGGTCCCCCCCCCGCCGTACAACTGCTGCGAAAGGTCACAAAGGGTACGGCACTGCAGTGATGGTTCAACCCCGGCCCAAAGTGACAGCGCCACCTGCTGGGCCGCAGGGAACTAGACATCACTGATGTCTTCACCAGATTTAAAAGTACATACCCGCTACACTTGGTTGCTAATACACCTTGTTGGCTTGCCTTAAAGCGGACCTAAAATGTGTAAACTGTGCCCATAAAATGCAAGAGGGGGAAAAAGACTAGTTACCAATATTGACTATGGACTCTCTGCATCTGATATTTTCCACATTACTGACTTAACAAGCCTTGTCCTGCACTATATCATTGTGTGAAGTTGGCCTCCTTGGTAGAGTACTTTTTTTTTTTTCTAATGACAGAACTGCCCCACTATGACTGTTGATCTGATGACTGTTGGGGAAATTTTCAAAAAGCAGCAGGTGATATGCAGAAAGCACAGATCCACAGAATAAGGAAGAGAGATGCAACATTCTTTCCAGCAAGCATGAACTTTAACCCTTTCGCTGCCAGACCCTGTGCTCCATTGTGTACACTCAGGTGGCCAGACCATTTTTGCAACTATTCCTTTGCTTTTTTATTTTTCACTTATAGCTTTCAAAGTTTGTAAAATACCCCCCAAACCATTTATTTTCTGAAAGCACATGACCAGTTGAAGGTGCTACTGATTTCTAAGGTCCCACGATATTTGCGCAAATGTTTATCAAAACAATATTTTTGCAAAAAATCCACTAAAATCATGATTAGCAGATAAACACAAAATTTTACAAACTCCTACTAAATATAAAATCTTAACCTGTATTGAGTTAACAAATAACAAATATTTGTAACTTTTAAATTGCGCCTTTTTGCGAAATGGTGTAAACTGAACAGACGCAAATGTGTAAATATCCCAATTTCTTCCAGAATTTGTAAAAGACCCCCAAAACCATATATTTTCTGAAAGCAAATGACCTTTAAAATAAAAAGAAGGTTCTACAAATTTTTTAGACCCCCGCGATATTTGCACAAATGTTTATTAAACCAATATATTCACAAAAAATACACTAAAACCATTATTAGCAGATAAAAACACAGCAAATTTTTAAAAATTCCTGCTAAATCCCTACTAAATATAAAAGCTTAACCTGTATGGAGTTATTAAATAACAAATGTTTGTAAATTTTAAATTTCCCCTTTTTGCAAAATGGTGAAAATCGAACGTACCCAAAAATTTCTCAAAAAATCTGGAGGTTTTTATTTTTCACTTACAGCTTTTAGAGTTTGTAAAAGACCCCCCAAACCATATATTTTCTGAAAGCATATGACCAGTTAAAGGTGCTACTGATTTCTAAGGTCCCACGATATTTGCGCAAATGTTTATCAAAACAATATTTTTGCAAAAAATCCACTAAAATCATGATTAGCAGATAAATACACAGCAATATTTACAAACTCCTACTAAATATAAAAGCTTAACCTGTATCGAGTTAATAAATAACAAATATTTATAACTTTTAAATTGCGCCTTTTTGCGAAATGGTGAAAACTGAACAGACGCAAATGTGTAAATGATATAAATAAAACCTGCGCCAAAATTAAAAATATTGCTATGAGAAAGCTGCACCTCCAAGTTCAGTGAAAGCTGAAATCAATAGTGAATATAGTGAGAGGAGAGGGCGCTGATTAATAATAAATGAAATTAAATAAACTAAAAGGAGCATAAATTAAATAAAATATGAAATCCAAAATAATGTATTGCATCCACATAAATTGATTAGTGCTATATGTGAAAAATGAATTGATAAGTGATCGTACCAATTAAATTAATTGAGCAAGACAATTGATGATCTACAAATAAACCGAATCGTATATAAACTCAAATATTAACCGAATAGTGCATCAAAATTCAAATAAATGAACACAAAAAGTTTCTGAACATAAGAAAATGTCCCATAATAGTAGTGAACACCAAATTTCTCTGCAAATATCTTCAATAAACGTGATGTGTAAAATCTAATAAATCCTTGCAAATTACGGATCCACCTTCACCAAAAACAATAACACCCGATAGTGCTTTAAGTAAAGATGGCAGCTTACCACAGCGTATTGACCCTTTTAACTAAAAAAGAGGTCAAGCGGGCTTTCAGCAAGTTCCAGCTTGCTAGATACCAAGGAAATGATGTCCACTATGTAGGCAGCGATACACACTGGGATTCGAAAAAGCTCCGGTAATATATAATCAGGAGAGGAGAAGCAAACAATAGTGTGATACCATTTATTGCATACAAAAGTATAAAAGCCAAAAACGTGCTTACATTAGTGTGTGCCCCGACCCGGCACTGAGGCTGTAAAGGCGTGGGTAATATCAAATGGCAGTCCCGGACCTGTGGATATTGGCGTGCGTTCCACCTCTATGGAACAGACAACCAGCGGGACCGGAAGTGACGTCAGTTGCGTGACCTGTATTGCGCCTCGACGTACGCTTCGGGTTCCGTCATCAGGAAGCGCTACAGGTCACGCTGGAAATACGATATTTATGTCACTGATGATTGAAATATGGGAGGGGAAATACAAACAGCCTCTGTCCCGTCAGAGCAATAAAGTATGATGAACATGATATTGGCGTTTGCATTGATACAAAATATAGAATAAACTTTAATGAAACATTCCTATGGATCACCAATGAAACCATATGAAGTAAAAGAAAATTAAAATTATGAAATATAAAAAAAATTTAAAAAAAAAAATTAAATATAAAAAATTAAAATTTAAAAATATCTGTAAGATTTTTATTTTAAAATTATCCAAGGGTTCTTTTGTAATTTTAAAATAAAAATCTTACAGATATTTTAAAATTTTAATTTTTTATATTTAATTTTTTTTAAAAAAATTTTTATATTTCATAATTTTAATTTTCTTTTACGTCATATGGTTTCATTGGTGATCCATAGGAATGTTTCATTAAAGTTTATTCTATATTTTGTATAAATGCAAACGCCAATATCATGTTCATCATACTTTATTGCTCTGACGGGACAGAGGCTGTTTGTATTTCCCCTCCCATATTTCAATCATGAGTGACATAAATATCGTATTTCCAGCGTGACCTGTAGCACTTCCTGATGACGGAACCCGAAACGTACGTCGAGGCGCAATACAGGTCAGGCAACTGACGTCACTTCCGGTCCCGCTGGTTGTCTGTTCCATAGAGGTGGAACGCACGCCAATATCCACAGGTCCGGGACTGCCATTTGATATTACCCACGCCTTTACAGCCTCAGTGCCGGGTCGGGGCACACACTAATGTAAGCACGTTTTTGGCTTTTATACTTTTGTATGCAATACATGGTATCACACTATTGTTTGCTTCTCCTCTCCTGATTATATATTACCGGAGCTTTTTCGAATCCCAGTGTGTATCGCTGCCTACATAGTGGACATCATTTCCTTGGTATCTAGCAAGCTGGAACTTGCTGAAAGCCCGCTTGACCTCTTTTTTAGTTAAAAGGGTCAATACGCTGTGGTAAGCTGCCATCCTTACTTAAAGCACTATCGGGTGTTATTGTTTTTGGTGAAGGTGGATCCGTAATTTGCAAGGATTTATTGGATTTTACACATCACGTTTATTGAAGATATTTGCAGAGAAATTTGGTGTTCACTACTATTATGGGACATTTTCTTATGTTCAGAAACTTTTTGTGTTCATTTATTTGAATTTTGATGCACTATTCGGTTAATATTTGAGTTTATATACGATTCGGTTTATTTGTAGTTCATCAATTGTCTTGCTCAATTAATTTTATTGGTACGATCACTTATCAATTCATTTTTCACATATAGCACTAATCAATTTATGTGGGTGCAATACATTATTTTGGATTTCATATTTTATTTAATTTATGCTCCTTTTAGTTTATTTAATTTCATTTATTATTAATCAGCGCCCTCTCCTCTCACTATATTCGCAAATGTGTAAATATCCAAATTTCATCCAGAATTTGTGAAAGACCCCCAAAACCATATATTTTCTGAAAGCAAATGACCTCTAGAATAAAAAGGTGCTATAAATTTTTTAGACCCCACGGTATTTGCACAAATGTTTATTAAACCAATATATTCACAAAAAATACACTAAAACCATTATTAGCAGATAAAAACACAGCAAATTTTTAAAAATTCCTGCTAAATCCCTACTAAATATAAAAGCTTAACCTGTATGGAGTTATAAAATAACAAATATTTGTAAATTTTAAATTTCACCTTTTTGCAAAATGGTGAAAATCGAACGTACCCAAAAATTTCTCAAAAAATCTGGAGCTTTTTATTTTTTACTTACAGCTTTTAGTTTGAAAAAGACCCCCAAACCATATATTTTCTGAAAGCATATGAAAAGAAAGTGCTACTGATTTTTTAGGCCTTGCGGTATTTGCGCAAATGTTTATCAAAACAATATTTTTGCTAAAAATACACAAAAAAAAAACATTATTAGCAGGTAAAAACACAGCTAATTTTACAAAATGATTCCAAAATCCAACTAAATATAAAAGCTTAAGCTGTATGGAGTTAATACATAACAAATATTTGTAATTTTTACATTGTGCCTTTTTGCAAAATGTAAATATACAAATTTCTCCAAAAATCTGAAGGTTTTCATTTTTCCCTTACAGTATTTAGAATTTGTGAAAGATCCCCCAAACCATATATTTTCTTGAAGCATTGGACTAGTAGAATAAAAAGAGGGTGCTACTGATTTTTAAAGCAGCGCGATATTTGCGCAAATGTTCATCAAAACAATATTTTCGTAAAAAATACACTAAAATCATTAATAGTGCATATAAACACAACATAACTTACAAAATTCCTGCTAAATTGCTACTAAAGCATCGTTCACATGTGGCATACTAAAATGTATGCCCATGGAGGCCCATGTTTACCCGCACAGAAATGCACAGGTTTTCCGTGCATCCCCATACAGGCAGTCCCATTTATGTCAATTGGGATGCAATGGCTGCACAGGCATAGCTGCTGTTCCCAATCTGACATCTGTGTGGGTGTGGGTACATGACCCCAAACGCAGACAGTTTGAGCTCAGGGACATGCATGCAGACCTACATGGATGTAAAATTGTGTGCAACGGCATTCGCCCCATTGCTGCATCCCAAATTACATTAATGGGACCGCCTGCACAGAGATGCATGGAACACCATTGCATCCCTGTAAAGGTACGCTGTGTATGCCCTGTATGAACCAGGCCTTAGGCCCCTTTCGCACAAGCTGACCGATCGGGTCTGCCTGTCCGTTTTTCAGGCAGGCGCAATCGGACCACCCATTGTTCTCTATGGAGAGGCTGATGTAAATGGACATGTGTCCATTTACACCCGCATGCATCCGATCCAGTCCAGTCCGCTAAAAACAGACAGTTGGGGATTACATTCCCCGTCCATCTTGCAGATCGGATCGGATGGTATCCGGTGGAACTGGACAATCGGTCCATTTCCATCCGACCACCCCATAGAGAACAGCCGGCTGTGTCTGTGTCCTCTCTGCATCAGCGGAGCGGGCACGGACCTGTCATCTGCCTGCTCAGCGGGGATCAACAGACATATCCCCCGCTAAGCAGGTGGATCTGCTTGACAGAGTCCGCTCAATGTGAAAGGGGTCTTACCAGGAGTGGCCGGTCCATTAGGGGCACCGCCCCCCTGCAGGGCGCCGGATTCAAACGTTTGTACGTTTGTATGTGTTTTTTTTTTCAAGCCACATGATTAGAGCCTGAGGGTCTAATTGGCTTGAAAAAGGTTGGGCCCGGGGCGCAGAGCATTGCACCCCGAACCCGCCCACTTGTGACAATAGCGAATTAATATTCGCTATTGTCTTCCAGCTTCTCCTCCTGGCCAATCAGGACGGAGGTCCGGAGATGAGGAAGCCGTGGAGGGGTGAGTGCGGGGGGGGGGGGGACAGTCGCCGTGCTGAGAGCGGCTGCCACTGGGTCTTACTATATTTTTTAGTTTTTTGTGTTTGTTTTTTTACTTAAATTTTTTTTTAGTTACTTAAAAAAAAAAAAAAAAAAGAATGGGGGGGGGCATTGGTGAGAAATCAGACCCCCATATTTTTTTTCATTAATAAAATGAAAGTCTGATACATAGTAACACTCACAGTTCCTATATATCAGCTGTCAGTGTCAGTGGGCATATAGGAGCGATCAGTATTGATCGCTGCATGTGCCCTCTCTACTACAGGGGGCTTGGTAAACACATGTGTAGCGGCTGCTCCTCACACTCCCCTCTTGGTCTCATCTTTCTCTTGTCTAGGGGTATCTTAGAGGGGAGGGAGCGGGGACACTACGCCTAGCTTCCACCACAGATGTTAGTGCGGTATAAGCAACAGTTCTGTATTACCTTCGGATCAGTGTTGTGCACCTGAATCCTCCCTCCAAGAGTCATCACGAACCATGTCTGTCAGAAATTGAGCTCCACACCATTAAAGTTCAACACTCCTTTATTCTCCTTGTCTGAACACAAACAGTTGAACTCCCTTGATAGAACAGAACAGAAAAGGAGGTGTGGATGCGAACAGGCCCAGACACAATGTAGCTACCACTTCCCTTCCTAGAAGTGTGTCCTGGTCTCCGCACGAGGGTAGATTTCCTTCCAGGCCGTCTCCGACGAGAGACTCACTTGTCACTGGCAATATGCTGCACCGGGTCTTCAAATGTGGAGCTCCCCCCGGTCCATTGCGCCTACCGGATTCGGGTACCCAATCCCTGGGCACCCTAGGATCTCCTTCCCTCGCGGAACTCAGTGTTGGGCACTGAGCTCCGGACCTCCATCCAAGTACCTCACCCCAGGCCAAAGGTGCCTGGGATGGAACTCGACCTCCGCTGTCCTCTAGGCCTAAGCCACCCAGAGGAGCGACACGACCCACCGTCCGCAAGCTGAAGGTGCCTGGGACGTCAAAACCCTGTGACAAAGATGGCCGGCCCCCTTTATACCCTCTCCCAGCAAGCACGGCGGGTTCCCCGCCCCACCATATCGCTGCCGAGGGAGGACAAAAAGGAGGACGGCTCACAGCAATGATTCAACCCCCAGCCCAGGGCGACAGCGCCACCCACCGGGCTGCAGGGAATTATACATCACTGATGTCTCTGCCAAATTCAAAATTACACCCGGGAAAGTACATACCCGCTACACTCTCCCCTCGGTCCTTTGACACTGGTCCCCAGTGTCTGGAGTAAACCATGCCCCAAACAGCTGACATGATTCAGTCCAGAAACAGACTAACAAATTAGATATACAAAAATATAAAAAACTTTGTAAAGCTACCTTATTAAAACATTGTGTCTGAGCCCTGTAAAGAAAGGGAATAAAGACAGAAGAGAAACAACAGTATTGATCCATAACTTTGAATCACATATTCACATATGACTTTCCCACCCATCCTGACTAAGACCCACCCCATCCTCAGTAAACTTGATGGGATGTTCTCCTGCAGAGGGAAAAGAAAGGATTAACACATATAAACCTGACACCTGTATTCGTGTAATGGAAAAGAAACTTCTCCGAAAAGAAATCCCTTTTCTCCAAAGTGAGTGTGTGATAAGTGTTTAAACATTGCGCAACACTGCCACCTGGTGACAGCATTGCGGTAACTGCACCCATGGAACTTTCCTCTTTTCTTTCAGCCCTATCTACCCCAGAGTCAGTATTCTCTTTTTGTAGGAAAAGTGAAGAACAAACAGGAACAGTCCTTCATTCCTCTGGGCACAAAAGCAACGGGCCCCAGAAAGTTCAGCAACATAAGAACTGAGTCTCTTTTCTCCTACAGGTAAAAGCGGGGATGCGGCAGAACAAGTGGTTTCAAGTGCTGATCCATGGTCTCCAGATGATACTCCACATCTTCTCCTTCCTTCCTTCGGATCAACACTTTATCTGCATGGATGTTTCGTCCTAACATCCATTCTGCCTTGCAGTCTTTGAATCGCTGGGAGGCCTTCGGAGAGCATGCCAAGTACCTGCGGGCGTGAGGAACCTGAAGGTGGGTCCACACGAAGTCATTGTACCAGCGCTCCTAGAACACTTCCACCTCGTAGAGAAGGTCCTTCGATAAGTATGGATACTCCCATCCGAACTCCGCAGCAACCTTCTGCCCAAATAGGCGTTGTAATCTTGCCAGAGGCAGCATGGTAACTTTGTCCCCTTCGCCAGGCAACACTATCGAGTCCGGGTGGCGAGGGACCTTGATCACATCTGATCGGGGCATAGGGGCCCCCAGCAATAGTCTCTTTTCCCCAGCCTTTGGTACAGATGGCACCGGGGATGTAGCAGCAGACTGGGGACGGGACCTCTCTTCAGGCGCTGATGCCTCCACCCGGGCTGTGCTTTCCCCTGTTGACATGGGTGGATCTCCGATCCTCCGAGATGAAGCAAGCGGTACTTTGTCCCAGCCCTTCTCAGCAAACAAATCGTCTATTGCCACGTCGTCTCCCATGTCCGAGAGCGACTCCAGGTCGGAGGTGTTACACTCCTCCGCGGGTATGTAGCCAGTTGTAGAAACGGAGCCACCACCTCCCGCGGATTCGCTAGGCCATGACTTCCCGACACCTCTGCCCACACACCAAGTCTCCCCGCCTGGCTTACCTCGGCCTTTACTTGAAGCGGGACGTCCGGAACTCTGGTCGACAGATTCATCCGGGCCGGGCATAAGTGGGCGAGATGGTCCACCACAACCGCTGGTCGGGGCTACCATGCCGGTCTTCCTCTTCAGTGGTGGACGCTGCGAGACAGTGGTGACCGAGTCAGCATCCTCGGATTTCTCCCGTTGGGGTTTTACGAACTCCTCCGCGGTCGTTGCACTGTGCGCAGGCGTGACTCTCACAGCAGTGATTCCTCCTCTCTGAGTGGTGGTGCCTGAAGCCCGGCCAGGGTAAATGGTTCTCGGCCTCTCCACCGCCGGATACACTTCGAACAGGAACTCCCCACAGGCCTCACAACGTCCGAACGGCTTTAACTGGCACACCAGTCCCGAACACCCGGGACAAATCACACCCAGGGCCTCAACGTCCATGCACGAGTACAGGGCGAATCGACCCCTTGGCTTTAGTCGGATCCCTGTATCCGTTACTGGAGCAGCAGCGGTCAAAGTCGTGGTGGAAGGATGAACTGGAATCCACGAGGTGTGTCCGAACATGGCGACCTGTTGTTGATCCATCGCACACTGCAAAGTTTTTGCGCCAACGTCCCACGTGTAGTCCTTCACACGTATTGGACTCCTCCCCTTTGCTCCAGTTCACGGGCTTTTCTTCTTTTCTGTTTCTGAGTCACGCCCACGAACTAAGCGGTGGGGGTGTGCCTGGTGGCTTAGTGCAATAGAAGCCCCCACGTGTAGTACTTCACACGGCTGAGCTTCCCCCTTTTTCCACTCTTGGTCTCGTCTTTCTCTTGTCTAGGGGTATCTTAGAGGGGAGGGAGGGGGGACACTACGCCTAGCTTCCACCACAGATGTTAGTGCGGTATAAGCAACAGTTCTGTATTACCTTCGGGTCAGTGTTGTGCACCTGGATCCTCCCTCCAAGAGTCACCACGAACCATGTCTGTCAGAAATTGAGCTCCACACCATTAAAGTTCAACACTTCTTTATTCTCCTTGTCTGAACACAAACAGTTGAACTCCCTTGATAGAACAGAACAGAAAAGGAGGTGTGGATGCGAACAGGCCCAGACACAATGTAGCTACCACTTCCCTTCCTAGAAGTGTATTCTGGTCTCCGCACAAGGGTAGATTTCCTTCCAGGCCGTCTCCGACGAGAGACTCACTTGTCACCGGCAATATGCTGCACCAGGTCTTTAAATGAGGAGCTCCCCCCGGTCCATTGCGCCTACCGGATTCGGGTACCCAATCCCTGGGCACCCTAGGATCTCCTTCCCTCGCGGAACTCAGTGTTGGGCACTGAGCTCCGGACCTCGATACAAGTACCTCACCCCAGGCCAAAGGCATAGTTGCCAACAGTCCCGAATTTCCCGGGACAAGCATGATTTTTGGACCCTTGTCCCGAATTGGGCTTGTCCCGATTCGGGACAAGCCCAATTCTTTTTGTCCCGTTTTGTCCCGGTAAATTCGGGAATGTTTAGGGCTGAAAACGGCGGCGGCTACACCAAAATGGCCGCCGTAAGTGCTATTTTCTCTGACCTCTAGTGTGAGGAGAGGGGCAGCCAAACGCGGCTCTCTCTCTTTCGGCGACCCCTCCCTTCCTTCACACAGAGACTAGACTGTGATCCTCATCCGGCCGCTCAGCTGCCGCCGACGCCGCTCTTCCCCTCCCTCTTACTATGAGCCGGGGCTGCCTTTACCTTGCCGCCTGCAGTGTCGGATGTCCTCAGAGTGGACTGAGCTCAGGTTAGGAGAGGAGGATCCCACTACATGCACAGCACCACCAGCCTCGTCCACAAAGTAAGTCCAGCAGCAGCTCATCGCACACCAACTAAGTGCTTCTGTGTCCTCCGCACACACACAACATGCGGGAGGCAATGGCTGCAGATCACTCACTCCAGAGTCCTGCAATGTATGCTGCCTAGGCTCATCTGAAAGGGGGTGGGTGCTGGGAGGCTTTACTTTGCACTCAATCCTATGGCAGGCTCATCATGCTGGAAGGCTGTGGGGTGGTTTTCTCTCCTCTGATCTCCAGGTAGAGAGGGGGTGTAACCCATGGAAGTCCCTTCACATAGAGGGGGTCCTTCGCTCCTGCTGGCCCTGGGACCCAGATCAGGTAGATTTCGCAATGTCCCCCCCACCTCCCTCTTCCAGACTTTTTTTTAGCAGTGCCCTATGGGGCCAACCCTCCCCATCCTCGGCGATCGTCCATCTTCTGTCAGAAGTGTGGTGGGGGCTAATTATGGGGACACAGAAGTGTGGTGGGGGCTCTGATGGGGTCACAGAAGTGTGGTGGGGGCTCTGATGGGGTCACAGAAGTGTGGTGGGGGCTCTGATGGGGTCACAGAAGTGTGGAGGGGGCTCTGCTGGGGGCACCTGATGTAAGGAGGGACTCTGCTAGGGAGGCCATCTGGTGGCAGGTGACACGCTTCCACTGATTCGGCATTATGGTGAGTTGAATGATTTCATTTTATATTACAATGTAATAATAGGAATAATGCGCTTCAATCATCCTGACACCATAACAACCATGGTGCCGGGATGATTGAAGCGTCAACATCAGGTGTTTTGGAGTATCTTTATCTGCCGATTTTGTTAAACTTTCTGGAATACACACATTTCTATAGTGGTGTAGGATCTGGCTTCTTCCTTTCTTCCTTTCTTCCTTTCTTTCTTCCTCTCGGACTCAAACTACACCCCTTCTGAGCCACTCCCATTTAAGCCACACCCACTATCACGTGTAAACCACGCCCATTTATGATACGTTATGACACGCCTACAAATGAATGCCCCACCCCCTAATTATGGCAAGGCTCCGCCTCCATGCAAAAAAAGTGTCCCTGATTTTTTTTTTGCAATGTTGGCAACTATGCAAAGGTGCCTGGGATGGAACTCGACCTCCGCTGTCTTCTAGGCCTAAGCCACCCAGAGGAGCGACACGACCCACCGTCCGCAAGCTGAAGGTGCCTGGGACGTCCCTCCGTGACAAAGATGGCCGGCCCCCTTTATACCCTCTCCCAGCAAGCACGGTGGGTTCCCCGCCCCACCATACCGCTGCCGAGGGAGGGAAAAAAGGAGGACGGCTCACAGCAATGATTCAACCCCCAGCCCAGGGCGACAGCGCCACCCACCGGGCTGCAGGGAATTATACATCACTGATGTCTCTGCCAAATTCAAAATTACACCCGGGAAAGTACATACCCGCTACACATGTTTGGTTCATCCCTACACATGTTTACCAAGCCCCCCAAGCCCCAACTTCACCCCCACCCGCATCGCTCCCCCCCTTCCACCCCGCCCTTGATCCCCAGCCTGACAGTTCACCGGAGCTCAGTGCAGGGAGAAGATACAAGCGGCAGGAGGGGAAGGAGGGATGTGATATGAGCAGGGATGGATCAGGGGTGCAGGAGCAGTTGGGGGGTGATCTGACTTGTGGGGGGGACACATCTAGACCCCCCCAAGCCCCACGGAGCACCTGAAGCTGGCGGAGTGGAAGAGGAGGGATGCCGGGTAATGATTCTGTCTGCGGGGGTCTGGTTTGCAGGGGGGGGTCAGATCGGGTGTGGGGGGGTAATCAGTGCTGGGGTAAATAAGGGGGGTGAAGGGGATAGGAGAGGAGAGTGGGGGGGGAAGTTTTTGGTGAAATTTAGTGGTGGGCGAAGGAGAAGAAGGGGACAGGGAAGCGGTGGCATGGGTAGGGGGGCGTCATATTTTAGGTTATTAACTCTGATCAGCTGGATGTAATTCACTGATCATTATTATAGTATTGTTCAGCAGAGTCTGCTGAACAATTCTGCAATAAGTTTATGGTCATTGAAGTGCGCTTATAGAAGAGGGGGAAATAAGGTCCGTGCTCCTTGGCCACCTGCAGGCACTTCTGTAGGTCCGTACGACGTATGGACCTGGCAGTGAAAGGGTTAAATAGAACAGTAGTGACACTACCAAATCTTGTGAGACAAGCAGTCAGAGGATCACTGATGATCTCACACTACATGATATACAGATACTAGGCTACAGAACAGGAGTGCCTAGGCACATTTTTCTGAATGGGGAGTATAAGACAAAGGGTACATTTTTCGGGGTGCTGCTTAACATATCTAGAAGTTCCCTATAAGATAGCAATTCCTCACTTTTTAAATTCATATTCACGTTAAAGAATAAAGACAATCGTGTATCATTTTCAGTAACAGCGATAGCTGACTCTTAGGTAGGGATGAGCCAAACACCCCCCCAGTTCGTTTTGCAGCAGAACATGCGAACAGGCAAAAAATTTGTGCGAACACGCAAACACTGCTAAAGTCTATGGGACACAAACGTGAAAAATCAAAAGTGCTCATTAAATGCTTATTTGCAAGTTATTGCCATAAAAAGTGTTTGGGGACCCGGGTCCTGCCCAAGGGGACATGTATCAATGCAAAAAAAGTTTTAAAAACATCAGTTTTTACAGGAGCAGTGATTTTAATAATGCTTAAAGTGAAACAATAAAAATGAAATATTCCTTTAAATATCATGCTGGGGGTCTCCTTAGTCTTGCCTGTAAAGTAGCGCATCTTTCCCGTGTTCATAATAATACCACAGAAAAATTACATTTATAAAGGAAAACATTTAATTTAAAACAGCTTGCGGCTGTAATGTGACCCCAAAGCACCCCCCCATGTTGAGGGTGCTCTGTCATCCCCCCTTTTCCTGCGGCCTGCCAGGTTGCGTGCTCTTATAAGAGTCTGGTATGGATTTTGGGGGAGACCCCCACGTCATTTATTTTTGGCGTAGGGTTCCCCTTAAAATCCATATCAGACCTGAAGGGCCTGGTAATGGACTGGGGGGAACTAACTAACTAATTTTTTTCAATGATTTTTATGTGTATTACCGGGATCCGACAATACATTACTGTCACGAGCATTTTTAAATGACATTTTTTCCTTTAGAAATGTAATTTTGTTGCTCTCAATAATAACACTATGTACGGCCACTGTGTAAGCAGCCTTACATAGTGTGGGGCGTGGACTTAGCCCCCTGAGCCATGATTGGCCAAAGGCATCCTGCCTTTGGGCAATCATAGCTCTTACAGAAGAGCGCGCTGTGATTGGCCAAAACATGCAGGTCAGGTGCATGCTTTGGCCAATCAGCAGCCGTCAATGCACTGCAATCTCACA
Source organism: Rana muscosa (assembly GCA_029206835.1). NCBI lineage: Eukaryota > Metazoa > Chordata > Amphibia > Anura > Ranidae > Rana > Rana muscosa. The sequence continues at coordinate 688,159,266 of CM055116.1, read as the reverse complement.
GTGCATTGACGATCTCGCAGTTCATTATGGGGCATTATGGTTCGAATTTCCCGCAAACGTTCCATAATGTTCTAAATTCGGCGAACGGGCGAACACTCGAACATCGGGCTCATTCCTACTTTTAGGCTGCATTCACACTAGACATGTGCGGTTTGTTTTGCTTTGAATAAAACTTCTGGCTCTCTCAGCAGAGCAAGCTGTGATTGGCCAAAGCATGCAGGTCAGGTGCATGCTCTGGCCAATCAAAAGATGCCAATGCACTGAAATTTTGCAGTGCATTATGGGGCATTCTGTGGCACTCAAATTTGCCACGAATGCCTCATAATGTTCTAAATTCGGAGAATGGGCGAACACCCGATGTTCGAGTCAAATAGAATAGAATAGAAAATAACAGAATAGTATAGAAAAAAAACAACAGAATAGAATAGAAATAATATAACCATTTTCTGAAATGCGAATTTTGAATAGAATAGACTTGAATTTTAACCGCTTGCCGACCGCCTCCTGTACATTTACGTCGGCAGAATGGTACGGACAGGCATATCAACGTACCTGTACGTCTCCTTTAAATGCCTGTCCGTATGGTCGCGCGCGCGCCGCCGGCGGCGCGCGTGCGACCCTGCCGCCATCCCCGTTAGTCGGACCGCGGGTCCAGCGGACTCGATCGCCGTGGGGATCCCCGCGATCGCCTCACGGAGGTATAGAGCGGGGAGATGCTTGTGTAAACAAGCAACTCCCGGCTCTGCCTAGTGACAATGACACAGATCTCAGCTCCGTGTACTCGGAGCGGAGATCAGTGTCATGTGACACAGAGCCCACCCCCCTTACAGTAAGAAACACTATGCAGGGAACACTTAACCCCTACAGCGCCACCTAGTGGTTAACCCCTTCACCGCCAGTGTCATTTTCACAGTAATCAGTGCATTTTTATAGCACTGATCGCTGTGAAAATGACAATGGTCCCAAAAATGTGTCAAAAGTGTCCGATGTGTCCGCCATAATGTCGCAGTCACGAAAAAAATCACTGATCGCAACCATTACTAGTAAAAAAAAAAAAAAAAAAAATTAATAAAAATGCCATAAAACTATTCCCTATTTTGTAAACGCTATAACTTTTGCGCAAACCAATCAATAAACGCTTATTGGGATTTTTTTACCAAAAATATGTAGAAGAATATGTATCGGCCTAATCTGAGGGAAAAAACGTTTTTGTATATTTTTTGGGGATATTTATTATAGCAAAAAGTAAAAATTTTTTATTTTTTTCAAAATTGTCGCTCTATTTTTGTTTATAGTGCAAAAAAAAAATGCAGAGGTGATCAAATACCACCAAAAGAAAGCTATATTTGTGGGAAAAAAAGAGCGTCAATTTTGTTTGGGAGCCACGTCGCACGACCGTGCAATTGTCAGTTAAAGCGACGCAGTGCCGAATCGCAAAAAGGGGCCTGGTCTTTAACCAGCCAAAATGGTCCGGGGCTGAAGTGGTTAATAGAAAATAATAGAATAGAATAAAATAGAATAGAAAATAAAATAATAGGATAGAAAAGTATAGAATAGAACAAACAAATAAAAAATATATAATAAAAAAACCAATAGAATAGAATAGATTAGAATATAAAGAATATAACCATTTCCCAAAATTCAAATAGAGTCAAATTGAATTTGATTAGAATAGAAAAGAATAGATTACAATTCTATTCTATTTTGTTGTTTTATTCTATACTATTGTGTTATTTTCTATTCTACTCTATTCTATTCTTTTCTATTCTATTCAAATTCAAATTGATTTTATTTGAATTTTGGAAAATTGTTATATTATTTATATTCTATTATTTTTTTTTAATTCTATTCAATTTGAAGAAGATGGTTATAATATTTCTATTTTATTCTATTTTTTTATTCTATTCTATTCTTTTCTATTTTATTTTATACCATTCCATTTTGTTCTTTTATTTTCTATCCTATTTGGTTCTGTTTTACTCTATTATATTATATATTTATTTTATTTTGTGTTATATTCTTTTCTACACTATTACCTTTTTTCTATGCTATTTCTTTTTTTTCTGTTCTATTTTATTCTCTTTGGAAATTGGAAAACGTATCGAATTCCAAAACAATTTGAATTTGAAAACGTATCGAATTCCAAAACTATTCGAACTTGATTCTAAAACCTTTTGAATCGTTTCGAAAACGAATGGACGAAACAAATTCCAAAAATGAATTAAACGAATGAAACAAATTTATATAAAGAATTGAAACGAAACAAAACAAAACAATTTTTTGATTTGCTGCGGATCTTCCCCCGATTTGACAGCGCCGTGTGAATTAAAGAAAGGTGGAACTCACATTTGAGATGCCAATTATTTGAATAACACCAAAACGTGCTGCAATCACGGAAACCCACATCGTGGGACGCATGTCACCCAAAAATAGTTCAGCAGCTACTTTAGGGCGACATGCGTCTCACGATGCGGGTTGCCACGATTGCAGCACCTTTTATAGCACAACAATCACGGCAGACCCCCACCGCGATTTGAGGTGCCATTGAAATGAATGGCATCTCAAATGCGGCGCTGTCAAATCGCAGGCAGATTTGCGGCAGATCTGCCCACGATTCAAAACGCTGTAGTGTGAATACAGCCTAAGATACAGTACTTTTTTTAAAGGGGTTGTAAAGCTTCATGTTTTTTCACTTTAATGCATCCTATGCATTAAAAAACACCTTGCACTCTCGGGTCTCCCAGCCCCCCGTTTTACTTACCTAAGCCACGAAACTCCGTGTGCTCATTCCCGCGATGGTTTCCCCCTGCTTGAGGTGGCTCGTCATTGGAGATTGATAGCAGAGCAGCCATTCGCCGGCTGTACCACGGGAGCGCGCCCACAAGTTAACCCCCTTGGGAGAGAGCTTCCCATGAAGGAAGGAGCTGAGACAGCCGCCAAGGTACCCCAGAAGACCAGGATCAGGGCCACTCTGTGCAAAACGAACTGCACAGTGGAGGTAAGTATAACATGTTTGTTATTTAATAAAAAACAAACACAACCCATACAACCCCTTTAAACCATCGAGTAGCATGTACATTGCAAACAGTTGCAGTAACACTACTGGACCTTGTATTAGACCATAGTTTTCCCATTTTTATCACTTGCACTTAGTGACCACGTGTGCTTTGCACCCCTTACCAGCCTAAGGTGTGGACTCTAGTTACTAATTATTAGTTTTTACCTCATATACCTGAAAAGTAGGTCCATTCACAAATATGTCCCCCCGATCGCCGCATGGGACCCTGTTTGGTGACCCCCATTGACCTCGCCTGGCGGGGGCCTTTTAGGTAAGCAGCTAAGCCCCTGCTCCCCAATCCACACATTGTTGCTCTTGTTCAATGTATAACCATTGACTGATTGTCAATCTAATTTTAGAAATGCTCCTGATGAAGCGGCACTGGCCGCGAAACTAGTCAAGATGATTGTCGTGGCTCTCAACACATTGTGTTTTCCCCCCTTTGGGGATCCATATACTGGTGTTGTGTATGGTTGTCACTATTTTAACTCTGTACATTTCCATTGTGTCTTATTGATGCTGTATTTAATAAAATGTATTTTTGTTTTATATCTGCATTTTTACACTTGATGTTATTTACTCACCAGTACCGCAATAGTCCAACCCCCCCCCCCTTTCTTTTGGCTCTTTGGTTTGGGGACCTTAGATCCAATTTTTCTATACTCTGTTTTCCCATCAAAGATAAAACCTTTAGGACATTGCCGGTGTTGCCTGTAATTTGATCTCAAGCTCTGTGCTGCATTTTGGGAAAGCCAGTCAATCGATTACAACAGCAAAAATTAGAAATCTGATTATTTTTTGTCAGTGTTACGAAATCATGACTTTTCACAAAATTAAATGGGAACTTTGTTTTGTTACAATAATAGATGCCACAAACTTTTATGTAGCAATTATATAATGTTAAAAAAAAGAGTTTTCAAGGAATACTATTGTGTAGCAGGATACCAAGGCAGAAGCAGTAGAAGTTTCCCTTTTTAAAAAGGACAGGACATCCTTGAAATGGCTGGCCTGGCATGAACACTGCAGCAAATTCCCCAGGGTACCCATGCCTTCACTATCCATCTCTACATTCCAAGCAATTGTCTGGAGCTTCAGGATGTTTCTGTATTACAATTTCAGTTCCACTAAAAATGGTCCAGGAATATTGTAACAAACACATTCTTCTATCCCACCAGGGATGATATGATTGGTTGTGAATGGATGCATTCCAAGAAATATTCTGGTCAAAATTGTCTACTTTCATTGTCAGCTGATTTGTTTTAATGATTATCTGCTAAGATATGTTGTTTTATTTTTCCAACACTCACAATGCAAAATTATTGGATTGGATTATATGATTTTACATGCTTTTGCACCTATGAATAACATTATTTTACATAGAAACATAAAAAAGTAACAGCAGAAAAAAAGACCCATTGGTCCATCAAATCTGCACCATTTTTTTTAATTTATACATGTTATTGTATTTTTTTTTGGTTTTATGTTTTTTTTTGTTAACTTTTTTGCATATATATAGATCTATGTTTGTCCCAAGCATGTTTGAACCCACTTACTGTTGACTGACTTACTAACTCTGCTGGAAGTCTTTTCTAAGCATCAACTACTCGTTTAGTAAAATAAAATATTCGAAGGCCTCATACACACGATCGGACTTCCATCTGACTTTTCCATGGATTTTGGTCCGAAGGGCGTTGGCCGTGAACTTGGTATGCATACACACGGCAGGACTTTTTCAGCCAACTTTCACCAAATCACGTGGTTTTTCTTCTCTTTACCGCCACCCTTTGGGAAACTTCTGCTATTGTTGGTTGATCTTTAGCATTGGTTCTGAGCATGCATGTTTGTACTTTGGACTTGTGTACACACGATCGAATTTTGCTCCATCGGACATTTGTTGCCGGAAAGTTTGTCTGTTTTCACAGCGAACATTTGTCCGATGAAAAACACAAAAAATTTGTCCAATGGAGCATACACACGGTCGGATTGTCCGCTAAAACATGTCCGTCGGACGTTTATTGTTACTATTTGATTTAAATATTTTTGATATACCAAAAAAGACTACAATTTGCTATTCTTTGTAAATGATATGTAATTTTTGGAGCTGTTTTCCACAAGTTAAATTTTTGACAGATCCTGAAGAGTGAAAACAGTGGCAGTTCTCTGCTAAAATAAAAATGTATTTTTGCAGCTGAATCAAACTATCCTGAGAGTTAAGCTGGCCGTACATTAATCATTTTTGTTTCATTCAGCCAGCAGGTTAAAAAAAAGACCCAATTTTCCCATCCACATTGAGTGTGCTATTGTGTTCTGATGGCAGGGAACCTTACCCTTCGTCAGAACACATTGCTCAGTGTTGCTGGCTATAGCCGTTGGCACTGGTCATTCAGGAGAAACCCAACATGCTGCTTGGTACATAAGTCGATCGGTAGGTCAACTTGTGTACAACCTGACTGGCCATACATGGATTGAAATTCGCCCAGTCCCTGCTTAACTGGCCAGATTGGTTTTACTAGGCTCCACTCACAAAAGATTGCATGCGGTATTTAGGTATCCAGACACATTTATCCATAAATATCGCATGTGATCCTGAAACTGTCAATTCACTGTACCGTTTTGCGATATTTTCCGCAAAACGCTCAGTATATACCGCATGAAAAGGCGTTAAACTCAATTCACAGATGGGAATAATTAAATAAATTCATGCGTTAATTAACCACTTTCGTTCGTTTTACATCGCTACTTTGAAGAGGAATACCGTTGTTATGGTAGCAGCTAGCTACCATAACCTCAGTATCCTCTTCAAGAGTGGGTGGCCCGCTTCAAGATAAAAGTGGTCTCTGTGGCGGATTTGCCACGAGATCACTTTTATCGGTGACGGGAGAGGGTTCCCCCGGCGCTCTTCGGTGCCCTCCGCCACTTACCGGAGCCGTCGGTAGAGGCTGAGGCGATCGCATCCTCTTCCTAGGCTGACAGGGAGACGAGTGAGGGGAAGATGGCCCCCACCCGTTTCCATATCATTGCAGGGTGGAAGTGACGTCAAAACGCCACTTCCGCCCAATGCTCTTAAAGGGACAATTTTTTTTTAAAACGACATTAAATTATTATTATTTTTTTTATTGCATTTTATTGTAAATATGAGATCTGAGGTGTTCTAGACCCCAGATCTCATATTTAGGAGGTCCTGTCATGTTTTTTTTCTATTACAAGGGATATTTACATTCATTGTAATAGAAATAAAAGTGACACAATTTTTTTTTAAGAGAACAGTGTAAAAAATAAAAGTTAAAATAAATACGATTTTTTTTTTTTAACGCTGAGCTTGTGTGCAGAAGCGAACGCATACGTCAGTCTGCATATGAAAACGGTGTTCAAACCACACATGTGAGGTATCGCCGCAATAGTTAGAGCGAGAGCAAAAATTCTTGCTTTAGACCTCCTCTGTAATTTAAAACATGCAACCTGTAGAATTTTTTAAACGTCACCTATGGAGATTTTTAAGGGTAAAAGTTTGTCGCCGTTCCACGAGTGGGTGCAACTTTGAAGAGTGACATGTTGGGTATCAATTTACTCAGCGTAACATTATCTTTCACAATATAAAAAAATTGGGCTAACCTTACTGTTGTCTTATTTTTTTAATTCAAAAAAGTGAATATTTTCCAAAAAGAGTGAGCTTGTAAGACCGCTGCGCAAATACGGCGTGGCGAAAAGTATTTCAACGACCGCCATTTTATTCTCTAGGGTGTTAGAAAAAAATATATAATGTTTGGGGGTTCTAAGTAATTTTCTAGCAAAAAAAATGTTTTTAACTTGTAAACGCCAAATCTCAGAAAGAGGCTCGGTCCTTAAGTGGTAAAGTAGTGGTCCAGGCATGAGGTAATGATGGAAACGATGACTTTTGTCATTACACCTGAATGGGCAGGGCATGGAATTATTTAAAAAAGGGCGCCAATTGACAATCTAGTGAGCATTTGGCTAGTCTACACTCATTTGCCAGCTGTACATTGCATTGCTCTACCCTACATCCCTAATGGAGCTTTTTGAAGTGAATTTGTTGAAGTTTCATGCCATTCTAAGGAGGGCGAGGAGAAGAAGGGTGGTTGTGATGTTTTTGCGTTCTTTTAGGCAGAGCACTTTGCTGGATGATTTCCCTGAGGCAGAAGTACTTTTGCTTATCTAAGGATTTGAGCGCTTTTCTGCATTCAAACACACTGCATAGTTATGCCATACCACCTATGACTAAGTTGCTGGCTGTCCTGCACTTTGTGGGCAAAGCCTCCTATCAGATGGTAGCAGGAGAGGTGGTGGGGGTATCCCAGCCATCTTTATCACGTTTGCTTGTTAAGGCCATGCAGGGTTTCAGGCAAATTGCCCCATATATATCTGCCTGCCTACCACACGTCAGGAGTGGGATCAGATTAAGAATGATTTCTACGCAGTAGCTGGGATTCCCAATGCCATGGGGGTCATAGACTGTACCCATGTGCTTTTTTTTGCCCTCTCTGTTAAAGAATAGGGATGAGCTTCGTGTTCGAGTTGAACCCATGTTCGACTCGAACATCGTCTATTCGCCGAATTGCGAACAATATGGGCCGTTCGCGCCACATTCGAGTGGCGCGTCATTGCCTATAATTCACTGCGGCATCGCAGTGCATTGCTGGCTGATGATTGGCCAAGCATGCACTACGACCCGCATGCTTGGCCAATCACAGCGCGCAAAAAACAGAGAGCCATAATTGGCCAAAGCCAGGGTGGCTTTGGCCAAATATGGCTCAGGGGGTTTAGTACACGCCCCACACTATATAAGGCCGCCGGCTTGGTGGCCTTGTGTAGTGTGTTGGAGTTGTTTAAAGAGAGAGATTACAGAGAGAGACAGTGTCATTTATATTGAATTAGCTGCAGTTACAGTGTGTAGAGGATATATATATGCATCCTATGTGTTGTATATATATTTATACACTGTATTCAGCTTAGCGAGATCCGTTTGTTATTCTCTATACTGTGACAGGCAGGCAGGTGATTGTGCTAGCTGCAGTCAGTGTTTCACTTAGTGTACTGTGTGCTTTGCATAGCGTTCACCTAAAGCTTACCTGAATACAGTTAGTGACTAATAGTGGTGTTCTCATAATAAAACCAGAGGCAGAGAGCTGCAAGTATTTTCAGTTAGTGTACTGTGGCCTCTGCACAGTTTTCACCTAAAACTAACTGAAGACAATTGCTGCTTTTCCCATACTAATACCACAGCAGGCAGTTGATTCTGATAGCTGCATTATAATCAGTACAGATATATATATATATATATATATATATATATATATATATATATATATTGTGAAGGACTAGCATCAAGTGTAGAGCTTGAAGGACACCGCCACTCGCTGGTTCTTCTTTTTAAGGGTTGTTTGCCCATTTTTATTAAAAGAAGTTCAAAACAAAATCAAAAGGTTTTCCCTTGCAGGGGTTTCAGTACTCCTTTTCTACAACAAAATGACATTCAGCCTCCTGGCTTATACATACAGCAGTGCTGCTCAGGCCTCCCACTTCAGGCTCTTGTCTTTCTCCTATAGACTATTCCATCTGCAACACCGTCCATTTGGATAGCAGCCCCTTGCTGCTCTGACCCTCAGACCTGGGTCTCTGGCTTCCACTGTGCACACAAGCACTCTCTGACTTCTCCAGTGCACACCTGCACTCGTCGGGAGGGTGGGGCCCAGAATGCTGGTCCTGATTCTACTATCAGGCCCACACACACCTGAACAATCAGTGTGCAGTTGAGTCTCAAAACCCGGATCCAGGACTGGGGATTTCATCCCACCCGGATCTCTAAGAAATCCCCAAGCTCCGGGTCCCAAAGTGGACTTTAGTAAATCATGAGGAAACTGAAATGCCAGTTTCCTCCCAAACAAGCAAATACCCTGGAGCCCCTCAACCTGCCTGGTTGAGAATCCTGTATTTATACACTGGTGGGGTACCACACTACCACAATATATATATATATATATGTAGCGATACCCTCAGCTTAAGCGGGCCGCAAGGTTTGATTTGGGCCCTGAGTACAGCTCCCCAACCCCCCGGCAATCTGCTCTACCCGCTCTGGCACAGTTAACCCACAGCAATTTCACATAAACAATCACTTATGCTTTAAATGTGGGTGTGTGGATTGATAACTCAGACTCATAGACAATGTTGTAAATAATAACTGACTTTACTGCTAGTGGTAAGATAAAAGGGGATAACATGCATGTAACATTTGGTTCACAACACATAAGCAGGTCCCTGCAGTTATCAATCACAATACTGTGTGTGTGTGTACCAGCAATGGAAAGGGGACGGAACGCCACGTGGGGCGACCGTTACCTAAACACCCTGTGGTGTGATAACTAACTTATAACTATCTAACGGATCAGGCCTGATCCCTAACCATGAAACTCAGTCTTAGAAGAAACACAAATCTTCACCGGCACAGGATCTGTAAAGGTGGTGCACTTGAAGTATTTAAAACCATGTATTTGTAATCCAATAGGGGGGGTAATTCTCCCTCACCGGAGGTGTTAGGCCTCGGAAGTCTAGTAGGCACAAAGTATAAAAGTAACAGTTTAAAGATGAGCTTTCGCTCGCTCACCACTCCGGAACACTTCCCTCAGTCCGGAACTTCCACCGGCTGTGTCGGTCCTCGTCCACAGCGGCTTCTGCGATCAGATCCCCGATCCAGATAACTTTAGAAGAGATGAGTCTGGATGCCACCCAGGCTCGCAAAGGGGGTGGAAGGCTCTTTGGTTCGCTCCACAGGCCCCAGGCTTCAGGCCTGGAACAGCACAGATCCGCACAGGTGTATCGCTCTCTGCCTCCCCGTGTCCAAAGAGAAAGAGCTAGGCCTCACCCCTCCTTATATTCATTCCCCCATGAGTCTCTGGGGCATAACTCAAAACATCCTGGGACCCAGTGGGGTTCTGGGAACAGTAGTTCTGTCCTCTGCTTCTGTTAACAAAAAAACGTCTCTCTCCTCCTTCCTCCCGACTCCCCTCTCTCTGGAATTTCCTGTCTCTGATTAAAGGGGAACACCCCGCTACACACTCCCCCCCACTAAAACTCTTTGGTCCCCAAAGATAAACATTTCAACAAAATTTCTGAACCATTTTAGAGAGTGCGGAGTATGATGTTGGTACAGGGAATTGCCACCAAAACTCAGAGGTGGGATTCCCTGTCCCACAGGTCACACTGGCATGAGTGGCCTGCCTAACTGTGCCAGAGAGTGAGCTGGGGTTGCCCTCCACCAAATGAACAGTGGAAGGATTGGAGCACTCGGTACTTCTTCTAGCGGTGGTAACAGAGTCCTCTGAGCTCTTTCCCAATTGAGGGTAGGTTAACTTCATGGGAGGCCTCACGACTCTGCGAGCTCTCTGCTCCCTTGGAACTTCAGGCTCTGGTGCCACAGGCTCTGTTTCAGGAACACTCTCTGACATCGTCACTGGTTCTGGGGCCTCTGTCTCTTCTTCATCTGAGTACAGGCCCGGAATATCTTCCCAGCATTCAGGCACGCCACTGGATGGAATGAACTCTGTAGCTTCTGGGTTCAGGGTCCCATCCTGCATATCCTCAGTGGGTGGAAGGTCTATGGTGGGATTTTCCGGGGTTGGGGAAGGCCATAGCCACTCCAGTTCTCCTCTCCCATCTTCACTTGGTTGAGAAGCCTGTCCACCTCTAGATCGAGAGGTCTGAGACCGAGTGTTGGGTCTGGGAGTATCCAAGATGGAAACAGATTCCGGTAGGTTCCTCACTGGAGGTATCCTGACTGCTTCTTTAAGCGGGAGTAAGTGGTTTCTGTGCCAGGTCTTCAAGGGTCCCACTCTCCCCTCTGGCTTTAACTTGTACACCGGTAGTCCAGGGAGTTTCCTACAAATAACGTAAGGCTCAGACCTCCACCTATCAGCAAGTTTGTGCTTCCCTGGGATCCCTAGGTTGCGTAGCAGAACACGGTCTCCAGGCTGCAGGTCTTGCACTCGAACCTTCAAATCATAGTTCCTTTTATTTCGGGCCCCTCTCTGGTCTGAGGCCGCTTGGGCTTGTTCATAGGCCGCTTTCAAATTATACCTAAGTCTGTCTACATATCCTTTGTGGGAGGTAGCAGAGGTATAGTCTAGAGAAATGCCAAAGGCCAGATCCACTGGCAATCTTGCTTCTCTCCCAAACATGAGGCGGTAGGGAGAGTAACCCGTCACATCACTGGTGGTGCAATTGTAGGCATGCACCAAAGTGGATATGTGTTGACTCCAATGCTGCTTCTTCTCTGTCTCCAGAGTCCCCAGCATGTTTAACAAAGTCAGATTAAACCTCTCAGGCTGGGCATCTCCTTGTGGATGATAAGGGGTAGTCCTGGTCTTTTCCACTCCCAGGGAGTCCAGTAGGTTCCGGATCAGGCGACTCTCAAAGTCCCTTCCTTGGTCGGAGTGGATTCTCTGTGGTAATCCATAGTGGACGAAGTATTTTTCTAGAAGCACCTTAGCTACAGTGGAAGCCTTCTGGTCTCTGGTGGGGAACGCCTGTGCATAACGGGTGAAATGATCGGTTACCACCAGAACATTTCCCAATCCACTCAAATCGGGTTTGAGGCAGAGAAAGTCAATGCATACCAGATCCATTGGGCCTTGACTCTGTAGGTGGCCCATTGGGGCAGCTTGATGGGGTAGAGTCTTCCTCTGGATGCATCGTGCACAGGAGTGGCAATATTCCTCCACTTCAGCCCTCATACAGGGCCAATAGAACCGGCTTCTGACAAGTTGGAAGGTTCTTTCAGCTCCCAGGTGACCATGCTGGTCATGTAAGGCAACCAGCACAGTCTCTTGGTGCTTCTCTGGGAGAAACAACTGCCATTTATCCTCGGAGTCATCAGAGGGGCCCCTTCGGTAGACCACTCCCTGATGGACCTGTAGCTTGTCTAGCTCTCTCCTTAGCAGACGAGCCTCCTTGGAGGGGTGATGTCGAAGTTTCTCTGGACTCCCGTTTTCCAATGCTTCAAAGACCAATCTCCCCATGGGGTCTTCCAGTTGGTCGCACCTCAGTTCCTTCTTAGACAGCTTCGGTAAGCATTCCTCTTCAAGTTGAGTCACCCCGCAGTAGTGTTTTGGGACTCCCACTGTGGTAACTCCTATCTCCTCGGCTCTGGAGCCCCCTCTGGCTTGAAATTCAGCCCCCTGACAAAGGGCTCGCACTCCCTCCGGTGCTACCTGAGTCCAGTCCTCCCAGTCATCAGCCATGGTATGAGATCTTCGGGACAGGGCATCTGCATCCCTATTTCCAGTCCCTGGTCTGTATTTAAGACTGAAGTTGAACCCAGATAATGCAGCCAGCCACCTGTGTCCTGTGGCATCCAACTTGGCAGTGGTGAATAGGTAAGTCAGAGGGTTGTTATCTGTTTTTACTGTAAACTCTGCCCCATAGAGGTAGTCTCTTAGTTTGTCCACCACTGCCCATTTGAGGGCCAAGAACTCCAACTTATGAGTGGGGTAGTTCTTCTCCGAGGGGGTCAGACTCCGACTCACATAGGCCACTGGTCGCAGTTGCTCTTCATACTCTTGGTAGAGCACTCCACCTAGGCCTTCATGACTAGCATCAATATGTAACTCGTATGGTCTGGTGGGATCAGCATAGGCCAATACTGGGGCTGTGGTGAGGCTCCTCTTCATGGTTCTGAAGGCCTCTTCACACCTGGGGGTCCACTGATCTTGAACCGACTCCCCGGGTCTTCTAGGGCCCAAGCCATCCTCTTCCCCTTCAGTCCGGAGCAGTTCATTTAAGGGCTTGGCAATACGGGCAAACCCATCCACAAACCTCCTATAATAGGAGCAGAACCCCAGGAAAGATCTAAGTTCGGTGACTGTTGTGGGTCTTGGCCAGGAGGTAACCGCCTCCAACTTCTCAGGATCAGTCGCCACCCCTTTTTCAGACACTACGTGTCCCAGATAATTCACCGAAGACTGGTAGAACCGACACTTCTCGGGGGAAAGCTTCAACCCCTCTTCACTAAGTCTCCTCAACACTTTCTCCAATCGGGCCTCATGTTCCTCCAGAGTTCTCCCGAAAACAATGACATCGTCCAGGTACACTAGGACTTCTATGAAAAAAAAATGAAGGTTTGGGACTTTATATGAGGCAAGGACCAGGATTAGTCCATGCCTCCATCCCTATATACTAGAAAAAAGGGGGGAGGTTTGGGACTTTGAATGAAGCAACGCAGTCATCGGTGAGGGGTCAAAGCATAGTAGGTTTATTGACCAAAATTTAATACAAACAACCAATAAATAATCGCACAATATAATTTCATAAATGTACAGAAGGGAACATGATTACATGACAGTGGAAGGGATCTACCCACACAAACTGAGAACTTCCCATTGTATCAAAATTAAAAATGCTGATCATATAAAAAGATGCATGTAAAACATGTTGGTGACTTGATCAGTATAAAACATTGCAATTACAAGGCTCTACGCGTTTCGTGAAGCATAGATATTCACTCATCAGGAGCAGCAATGTCAGTATCTAAAAAATACAAAAAAAACAGTCATAACCTGGGAAATGGAACAAGCACCAAAGGAAGAAAAAAAGCCCATAGGGGCAATACTCACATCCAACATGTGGAAATGCAACAAAGAGAGCTGGAAACTCCCCATGAAGGGGACATCCTTTCCGGGAGCTATGGCAGCGTGAGGCGTAGAGGGACCTCCACATGGCCGCACTAAGGCAGGAATAGATGATGGTCTCAGGTGTGTAATCATGGGTATTAACAGCATTGTCTTGAGAGACTTCTGAAAGGAGTATAAATGATAACCATTACCATTTAGGCCCAGTGATCTGTGAGTTGACAGAGCAATGGGACTGAGCAATAAATAGCTGAGTATTACCTCATAATGGAACATATACGAGACCGTGGTATAGTAGAAATGGTTGGACCTGCTGTGCAGAGTTCCAATATGCCAAATGTGCTGACCGCAGTGCGACCTATAAGGGCCCGTGCGCCAATGACCTGCCATCCGTCACGTTAGCGTGCCCAATGTGGGGAAGGCGCCAACATCAGGGCGATGAACCGCCCAGTGTTTGGCGCCAAAGGATAATCCCCACCGGCCGCAAATGGATTGCAACTAAACGGCGTTGCGGCGTCAAATGACGTCGTACATACGCCGTGTGCAGCGTGACGCCGATGCACAGCATGGAGGAAGCCATCCGCCCCAGGAAGGGGAGGTGAGTTCCCGTGGTGTGTCATCAAACTCCCGGAAATGGATGTGGGTCAAAGCCCAATGGTACCAGATCAAGGTGCACTATCATCACAGGAAGTGACGATTGTAAGTTAGGGTGGAAAGATAAAAATGTGCTGAACAAAATTGAGGTGAATGTCCAAATCACAGGGTGACATAAAGATGAAAAAGTAAAAAATAAAACTGATAAACGAAAGTAACAATTGTACCCAAATGTGAATTGGATATGCCAATTGGTAGTTTTGACCAAACACTAAGAAGACTGCGTGCCTCCATCCCTATGCAGAACAAAAAATGAAGGTTTGGGACTTTATATGAGGCAAGGACCAGGATTAGTCCATGCCTCCATCCCTATATACTAGAAAAAAGGGGGGAGGTTTGGGACTTTGAATGAAGCAACGCAGTCATCGGTGAGGGGTCAAAGCATAGTAGGTTTATTGACCAAAATTTAATACAAACAACCAATAAATAATCGCACAATATAATTTCATAAATGTACAGAAGGGAACATGATTACATGACAGTGGAAGGGATCTACCCACACAAACTGAGAACTTCCCATTGTATCAAAATTAAAAATGCTGATCATATAAAAAGATGCATGTAAAACATGTTGGTGACTTGATCAGTATAAAACATTGCAATTACAAGGCTCTACGCGTTTCGTGAAGCATAGATATTCACTCATCAGGAGCAGCAATGTCAGTATCTAAAAAATACAAAAAAAACAGTCATAACCTGGGAAATGGAACAAGCACCAAAGGAAGAAAAAAAGCCCATAGGGGCAATACTCACATCCAACATGTGGAAATGCAACAAAGAGAGCTGGAAACTCCCCATGAAGGGGACATCCTTTCCGGGAGCTATGGCAGCGTGAGGCGTAGAGGGACCTCCACATGGCCGCACTAAGGCAGGAATAGATGATGGTCTCAGGTGTGTAATCATGGGTATTAACAGCATTGTCTTGAGAGACTTCTGAAAGGAGTATAAATGATAACCATTACCATTTAGGCCCAGTGATCTGTGAGTTGACAGAGCAATGGGACTGAGCAATAAATAGCTGAGTATTACCTCATAATGGAACATATACGAGACCGTGGTATAGTAGAAATGGTTGGACCTGCTGTGCAGAGTTCCAATATGCCAAATGTGCTGACCGCAGTGCGACCTATAAGGGCCCGTGCGCCAATGACCTGCCATCCGTCACGTTAGCGTGCCCAATGTGGGGAAGGCGCCAACATCAGGGCGATGAACCGCCCAGTGTTTGGCGCCAAAGGATAATCCCCACCGGCCGCAAATGGATTGCAACTAAACGGCGTTGCGGCGTCAAATGACGTCGTACATACGCCGTGTGCAGCGTGACGCCGATGCACAGCATGGAGGAAGCCATCCGCCCCAGGAAGGGGAGGTGAGTTCCCGTGGTGTGTCATCAAACTCCCGGAAATGGATGTGGGTCAAAGCCCAATGGTACCAGATCAAGGTGCACTATCATCACAGGAAGTGACGATTGTAAGTTAGGGTGGAAAGATAAAAATGTGCTGAACAAAATTGAGGTGAATGTCCAAATCACAGGGTGACATAAAGATGAAAAAGTAAAAAATAAAACTGATAAACGAAAGTAACAATTGTACCCAAATGTGAATTGGATATGCCAATTGGTAGTTTTGACCAAACACTAAGAAGACTGCGTGCCTCCATTCCTATGCAGAACAAAAAATGAAGGTTTGGGACTTTATATGAGGCAAGGACCAGGATTAGTCCATGCCTCCATCCCTATATACTAGAAAAAAGGGGGGAGGTTTGGGACTTTGAATGAAGCAACGCAGTCATCGGTGAGGGGTCAAAGCATAGTAGGTTTATTGACCAAAATTTAATACAAACAACCAATAAATAATCGCACAATATAATTTCATAAATGTACAGAAGGGAACATGATTACATGACAGTGGAAGGGATCTACCCACACAAACTGAGAACTTCCCATTGTATCAAAATTAAAAATGCTGATCATATAAAAAGATGCATGTAAAACATGTTGGTGACTTGATCAGTATAAAACATTGCAATTACAAGGCTCTACGCGTTTCGTGAAGCATAGATGTTCACTCATCAGGAGCAGCAATGTCAGTATCTAAAAAATACAAAAAAAACAGTCATAACCTGGGAAATGGAACAAGCACCAAAGGAAGAAAAAAAGCCCATAGGGGCAATACTCACATCCAACATGTGGAAATGCAACAAAGAGAGCTGGAAACTCCCCATGAAGGGGACATCCTTTCCGGGAGCTATGGCAGCGTGAGGCGTAGAGGGACCTCCACATGGCCGCACTAAGGCAGGAATAGATGATGGTCTCAGGTGTGTAATCATGGGTATTAACAGCATTGTCTTGAGAGACTTCTGAAAGGAGTATAAATGATAACCATTACCATTTAGGCCCAGTGATCTGTGAGTTGACAGAGCAATGGGACTGAGCAATAAATAGCTGAGTATTACCTCATAATGGAACATATACGAGACCGTGGTATAGTAGAAATGGTTGGACCTGCTGTGCAGAGTTCCAATATGCCAAATGTGCTGACCGCAGTGCGACCTATAAGGGCCCGTGCGCCAATGACCTGCCATCCGTCACGTTAGCGTGCCCAATGTGGGGAAGGCGCCAACATCAGGGCGATGAACCGCCCAGTGTTTGGCGCCAAAGGATAATCCCCACCGGCCGCAAATGGATTGCAACTAAACGGCGTTGCGGCGTCAAATGACGTCGTACATACGCCGTGTGCAGCGTGACGCCGATGCACAGCATGGAGGAAGCCATCCGCCCCAGGAAGGGGAGGTGAGTTCCCGTGGTGTGTCATCAAACTCCCGGAAATGGATGTGGGTCAAAGCCCAATGGTACCAGATCAAGGTGCACTATCATCACAGGAAGTGACGATTGTAAGTTAGGGTGGAAAGATAAAAATGTGCTGAACAAAATTGAGGTGAATGTCCAAATCACAGGGTGACATAAAGATGAAAAAGTAAAAAATAAAACTGATAAACGAAAGTAACAATTGTACCCAAATGTGAATTGGATATGCCAATTGGTAGTTTTGACCAAACACTAAGAAGACTGCGTGCCTCCATCCCTATGCAGAACAAAAAATGAAGGTTTGGGACTTTATATGAGGCAAGGACCAGGATTAGTCCATGCCTCCATCCCTATATACTAGAAAAAAGGGGGGAGGTTTGGGACTTTGAATGAAGCAACGCAGTCATCGGTGAGGGGTCAAAGCATAGTAGGTTTATTGACCAAAATTTAATACAAACAACCAATAAATAATCGCACAATATAATTTCATAAATGTACAGAAGGGAACATGATTACATGACAGTGGAAGGGATCTACCCACACAAACTGAGAACTTCCCATTGTATCAAAATTAAAAATGCTGATCATATAAAAAGATGCATGTAAAACATGTTGGTGACTTGATCAGTATAAAACATTGCAATTACAAGGCTCTACGCGTTTCGTGAAGCATAGATATTCACTCATCAGGAGCAGCAATGTCAGTATCTAAAAAATACAAAAAAAACAGTCATAACCTGGGAAATGGAACAAGCACCAAAGGAAGAAAAAAAGCCCATAGGGGCAATACTCACATCCAACATGTGGAAATGCAACAAAGAGAGCTGGAAACTCCCCATGAAGGGGACATCCTTTCCGGGAGCTATGGCAGCGTGAGGCGTAGAGGGACCTCCACATGGCCGCACTAAGGCAGGAATAGATGATGGTCTCAGGTGTGTAATCATGGGTATTAACAGCATTGTCTTGAGAGACTTCTGAAAGGAGTATAAATGATAACCATTACCATTTAGGCCCAGTGATCTGTGAGTTGACAGAGCAATGGGACTGAGCAATAAATAGCTGAGTATTACCTCATAATGGAACATATACGAGACCGTGGTATAGTAGAAATGGTTGGACCTGCTGTGCAGAGTTCCAATATGCCAAATGTGCTGACCGCAGTGCGACCTATAAGGGCCCGTGCGCCAATGACCTGCCATCCGTCACGTTAGCGTGCCCAATGTGGGGAAGGCGCCAACATCAGGGCGATGAACCGCCCAGTGTTTGGCGCCAAAGGATAATCCCCACCGGCCGCAAATGGATTGCAACTAAACGGCGTTGCGGCGTCAAATGACGTCGTACATACGCCGTGTGCAGCGTGACGCCGATGCACAGCATGGAGGAAGCCATCCGCCCCAGGAAGGGGAGGTGAGTTCCCGTGGTGTGTCATCAAACTCCCGGAAATGGATGTGGGTCAAAGCCCAATGGTACCAGATCAAGGTGCACTATCATCACAGGAAGTGACGATTGTAAGTTAGGGTGGAAAGATAAAAATGTGCTGAACAAAATTGAGGTGAATGTCCAAATCACAGGGTGACATAAAGATGAAAAAGTAAAAAATAAAACTGATAAACGAAAGTAACAATTGTACCCAAATGTGAATTGGATATGCCAATTGGTAGTTTTGACCAAACACTAAGAAGACTGCGTGCCTCCATCCCTATGCAGAACAAAAAATGAAGGTTTGGGACTTTATATGAGGCAAGGACCAGGATTAGTCCATGCCTCCATCCCTATATACTAGAAAAAAGGGGGGAGGTTTGGGACTTTGAATGAAGCAACGCAGTCATCGGTGAGGGGTCAAAGCATAGTAGGTTTATTGACCAAAATTTAATACAAACAACCAATAAATAATCGCACAATATAATTTCATAAATGTACAGAAGGGAACATGATTACATGACAGTGGAAGGGATCTACCCACACAAACTGAGAACTTCCCATTGTATCAAAATTAAAAATGCTGATCATATAAAAAGATGCATGTAAAACATGTTGGTGACTTGATCAGTATAAAACATTGCAATTACAAGGCTCTACGCGTTTCGTGAAGCATAGATATTCACTCATCAGGAGCAGCAATGTCAGTATCTAAAAAATACAAAAAAAACAGTCATAACCTGGGAAATGGAACAAGCACCAAAGGAAGAAAAAAAGCCCATAGGGGCAATACTCACATCCAACATGTGGAAATGCAACAAAGAGAGCTGGAAACTCCCCATGAAGGGGACATCCTTTCCGGGAGCTATGGCAGCGTGAGGCGTAGAGGGACCTCCACATGGCCGCACTAAGGCAGGAATAGATGATGGTCTCAGGTGTGTAATCATGGGTATTAACAGCATTGTCTTGAGAGACTTCTGAAAGGAGTATAAATGATAACCATTACCATTTAGGCCCAGTGATCTGTGAGTTGACAGAGCAATGGGACTGAGCAATAAATAGCTGAGTATTACCTCATAATGGAACATATACGAGACCGTGGTATAGTAGAAATGGTTGGACCTGCTGTGCAGAGTTCCAATATGCCAAATGTGCTGACCGCAGTGCGACCTATAAGGGCCCGTGCGCCAATGACCTGCCATCCGTCACGTTAGCGTGCCCAATGTGGGGAAGGCGCCAACATCAGGGCGATGAACCGCCCAGTGTTTGGCGCCAAAGGATAATCCCCACCGGCCGCAAATGGATTGCAACTAAACGGCGTTGCGGCGTCAAATGACGTCGTACATACGCCGTGTGCAGCGTGACGCCGATGCACAGCATGGAGGAAGCCATCCGCCCCAGGAAGGGGAGGTGAGTTCCCGTGGTGTGTCATCAAACTCCCGGAAATGGATGTGGGTCAAAGCCCAATGGTACCAGATCAAGGTGCACTATCATCACAGGAAGTGACGATTGTAAGTTAGGGTGGAAAGATAAAAATGTGCTGAACAAAATTGAGGTGAATGTCCAAATCACAGGGTGACATAAAGATGAAAAAGTAAAAAATAAAACTGAAAAACGAAAGTAACAATTGTACCCAAATGTGAATTGGATATGCCAATTGGTAGTTTTGACCAAACACTAAGAAGACTGCGTGCCTCCATCCCTATGCAGAACAAAAAATGAAGGTTTGGGACTTTATATGAGGCAAGGACCAGGATTAGTCCATGCCTCCATCCCTATATACATTTGCGGCCGGTGGGGATTATCCTTTGGCGCCAAACACTGGGCGGTTCATCGCCCTGATGTTGGCGCCTTCCCCACATTGGGCACGCTAACGTGACGGATGGCAGGTCATTGGCGCACGGGCCCTTATAGGTCGCACTGCGGTCAGCACATTTGGCATATTGGAACTCTGCACAGCAGGTCCAACCATTTCTACTATACCACGGTCTCGTATATGTTCCATTATGAGGTAATACTCAGCTATTTATTGCTCAGTCCCATTGCTCTGTCAACTCACAGATCACTGGGCCTAAATGGTAATGGTTATCATTTATACTCCTTTCAGAAGTCTCTCAAGACAATGCTGTTAATACCCATGATTACACACCTGAGACCATCATCTATTCCTGCCTTAGTGCGGCCATGTGGAGGTCCCTCTACGCCTCACGCTGCCATAGCTCCCGGAAAGGATGTCCCCTTCATGGGGAGTTTCCAGCTCTCTTTGTTGCATTTCCACATGTTGGATGTGAGTATTGCCCCTATGGGCTTTTTTTCTTCCTTTGGTGCTTGTTCCATTTCCCAGGTTATGACTGTTTTTTTTTGTATTTTTTAGATACTGACATTGCTGCTCCTGATGAGTGAATATCTATGCTTCACGAAACGCGTAGAGCCTTGTAATTGCAATGTTTTATACTGATCAAGTCACCAACATGTTTTACATGCATCTTTTTATATGATCAGCATTTTTAATTTTGATACAATGGGAAGTTCTCAGTTTGTGTGGGTAGATCCCTTCCACTGTCATGTAATCATGTTCCCTTCTGTACATTTATGAAATTATATTGTGCGATTATTTATTGGTTGTTTGTATTAAATTTTGGTCAATAAACCTACTATGCTTTGACCCCTCACCGATGACTGCGTTGCTTCATTCAAAGTCCCAAACCTCCCCCCTTTTTTCTAGTATATAGGGATGGAGGCATGGACTAATCCTGGTCCTTGCCTCATATAAAGTCCCAAACCTTCATTTTTTGTTCTGCATAGGGATGGAGGCACGCAGTCTTCTTAGTGTTTGGTCAAAACTACCAATTGGCATATCCAATTCACATTTGGGTACAATTGTTACTTTCGTTTATCAGTTTTATTTTTTACTTTTTCATCTTTATGTCACCCTGTGATTTGGACATTCACCTCAATTTTGTTCAGCACATTTTTATCTTTCCACCCTAACTTACAATCGTCACTTCCTGTGATGATAGTGCACCTTGATCTGGTACCATTGGGCTTTGACCCACATCCATTTCCGGGAGTTTGATGACACACCACGGGAACTCACCTCCCCTTCCTGGGGCGGATGGCTTCCTCCATGCTGTGCATCGGCGTCACGCTGCACACGGCGTATGTACGACGTCATTTGACGCCGCAACGCCGTTTAGTTGCAATCCATTTGCGGCCGGTGGGGATTATCCTTTGGCGCCAAACACTGGGCGGTTCATCGCCCTGATGTTGGCGCCTTCCCCACATTGGGCACGCTAACGTGACGGATGGCAGGTCATTGGCGCACGGGCCCTTATAGGTCGCACTGCGGTCAGCACATTTGGCATATTGGAACTCTGCACAGCAGGTCCAACCATTTCTACTATACCACGGTCTCGTATATGTTCCATTATGAGGTAATACTCAGCTATTTATTGCTCAGTCCCATTGCTCTGTCAACTCACAGATCACTGGGCCTAAATGGTAATGGTTATCATTTATACTCCTTTCAGAAGTCTCTCAAGACAATGCTGTTAATACCCATGATTACACACCTGAGACCATCATCTATTCCTGCCTTAGTGCGGCCATGTGGAGGTCCCTCTACGCCTCACGCTGCCATAGCTCCCGGAAAGGATGTCCCCTTCATGGGGAGTTTCCAGCTCTCTTTGTTGCATTTCCACATGTTGGATGTGAGTATTGCCCCTATGGGCTTTTTTTCTTCCTTTGGTGCTTGTTCCATTTCCCAGGTTATGACTGTTTTTTTTGTATTTTTTAGATACTGACATTGCTGCTCCTGATGAGTGAATATCTATGCTTCACGAAACGCGTAGAGCCTTGTAATTGCAATGTTTTATACTGATCAAGTCACCAACATGTTTTACATGCATCTTTTTATATGATCAGCATTTTTAATTTTGATACAATGGGAAGTTCTCAGTTTGTGTGGGTAGATCCCTTCCACTGTCATGTAATCATGTTCCCTTCTGTACATTTATGAAATTATATTGTGCGATTATTTATTGGTTGTTTGTATTAAATTTTGGTCAATAAACCTACTATGCTTTGACCCCTCACCGATGACTGCGTTGCTTCATTCAAAGTCCCAAACCTCCCCCCTTTTTACTAGGACTTCTATGAGGTTCATGTCTCCAACAGTCTTCTCCATGAGTCGTTGGAAAGTAGCTGGGGCTCCAGATAGGCCCTGGGGCATTCTGTTAAACTCAAAGAATCCCACAGGAGTTATGAAAGCGGTCTTTTCCCTATCCTCTGGGTGCATGGGAATTTGATAGTACCCGCTCTTGAGGTCCATCACGCTGAACCACTTAGCTCCAGACAAACTCTGTAAGGCGTCCTCTATCCTTGGCGTGGTGTATTGATCAGGGGTGGTCCTCCTGTTGAGAGTTCTGTAGTCAATGCAGAGCCTCAGCGACCCATTCTTCTTCCTGACCACCACTATTGGAGAGGCATAAGGGCTTCTGGACTCTCGAATCACCCCAGTCTTTTTCAGTTCTGCAAGCTGTTCTCTCAGATCCTCCAGATCTGCCAGCGGAACCCGCCTGACTCTCTCCCTGAACGGTTTGTCTTCTTGCAGGCGGATGCGGTAGGTAGCACTCCTCGCACGCCCCACATCGAATTCATCTTTTGAGAAAATCTTCTCCCATCTAGTCAGCTGGGCCTTGGCTCTCTCCTTCCAGGCCCCAGGTAAGTTCGGGTTCTCAATGGAAAGTTTTTCCCAAACATCTCCTTCTTCACCCGCTTGCTTCACTTCTGACCAGCTGACTGGGACAGCAGGACTCACCTGTCCCAGCAACATCCGGGCAGGTATCTCTATAGCCCTTCCTGTAGAGTTCCTTACACTCACCGGGACTCTTCCCCTGGCTTTCTTCAAGGCCTTGATTGGAATCACTTCCGGTATCACTTCCAGGCCTGAGTGATCTTCCCTTGGGTCGGATTCCAGCATGACAAAGGGGCCAGGCTGCTCCCAGGTGAGCTTCACAGTGGCTTTGAGGCAAGCCACCTGTCCGGGCTGCAGCACCACTCCTTCTCTCCCCAGTCTCCACACCTTCCCTATCCCCTCTCCTGGGGTCTTCTGCTCCAACACTAACCGTTGGTAGGCTGTCTTCAGCATGGGATGGATGTTTGGATCTTGATGGCTCCTCATCTTCACCAGGGGCGTCAGAAGTCTTATCACTAGATCCGTATTGGTGCCTATGATGAGGGACATCTTGCTGGCCCCGGGTGGTCTAGGACACACAACTGCCAGGGTGTCGAACACTTCTGTCTTCCCAGCCACAGAGGGGTCGAATGTCAGCTTTATGGGCAGATAACCATCATAGGGGAACTTCTGCGTTCCCAGGCCCCATATCTCCAGCTCTTCTATCTTCTGTATAGGCAAATGGCTTAAGTGCCTATCGTAGAAGTCTCTGTACAACAAAGTCACTTGAGCTCCAGTGTCCAGGAGGGCCTTCGTATATACTCCTTCCACCTGGATAGATACAGTGGGGGACGGGCCGACCAATTCTTCTGGGTACGGCCGGGTTGAGGTCACTTTCTTCTGAGGACTTGTCTTCATCCAGTTTGTTTTTGACTTTATTCTCTCTTGAGCCCGGTATGCATTGACCTTCCCCACCCTAATGGGAGTACAAACCCGCTGAGGGATGTTATTGTTTCTTGGTTGTAGACATTCCTTCTTGGGAGTGCTAAATTTCTTCTGAGGGGTCTTGTCCCCTCTCTCTGGTGTGTATCTTGGTTGAGAGACCCTAAATTCCTTCTCAGGGGTCGTGTTTTCTCTCTTCCTCTTCCTTCTATTCAGTTTGGAGCTCACTGAAAGAGATGGGCACCCGGTTGACTCCCTCACCGGGGCCCTCTGGCGTTTCCCGCCGGCTGGCGATTATCCATTTTCTTCTTCTTAGGACTGGAACACCTACTGGCAAAGTGGCCACTGCCTCCGCAGTTGTAGCATAACATCTCTTCTCGGTCCCGAGTGGGACTCGGTATTGACGTATCTGGGAACAACTCCTTTCTGGGGCTTGGTTTCTCTGCTCCACCTTGACCTTTCGCCATTATAGCAGTCATCATCTCCATCATCTGGGACATCTGCAACTTCAAAGTGTCCACCTCCGCTCCCCTATCGGGAGTCATGGCCGGTGTAACTATTGCTACCGGCTGTTTGACGGGCTCTATCAGGCGTTCTTTTTTTTTTTCTTCCAATATAGCCTCTTCCTCTCTAATCATTCGGATGAGGTCAGAGTACTCCAGATTCTTCCCATCCTGCCGGGCACGCAGTGTCCATGCAATTGGATCCATGGGTTGAGCTCCCCTCACTACCTGTTGAGCACGGGCCTCATCTACTTTCCCTGGGCTGATCCCCTTCTTTAGGATCATCCTATGCAGTATTTTGTCCAGGCGTCCCATATAGTCTGATAGTTTCTCACCTTCCTTCTGGTAGCAATGCTCCAGCTGATAAGCAAGCTCCGTGACTTTCTCTGTCCCACCAAACACATTCTGTAACACATCGAGGCACTCTTGTGCAGTACAATCTACCTTGCTCATCTTCAGGTTGCGTACGGCCTCTAGAGCAGGCCCTTTCAAACTTTACACAACCCTCTGTTTCTTTCTGCGGTCCGGAACTTCCCATTCCTCTAGTGCCTGAGTTGCGCTGTCTAGCCACTCCTCAAATCCCTCTTCTTCCAAGGGTACTGGTTTCCTCCCAGAAAACATCCGGAGTTTCCTGTACCCTGACATCGGGTAATCTGTGGGCTCTTTCTTGCACTGAGCTACAATCTCCCCCAGAACAGCGCATAATTCTGCACTAGGGGTGCCTGGGCTTGTCCTGAGACTCTTTGTGTCCTTCTGTGAGGATGACGGGGAAGATGGCTGCGGTGACAGTGTTATTTTTGTCTGAGGGCTGTCTCTTGTGCGCGGCAGCGCATGCAGCAAATGATAGACCTGATCGTCCTCATCTTGTATGCTGTTGCCTCTAAACTGTTCAGGAATTTCTGCCTGCCATTCCAGTAAGACATGTGAAAGTCCACCACTAGTTTTCACGTCTATCACCCATGGTTTGTGAATCGGTGATAGGGACATTATGAGTTGTATCATTGCTTGTGTCTGCCATATCCCCGGGAGTTCTATAACTGCCGTCCTGGCTGGGTCTACGCCCCATCTCTTGTACCACTGTCCCACCTCTATCGGGTCCATGCCGGTAGCTTCTGGCGGTTTCACCGCTGTCTCAGTAATCCCGGACGAGCCCCCACGTGTAGCGATACCCTCAGCTTAAGCGGGCCGCAAGGTTTGATTTGGGCCCTGAGTACAGCTCCCCAACCCCCCGGCAATCTGCTCTACCCGCTCTGGCACAGTTAACCCACAGCAATTTCACATAAACAATCACTTATGCTTTAAATGTGGGTGTGTGGATTGATAACTCAGACTCATAGACAATGTTGTAAATAATAACTGACTTTACTGCTAGTGGTAAGATAAAAGGGGATAACATGCATGTAACATTTGGTTCACAACACATAAGCAGGTCCCTGCAGTTATCAATCACAATACTGTGTGTGTGTGTACCAGCAATGGAAAGGGGACGGAACGCCACGTGGGGCGACCGTTACCTAAACACCCTGTGGTGTGATAACTAACTTATAACTATCTAACGGATCAGGCCTGATCCCTAACCATGAAACTCAGTCTTAGAAGAAACACAAATCTTCACCGGCACAGGATCTGTAAAGGTGGTGCACTTGAAGTATTTAAAACCATGTATTTGTAATCCAATAGGGGGGGGGGTAATTCTCCCTCACCGGAGGTGTTAGGCCTCGGAAGTCTAGTAGGCACAAAGTATAAAAGTAACAGTTTAAAGATGAGCTTTCGCTCGCTCACCACTCCGGAACACTTCCCTCAGTCCGGAACTTCCACCGGCTGTGTCGGTCCTCGTCCACAGCGGCTTCTGCGATCAGATCCCCGATCCAGATAACTTTAGAAGAGATGAGTCTGGATGCCACCCAGGCTCGCAAAGGGGGTGGAAGGCTCTTTGGTTCGCTCCACAGGCCCCAGGCTTCAGGCCTGGAACAGCACAGATCCGCACAGGTGTATCTCTCTCTGCCTCCCTGTGTCCAAAGAGAAAGAGCTAGGCCTCACCCCCTCCTTATATTCCTTCCCCCATGAGTCTCTGGGGCATAACTCAAAACATCCTGGGACCCAGTGGGGTTCTGGGAACAGTAGTTCTGTCCTCTGCTTCTGTTAACAAAAAAACGTCTCTCTCCTCCTTCCTCCCTACTCCCCTCTCTCTGGAATTTCCTGTCTCTGATTAAAGGGGAACACCCCGCTACATATACATATATATATATATAGCGCCCATCCCCTTTTAGGGGTGCTATATACCCAAATTTAGGGGGCTGATCTGAGTTAGTAGTTAGGCTCAGACCGTTCTCATTGATAGGTTGTGCTACTTTGTTTCTCCAGGTGGTATACTGGTGTGCAGTTCCCTGTGGCCTGTAGGTGGCACTGGTCAGGGTTGAACCACTAGTAATAGTGCTGTGCCTTAGGGTGTCCTCTCTAGGCAGCGGTACAGTGGGTGTGGTTGGCCTGCTGTGCATGCTGGGGGAGGATACATAAGGGGCAGATGCCACCTGGGAGAGGAGAGGAGGAGAGGAGGAGAGAGGAGTCGGGAGTCAGAAGTCCGAGTCCAAGTGCGCGGCGCGCGGCCCTCCAGGCCATGGGGCCGCATGCGAATCAGTCCCAGGCACATTTAGCCCTGGGGCTGCAACTTGAGCACTGGGCCCAGCACCTTTAGCTGGAGCTCACTTCTGGGAAGAGGAATCCCAGGGGGCCCGCTCTAAGAAAAGGAGGCCGGGGGAGGACCTTTCTGAGGGACCAGTGAGAGTTCACGGTGAAAGAAGGGGCCCGGTAACTTTCTGGAGGGATTCATCTATCCACCAAGGGCCTAGTAATGTGCTGTTGCTGGCAACTGTCCTTGTATTGCAAAAGCTGAGAAGTTAGGAACATGATAGATTCTGTGGCAGAGGGTCTCCCAAACGTATCTAAGAAAAGAACCTAATTGAGCGTCCGAGCATCACTGCGGCTGCTAGGATCCACTTTTACAGGAGACTATCCGGGTGAGCTGAACCCACTCGGGGATTGAGTGGTGATTGTAACATTTACTTGTGCCTGGACCTACCTCCCAAAACCTTGCTGTCCTGTCTCTTATCCACTCTTTTCTATCTGCTGAACATTGATGAACAATAAACTCAACTTTGGAGTTTAGAGTGGTGTGGACATTGGAATTACTTGGGGGGGAAACAGAGACTTGTCCCCATATCCTAGGAGATGAGAACCAACTGATGTAGAACCTAGCTGTGGGACCCAAATACATGACACCGCTCAACCTCTCCAAACAGGAGGGTACGGGCATATAGTACGGTGTGCCCTTTTCCTGCAAGTGAGCCAAAGGTAGGAAAAAGGGTCCGTGTGCTACACATATATATATATATATATATATATATATATATATATACACATCCCACCTTTGTGCAGCTACATCTCACTGCAGGCCATTAGTATGTCTGGAAGGCAAACAAGGAGAGGCAGACAGTCACGAGGCAATAAAAGAGGGCAAGCAGGCTCTGTGTCTAGGAGGCAACAGTGCTGGTCGTGGACACTGTGCATCCTCATCAGCACGTGGCCGTGGGACACGCTTGTCCTTTTCGTCAGCTGACCATGTTGAGCTGCAACATGCCCAAGACTTGGTAGAGTGGATGATCAAGCCGTCCTCCTCCTCCTCATCCTCTCTCACCCAGGCTCAGGGTACTTTGTCTGGCAAAGCAGCTACCAAAGCGGCCTCTTCCCTCGGCTCAATGGCATCAGTCACTCCTTTCCTAGCCCCACCATGTCCTCCTGAGGAGTCCCCCGAACTTTTTGACCACAGTGTTGGTACATGCTCCAGGAGGATGCCCAGCGTTTTAAAGGCTCCGATGATGGAACCCAGCTGGAGGAAGGCAGTAACGTGAGCCCAGAGAGAGGGGGTAGTAACGTGAGCCCAGAAAGAGGGGGTGCCCAACAAGGTCAGCTATCTGGCAGTCATGTTCCCCCAGCTGCAGCATACATCCAGATTTGCTCCAGTGATGAGGATGGAGGGGATGATGAGGTCACTGACTCCACGTGGGTGCCTGATAGGAGAGAGGAGGAGGAGGAGGCACATCTTCAATGAGGCAGGATGCCCTCCAGGGGCCAGCTTAACCACTTAAGAACCGGACCATTTGGTAGCTAAAGGACCAGAGGCGATTTCAGAATTTTGCACTGCGCTGCTTTAACTGTAAATTGTGCGGACATGCAATGTTGTACCCAAACGAAATTTGCATCCTTTTCTTCCCACAAATAGAGCTTTCTTTTAATGGTAGTTGATTGCTTCTGCGATTTTTATTTTTTGGGATATAAACGGAAAAAGACCGAAAATTTTGAAAAAAAATTATATTTTCTACTTTTTGTTATAAGAAACATCGAAAAAAAATCAATTTTAGTCATACATTTAGGCCAAAATGTATTCAGCCACATGTCTTTAGTAAAAAAAATGTCAATAAGCGTATATTTATTGGTTTGCGCAAAAGTTATAGCGTCTACAAACTAGGGTACATTTTCTGGAATTTACACAGCTTTTAGTTTATGACTGCCTATCTCATTTCTTGAGGTGCTAAAATGGCAGGGCAGTACAAAACCCCCCAAATGACCCCATTTTGGAAAGTAGACATCCCAAGGAAATTGCTTAGAGGCATGATGAGCCCATTGAATATTTTTTTTTTGTCTCAAGTGATTAAATAATGACAAAAAAAAAAAAATTACAAAAAGTTATCACTAAATGATATATTGCTCACACATGCCATTGTTATATGTGGAATTGCACCCCAAAATACATTTTGCTGCTTCTCCTGAGTACGGGGATACCACATGTGTGGGACTTTTTGGGAGCCTAGCCGCGTACGGGCCCCCGGAAACCAAGCACCGCCTTCAGGATTTCTAAGGGCGCAAATTTTTGATTTCACTCCTCACTACTTAGATATTAGGGATAAACTTTCACCATACAAGTCCACAGCGGAATATAATGTATTATCTAATAATCCAAAAGGCCATTTAGAAAAGGAAGAGAAAGAACAGAAAATAAAGAAACAGAAAAAATATACCAGGGACGTTAACGACTATAAGAGTTGCTGCGTCTTTAGCTGGCAATCTAAGGAAGGCATGGGAGTGGAGGAGAACAACCGCAATATGGATACAACAGCCCCTCCGGGTAATGATATAAGATCACAGCCATCCACATCCACATCCAATCAGGTTCAAAGCCGTCCTTTGGTTGCCAGAGAATCTAACCAAAAACAACCTAATGTACGTACCCCTAATGCACCATACCGTGGCCCACCTCCAATACCAGGAGGAAGAGGGAGAGGTCCCCGAGGTAATAATAGGGGCAGAAAAGACAATTCCCGGGAGCATTGGAGACATGACTCTCCACGTGGAAGGGGTGGTTATGGTCAACAAAACCTTGACTATTATACATACCAGAACCAGAGAACACCTATACAAACCTATAACCGTTTTTCACCACTTAGGGATGATAGGGGTATGTATCCACCTCAACATAACTATAGAGACAGAGATGATGATTATTCACATACTAGATCTCCGTACAATTATAATCAGAGCCATCCCGGCCCATCTTACTCAAGGGGTTTTTACAGAGAACAAAATGGGTACAACAAAAACTCCGATCCAAACGCGGATGCAGAGGTGGATGGCGTGCCCAGAAAAAGAAAATGCATATAAAGGATGATGGAATTTTCAATCTAAGTAAAGCTACCTTCACGGAAGCTGAAAAAACTGTTTTGAATAAAGGATTAAAATATGTCCCCCCTAAACATCTGAACAAATTTGCTACATTTATAGACGTGCACAAATACGTACGGAAATTAAATATACAAAGATATTTCCTTTCCAATCCAACTAGACCATTAATACCAGATACCAGTTCACTTATGGTACATTCAGGGCTTTCAAATCCTTCTCTCTTCAAACCACTATGCCCCATACCGCCTTCAGTTCAGGTATTTAAAGATTTAGTTTTGAGGGACTTGGAGGCACTACCTAAAAAAAGAATATATAGCAATCCTAGGATAAAAATTGGCCTGAAATCTTTGTGCGAAAGAAAAGATCTGACTATACGCCCCGCCGATAAGGGGGGTGGTATAGTCGTCCTGGACAAAACAGCTTACCATTTAGAAATGACTAAAATTTTAAGCGATACTGCCACTTATATTCGCCTAAATGGTAACCCCACTCAAAGCTACAAGACAGCTCTGATTGATCTGATTGATACTGGGTCACAATTAGGAATTCTTGATAAAAAAGAACAATGCTATCTGGTTCCTGTCGCCCCACGCATTCCTATATTGTACTATTTACCAAAGATACACAAGGATGCGATTCACCCCCCGGGTCGTCTAATTATTAGCGGAATCGATTCCGTCACCTCACGAATAGGGAGGTATATAGATTTCCACCTTTAGCCTATTGTGAAGTCTATACCATCATATTTGAAGGACACCCGACATGTCATTTCTCTGTTACAACAAGTAAATTATAGCGAGGACATCTTGCTCATTACAGCAGATGTTGCTTCGCTGTACACATGTATTTCACATGACTTGGGTTTGTTGGCAGTAAGTTTATTTTTATCTAGAGTTAATAATCTTTCGGGCACACAAAAAAGATACATTATGGACCTCCTGCAATTTGTGACCCACCACAATTATTTCTGGTACAATGGGGACTTCTTTTTGCAACAAAAGGGGGTCGCAATGGGGGCAAAATTTGCTCCGAGCTTGGCAAATATCTTTATGGCCAAATGGGAGGAGGATGTCATCTATGCTTACAATCGGCCAGAGATTGTTCTCTGGGTTCGATACATAGATGACATCCTCCTCCTATGGAGGGGTGATGAGATCTCCCTCACCTCTTTCATGTCCACCTTGAATAATAATAATAGGGGCATTAATTTGTCCTATGAGGCTAGTTACAGGTCTATTCATTTTTTGGATTTAGAATTTTTTTCCAATAATGGACAACTACAAACCAAGACATTTTTTAAACCAACAGACCGGAATGGTTACATTCCGGTCGATAGTTGTCACCATTCAGCATGGTTGCGATCTGTACCCCGTAGTCAGATTCTGAGAGTCAGACGCAACTGTTCTGACCTTTCTGATTTTTTCTATCAAGCTAATATACTTAAGTCCAGATTTGTGGACAAAGGATATCCAGTTTCTGTCATAGAGGAAGAAATCCAACAAATTGCCAGGATTGAGAGAGACTCTCTAGTTAAAGAGCGGGATAAGCCCATCCAAGATTCGAAATTTAAGTGGTCCTTTTTTACTACATATTCTGTCCAATATAGACAGATAAGGGATATTTTCCAAAAACATTGGAAAATACTAAAAAACGATCATGTTTTAGGTCCGTCATTGCCCGATAGAGCTGGGGTAACTTATCGAGGGGCACCCTCATTAAGGAATCAGATTGCACCTAACGTTACGGATCCTCCAATAATACCCTCTTTTTTCCCTCATTTAAAGGCATACTATCCCTGCAGAAAATGCAAGGTCTGTTTGGTCAACACCTGTGGGAAACGCAAAACTGATACCTTTAGATCTACATCTTCAGGGATCAGTTACCAAATGAAAAATTTTACCACATGTGCGACCAAATATATTGTCTACTTGCTTACCTGCCCTTGCGGGAAGCAATATGTAGGGCGCACTATTCGCACCTTTTCCATCAGGGTGGGAGAACATCTCACCAGTATTAAAAAAGGTAAGACGAATCATAGTGTCCCCAGACATTATTTGGAGTTCCATAAAAAAACAAAACAAAGGTACTACGTTTCAAATTATAGATAAATTTATCCCTCGTTGGAGGGGAGAGTCCCTGGTTAGGGGGGTTTCCCAGTTAGAAACTTACTGGATATACCAGCTTAAATGTTATAGGCCTCACGGTCTTAACATAGATTGGGATATTAATGCCTTTATTAATCGAGCATAATTCTGTATAGTTTAGTTCCCTTTATACGCATTTATTATAATTTTGGATTACTGTAAATTTATTCCAAAATCAGATATATATATATATATATACGTTATATGTGTCACTATGGGGACATCCCAATGTGACTTTTATTTTTGTGACTTTTATTTTTATTTTTGTGATTCCTATTTCTGGGATACCTGCCCAATTTTTATACACATATTTTCATTCCTATTACATCAAGTATAGATTAGGATCATCATCATGTATGTTTATGATCGTTATATATATGTGATGAATAAGGGCCATTATATAACTTTTACTATTTTTTGCACTATTCGTACTATTAGGTTCAATTGGTTATTATTAATCCAATTACATCTTGACATGCCCATTTAAATATAAGTGGTCATGATTTATTCTTATTTATAGGCATATATTGGACAACATTGCCTATTCATTTTTCCTTAGTTTACGAGGATATATGATGTATCACGCAAATATTCCTGCTATTTCCGTTGGACTATTGTCTTAACACATATCCGGGGAGATTGGTATCCACGATATTGCACGTATCCAGTGGAGTGCGGTCCTAGTGTTTAAGGCAGTTATGCTGGTCATAGGTTCACGCACTCATATCCACTGACTTACAATGTACGGATATCGTTGGACGGCGTGGCTGGAGGAGGTGGTCCGTGATTGCGATGATCAGACCTACAGGGAACTACACATCCCAGACTGCCTTGCGGCTGACAGAGCCGTCATGACGCAGCGGCACTGGAAGGTGAGTTCCGTATGGTCCCAGCAGGAGACTACACTCTCCAGACTGCCTTGCAGATGACGCTCACGTCATGCCAGAGTGTCACGTGACACTGATATACCTCTGTACACCGACGACCATTAGGAGATGGCGGATGACGCGGCGAGTTTCCTCTCTGATAGGTCTCACCCTATTGGTTCATCACTTTAGGGGGTAAGATTTGTAATACTATTGCCTCCATCTATAGGAGAAGGGGATCCCGGAGGTAGGAAAAGGTAATTAGATGACAACTGTTTCGTAATATGGTAGCTCTTCCTACATATAAGCGTGGAGGTCAGAGAGCCTAAGTATTCCCCAGTTGAAGTCTGTTAGGACGAAACCGGTCGGGATAATACGCCAGCTCTAGCTGTCCTTACCACGCTGCCTTCTTTTTATATATTTGTGCTGTGGACTGTTTTGGATTTTATTTTGGCTTTTTATGGACTTTTTATTGATGTTCATATTGCATGAACTTTATGTTTAATATATTTTTTTTATTGAAGAGAAAATATAGATACATCAATAAAATAGAATACAAGAACAAAAGTTCGTTGGGTTAGCTTATAAAGAGAGTCAAACATGGTCACAGTAATGACATCTTGAGCAACCCAAGTTTGATAAAGTGAACAACAATTTAAAAGTCGAAATAGAAAAGAGGGGGAGAAGAGAAAGACAGGGAAATGAGCGGAAAGAGGTGGAGTGTTTGGGGAAAAGGGATCAGGTGGGGAGGCTGGCACATTCGGCACTATCAATGAACACATTGCTATAGCATATAAGATAACGACTCCTTAAAGGAAGGTTAAATCCTCCCTCTACAATACAAGTAAGACAATGGGAGTAGCAGCAAGATTAACTAGGAAGCAAGGGTAGCTGTAATGGTTGATAGAATGATGTCTTTGTAAGATTGTGTAGAAAGAAAGGAGGACCATGGGGCCCAGGTTGAGGTATATTGTTTAGTGGTGTCTCTTGCGATGTGAGTGAGTTCTTCCATGAGACTTACTTCAGAAACCTTTTGTAGCCAGGACTTTATGGTTGGAGTTGTAGGTTTCCCCCAAAGAGTAGGGATGATAGCTTTAGCTGTATTAAGAAGGTGTGGAATGAGCGAGCGCTTGTATTTACCCACGGGTCTTGAGGTAGCATGAAAGAGGACTATCCACGGGTCCAAAGGTAATTTAACTTCGGTGACCTGGTGAATCAGGTCTATCACTTTGGACCAGTAAGGACGAATGAGGGGGCAAAACCACCATATGTGAGCGTGAGTGGCGTCCTGCCCACAGTTTCTCCAGCATAGCGGAGAATTAACAGGGAACATGCGGTGAAGTTTGACAGGCGTATGGTGCCATCTAGTGAGG
Organism: Rana muscosa; assembly: GCA_029206835.1. Lineage (NCBI taxonomy): Eukaryota > Metazoa > Chordata > Amphibia > Anura > Ranidae > Rana > Rana muscosa. The sequence continues at coordinate 688,124,456 of CM055116.1, read as the reverse complement.
AGTTTAAAGTTAGATTCAGCCATGGAAGAGGCCAATGAGGAGACATGAGTGAGTTGGAGAACTTTATCTTTTTCTTTGTCCGTGATGACAGCACCCAGGTCGGTCTCCCATCTGGTCAGATAGTTTGGGTATTTAGGGCTTTGCAATTCAATAAGTTCTTTGTAGAACTGGGAGACACAATGTAGAGGGGCGTCTTTATGAAGAAATACGTGTTCAATACCATTGAGATCTTGGAGTCCCCTCAGTGGTTGGGGGAGAGATTTAAGAAAACAGTTCAATTGGTTATATCTCCATTTGTCCATAAATGTGATTGGTCCATGGCCCAGAATTTCAGACAAGGGTTTAAGAGCATTGGGGGAGAGGATATGATGCAAGAGAAGAGGGCCTTCTGGTGACCAGGATTGGAAACCCGGGTCAATGGAACCTGGCATGAAATATTTATGGTGTAGGAGGGGAGTCAGCGGAGAGTCATAAGCCCATGTAAATTTTTTATGAAGTCCATCCCAAACATCCAAGGAGGATATAGTAAGAGGCGAGGTATTGTGGGAAAGGTCTCTGGACGAGCGTGGTATCCAAGGGATCGTGGAGAGATCCGAGTCACATAGAGAGTATTCCAGTTGTACCCATAATTTAGAGGCAATGGCATATTTCCAATCAGCTATACGTGATAATATAACGGCGAGATAATAGGCTTTAAAATTAGGTAAGGACAATCCCCCAGAGCATTTAGCCCGAAAGAGGACTTCTCTGGAGACCCTTGGATGTCAATCTCTCCATATAAAGCGGTTGATCATGGTCTGCAATAGTGTAAAGAAGCCTATGGGAACTCGTAAGGGGATCATTTGTAAAATGAAGAGAATGCGGGGGAGTATGTTCATCTTGATAATGTTAACCTTACCTAGCCATGAATGTGAGAGGGAAGACCATTTCCCAAGATCTGCTCTGATGGTATTTAGCAGAGGGATATAATCATGTCTGAAGAGGGAATGTAGGTGAGGGGTAAGGTATATACCGAGGTATTTCATGTGTTTGGTTTCCCAGTGAAATGGGAATAGGGGCTTTAATTGATCAGCTAACGATTGGGGAACTGTAATGTTAAGAATTTCAGACTTTGACAAGTTGATTTTAAAGTTAGATAGCGTTTGGAAGGTAGAGAATTCAGACATTAAATTTGGCAGTGAAATGCGTGGCTGTTGGATATAAAACAAAATGTCGTCAGCGTAGGCTGCGTATTTATGGAGTCTACTACCAACTTGGATGCCGTGGATATTCCTATTTTGTCTAATTGTGGACATGAACTTTAAACGGATGTTTTATAAATAAATCTTTTGGATTTACACCATGTGGAGATTATTTCCCTGTTTTCCATGGCTATGATCCATTGAAGTGCTTTGCTATCCAGGATTAGGATTCTTCCTGATTTGAAAATACAAAACAGAAGTGCTGCCTGCACCAGGAGGAGGTGCTCTATAGATCCTGGCTGTCGTTTTCCGTCCCTGAAGGGACAAAGCCTAGAAGATCCACCGCCGTACGGTGTGTTGGATCCATTCCAGTCGGTAAGAGTACCCCTCTCTTTTCTGTTGACCCAAGGTGAAGGCACTCCCGGGTGATAGCTTGTACTTACCTGCTCATCACGTCCAATATACTTCATAGTATATTTTCGGTCTTAACAAGTTCCTCATAGAATCCTGATTTGGAACTTTTATCTCAATCCTAAGGACATACACTTACCGAAGTTACCCCACACGAATTTGTGTATCTATTTGTTATTTTTCACATATAAATATATGTATCTTTATAATGCACTTATCTGACTGACCTGCCACCTGTGGAGTTTCAATACGGATAGGTGGATAAAGTCATCAGTTCATGTCACATAATTTTTATATAAATTTTGTTCATTATAATGTATATGTCACAGGTTGTGTTCACCACTATATATTGTGTTTAACCCAATTTATATGACACTGGTCAAGGTTCCCTACCTTGATTTTCACTAGTGCCACACTTTTTAATATTTACTCCACTACTTATCACAGTTTTGAAGGCCATAAAATGCCAAAATAGCACAAACCCCCCCCAAATTACCCCATTTTAGAAAGTAGACACCCCAAGGAAATTGCTGAGAGGCCTGTTGAGCCCATTGAATATTTATTTTTTTGTCCCAAGTGATTGAATAATGACAAAAAAAAAAATTACAAAAAGTTGTCACTAAATGATATATTGCTCACACATGCCATGGTTATATGTGGAATTACACCCCAAAATACATTTTGCTGCTTCTCCTGAGTACAGAGATACCACATGTGTGGGACTTTTTAGGAGCCTAGCCGCGTACGGGACCCCGAAAACCAAGCACCGCCTTCAGGATTTCTAGGCACAAATTTTTGATTTCACTCCTCACTACCTATCACAATTTCGAAGGCCATAAAATGCCAAAATAGCACAAAACCCCCTCAAATGACCCCATTTTGGAAAGTAGACACCCCAAGCTATTTGCTGAGAGGCATGGTGAGTATTTTACAGCTCTCATTTGTTTTTGAAAATGAAGAAAGAAAATATATATATATATTTTTTTTCTTTCAATTTTCAAAACTTTGTGACAAAAAGGGAGATCTGCAAAATACTCACCATACCTCTCAGCAAATAGCTTGGGGTGTCTACTTTCCAAAATGGGGTCATTTGGGGGGGTTTGTGCCATCTGGGCATTCCATGGCCTCCGAAACTGTGATAGGCAGTGAGAAGTGAAATCAAAAATTTACACCCTTAGAAAGCCTGAAGGCGGTGCTTGGTTTTGGGGTCCCGTACGCGGCTAGGCTCCCAAAAAGTCTCACACATGTAGTATCCTTGTACTCAGGAGAAGTAACAGAATGTATTTTGGGGTGTAATTCCACATATGCCCATGGCATGTTTGAGCAATATATCATTTAGTTACAACTTTGTACAAAAAAAATTTGTCTTTTTTCCGCAACTTGTGTCAACATATAAAATATTCCATGGACTTGACATGCCTCTCAGTATATAGCTTGGGGTGTCTACTTTCCAAAATGGGGTCATTTGGGGGGGTTTTGAAGTGTTCTGGCATTTTATACACAACATTAGGAAGCTTACATCCACTCTTCTAACCACTTGAAGACAAAGCCCTTTTTGACACTTTTTTGTTTACATGAAAAAAATTTTTTTTTTTGCAAGAAAATTATGTTGAACCCCCAAACATTATATATATTTTTAAAGTAAAGGCCCTACAGATTAAAATGGTGGGTGTTGCATTTTTTTTCTACACAGTATTTGCGCAGCGATTTTTCAAACGCATTTTTGGGGGAAAAAATACACTTTTTTTAATTTTAATGCACTAAAACACACTATATTGCCCAAATGTTTGATGAAATAAAAAAGATGATCTTAGGCCGAGTACATAGATACCAAACACGACATGCTTTAAAATTTCGCACAAACACGCATTGGCGACAAACTACATACATTTTTAAAAGCCTTTAAAATCCTTTACAGGTTACGCTGTTAGATTTACAGAGGAGGTCTACTGCTAAAATTACTGCCCTCGATCTGACCTTCGCGGTGATACCTCACATGCATGGTGCAATTGCTGTTTACATATGACGCCAGACCGACGCTTGCGTTCGCCATTGGGCAATAGCAGGGCAGGACAGGGGTGCTTTTTTTTAATTATTATTATTAATTTTGTTTTTTTATTTTATTTTTAAACTGTTGCTTCCATATTTTTTTTTTATCATCTTTATTGTTATCTCAGGGAATGTAAATATCCCCTATGATAGCAAAAGGTAGTGACAGGTACTCTTTTTTTGAAAAAAACTGGGGTCTATTGGACCCTAGATCTTTCCTCTGCCCTCAAAGCATCTGACCACACCAAGATCGGTGTGATAAAATGCTTTCCCAATTTCCTAATGGCGCTTTTTATATTCGGGGGGGGACATTCCCTCCCACTGCTTGTAAAAGTAGTCCAGAGGCTAATTAGCCACTAGGATTGCTTTTACATGAAAGCCGGCCGCTGGCTGAAAAGAATGATACCAAGATGATACCTAAACCCGCAGGCATCATTCTGGTATAAACATTCAAAGTCCAGCAACATACCAGTACGTTGCTGGTCCTTGTTGGACATGTATTGTAATCTTTTTTTTCATGCAGCCTGTTGGCTGAACGAAAAAAAAGATTGATCGGTGGGTATGCCCACCATTAGAATACCGCCCTTCATCCACCCACTTCTAATGATGGGCATACATGCACCATTTATATATGCCGAAGCATAGGGGCATCTTCCCGCAAAAGTTATGCCGCGTACACACGGTCGGACTTTTCCACGGGCAAGCCTCCGTCGAAATTTCGACCGTATGTACGCGGCATTAGGAGCAAAATCGCTCCTCCGCTCCTCCGCCCCTGCTGCCCCAATGCTTCGGCATATATGCTTTTATTTTTTAACTGTGGTGGTGAAATCACCTCCTACAGCACTGGAGTCGCAGGGATCAGGCCTGTCTCTGCGAACGCTGCAGTTATGTGTGTTGTGTTTTGTAAGTGACAGTGATCGATCGATACTGCACTTGGGTGGCCTGGGCTGGACGGAGGGCAAAACGCAGGTGCTAGCAGGTATCTGGGCTGATCCCGCTAACACTGCGTTTTTGGGTACCCTAAACTGCTGGGGACGCTAGTATAGATCTGATCAGATCAGATATTGATCTTTTCAGATACTATACCACTAAGGGAGGTGTATGCTTCACGCGTGGGTGTTAGCGTTACTGGCACTAACCTGACGCTGCCTGGGGTGTGACGCAGACCCTCTCTGACGCTAAAACCTAATTGATATCACCCGCCGGGCGATCAGGGGGTTAAACCTTTATTGGGTTATATACGGCGGGTGCCCTGACACTATAAAAAGCAAACTAACTAACCAGCGTCACCCGTAACACTTATATGGTGATCACTGGTAAAAGGGTTAACTAGGGGCAATTAGGGGGTTAAAACCTTTATTAGGTAATATATGGGGGTACCTGACGCTATATAAAAACCTGACGGCGAACCTAAAAAAAATTACTGGCTATCTATCGGCATCACCGACACTAAGACAGCGATCAGAAAAATGATCGCTTAGCGACAGTGGTGATAGGGGGTGAAAGGGTTACCTGGGGGGCGATCAAGGGGGTTAAACCTTTATTAGATAATATATGGGGGTACCTGACGCTATAAAAACCTGTGGCGAACCTAAAAAAAATTACTGGCTACCGATCGGCATCACCGACACTAAGACAGCGATCAGAAAAACTATCGCTTAGCGACAGTGGTGATAGGGGGTGAAAGGGTTACCTGGGGGGCGATCAAGGGGGTTAAACCTTTATTAGGTAATATATGGGGGTACCCGACGCTATAAAAACCTGTGGCGAACCTAAAAAAAATTACTGGCTACCGATCGGCATCACCGACGCTAAGACAGCGATCAGAAAAACGATTGCTTAGCGTCAGTGGTGATAGGGGGTGAAAGGGTTACCTGGGGGGCGATCAAGGGGGTTAAACCTTTATTAGGTAATATATGGGGGTACCTGACGCTATAAAAACCTGCGGCGAACCTAAAAAAAATAACTGGCTACCGATCGGCATCACCAACGCTAAGACAGCGATCAGAAAAATGATCGCTTAGCGACAGTGGTGATAGGGGGTGAAAGGGTTATCTGGGGGGCGATCAAGGGGGTTAAACCTTTATTAGGTAATATATGGGGGTACCCGACGCTATAGAAACCTGCGGCGAACCTAAAAAAAGTAACTGGCTACCGATCGGCATCACCGACGCGAAGACAGCGATCAGAAAAATGATCGCTTAGCGACAGTGGTGATAGGGGGTGAAAGGGTTATCTGGGGGGCGATCAGGGGGTTAAACCTTTATTAGGGGGGGTTAGGGGGCTACACTGGACCTAAAACTAACTTTAGTGACACTTTTACAGTCACAAATGTCACTGATTGCAGTGATCAGTAAATAAATGGTCACTGCAATCAGTGACACTGTGATTGGGGGCTGGGGGGTGATCTGGGGGTGATCTGGGGTGTCTGGGGGGGCCTGGGGGGGCGATTTATGTGCCTATGTGTCCTGGTGTCAGTGTAGTGTTTTGTGCACTAACCTGGCATCTTCTCCTGTGCGGCGCTCGGTATATGTGAGCGCCGCAGGAGAGATGACATCACTTCCTCTGCCTGTGTAAACATTACACAGGCAGGGAAGCTCTTTGATTCGCCGGGAGCGATCGCGAGGGGGTGGCCGGAATCGAACGGCCGTCCCCTCATCCCGAATCGTTTCCGAACACTTAACCACCGCTTACTGTACATAAGGGGGGTCCGATCGGACCCCCAACTATACAAAGGCGATCACGTAGATATACGTGATTCTGCCTGTCGGTGCCATTCTGCCGACGTATTTTTACAGTGGGCGGTCGTTAAGTGGTTAAGGGCAGCACACCGACTGCATCACACCGCAGAGCTCCGCATGTGCAGGGCGCTGCTGTCTCTGCGCGTTATTCCAAAAGTTCTTTGGTGTGGCCCTTTTTTCAGACGTGTGCAGCAGATCGCACCGTTGCCATTTGCAACATATGTCTAAGGCGTATCTCGCGTGGCCAAAACATCAGCCGCTTGGGCACCACGTGCTTAACCAGACATATGTCAACCTGCCATGCAGTTCATTGGCAAGCCTACCTAAAATACCCACACCAAAGAACAAAGCGGACCTCTCCTTGCTCCTCATCAGCTGGGATCTCCAACCCCACTATACCTTCAGTCCTCTCTGAAACCTGCACTGAGATGAATGAAGGTGTAGAATTAGGTGTGTCACAGCCAAGTACTTGCGGGCAATCTGCTATCGGTACACCGACGTCCAATTGTACCAGGCAAATTTCCCTGCCCCAGCTGCTGCACCGCCGGAAGAAGTTCGTTCCCAGCCATCCACATGCCAAGCGGTTGAATGTTAGCTTGGCTAAATTGCTAGCACTTCAACTGCTGCCTTTTCAGTTGGTAGACTCTGCCCCCTTCCGTGAGTTTGTGGAATGTGCGGTTCTTCAGTGGCAGGTTCCCAAACATGATTCCGGCTCTCTACCGGCATGTGGAAGGCATTATCTTGGCCTTGCTGGACAGGGCGGTCAGCGGTAAGGTGCATATTACCGCTGACTCATGGTCCAGCAGGCATGGACAGGGACGTTACCTATCTTTCACGGCGCATTGGGTGACTCTGCTGGCAGCTGGGAAGGATGCAGGACAAGGTGCAGTAGTGTTGGAGGTTGTTCCACCACCACGCCTCCAAAATGTTACTACTGGTGATTCTAACACACCTCTTTCATCCACCCCCTCCTCTTATTCTTCCTCCATGGCCTCTACCTGTGCTTTGTCCTTGGAAACAGCAGTGCTCCGTAGGCATTCAAAGGGCTACGCAAGTACGCAGGCAAAAAGATGCCATGCGGTGCTTGAGCTGGTGTGCTTGGGGGACAGGAGCCACACTGGGGCAGAGATTCTGTCAGCTCTGCAGGGGCAGGTTCAGAGGTGGTTGACGTCACGCCAGCTTAAGCCAGGAAAGGTGGTTTGCGACAATGGCACCAACCTCCTCTCCGCCCTCCGACAGGGACAACTGACCCATGTGCCCTGTTTAGCTCACGTCCTTAACTTGGTGGTGCAGCGGTCCTTGGGCAGGTACCCGGGCTTAAAGGAGGTCCTGAAGCAGGCCAGGAAACTCTGTGGGCATTTCCGCCGGTCATATAATGCCAGTGCTCGGTTGGCTGAGCTGCAAAAGGATTACAACCTGCCCAAGAACCGCCTAATCTGTGACATGCCCACCAGGTGGAACTCTACGTTGGCCATGCTGCAGCAGCTGCACACGCAGAAGAGGGCCGTCAATGAGTATCTGTTGCAATATGGCACGAGGACAGGGTCATGGGAGCTTGGATTTTTTTCACCACGCCAGTGGGCCATGATAAATTACTTGCTAATGTCCATCTTACCACCAGCGCTCTGGATCCTGTTCCCTCGCAAATGCTACGTTCACCCTCTGGCTCTATTCTACGCTCTCTAACCCACATCTTCAATCTCTCCCTCTCTTCTGGCATCTTCCCTAACTCTTTGAAACATGCACTAGTCAGCCCCATACTTAAAAAGCCCTCTCTGGACCCATCCAATCTTGACAACCTGCGCCCTATCTCCTTGCTCCCCTTTTTATCCAAACTCCTTGAACGTCTAGTTTACAACCGATTGAGCGTCCACCTTGCTGATAATAACCTTCTTGATCCCCTTCAGTCTGGATTTCGTCCTCAACATTCCACAGAAACTGCCCTCCTAAAACTAACAAATGATATAGTAACGGCCAAAACTAAGGGACACTATTCCGTACTCCTACTCCTGGACCTCTCCGCTGCCTTCGATACGGTTGACCACCCCCTCCTCCTCAAAAAACTCCATGCCTTTGGTCTCCGCGACTGTACTCTTCGCTGGTTCTCTACCTACTTATCCAACCGCACCTTTAGCGTTACTTACAACTCTACTTCCTCCTCTCCCCTTCCTTTCTCAATTGGGGTCCCCCAAGGTTCTGTTCTTGGACCTCTCCTATTTTCAATCTACACCTCCTCCCTGGGTCAGCTGATAGCCTCCCACGGCTTCCAATACCACCTCTACGCTGATGACACTCAAATCTATTTCTCTGCCCCTCAACTCACTTCTTCATTCGCCTCACGTATCTCTAATTTACTATCAGATATATCAGTTTGGATGTCACACCACTTCCTCAAACTTAATCTATCCAAAACTGAACTGGTCATTTTTCCTCCCCCTCGTGCCTTCTCCCCCAATCTCTCTGTTAAAATTGATGGCACAACTATCAGCCCATCCCCACACGCCAAGGTCCTAGGAGTAGTTCTAGACTCTGAACTCTCCTTTAATCCTCACATCCAATCACTGTCCAAATCTTGCCGCATCAACCTCCGCAACATCTCCAAAATACGCCCCTTTTTAACCAAAGACACAACAAAGCTCCTTATCCACTCCCTGGTCATTTCTCGCCTCGATTACTGCAACTCCCTCCTCATTAGCTTACCTCAGAAAACTTTAACCCCCCTTCAGTCCATCATGAATTCTGCTGCCAGACTCATCCACCTTATCAACCGCTCTGTGTCTCCTTCCCCTCTCTGTCAATCCCTCCACTGGCTTCCACTCACCCAACGAATTAAATTCAAAATACTAACGATCACCTACAAAGCCATCCACAACACTGCCCCCAGATACATCACTGACCTAGTCTCTAAATACCAACCTAATCGTTCTCTTCGTTCTTCTCAAGACCTCCTGCTCTCTAGCTCGCTCATCACCTCCTCCCATGCTCGACTCCAGGACTTTTCCAGAGTCTCCCCAAGCCTATGGAACTCGGAACAATCGGTCCGTCTATCTCCTTCTCTATTAGCTTTTAGAGGATCCCTAAAAACCCTCCTCTTCAGAGAAGCCTATCCCACCCACACCTAATAACTATATTTCCATTCTGTCCACCTGATCATCCCCCACAGCCAATACCCTTTGTTTCACGTGACCCTCCCTTCTAGACTGTAAGCTCTAACGAGCAGGGCCCTCTGATCCCTCTGTATTGAATTGTATTGTGATTGTACTGTCTTCCCTGATGTTGTAAAGCGCTGCGCAAACTGTTGGCGCTATATAAATCCTGTATAATAATAATAATAATAATCAGGGATGCATGCACTGTCCTGGCACCATTTAAGGAGGCCACGAGGATGGTAAGCAGTGACAGTGCATGCATCAGTGACACTGTCCCTCTTGTCCACCTGTTGGAGCACACGCTGCATGGAATAATGGACAGGGCACTTGAGGCAGAACATAGGCAGGAAGAGGAGGACTTCCTTACCTCTCAAGGCCCCCTTTATCCAGACAGTGTTCCTGCTGGCCCACCTATCACACAGGAAGAAGAGGAGGAGGAGGAGGAGGATTGTATCAGCATGGAGGTGGAGCCTAGCACTCAGCATCAGCAGCAGTCTTCAAGGGATCAATTACAGTCCCAAGACACCCGTGGACTTGTACGTGGCTGGGAGGAGGTGGCTGTGGATCATGTCGTCCTCAGTGACCCAGAGGACTCTGCACCGAATGCCTCAGCAAACCTACGCTGCATGGCCTCCCTGATCCTGCAAAGCCTGCGGAAGAATCCTCGTATTCGCGCGATCAAGGAGAGGGATCATTACTGACTTGCAACCCTCCTTGATCCAAGTTACAAGGGTAAGGTTGCGGACCTTATCTTGCCGTCGCAGAGGGAGCAGACGATGAAGCATCTTCGGGAGGCCTTGCAGAATGGTCTGTGAAACGCGTTCCCAGAGACAGGGAGGTTACAAATTCCTGGTCCTGGACAACGTGTTGCTGGGGCTTCGGTCAGTCAAAGAAGGAGCGGTGGAGAAGGTGGCCGTCTGACCGATGCGTTCAGACAATTTTTTAGTACGCAGCCCCAAGGTATGATCGGTTCCAGCAACCATCGCCAGCGTCTAGTTTACATGGTGCAGGAATACCTAGGGGCAAGATCAGACTTGGACACCTTTCCCACCGAAAATCCTCTGGGTTACTGGGTCTTGAGGATGGATCACTGGCCAGAGCTTGCACAGTATGCAATTGAGCTACTGGCCTGTCCTGCATCCAGCGTTCTTTCGGAACTGGAGGTTTTGTAACCGATCACAGGGTGCGCCTGTCCACCGACTCGGTCGATCGACTGACCTTCAAAAAAATGAATCAGTCTTGGATCACCACCAGCTACCAAGCACTTGATGCTGATGTAACCAAATAATTTTTTTGGAACTGTCAGATCCCTTCAAGACTGCCTATGCTGATGCTGAGTAGGGATGAGCTTCGAGTTCGAGTCAAACTCATGTTCGACTCGAACATTGCCTGTTCGCCCGTTCGCCGAACAGCGAACAATTTGGGGTGTTCGCGGCAAATTCGAAAAGTCTATGGGAGAAATCTAAAGTGCTAATTTTAAAGGCTTATATGCAAGTCATTGTCATAAAAAGTGTTTGGGGACCCGGGTCCTGCCCCAGGGGACATGTATCAATGCAAAAAAAAGTTTAAAAACGGTCGTTTTTTCGAGAGCAGTGATTTTAATAATGCTTAAAGTGAAACAATAAAAGTGAAATATTCCTTTAAATTTCGTACCTAGGGTGTTTTTATAGTATGCCTGTAAAGTCGCGCTTGTTTCCCGTGCTTAGAACTGTCCCTGCACAAAGTGTCATTTCTGAAGGAAAAAAAAGTCATTTAAAACTCACTCGCGGCTATAATGAATTGTCGGCTCCCAGCAATACATAGAAAAGTCATTGATAAAAAAAAAAAAAAAAAGCGTGGGGGTCCCCCAAATTCAATTAACAGGCCCTTCAGGTCTGGTATGGATATTAAGGGGAACCTTGCCGCAAATTAAAAAAAAATGCATGGGGTTCCCCCAAATATCCATACCAGGCCCTTCAGGTCTGGTATGGATTTTAAGGGGAACTCCACCCCAAATTAAAAAAAAAATGTTGTCGAGTTCCCCCAAAAATCCATACCAGACCCTTTATCCGAGCACGCAACCTGGCAGGCTGCAGGAAAATAAGGGGGCGAGAGATCGCCCCCCCTCCTTAACCGTACCAGGCCACATGCCCTCAACATGGGGAGGATGTCCCCATGTTAATGGGGACAAGGGCCTCATCCCCACAACCCTTGCCCGGTGGTTGTGGGGGTCTGTGGGCAGGGGGCTTATCGGAATCTGGAAGACCCCTTTAACAAAGGGGACCCCCAGATCCCGGCCCCCTCCATGTGAATTGGTAATGGGGTACATTGTACCCCTACCATTTCACAAAGAAAGTGTAAAAATTTTTTAAAAAACACACAGACACCTTGGAAAAGTCCTTCATTAAAAATAAAAAAATAAAAAATAAAAAACCCATTCCAGCGATGAAATCCAGTGTCCCGCGACGATACGATGTCCAGCGCTGTCCACACAAAACGTCATTGGCTGAGCCTGAGCGGACCTGATGGGGAACTTCCTCCGCAGTGTATTAAATGAATAGACCCGCCCCTTCTAAAGTTCCCCATCAGGTCCGCTCAGCCAATGACGTAGGTGTAAGGCTAAGCAGACCAGATGCGGAACGTGAGAAGGGGCGGGTCTATTCATTTATTACGCTGCGGAGGCAGTTCCCCATCAGGTCCGCTCAGCCAATGACGTAGGCGGGGTCTGACATACGAGGGGCTGGTAGTGGGCTGGTAGTGGGCTGGGGGGAGGGGTTACCCATGCCATTTTTCTCAATGATTTTCATCCATATTGCCGGGACCAGACATTACATTAAAGCCGCAAGCAGTTTTAAATGACTTTTTTTCCTTTAGAAATTTCATTTTGTGCAGGGACAGTTCTAAACACGGGAAACACGTGCTACTTCACAGGCATACTTTAGACACCCCCCAGGTACGATATTTAAAGGAATATTTCACTTTTTTTTTCACTTTAACCACTTCAATACCATGCACTTATACAGCTTCCTGCCCAAGCCAATTTTGAGCTTTCAGCGCTGTCGCAATTTGAATGACAATTGCGCGATCATGCTACACTGTACCCAAACAAATTTTTTTATCATTTTGTTCCCACAAATAGAGCTTTCTTTCGGTGGTATTTGATCGCCTCTGCGATTTTTATTTTTTGCACAACAAATAAAAAAAGAGCGAAAATTTTGAAAAAAACTATGTTTTTCTTTGTTTCTGTTAATTTTTTTTGTAAATAAGTACCTTTTCTACTTCAATGACGGGCACTGATAAGGCGGCACTGACGGGCACTGATAAGGCGACACTGATGGGCACCGATGAAGTGGCATCAATGAGGTGGCACCGATGGGCACTGATGATGGGCACTGATAGGCGGCACTGATGGGCACTGATATGTGGCACTGGTATGCGGCACTGATGGGCACTCATAGGTGGCACTGATTGGCACTCATAGGCGGCACTGATTGGCACTCATAGGCGGCACTGATGGGCACTCATAGGCGGCACTGATGGGCACTTATGGGTGGCACTGATAGGTGGCACGGACGGGCACTGATAGGTGGGCACTTATGGGCACAGATGGGCATGGATGGGCACTGATAGGTGGCACTGATGGACACTAGTAGGTGGCACTGATGGACACTGATGCCCAGAAATGCCAGCCACCACACATTGTGGTAGTGCCAGTCAGTGCCCATTTGTGGGCACTGATTGGCATATTTTTGTTATGTTTTTTTTTTTTTTTGTTTTGTTTTACTACATGTGGATGGCCATGGGGGCCATCCACATGCTTGGGGCTTCCCTGGTGGTCCTGGGGGGCTTCCCTGGTGGTCCAGTGTGGGTATCCGAGGGGGGGCTGCGCTGATAAACAATCAGCGCGAACCCCCCCTGTCAGGAGAGCCGCCGATCAGCTCTCCTCTACTCGCGTCTGTCAGACGCGAGTGAGGAAGAGCCGATCAATGACTCTTCCTGTTTACATTGTGATCAGCCATGATTGGACACGGCTGATCACGTGGTAAAAAGCCTCCGCCGGAGGCTCTTTACCGAGATCAGTGTAGCGGTGTGTCAGACTGACACACCGCTCCACCGATCGCCGCGATGCGCGCCCCCCCGAGCGCGCGGCGGGTGTTATCCTGCAGGACGTCATATGACGTCCAGTGTGGATAACACAACCACTTCCCGGACGTCAATATGCTATTGACTGGGCGGGAAGTGGTTAAGCATCATTAAAATCACTGCTCCCGAAAAAACGGACGTTTTTAAAAAAAAAATTGCATTGATACATGTCCCCTGGGACAGGACCCGGGTCCCCAAACCCTTTTTAGGACAATAACTTGCATATTAGCCTTGATAATTAGCACTTTTGATTTCGAACGTTCGAGTCCATTGTATTTAATAGGGTTCTAAAGTTTGCGCAAACTTTCGGACCGTTCGCAGGTTCTGTTGCAAACTGAGCCGGGGAGTGTTTGGCTCATCCCTATTAAAGAGCACATCCACTATAATAGGAAGAGGTACCACTCACTAAGCATACAGGTTGTTTGCGATGCAATTATGTTCATCAGAAATGTGGTCACTGGCTTCCCAGGATCTGTCCATGATGCACAGGCAGCTCTCCCACCATTTTGACACTAACAGAATAACCATAGGCTGGTTTCTTGGTAAGACACTTTTTTTATTATCAAATATGTCTTAATGAATGCCACATACATCATACATGTAAGTATATGTTCATATGCCACACTCATGTGTTCACTCCTCACACCTTGCACACACACATTATACACAACAGATTTTTAGCCTTGGCTGTTAAAGAAATTACTAAACCAGATCCTCATCCTGGTGTAACCATTTCCAGCCAAGCCATTTTACATATGGTCTAAGGCTTTCACAGTACAATCATGTTCAGCAATGAAAATCAAAATGTAGGGAAGAAATTTTCAAACTCTGGCTGCTAACACCACTCTTAAGGTGCTCAACATCTGCAGAATCTCACTACAAAAGAAGGCCGTGCCGTGAGTGGGGGCTCCCGTGCGCATTCGCGGGACTGACGTCATCGCGGCTCCGGCCAATCACAGTGCTGGAGCCGCAATACCCTGAAGTAACCCTCGGGTAAGATGTCGGTCGCCCGAGCGATGTGACCCTCTCACTTCAACACAAGCCGATCATTTGAGCAGCATCTGTTAATACCCTGAGCCCTTGGTTGAATATACAGTATGACACATGTACTGGCAATACATTCATTTTACACAAAGATCTTTGGAGACATCTTGGGCGAAAATTACCACCACAAAAAAAGCATCCTTGTGTGTTTGCTTACAAAAACCTTCATTAAAACAAATTTATAAAAATATAAAACCAATATTTTGTCCAGCAATATTATTATTAGGCCAAACAACCATTGTTAGTGAAAAACTGTGCAAATCCACTGTATTTACATGTCTTGAGGTACATGCCAAAAGAACTTAGGTGTCCCATCCCACTTTGATACGCAACGCTAAACATCTCCTCATTTTAATGATGAGGAGATATTTAGGCTGGAAGAACTAGACTCTGCATTTTCTAGAATGACAATGGTGATAGTGTACTAAAACTGGAGCACATACAATCTGGTGGAACTGGGCTTAGTAACCAATCAGCTCCTAGGTGTTATTGTCAAAGCTTTACCTGCAAAAAAATGTGCATTTATTATTATTTATGTTAGGGACCTGTAAAGCATTGCACCCACAATCAGCAGATTGTGGGTGTAATGCCAAGGTCCAGCTGACTGTCTGTGTATCTGTTTGCCCGTTCCTCCAATACGAGCAAGCAGTTACACTTGAGACAGGGAGCTCAATGAACCACCACAGTGCTCAGTGCTGTGATAGTTCATTGAGAACTAAAAGCCAACAGCTGCAAAGGCTGCTAAGGCTGTCAGATATTGTAGTTTTGCCATTTACAGAACACTGAATTGATGACGTGGCCGGGCGGGCAGAAACCCAGCCATGTCTTTTTTGGTTTGTGACAGCTAGCCGGGGGAAGATTTCCCACTAGCTGTGAGAACAGGGGGTCGGGGTGAGTGGGGGGCCGGTGTATATGTAACATGTTACATGTTAAACCCTGAATATGGGTGTAACATATTACAAAATGTGAACTTATCCTTTAACGTAATGAAAAGGCAACAGCAGAGAGGGATTAACGCCAGAAGACTTGTCAAGCTACTGTCTGACTAAAGCCCCATACACACGATCTGACTTTTTGACAACAAACTTCTAAATTTCCAGGTTTTTAAAAAAATCCGACCGTGTATACGCTCCATCAGACAAACTTTTTCGGTTTTCATCGGACAAATGTTCGCTCTGCAAACGAACATACTTTTCGGCAACAAAAGTCCTACGGTGCAAAATCCTATCGTGTGTACAGAAGTCCATCGGACTTTAGTCCGAAGTACAAATACGCATGCTCAGAACCAATGTTAAAATCAACCAACAATAGCAGAAGTTGACCAAAGGGTGGTGGTAAAGAGCAGAAAAGAGCAGAAAAACCACGTGATTTTGGGAAAGTTTGCTAAAAAAGTCATGTCGTGTGTATGCATACCAAGTTCACGGCCAACGCCCTTCAAACAAAAATCCATGGAAAAGTTTGTCCGATCGTGTGTATGGGGCTGTCAAGGTCACCTGTGGCCAGGTGACAGATGCACACCATAGGGGGACAGGAGTGCACCGCAAGGTAGTGAACCCTATGGCTGGCTTCTGCGGATAGGAAACTGGGTGGTTGTGGAAAGCGGGACCAGAGGAGCACAACCGGGATCCTAACGGAAGCTAGAGCCAAGATTCCCCAGGGCGCGGAGTCTAAGACCCAGCAGGTCTTCTCCAGAGCCTCTAGTGGTGAGGATGTTATGCTGCAGGCTGGGACCAGGTCGCGGCCCCTGGAGTTTCCTAGCTCACGCCCCGTAGGATAAGGGGAAAAGAGGGGAAGCAGCAGCACAAGATATGAGAGAAATGAATAACAAGCTGAAGGTCAGGGGCCACAAGCAGACAAGGATAACGAAAGAACGAGCCGAAGGTCAAGGGTCACGAGCAGACAGGGATAGTCGGGGACAAGCCAAATATGTAACAGAGAGACAGACGTAGCACACGGCAGGCAGGAACCCAAACACACAATGCCTAACAAACACGTTGATCAGCAAAGCAGGCCTGCAGTGCACAGGTTAATATAGTGTTCTGTGATAGGGCCTGGGGTGGAGTCAGGCTGGGAGGAGATTATAAAGGAAGCCAGGTGAAAGGGTTCTGGCCTCTAAGATGAACACATGGGAAGGAAGGTAAGCTGACAGACAAACACTACTGCATATCCATGACAGGGGCTTTAGTCAAGTTTATTTTGTCAATACTCTGTTGTACTTCTGAAGAATTCCTGCATACATGCCTTTATTGCCCTGAATTTCTACTTCAATGGCTTTTTACAACCCTTTTAACATGATGTTCTAGCTCAGCCTGGTGAAACCTTTCACTCTGCTGTTGTTCAAAAACAAGTTGGACTCGGTCAAGATTACGTGTGTGACAAATAGTATGTCGATTGGTGGAGTGGGCAAACCCAAATTGGCATTAAAATCTGCTAAACTTTGGCTTAAATTGTTATCTTTGGTTTGTGAACTTGAAGACTGTGACAGAAGGCTGACTACCTCAACACTGACATTAGGCTGCTGTTCTGGAGACTGGCCGATGTCATCATTCTTGTCAAATGCACAGAAGCCTAGATTTTGAACATCTGCTGCCTCAGAAAAGAATAGGAGGGTCCCTTCATATGTGGGGTCATCTGCAAGAGAACAGATACAGATTAAGATACTGATGTCCTCCCCTTCTTAAAAACTCACCCAAGTCCTTGTAAGATCCAGCGCTGGGCAAAGAGGCTCCATGGTCACCTCTAGGAAAAGATTGCCAAAAGAGTATTATATTCCAAAGGAGGTGGGAGTTCCTCCAGACAGCATACAAGAGGGCTGCAAGGAAGAACCCATCATCAACATTGATCATGCACAGTTAACATCTAAAATATTCACTGGGCATCGGGGGCGTGACTGGATGTTGAGGTGAGAGGCCGTAGCAGCCCGGCCCTCACACCCCCTCCCATGGTACACGCCGACTGAGGAGTAGTATGGTTGGAGGAAACAGGGACGAGGAGAGAGGAGGAGAGACACGAGCGGGACCGATCAGCTGTCTTTCACGGCCAGACCCATATGATTCCTGTGTAGGTGCACAGCCCGCTGATTTTGGCCGATTGTGGAGCTGCCCGGATATATCTTGTCATACAGCCAATGCCACGGTCTGGTCCGTGTGACCTCCGATCCGGTAATCAGCCCGCTGATCTTGGCCGCTTGTGGAGACGCTCAAGCGCGTCCTGCCTACACTGCCCACACTGCTTATATGTCGAGGGAGGCTGAGGGGGAGGACACTGCTGGGCCACACTAGGACCCACACCACTGGAGCTTGCGGTGAGCGGGCTGACCGGGTCACTTACCTGTCTGCTGGAGGAGGCTGGGGAGATGGACTTTGCTGAACCCTGCTGGGAACCATCCAGCTGCCGGAACCTGCCGGGGGCTCACCCCAGGCTGATCCTTTGAGGGCAGCAATAGCAGTAGCTGGAGGGAAAAACTGAACAATATAATACCAATCATTCATTCATTAGGGCAGGCTGGGAAGCCCAAGAAGCCCAAGCATATCAGTGTGGGAGAGATTCTGACTGTGGTGGTGATCGGAGGGAAACGGACAGATGGTGCATCCACTAAAAATGCCGGGCACACTGTCCGTGATGACAAGGAAGCGAGGGGAGGAAAATGTCTCCCAGGAGAGGTCCAGTATGGGCACCGGAGCACAGATACAGCCTCAGTCACAGATGCAGTCAGTGCGGGGGACAAAAGCAAGCCAGGCTGCGGCGGCGGCCAAATTGGAAAAATATGCACATACCCCAGCACACACAGCAGGTCATACACCTACAAAAGGACAAGGGGTGCAACAGCCGAACCCCCAGCGAAAGAGCCAGGGCCAGGCATCGGCAATGGTGACACCAGCAACCGCGGCAAGTGATCAGGGGTCCAAGAAAAAGGCACCAAAAGAAGTAATGGAGACAACAACAGGACCAGTGGAGGAGGGTGAGCCATTTATGAAAGAGATTTTTTTTGCAATTAATAACTGTAAATCCTCATTATCTGAAATATTTGACCAACTGAAGGGTATAAAAGAGGACATGTCAGTTGTTAAACATGATGTACAAGGGATTGGTATCGGGAATTCTGCTTTAGAGGGGAGACTTAGTCAGGTCGAAGATGATGTTAACCCAATGATAAATGAGATGAAAGTAATGAGAGAACAATTGAATATGTGTATCAATAAAATTGACGATATGGAAAATAGATTACGCAGGAAAAATATAAGGGTACTAGGTCTCCCTGAGAAAAGTGAAGGTAACCACCCCACTGAATACATGGAAGATTGGTTTAAAGGACTGTTTGGCAAGGACTGTCTACCAAAGTTTTTTGCAATTGAGCGTGCCCATAGTGTCCCCTTTAGGGCTCCAGCCTCTGGAGGCCAACCAAGACCTGTCCTTGTTAAACTCCTATATTTTAAAGATAAAATTACTAATCTTCAAAAGGCAAGAGAGATGAAAGAAATACAATATAATGGTGCAAGAATTTCAATTTATCTAGACTTTTCCCCCGAATTACAGAGACAAAGGGCAAAATTCACTGAGTGTAAACGCAGATTGCAGCAAAACAGAATTAAATATGTAATGTTCTATCTGGCACATCTACGGATAACAGTAAAGGGGGAAAACATGTTTTTTAATACACCTGCTGAACTGACATCATGGATGAACATAAATGAAGGGAATATGCAGCAGGGAGAAGACGAATAACAATAAACATCAGAATTAAGAGACACCCCCCTCCTTTTTTTTATTTTACTTACTGTATTTATTGGCGTATAACACTCACTTTTTTACCCTAAAAATAGAGGGTAAACTGTGCCTGCGTGTTATACGCAGGGGGCTGTGTAAAGTTTTTTTCCTGAAACTTCCCTCTTAAAGTTAGGGTGCTATACGCCTGTGCGTGTTATACGCCGATAAATACGGTATTTCTTTTTTCTTGGGGTGGGGGGGGGGGGGTGGGACCATTTTTTTTCTCTTTTGGAATATTTCTAATTTTTTTCTCTCGGACATGGGAGCGGGGGGGTGGGGGAGGAAGGGTTAACCAAAGTGTATCTTTTGTTTGGAGTGGCACAAAGGGGCCGAAATAAGAATGTATATCAAAATGTTTGGAAGAATTGTATAATAGGGAGAGATACACTAAATATGTTAAAGCACAAATCAACAGGAGTGAAGGGGCTAACTCACACGTTAAAGGGTAGATACGGTCACTTTAGAAGCCTTCAACACAGGCCCCAAGTAAAGCAAGGGATGGGAGGGGGGTTGAGGAGGGGGGAGGAGGACGGAGTGGAGAGGGGGGAAGGGGGGAAGATGTGGGGGGAAACATGCTTAGACAGGGCACTAGTTTGTGTGTATCCACTCAAACACGATTTCTTGAAGGAAAATAAAAAGATGGAAACAAAGAGGAAAGCACTATTAAGGTATATAATTACAAAATGGGAGGGAAACTGATAAAGAAGAAATTATAAAAGGGGAAAATGACGGAGAATAGAGAAGACAAAAGGAGGGCCCCAAACCAAGCCAGGAGTATGTGTGCTCATGGAATGTGCGAGGTGTAAAAGATTCAGCCAAAAGACAGGCGATTTTCTCAATGGCGGAAATGGGTAATATAAAGATGCTGTGTCTGCAGGAGACGCACTTGGAAAAAGAAACTACTAATGTATTAAAACACAGGAAATTCCAAATACAATATCATTCTACCCACAAGTCGTATTCCAGGGGTCTGAGCGTACTGGTAGACTCTGGAATAGTGTTCTCCTGCAGACAGAGTAAGCTGGATCCCAAAGGGCTTTATGTGTTTTTGTATTGCCGGATAGAGACAAAAGAATATGTGGTGGCGAATATATATATCCCCCCCCCTGTTTAGTACAGAAATCCTATGGGACTTAATGGAGTTTGTTATAGACAAGTCAGGGGTGCCAGTCATAGTGGCAGGAGACTTTAATATGACTATGAACAAAAAGTTGGATAGATTTCTGGCTGGTGTCGCCACTAACCAAGCGGTTGGCAGTCTCCTTCTCCAATTTTGTGGGGAGGTAGGACTGGTGGACGTGTGGAGGGGGAGACACCCGGAGGAAAAACAATTCTCCTGTCACTCGAGGATGCATGCGACACTGTCCGGGATAGACCTGATACTTTGTAATGAAGAGGCCCTGGGTGAGTTTGGGGTGGTGGAATATGAACCAAGAAGCATCTCATACCACTCAGCAGTGAATTTGGAAATTAAGATAAGTAGAGGTCACAGTAAGGGGGATTGGAAGATAAACCCATTTTGGCTGGAAGTAATTGAAGACCGGGGGGGGGGGAAACTTGCCAGTATGAAAGAATTCATAACAGTAAACACTGGATCGGCCTCAAGGGGGGTTATATGGGACACTCTAAAGACGTTTCTGTGGGGAATTTTGATCCAAAAAATATCATCAACTAAAAAGCAAACACGTGCCAAAGAGGTTGCAGCGAGAGAAGAGGTGAAAAGGTCAGAGATAAGCTATGTGGAAAATCCAACCATAGAGAAACATAAGTAATGGCTAGTGAAACAGGAAGAGTATAAAAAAATTGTAATAAAAAAGGCAGAAAATAAAAAGCTATTTCAAAAACAGAATTTCCTTGGGCAGGGTGAGAGAGTGGGGAGAATTCTGGCTCTAATAGCTAGGGCTAGCGCTCCCCTATCTGTCATGTATGTGATGAGGAAGGGGAAATTAAGAGTAGCACCCCGGAAATAACAGAGGTTTTCAAAAAGTATTACCAGAACCTGTATAGCAGCATACCACATAGCAATATAGAATGGGAGATGGATACCTTTTTTGAAGGGCTGCAGATTCCTAGGCTGGCAGAGAAAGATAAAGAGTGATTGGAGGCACCACTCACGCTGGAAGAGTTGCAGTCGGCAATTGCAGATATGGCAAACCAAAAGGCCCCAGGGCCGGATGAGTTGCCAATAGAAATATATAAAACTTACAGTGAGGTGCTGCTTCCAAAATATCTAGAGGTATTTAATTGGGCAGCTGCGGAAGGGAAGCTACCTGTGTCCATGACAGAAGCAACAATCATCATATTGTTAAAAGAGCGGAAGAACCAGCTTGAGACAGGCTCAAGTCCCAGAGCGAAAGTAAGGATAAATGGTGAGTGCTCGGATTGGTTCCAGTTGGCAAGGGGGACAAGGCAGGGGTGTCCTTTATCGCCCCTGCTTTTCACCCTCGCAATGGGGCGCCTAGCTATTGCCATAAGGGCATCCCCGGAAGTACAGGGTTTAAGAGGAGGTTGGGGGAAGAGAAGGTCGCAATGTATTTGGACGATGTACTACTTTTTTTAGGGGACACGCAGTCCTCATTGAAGACAGCAATGGGTATAATAGGGGAATTTTTTGCAAATTTTCGCAGCTGACAATCAATTGGGACAAGTCGGCACTTTTGCCGATAGACCTATTGTCACGGCAAATAGATCAAGTGAAAGTGGTGAGCCAAATGAGATACTTTTATAGCCGGAAACCTAGTACCATTATTGACAAAGCTGAGACAAAGGTGCCGAGTTTGGAACCGGCTCCCACTTTCAGTAGCTGGCCAGAGTAATGCTGGCAATACAATATATGAAAAATCGGGCAGTTCTTTCGTTTTTCGAACAGTTAATGGGCACAAAATCGATAATCTTTGGGACGTTTTTGAGCCGAAAAAACGAAGGACAAGTTTGGAAATTTTCTGCCGAACGAACGATAAATTGGAAGGTTAATGTGTTTCCCGTCCGAACTTTCTGCAACAGGTATATGTAAAAAAAAAAAAAATTATTTATGTCAACTGAACGATTTATAGGTCATTACATGATGGCACTATCATTTGCGCTCACGAATGAACTTTTGTTTTTCGAAAGTTCGTTCGGACGATTTTTCGTATAGTGTATGGCCAGCATAACCTGGTTAAAATGGTCTGGATGCCGCAGATTTTGTATGTTTTCCACAATTCCCCAGTATGGATTCCAGGACAGTGGTTTCAAAAACTGGACAGTGTGTTCAGGGAATTGATCTGGGGGAATGGAGAGGCAAGGATCCTTCTCCGCACCCTACAGCAACCAAAAGAGAAAGGGGGTTTGGCACTCCCGAATCCAAGATATTATTTTCTAGCCGCTTAAATGCAGCATATGCGGGGTAGCAACCTATCAGTAGGAAGATAATATGTGAAGGGGTTAATTTTGAATGATACTAGTCACGATACAGTAGTGGAGGCAGTGGAAGCGGATTCTTTTTGCTCCAGGTGTCCCACAGTTCAATTAATGGTAAAATGTTGGGTAAATGTCAAAAAAAATTTGGGATACAGTGGATTTTCAGATTTTTCTCTGATATGGGACAATAACAATTTGAAGGAACTCATAGTTATGAGGAAAATTGAGGAATGGGAAAGACTGGGTATACATCTCCTGGCACAACTTTTCAAAGCAGGGAGTATAAAATCATTCCAAGAGATAAGGGAAGAGTTTGCGGTCCTGAATAGATCCTTTTTATAGATACCTGCAAATGAGGCAATGAGGCAACAGTTTGGACAGGGACCACCAGAATGGAACGATATGCCTCTTCTGCAAAAATTAGTAAATGCAGAGACCTCTGGAGGGTGGATATCAGTTATGTACGGAAACTTAGAAGAGGCAGGACAGGGAGAATAATCAGTTATTAAAAATAAGGATAAATGGGAGAGAGATGTGGGCCCACTATCACAGGAACAGTGGGAACGTATATTAGCAACAGGACCTAGAGTGTCATTATCCCCCTCCCAAATGGTGTCCCACCTTTACCTGAGTGTACTATACACCTCAAAAGATGTTCCAGTTTGGAAGAAGGTCGGATGCGAAATGTCAGAGATGCGGGGATGACTGGGGAGACCTAATACACATGGTCTGGAGGTGCACCAAACTATCCCAGTACTGATAGCAGATTGTAGAAAAGATAAATGCTGTATTTGAGACATTCTTGCAACCAGAGGTCAGGTTGTGTGTATTGGGTCTCCTGGATGAAAGAGGAATGTCAGGGGATATACAAACGGCAATAATGAGGTGTCTGTTTCAAGGAAGGAAGCTTATCACGCAGAAGTGGCAAGCAAACCCCCCTCCCACAGTGACAGAATGGAGGAAGGAGATAGATGAAACCATTACAAAAGAGGAATTTATATACACCAAGAGGGGAAATAAAAATAAATTTAAAAACATGTGGAAACAATGGATAGAAGTGGAAACACGTTCAAGGGGGGATGAAGGATAAGTGAGGATGAGGCATGGATGTGGGAGAGGGAAGTATGGAAGTGTTGAGCGATAAGGGGATAAAGGGAAGGGGAGTGTAGCGGAATGTAGGTTTCCTTCTTTTTTGTTGTTGTTTGATACATGTACTAGTGCATATAAAAGGAAAATGGCTGTATAGTTTTTAATCATGTTTATAGCAATACCCCCCTAGCGGGCCGCTGGTTTAATTTTGGGCCTTGCACGTTACCTCACTGTTCACGTATGCTCGTCTCAGGGGTTCTCCTTGAAGAGTTGTCTAGAAGAAGTTTGCAACAACACAAAGTCTCTTTCAAGGGTTTATTTGAATAAAAGTTTCCAACAGAGGGGATGAAGGGATGGGGAGGACTCAGGTACCTTAGTTGCGAATCACAAGAATTCTCCTAGGTCCAGAGGAACAACTGTCTCCACACTGGACTCAGCAAACACCGGATAGGCCCAATCTCACTGGCCTAGCAGCCGATGTACTGCTCGATCACATATAGTCTCTGCCACAGACTTGGTGTAAATAGAACAGTCTCTGCCACACTGCAACTTGTGTTACTTTCTGGATGAAGAACACAGCTCTCAGTGCCAGGATCGTCCAGCCGTTCTGGCAGCACTGTGAGGTAGATCATGATCCGGATGCATCCTCCAATTGAGTCCTGCTTGGTCCCTTCCAGCAGGTAAGGCGACACAGGATCATCCCTGGATCAGTAGGCCCCAGCAACTCCTGGGCCTACCTTTCAGTAACGGAGACTCAGGCCAACGTGGCCCCGAGGCGGGAACTGCCGACTCTTCCCTGAGGCCATGAGGGCCCTCAGGTGGGGACCGAAGGCACGACCCCAAAGAAAAATCTCTCACCTTAATGGCGTCTGTCACCTAAATACCCCCTCCCAGCATGCACAGGGGGTTCACCACGCAGGTGAGAGCGACACCCATTGTCAGGAGGGAAATAACACAACCAGCTGAACTGAAACAGAATGCAATTTGTAACACAATCCCTCTGAGCCAAACTATTGCTCAGACAACTATAATTTAACATATAGGGCACACTCATTGGGAGCAGGGCGCTACATGTGGAAAAAAATAAATAAAAAATATTTGATTATAAAATATTCACTAACACAATGTATATTACCTCTTGTTGAGCAAGGTATCAAAACCTTTGGCCAGCTCTGCAACTGTCTCTTTATGGATGTAGGGCATCAGCGTTTTTTCATAGTCCAACATCTCAACAGAAGCTTGTAGTCCGCCACCGGGTTTTTTCCTAGAAGAAATTAGATAAGCAATGAAGCAAACAAGACATCTAAGATATACATTAGAAAATAAAAGATAAAGTGACATTTACTTGAGAAAAATTCTAGACATTTGTAGTCATGCTTTCTAATGTCAGTACACACAATCAGACTAACCTTTCCTTCCTGATCAAGACCATTTTCCTCTTAATGTTGCCCTCAATGTCTTGGCAACTCTTTTTCACATTTTCTTCATTACGAGGTGCTATTCCCACTGAATTGACAGCACTTATTATTTGTTTCCACTGTTTTCTTTTCCAAGCTTAATCACTAGGGTGGAGCGAACCCGAACTGTAAAGTTCGGGTTTGTACCGGACTGTAAAGTTCGGGTTCGTACCGGACTTTTGGGTTTTTGGTACCCGGACCCGAACCCGAACAATTTACTGTATGTTCGGGTTAGAGTTCAGTGTTCGGCAATGTAATGGCGCATTTTAAAAAGCTGCAGGGCAGCCAATCAACATTCGTTTTACTTGTGTGCCCTTAGAAGCCATCACAGCCATGCCTACTAATGGCATGGCTGTGATTTGCCAGTGCAGCATGTGACCCAGCCTCTATATAAGCTAGAGGCACATAGCACAGCACGTCACTCTGCTTTAGATAGTGTAGGGAATGGTTGTTGCTGCTGCTTTGAGGGAGAAAATTAGATAGGAGTCCTGATTCAGAAATCAAATTACTCAGCGATCTACCTTGATTTTGTTGTGTGGGTGCAGTACACAATCTTTTTACCCTGCCCTGAGCCCAGTGCCAGAGAAAAGATAACTTTTATCCATCTGTTAGTTAGGTTGGCGTCGGTGGGCCTTTTATGCAAGCTCAGTGCACCAGCACTGCATATGTTACTGTGAGATACACTCTTTAGATACTGTTGGTCTATTCTGCTATTCTAAAAACACCCATTTAGGGCAAAAAATATATATTTTGCTGCATTTCCGGCATATCTGTATTAAATGAGATACACACTTTATATACTGTTGTTTTATTCTGCTATTCAAAAGAAAAAAAATTAGGACAAAAAAAAAATTTTGGCAACGTTTTCTGCATATCTGTACGTGTGAGATACACACTTTAGATACTGTTTTCCTATTCTGCTATTCAAAAAATAATAATTTAGGGCAAAAAAAAAAATTTGCCAACGTTTTCTGCATATCTGTACGTGTGATATACACACTTTAGATGCTGTTCTTCTATTCTGCTGTTCAAAAAATAATAATTTAGGGCAAAAAAAATATATATTTTTTTTCATGCGTTTCTGTACCTGAGAGGTACACCCTTTAGATACTGTTGCTCTATTCTGGTATTAAAAAAAAACACATTTAGGGCAAAAAAATATATAATTTGCAGCGTTTCCTGCATATCTGTACGTGTGAGATACACACTTTAGATACTGTTGCTCTATTTTGCTATTCAAAAAAACACATTTAGGTGAAAAATATTTTGCAGTGTTTCCTGCATATCTGTACATGTGAGATACACACTTTAGGTACTGTTGTTTTATTCTGCTATTCAAAAAAAATTTAGGGCAAAAAAAAAAATTTGCCAACGTTTTCTGCATATCTGTACGTGTGAGATACACACTTTAGATGCTGTTCTTCTATTCTGCTGTTCAAAAAATAATAATTTAGAGCAAAAAAAATGTTTTAGTTTTTTTTATGCGTTTCTGTACCTGTGAGATACACCCTTTAGATACTGTTGCTCTATTCTGCTATTCAAAAAAAAACACATTTAGGGGAAAAATCTTAAATTGCGGCATAGTCTCTATCTGTACGTGTGAGGTACACCCTTTAGATACTGTTGCTCTATTCTGGTATTTAAAAAAAACACATTTAGGGCAAAAAAATATAATTTGCAGCGTTTCCTGCATATCTGTACGTGTGACATACACACTTTAGATACTGTTGCTCTATTTTGCTAATCAAAAAAACACATTTAGGTGAAAAATCTTAAATTGCGGCCTAGTCTGTATCTGTACGTGTGAGATACACCCTTTAGATACTGTTGTTCTATTCTGCTATTCAAAAACACCCATTTAGGGCAAAATAAAAAAATTTGCAGCATTTGCTGCATATCTGTACATGTGAGATACACCCTTTAGATACTGTTGTTCTATTCTGCTATTCAAAAAACACCCATTTAGGGCAAGATCCTAAATTTGAGAAATATGAGGAGAACGTCAAATAAGGGACGTGGCCCGGTCGTGGTGCTGCTGGTGGAGCTCCTGTTGCAGGGAGAGGACGTGGTCGATCTGTGCCAGCTACACGCACAAGTGAAACACCTTCCTCAGGTGCGAATAGGCGACAGAGCCTGCAGCGGTATTTGATCGGGCCTACGAATGTTGAGGCCAGGACAAGTACAGGCGATAGTAGATTGGGTTGCTGACAGTGCCTCCAGTTCCTTCACATTGTCTCCCACCCATGTTATTTTAAGTTATTTCCCTATCCACATTCGGGGTCAAGTTCGGGTCCCGAACTCAAACTTTTTTGCGAAGTTCGGCCGAACCCGTCGATCCCGAACATCCAGGTGTTCGCTTAACTCTATTAATCACTCATGCATGTGGGAACCCAATTTATCATACACGGGAGCCAGATTCTCAACCAATGCCACATTCTCTGCATATGTGAACTTCATATTTTGTTGTTGACCATCTGAATGTTTCCTCTTCTTCTTAGGGGTAGTGGATATTTGCTTGACACTGCTGTCACTGGAACTTTCCAGATGTGTGGTTTTCTTGCATCTTGAGAGATCGGTCTTCGTGCAAGTGTCACTGTTGTCACTTCACGGCTCCTCCAAACAGGGCATGTAAGTCTGGTCTGCACCCTCATCATCCACTTACAGTCAGGTCCATAAATATTGGGGCATCGACACAATTCTAATCTTTTTGGCTCTTTACACGACCACAATGGATTTGAAATGAAACGAACAAGACTTTCAGCTTTATTTTGAGGGTATTTACATCCAAATCAGGTGAACAATGTAGGTATTACAACAGTTTGTATATGTGTCTCCCACTTTTTAAGGGACCAAAAATAATGGGACAGATTAACAATCATAAATCAAACTTTCACTTTTTAATACTTGGTTGCAAATCCTTTGCAGTCAATTACAGCCTGAAGTCTGGAACGCATAGCCATCACCAGACGCTGGGTTTCATCCCTGGTGATGCTCTGCCAGGTCTCTATTGCAACTGTCTTTAGTTCCTGCTTGTTCTTGGGGCATTTTCTCTTCAGTTTTACCTTCAGCAAGTAAAATGCATGCTCAATCGGATTCAGGTCAGGTGATTGACTTGGCCATTGCATAACATTCCACTTCTTTCCCTTAAAAAACTCTTTGGTTGCTTTCGCAGTATGCTTCGGGTCATTGTCCATCTGCACTGTGAAGCACTGTCCAATGAGTTCTGAAGCATTTGGCTGAATATGAGAAGATAATATTGCCCGAAACACTTCAGAATTCATCCTGATGCTTTTGTCAGCAGTCACATCATTAATAAATACAAGAGAACCAGTTCCATTGGCAGCCATACATGCCCAAGCCATGACACTACCACCACCATGCTTCACTGATGAGGTGGTATGCGCATGAGCAGTTCCTTTCCTTCTCCATACTCTTCTCTTTAGATGTTGTTTGGCAAACTCTAATCTGGCCTTCCTGTTTTTGAGGCTCACCAATGGTTTACATCTTGTGGTGAACCCTCTGTATTCACTCTGGTGAAGTCTTCTCTTGATTGTTGACTTTGACACACATACACCTACCTCCTGGAGAGTGTTCTTGATCTGGCCAACTGTTGTGAAGGGTGTTTTCTTCACCAGGGAAAGAATTCTTCGGTCATCCACCACAGTTGTTTTCCGTAGTCTTCTGGGTCTTTTGGTGTTGCTGAGCTCACCGGTGCGTTCTTTCTTTTTAAGGATGTTCCAAACAGTTGATTTGGCCACACCTAATGTTTTTGCTATCTCTCTGATGTTTTTTTTTTTCCAGCCTAATGATGGCTTGCTTCACTGATAGTGACAGCTCATATTGAGAGTTGACAGCAACAGATTCCAAATGCAAATAGCACACTTGAAATGAACTCTGGACCTTTCATCTGCTCCCTGTAAATGGCATAATGAGGGAATAACACACACCTGGCCATGGAACAGCTGGGCAGCCAATTGTCCCATTTCTTTTGGTCCCTTAAAAAGTGGAAGGCACATATACTTATTTGGATGTTGTTAAAAAGGAAAACAAATACAATGCTTTGAAGAAGCAGAGAAAACAATTGACGCACATTTAAGAACAAAAGAAAAAAGATTTTACAATCGTGGAATTAAAATGTACAATCACCGCCACTTTATTAGGTCCACCTTGCTAGTGTAGCGGCCTCACCCCCTTCCTCTTCTTTATCGGTTACTCTGGCTCTGATCTAGGGGTACCTTGGAGGGGGAAGTGAGATGCGCTACGGCCCATGTCTTCTAGATTGCAGGGTGTAGAGGTGAAGGCCAGTACCAGTTTACCCTCGGGCTGTGTTTGAACACTCAGAGCCAAGTCTGTTCTGCAGATAACCCCCTTTGCTCCCAGTAACTGGAGTACCACACACTGAAAAGGTCCAACACTTATTTATTCCATAACGGCAAACAAATAGTCCTTTGCGAGCAGACAGTTTGAGACCCATAGAACAGTTCAGTATTGGTGGGGAGTAGGTCAAGGCACAATCCTCAAAGAAATCTAAACCGTTGAGGTATCACCAATGGTTGCTAAGCACGGTGGCTGTAAAAATGTAGTTTTAGCTTCAGAGTCTCTTCCAGCGACTCTAACGGACAGGAACTGGAGTTACCTTCGCTACGTTGCAGCCCCTGTCAGGGGGAAGACATCCCCCCAAGAGAGTTACCAGAGGCCCCAGCGTCACCGGTTTAATGCTGCACTAGACTATTCAGCAGGGTTACGCTCCCTGGCCTCCTCGCCTTAGATACGGGTCCCAACACCTTAGGGCCCCCTGGACTCCTCCATCCTTGCGGAACCCAGTCAAAGTTACTGGGCTCCAGGCCTCGGCAGTAGTACCTCACCCCAGGCTAAAGGTGCCTGAGATGGACTCCATCTCTCGCTCCGGCCAGGTCAAGGGCACCTGGGCCCGGAACTCCGGAACGCCAGCACCCAGGCGGAAGGTGCCTGGGTGTGGCCACATCCTCCGACTCTGAACTCTGAACCCCGTGGTAAGGGCGTCCGCCCCTTTTATCTCCTCTCCCTTTGCGTCACAGCTGGTTCCCCGCCCCGCTGTACCAGCGCCAGGGGAGGACAAAAAGGCACAGTCTTGCGGTGTGAGTTCAACCCCGGCCCCCGGCAACAATGCCACCTATAGGCCGCAGGGAACCTCACACCACCAGAGTCCTCCAAGAACCATAAAACAGTCTCAGATTCCCTAGCAATCAGTGCATCTGGGTTACACTACCACCCAGACGCTCCCCCTAAATTCAAATACCCGCTACACTCTCCCCCTGGTGATTTGACACTGGTCCCCAGTGTCTGGTGTAAACCCATGTCACCCATAGAGTGGTAACATACGTTCAGCCCAGAGACCAACCACACAATTTAGCCCTGAATTGTGCCAAGACCTAAAATGGGAAAAGGGAAATAGAAATGTAAAACAATAAAACTTTCAATAAAATACTCTTGACATTTACACATGTACAACCCCCCCCCTGCTATCTAAGGACCACCCCATTCTCAGCAGCCTTGACAGATGAACCTCCTGCAGAAGGGAACAAAACACAAACATCCTGCCACAATGTATGTTTGCTTGGAATGAATGGGTCCCTCCTTGGAGAAACCCACTCGCTCCAATGAGTACGGTGGTGCAAGTGAAAAAAAAAAACTGTTGTTGCGCAGAACTGCCACCTGGTGACAGTGCCACGGTAATGACACTTGGTCAAATCTTCCGGACAACTTTCCTTCTTCTTCTTACTGTGTCTCTACACTAACTACACCCCAAAGTCTTTATCTTCTTTGCGGTGCATGGAGAAAGAGGGAGAACAAAACAATAACAGCTCCCGTTTCTCCAAAGAGTAGAACGCCCAAATACAAAAAAAAAAACTAGGGCACAGTCCTTGTGTTCCGGCAAAGGCACTCTGGAAAGTTTGCAATGAGCAGCAAGAAATAACACACAGGAGTCTTTTTCTCCTAAAGGTAAAACTTTGGATGTGGTAGGAACACAGGCTTCAAATGCTTGTCAAAAGCCTCCACGTTATACTCAACATTTCCTCCATCCTTGCGACAAATCACCACTCTGTCCGCATGGATATGCCTTCCCAGCATCCACTTAGCTTTACAGTCCTGAAACCTTTTGGTGACCGTTGGTGAACAAAAAGGGTACCGGCGTGCTTGAGGTACTTTAAGTTTGTCCCAAACAAAGGTATTGTACCACCTCCGGCGAAAAACTTCCACCTTATATAGCAATTCTTGAGGCAGATATGAGTACTCCCACCCATACTCTTGGGCAACCTTCTGGCCAAAGAGACGCTGCAGCCTGGCCAAAGGTGGCATAGTGGCACGGTCTTCTTCTCCGGGTAACACAATTGCTTCTGGATGGGGAGGTGCATTCACCACCTCGGTAGATCTGGGCACAGGGGCCCGCAGTGACTGACGTTGCACTCCCGCAACAGGAGCAGGTGAAATGGAAGTTGAATCCAGAAGAGGGATTTCAGACAGTGGACCAGATTCTTCCCTCGGCGCCGAGGCCTCCACCCGGGTGTACTATCCCCAGTAGACATAGGTGGGTCCCTTGTGACACGGGACAAGGGTAACTTCATCTTGTCCCATCCCTTTTGGTGGAAGATCTCGTCTATCTCCCCATCATCGCCATTATCAGACAATGAATCCAGGTCGGAGGTGTCATAGCACTCAGCAGGCAGATAATTCCCAGTCACGGAATCATCCCCCTTAACGGCCTCCACCGACAGTGGGCTGCCGACACCTCCAACCACACACACACAGTCCCAACCCCTGGCTCACCTGGGCCTTCAGAAGAACAGGGATGTCCAGGGCTCCTCCCTCCGGATCCATCCAGGCCAGGCAAGCGGCGGGGCGAAGCTCTTTCATGACCATAGGATGCCTGTACCAGGCCAACTTTCCCCTTCGGAGGTGGGAGCAGGGAGCTTGTGGTGACCGAAGAAGCATCCTCAGATTTTTCTCTCTCAGTCTCTGTTTGGGCACTCTCTTTGCCCTGGTCAGTGCGCACAGAAATCTCCGCAAAGGCTCTGATCTCCCCTTCCAGAGTGGCGGTACCTGTGAGGTAGTTGAGGTGGAAGGCGCAAGGCCTTTCTGTGGATGGCTCCACCTCAAAAAGAAATTCCTTGCAGGCCTCACATCGCCCGAACGGCTTCAAGTTGACCACCAGTCCCGAGCAGCCGGGACAGATCACACCGAGGGCCTCTATGTCTCTGCATGTATACAGAGCCAAACGTCCCCGGGGCCTAAATCTTATTCCTGTATCTGTTATGGAAGCAGCAAAGGAAGTCATTTTCGTGGGGTAAGAAACTGGAATCCACTGGGTACTTGAGGTCATCCCGACTATCTGCTGCTCCATGGCGCACTGACCAATTTGCGCCGGAATCTCCATGTGTGTACGTCCACATGGCCAGACTCCTCCCATACTCTGCACTTGTTTGCGGGCTTTCCCTTCGCCCCGCCCACGAACTGCGCAGCTATGGTGTGCCTCATGGCGTGCTTGCCAACATGGCCGACCTATTTGGAACTCCTCCGGGCAGCAAAGTACAAATGCAGACGTTCTCAGCTCCATACGTGAAACACAGTATGTAGCGGCCTCACCCCCTTCCTCTTCTTTATCGGTTACTCTGGCTCTGATCTAGGGGTACCTTGGAGGGGGAAGTGAGATGCGCTACGGCCCTTGTCCTCTAGATTGCAGGGTGTAGAGGTGAAGGCCAGTAACAGTTTACCCTCGGGCTGTGTTTGAACACTCAGAGCCAAGTCTGTTCTGCTGATAACCCCCTTTGCCCCCAGTAACTGGAGTACCACACACTGAAAAGGTCCAACATATATTTATTCCATAACGGCAAACAAATAGTCCTTTGCGAGCAGACAGTTTGAGACCCATAGAACAGTTCAGTATTGGTGGGGAGTAGGTCAAGGCACAATCCTCAAAGAAATCTAAACCATTGAGGTATCACCAATGGTTGCTAATCACGGTGGCTGTAAAAATTTACTTTTAGCTTCAGAGTCTCTTCCAGCGACTCTAACGGACAGGAACTGGAGTTACCTTCGCTACGTTGCAGCCCCTGTCAGGGGGAAGACATCCCCCCAAGAGAGTTACCAGAGGCCCCAGCGTCACCGGCTTAATGCTGCACCAGACTATTCGGCAGGGTTACGCTCCCTGGCCTCCTTGCCTCAGATACGGGTCCCAACACCTTAGGGCCCCTCGGACTCCTCCACCCTTGCGGAACCCAGTCGAAGTTACTGGGTTCCAGGCCTCGGCAGTAGTACCTCACCCCAGGCTAAAGGTGCCTGAGATGGACCCCATCTCTCGCTCCGGCCAGGTCAAGGGCACCTGGGCCCGGAACTCCGGAATGCCAGCACCCAGGCGGAAGGTGCCTGGGTGCGGCCGCGTCCTCCGACTCTGAACTCTGAACCCCGTGGTAAGGGCATCCGCCCCTTTTATCTCCTCTCCCTTTGTGTCACAGCGGGTTCCCCGCCCCGCTGTACCAGCGCCAGGGGAGGACAAAAAGGCACAGTCTCGTGGTGTGAGTTCAACCCCGGCCCCCGGCAACAATGCCACCTATAGGCCGCAGGGAACCTCACACCACCAGAGTCCTCCAAGAACCATAAAGGGGTCTCAGATTCCCTAGCAATCAGTGCATCTGGGTTACACTACCACCCAGACGCTCCCCCTAAATTCAAATACCCACTACACTAGTATTGGGTTGGACCCCCGTTTTGCCTTCAGAACTGCCTTAATTCTTCGTGGCATAGATTTAACAAGGTGTTGGAAACATTCCTCAGAGAGTTTTGTCAATATTGGCATAATAGCAGTATGCAGTTGCTGCAGATTTGTTGGCTGCACATCCATGATGCGAATCTCCTGTTCCACCACATCCCAAAGGTGCTCTATTGGATTGAGATCTGGTGACTGTGGAGGCCATTGGAGTACAGTAAATTGTTATGTTTAAGGAACCAGTTTGAGATGATTTGAGCTTTGTGACATGGTGCATTATCCTGCAGCAAATAGCCATCAAAAGATGGGTACACTGTAGTCATAAAGGGATGGACATGGTCAGCAGCCATGGTATTTAAACGATGCTCAATCGGTACTAAGGGGCCCAAAGTGTGCCAAGAAAATATCACCCACACCATTACATCACCACCACCAGCTTGAACTGTTGATACAAGGCAGGATGGATCCATGCTTTCATGTTGTTTTATGCCAAATTCTGCCCTTACCATCTGAATGTCGCAGCTGAAATAGAGACTTATGAGACCAGGCAACATTTTTCCCAATCTTCTATTGTCCAATTTTGGTGAACCTGTGTGCATTGTAGCCTCAGTTCCTTGTTTTTAGCTGACAGGAGTGGCACCCAGTCTGGTCTTCTGCTGATGTAATCCATCTGCTTCAAGGTTCAATGTGTTGTGCATTCAAAGATGGTATTCTGCATTCCTTGCTTGTAACAAGTGGTTATTTGCGTTACTGTTGCCTGTAACCAGTCTGTCCATTCTCCTTTGACCTTTGACATTAACAAGGCAGTTTCGTCCACACAACTGCCACTCACTGGATATGTAATCTTTTTTGGACCATTATCCATAAACCCTAGAAATGGTTGTGTGTGAAAGTCTCAGTAGATTAGCAGTTTTTGGAATACTCAGACCAGCCCATCTGGCACCAACAACCATGCCATGTTCAAAGTCACTTAAATCCCCTTCTTCACCACATCTAGATGCCTAAATGCATTGAGTTACTGTCATGCGATTGGCTAATTTGCAATTAGTGTTACCAAGCAACTGAACAGGTGTACCTAATAAAGTGGCCGGTGAGTGTATATTGACGGTAAATCAAACAAAAAAAAATTGTCATGAATCTGCAATAATGTTTCATGCCCCGACTGTCTGCTTACCTCTCTGGTCTGTGTATCAGCTTTAGGGACCGTGCTACCACACCTGTGTGTTTAAGTAATCTTCTCTCAGCATGGTTCCACCCCAGCCTCTAACAGGAAACACTATTTAACTGCAAGCCAGCCTTTCCCGAGCAACAATTGTGTGAAGGCTTCCCTGAGTGATTCTTGCCATGTGCTCTATGTTTTATTCCGTGTACCGATCTTTGGCGTGTTCTCCTAACCATCCCTGACTGCTTGTTGCCCAACCTATGGCGTGTCCTCCTAACCATCCCTGTCTGCTTGTCGTCCTGACCTTGGCTTGTCCTCCTGACTGTTCCTTGGTGCCCTGGACTGTTGCTTCCTCTCCATCCACCAGAGCCAGCAGTGAGCATGAGCTGGGAGACACTGGGGGCCGTGACATGGAGTCAGCTGCAGCCAAGTTCTTCCTCACCATCAGAGGCTCTGGTGAAAACCTTCTGGCTCTTAGACTCTGCGCCCTGGGGAATCTTATGTTTTAGCTCCCTGTCCAGGACTGTGGCTGCAACCCTGTGTATCTGCTTCTCAGAACCATTGACCCTCAGCAGTCAGCCGTTGGGTGTGCTCCAAGTCACTTGCCGCCGCAGGTGACCTGACATAAATGTAATACATAAACATGTATATATGTACCTCTGCTGTTGATAAGTCTGCCTAAAAGTTGGATGTTTGGAGCTTTAAATGAAAAAATATCCTTGCTTATATTATATGTAGTTTGTGGTGATCTCCTTTTCATATTCTTTTTTTTTTTTTA
This sequence comes from Rana muscosa, assembly GCA_029206835.1. Lineage (NCBI taxonomy): Eukaryota > Metazoa > Chordata > Amphibia > Anura > Ranidae > Rana > Rana muscosa. The sequence goes on along the minus strand of CM055116.1, from coordinate 688,088,364 downwards.
TTCTTTATTTTATATTCTCAAAATAAACACAGGTTACAGCAATCCACATCCAATGTGTAAAAAATATGTGTGCAATATATCAAACCTGATTATCTCCCATTCCCCCCTCTCCAACCCGCCCTTTCCCTCCCCACCCTCTACCTCCTGACTTAAACACGTTTTTTTTTAATTATTATTCTTATTCTGTCTCTGTTGCAGATCTAAGCTGTTAGTTCCTCAGCATAGCTCCGAGTTTTTTTAAACTCTTTCCAACACTCCCATTTATCTTTTAGCCCTGCACTTTTTTCCTCAGGCATTCCATATTGTAAGTTTCTTCTACGAATCGATCCACTCCCAAATTAATGGACTTTCTACCTCTTGACACTTTTTGTGAATAAGTATTTTTGCTGCATTTAAAAGATGTGGAATCACTGATTTCTTATATTGTTTTACCGCTCCCTCCCCTCGTGCAGCAAGACTGTCCACGGATCTTCTGGTATTTCTTTTTTAGTGATTACCTTTATAAAATATAGAATCTTTTCCCAGTATTTTTTTATTTTAGGGCAGTCCCACCACAAGTGGGCCATCGTTCCCACTACCTTACAATCTCGCCAGCATTCCGCGGATTTACCCGGTTAAAATTTGCTGGTTTTGTTGGGGGTAGCATACCACCCTGTTAGACATTTATAATTCATTTCTGCAGTTTTAGTGTCTACGGTGGAGCTGTGGGTTAGTTTCAAAATGTTTCCTATTGTGATTTTATCCCTCTGTGTGCACAATTCCCTTTCCCATTTTTTTATATACTGTATGGCGGGATCTCCAGTTCGTCCATAGTTATGAGTAATTTATATAACCTTGATATGTTACTTTTTGTACAATCTGCTGTTCACAACCGTTCCAGTGGCATTAAATCTTCTCCTCTTATTGGTTGGGGTAGATTCTTAACAAAGTGGCACAGCTGGAGGTTCGTCTATCACCATTAAGTAGTTTTTGTGCTTTAACTCTTGCAATGAAATAATTTTCCCTTTTTTTATTATATCTCTTAATTGTGCATTGTCTTTTTTTATCCAATTTCCTCCGATTATCTTTTTCCCCGGTGCGAAGTAATCATTTTCTTTTAGTGATATAAAAGGTGAATTGTATTTCCCGTTTATCTGTTTATACGTCGCGTCCCATATTTTAAGTGCTTTCCGTGTCAGTGCGTGAGTGTTCTCATCTAGTGCTCTGTGCTGTGGAGGGTTCCATATTATACTTCCCAGTCGTGCATTACATAACGTGTTTTTCTATATTAACCCACCTTTTTTCATTTTTATCTTTAACCCATTCAACTACTCGCGACAACACCACCGCATTATAATATTTTTTAATGTCTGGTACTGCCAGCCCTCCTTGCTTTTATACCTGTTTTAACACTAGGTCTATTTGTTATTCTTTTTATTTCAGTTTTTATTTCGTCTAGCAGGGGTATATCATTTATTTTATATATTTTCTTCATTGAGTTAGCTAATTTTATTCCTAGATATTTTAGTACTTTCTGCCAGGGGAATTTAAATTCGTACTGTAGGCGCCGTTCTTCCTGCTTGCTTATGTTAATGTTTAAGATTTCGGACTTAGCTAAATTTATTTTGAAATTTAATAACTTTCTGTATTGTTTTAAAGTCTTTAATAAGTTGGGCATTCTATATAAAACAATACGTCGTCTGCAAATGCTGCAATGTCGGGGTTGTTTCGTATCGTGGCCAATAATGTCTCTAGGGACAACACAAACGAGGGGATAAGGGACAGCCCTGTCTCGTCCCGTTTTTCATCTCAAAGGAGGGGGACGGTGTTCCATTTATCTTTATAGTTGCAGTAGGGTGATGGTAGGATGTTTTGATCCACTGGATCATTCTTGGCCCAATTCCCATGCTTTCTAATGTTTGTATCATAAGTCCCCAGTTTACCCTGTCAAAGGCTTTTTCGGCATCTATCGACAGGAATAGACCTGGGGACCTACTTTCTTTTATCTTCTGGAGTAGGAGTAACGTTCTCACCCCGTTATCCCTCCCCTCCCTGCCTGGGATAAATCCCACCTGGTCAGGATGAACCAGTGTGGTCATCAGGCCTTTCATCCTTCCTGCCAGTACTTTAGCATATAGTTTTGTGTCTGCGTTTAGCAGCAATATGGGCCTGTAGCTGGAACAGAGCGTACCGTCTTTCCCCTCCTTTGGGATTACTGTTATCGTGGCAGACAAGGCCTCCCTGCTCATGACGTATTCAGCCCCTAGACCATTCATATATTGACACAGCCTGGGGGTCAAAATCTCTTTATATTTTTTTGGATAATATGTTGTGAACACATCGGGCCAGGGCTTTTCCCCTCTATCAAAGCTTTATTAATTTCCTCCTCGGTTATAAGTTTATCTAGTGTCAACCTTTCACTTTCTGCGATCCTGAGCAGTCTAGCATTTTTTAAGAATTCGTTTGTTTTTTCTCTTTTCTCTCCTGCCTGAGGCCCCTTCTGTTCTACTGAATACAACCCCCCATAATAGTTTTTGAATACTTCCGCTATGTCTTTTGTCACGTGAGCTATTTCCCCTTTCTTATTTTGAAATTTTTCTATATAATTTGTAGATGTTTTCTTTTGTAGCATTCTCAATAAGTGTTTACTGGCTTTATTCCCCCAACTGGTATCTTTATTTAGCTATTCTATTGAATGTTTTTTTAGTCTCTTGTTCCATAAGGTCCTTTAACTCGTCTCTTTTGATCACTAGTTTTTGATAAAGCACTTGATGTTGGCCCTGATGTTTTTTGTGTTCTTGTTCAACTCTAAATATTTCTTCAGTTAGTATTTTGATTTTCTTTATTCTCTCTTTTCTTCCCTGCTCCCACGGTGATTAAAATCCCCCTAATATAGGTTTTATGAGCCTTCCATAGGGTTGCCCCTGATATCTCTTCTGTATCATTTATTAGAAAATATTGTTCTAGTTCTTTTTTCACTATTTCAGCAACTTCCTCATCTCTGAGTAATTCTTTGTTTAATCGCCAAGTATAGGGTTGTCTTTGGTTCCTAGGGACTAACATTTTCATTCTTACTGGGGCGTGATCGGATAGCGTAGATATTTCTATGCTCGTTTCCATTATCCTTTCCAGTGATCTGTGGTCTACCAATATGTAGTCTATCCTGGAGTACATCCCATGCACAGGGCAGTAAAACGTATAGTCCCGTGTCTCTGGGAGCTGAATCCTCCAAACGCCATTTGGCACGTATGCATTTTTGTTTTATCATTTTTAGCTGTATGTTGTTCGTTCCCTGTACTCGGGACGTACTATCCACACCAGGTTCCATGCAAAAGTTCATATCCCCCATCAGGATTACATACCCTCTCTTGAAATACGTCAGCTTTCCAAGTATATCTTATAGGTATTTTGTTGGGTTCCTATTGGGGGAATATATGTTTGCCAATATACATTCCATTTCGCATAGTTTGCCCTTCCGGGTCAGTCATCCTTTCCTCCAATTTGAACCGCGTCCCTTTAGCAAACCCTATAGCCACTTCCCTTGCTCTCTTTGTTATTGTATCACCATAGTACCATGTCGGAAAGTTAGGGGACTATCATTTCACGTTTGATTCATAGGTGAGGTGGGTCTCTTGCAAAAAGACCACTTCAGCCCTGTATCGTTCGAGCTCTTTTAGGATCTTATGTCACTTGGTGGGAGTGTTTAATCCCCTGATGTTATAGGTCATGAAGTTTATTGTTGTCATCTCTTTTTCTAAATTTTTCTATGCGGGACACTCATTTCCTGTCTGCAGCGGGGCTTTACCATTATTTTGTGTACAGTAAAGAGGTATACCTCCCCCCCTCACCTCCTCCCCTCTCACCCCCCCCCCCACTTTCCCTCCCATCCCTCCCCTCCCTCACTCCCCTTTGGCCCATTGCTGGTCTCAGAGCCATTAGTGGCCCTATCCACCGCACTCACCTCTGGTTCTCTTGTTTAGAGGTGCGACTCTGACCATACAGCCTGGCCCCCCTCCCCCAGGCTAGGGCATGGGGGGTGAGGTAGGCCGAAGGTGCTGTACAGAGCCCCGGTCGGCCAGTCTCAGCCCACCCTGCTTATCCCTCCCCCTCCTCCCTCTCCCTCCCCCCACCTCCCCCCTCCACTCTTTTCCTAATAGTTTTTTGAAAAGAGTTATTCTAAAGTCTTATCAGCATGTTTACACATAGTCCTCTTCCTTTTATGTCTCATTTTCTCTTTCCGCCCAGCTCGGCAGGTCTGGCACCTGTAGGTCAACTTTGTTACAAATTTCTGCAAGTTCTTCCGGAAACCTTAATCTAGCTGATCTTCCCTCTTTCTGGCCTATTAGACAAGCTGGAAATCCCCAATTATACTTAATGTTATGTGCTCGCATTTGCTCCAGAAGTGGTTTCAGGTATCACCGTCTTGCGAGTGTTTCCGGTGCCAAGTCTGTAAATACCTGTAGTTCATTCCCTTCATACTGTATACCGTATATACTCGAGTATAAGCCGAGATTTTCAGCCCTTTTTTTGGGCTGAAAGTCCCCCCCTCGGCTTATACTCGAGTCAGCGAAATTTTACATTGGAAATAGTACCTGAAAAAAAGTTGCGGCTGCGGCGTCCATCGTTCAAATCCCGCGGTCTCTTCCTGGTCCCTTCCGTGATAGGCGATTCTCATCAGACACTCTCCGCCTATCACGAACGTTCTCTCATCCTCAGTTTCCCAGCAGACGTCTGTGATTGGCGGAACACCCAACACAGTGTCTGCTGGGAAACTGAGGATGAGAGAACGTTCGTGATAGGCGGAGAGTGTCTGATGAGAATCGCCTATCACGGAAGGGACCAGGAAGAGACCGCGGGATTTGAACGATGGACGCCGCAGCCGCAACTTTTTTTCAGGTACTATTTCCAATTTAAAATTTAAACAGTGAGGATAGGAAACAGTGAGGATAGGAAACAGTAAGTATGGGAACAGTAAGGATGGGAACAGTGAGGCATTGTTGACCCTCGGCTTATACTCGAGTCAGTAAGTTTTCCCAGTTTTTTGTAGCAACATTAGGTACCTCGGCTTATACTCGGGTCGGCTTATACTCGAGTATATACGGTAGGTGGTTTTCCCCTTAATTTTGCCCAGACTTCTGCTTTATCTTCGTAAAACCAGGACCTCATTACTATGTCTCGTGGCCACTCAGCTTCTGTATTTTTTTATTTTCCGACCCAGTGGACTCTCTATCTTAAGGGGGTCCTCTGCCTTTTTTTTTTTCAACAGGGGGTTGAATATTATATTCATAATTTTTCTTAGGTCTTCCCCTCTTTCCTCTGGGAGCGAGCAAATTCTCAGGTTTTGTCTTCTATTCCGGTTCTCTTGGTCTTCTAATCTATAGAGGATTTTCCTTTGGTTTTGTTGTGTTAATTTGACTTGTTCCTTTAATTTACTTAATTCCTGGGCATGTTTATCTCTTCTCTCTTCCGTCACCTCTACCCTTGTCAAGAGATGTCCTAGATCTGTTCTTAGTGTATTAATTCTTACCTTAATTGCGTTTTCCAATCTCAGTAGCATCACAGTCATTTCCGCCTTTGTTGGAATTTGCGCATCTGCCCGTTGTTCATCCACTCTGCTTATCTCTAGTTCGCTCTCTTTTGTCAGCTTGTCTCTGGATTGGTCCGGTGCATCCCCTGCCTTTTTTGCAGTGCTCTTTTTTTGTCTGTTTTCTTATCCATTTTGTGTTGCTGTTGCTTATCCAGTCCAGGGCTTTTTGGGCTTGCCTCCTGGGTCATGTAGTGTTTAATTGTGCCCTTCGTAGTTTTACTCGTAGTCTTACTCATGCTGTTTTTATTCACTGCTCTTATGCGCTTCCTCAGTTTAAAATGTATTATTTTACGGTGTTTGATTACTTGTCTAGTCTAGTCTCTTTTCTCCGGTCTGTAATTCGAGCCCCTATGTTGGAAGGTATACTTGCTCCAAAGAGAATCTGAGACTAGGCCACCGTGAGGGGTGCTGCTGTATGCCCCAGAGAGGTATGTTTGAAAGACGGTCTATATGGGAGTACGTGTGTCCTATATCCTACAAGTGCCTCATAATACAGTTATGGAACGTATGCCTGGCTGTGGTCACTTCGCTCGGTAATTCCCAATGGGGTTCATCTGCTAGCTTCTTTCCTCCAATTTCTATTTCCTCTAGCTGCTTTATTTGCTAGGAAGGTGGTCCGCCAGGTGAGTATGTTAGCCCTGTCACTTTACGGGCTGGATGTTTATCTGGGCAGGCAGATGTAGTATTTCGCCCTAGCGAGGGTTCACAGATACAAAATACAACAGGTATCCCAACACTCTTTTGGGGTATATGTTAGCACTGTTTCTACCTCCAGACTCTGGCTCTGAGGGCTAAATGAGTCTGCAAGAAAGTTCAGTAACACCCTTCATATACTGTATATGTGTATGGGAGAAATATTACTGCTCTATCAAAGAGGTAGGGGAAAAGGGGAGGTACTGCTGCAGCACTGAAGGTGTGTCAGAACCCAAAGTAAATAGTATGAAAAGATAATGCTGCGCTGTATGAATGGGGATGGGTGAAGGTGCACACACCTAATAGATAATGAGGTGGCTAATAACCAGGATGAATGGTGAGCATATATAACATAAACAACATCTGTTAGTAAATAAATAAGTGACAATAAATGACATCAATCCAAAGTGAATAAAAATAAAAAAGTGCTAAGTGCGACTGTGATGAAACATACCCTGTTATCATCAATCCTCAAAGTACATAAATAAAATGCATACGAATACAAAGTGAATAAATGCAAAGTGCTAGGTGCGACTATGATGAAGCATGTGTTGCTATCACAAGTCCTCAAGATGCATAAATGCTAAAAACGTAAGTGATTCCAAAAAGCTGATAACATGGATCAGTGTTCATGTGTAAACAGCAAATCAAATGCTGGTTCTGGTGGTGTAGATCAAAATGTGCTAGTGCTTGTGCCAAAATTCCAACGTAGAAAGGTGCTGCGAGAGAAAAGGAAAGGATTCCTCTTTCCTTTTAAAGTTGATGAGGGTGTCCCCTTACCTTACTGCTGTAAGGTAACAGCATGTATAAAGAGCTAACTGTGCAGACGTCACATCAACAAGCATGCAAACCCGCATATAAAAACGAGCAGCGAACTCGCACACGTCACCTCCGGTACCTCTGGTAAACTCGACGCGTATTCGTCAGAAGAAGGGAGCAGACATTTCTGTGTAACTTTTCACAATACACATAAGATCCCAGTTCTACCAGGTCTAGTCATAGTGTGACAACTGTAGGTGAGATAGTAGCTAGGTGTTTGCTACTTAGGTTTGTGTGCCTGCTTGCAGACCTTTTTGTCATTCAACAGCTTTTATACAAAATTTCAACTCAAGTCAGCTTTACCTTACAGTCTTCATAGATTTGCCATCAGAGGTAGAACTCTCACCTAGTCCTTCACACAGGATCTTACGGCGTCTGTGATGTTGTTTTAGGCTGGTAGCTGGTAGCTGTTATCAGGGAAGCTGGACGAGGCTTCGTGGGTGGGTGGGAGTGGGAGGATCGTGGGGGAGTCGTAGGTACAGGGCTCAAGCCTGCAGCCTTCTCCTATGCTCCGAGGTCCTGTTTACTGTGTCCGTTGGCTTGCTTGTTGTCTCCGAGACAGGGTAGCGGGGGCGTCATCTATGGCTTCACAGCCTCTCACGCTGCGATGTAGCCATGGTTCAGATCGGGACGCTCCTCTCACCTCCAACAGCTGCACGGTCAGGCCCCTTCCTCCGGTGTGAACGTCAAGTCCATCTGAATCGTAAGTGTACTTTTCATATTCTAAACCATATCAAACAACTGCACAACAAACATGTTGGGGCATGCTTCACAAGTCCAAGTGCAAAAGAGCATGCGATATGTGTGAAACAAGCAGACAAGGATATATCAGAAGTGTGCAACTAAAAAGGGGTCTAATCATGCAGAAATGAGCCATATAATACAGAACAAACACAATACCACAAACAGACTATGAGCCAGAAATTAACCCAAATACAAAAAAAAAAACTTTTGCCACAAACAAACCATAAAGCTGAAACGGTGCCCCAGAATCCAGTTCATATTCCACAACCGCACCAGAAATGAGACAGAAAATATAGAAAAAAAACATATGCCACAAGCCAAACAGGAAACGGCATAACTGCTAAGACAAAAAAGGCTGTTGAAAGAATTAAAAGTGGTTTACCATGTGCTCCGCCAGATCCAGGATGTTTGGCTTCTCCTCTGCTGAGCTCTCCTTCGCCATCGCTCACTTCTGCCAGGCCCCTGAGAAGTGTGCAGCGGAAAAGAAGTCCCGCCCACTGGATATGATGCAAAACAAGACAAAATACTGCATTCTGTATTTTAGTAGGGTATTTTACCACATTTCTTAAAGTGAGAGATACTGCTTTGTGAATGGAGCCCACTGTATCTTACAATAAACCTGGTGCAAAGATATTAAATTTAAAGCCATTGAAAATAACCTGCACCTGGAGAAAAAAAAAAGGTTTAAAGGGTAAGTTCACCTTTACAGAAAAATCTGTAAGGTGAACTTACACAGGGTCCCCCCCCAGTCCCGCTGACCTGCATGGCAGCGAGCACCAGTTCTGAGCCCCAGCATACTTGCCTCACGGCTCCGGGTCTTAGAAATCCACGGAGCTTAATCTCCTAAACGTACCCCATCAGGAGGGATGTTTAGGAGCATTCTAATTGGCCCGGCGCAGTCACATGGGCATCACCGACCAATCAGAACCCATGTAGCTCGTCCTCTCAGCTGGGAAGAAGAAGAGAGAAAGCTGAGAGGATTTCTAAGTTCCGGAGTTGTGAGGTAACTATACCGGGGCTCAGAACAGGTGATCCCCGCCATGCAAAGGGAGAATGATAGCGTGCAACACATCAAAATCCGCCTGTCAGGTGATCAGTCAATTCTCCTGCATGAGCAGAGAGGCAAGCAGAATCTGACGATTACATTCTCCCTTTGCAGATCGTTAGATAATGCCTCAGATGGTCTGGACATGCGCAGTGTTGACGTCACGCCAGCTAATCAACATTTCAGCTGGAGTGCAGTTGTGTCCTACACATGCGCAGATCGCGGGAGGCATTATCCGATGGGGATGCACTATTCGATTGAACACCTCCACATATGGAAAGGCTGTTAAAAAGTGAAATAGACTTTTACAGGATCTAGTTCTAGCTAACTATGTTGATTGTTTAAAAAAAAAAAAAAAAAAAGAGGCTTAGATGTGTTTATAAATACACAAAATATAACTGGCTAGTCGTTTATATATAACAACACCATAGATTGTGGATTTGGGGAGTAGCTGATTGCCTTAGGGAAGGTTTTTGTTTTTCCTTTTGGAGAAAATTTTCCTCACCATAAACTGTGGCTTTAGGGTTCTGAGGATGCAAGTTTTCAATTATTTTTGTCCTTTTGTTAAACTAAATGGACATTTTGTCTATTTGTTTCTCTTTGCAACTTAGCTAAGCAATTATATGTCATTAAGTTTGCAAGCGTCATACAGTATATGCCCCTGAAAATTCAGGCGATCTGTTCATACAGCCAAAGTGTTGGGGCACCAAATATACTCACACTTCTCCGAATAGTAAAGGGAAGACGATAATACTAGATCTTGAGCCCTCAAAAAAAAGCAAGTTGCAGAAACTATTTTTCTATCCTGACATGTTCCTTTTAATTACTACATTCAAAGCAAAGCACAGTATAACATGCAGGGCTCAGCACTGACTTTATTTAAGGTGCAAGTGTAGGCAGATAAAATAAAAACTCCAATGAAGCATTTATTAAACTATTTATTTTTGTTGGTATTACCTAAATTCTTCTTTGTACTAGCCTACTGTAATCACTTGCACATCCACATTCAGTCTGGGAGTGCAAAACGCTGTAAGCCAATCAAGCTTTGATGCATTACGCTGCCCTGTAAATCTAACAAGTGCAGTGTGCTTATTGGAGGAGAAAGCAGCAAAATAACCTAATCAATAAGCTGCTGCTCTTCACTTAACAATCAAAGATTTACACAAGCTGTATTGCTTTGACTGCAGTGAAGAATAGAAAATAATTAGTACCTTGTGTGGAGCCTGGCAGTGGTATGTTGATTATTAAGAATTACAAATCTTTTTTCAGGTAAGACAGCTCACACATATTATTTTCAGCTGTGCATTTAGCTGTATGCCTACACTTACACTTAGTGCTGGTTCACACTGGGGCGACAAACGCTCCGACATTAGGAGCTCATGTCGCATGACGTGTGAAAATCAATGTTTCCCTATGGGAGCCGTCTTAACTGGTCCGACACATGTCGGTCCGACATTAAAAATTCTCCCTGTACTACTTCTGTCCGACTTTGATCCGACTTCAGCCCATTGACTATCATTGAAGTCGGATCAAAGTCGGATCCTTGTCCTAACCATACGACTTTGGCATCCGACATTGTGATTACAGCAGCAGTAAAAGGAATTTATCTCACCCTGGGATTGTTTTGATTGGTCAAAGGACAAGTCAGACTAGCACAATGTCGGATCAAAGTAGTATCCTGTTCATGAATGTCGGATGGATGTCGGACCAATGTCGGACCAATGTCGGACCAATGTCGGACAGATGTCGCAGAGCAAAGTAGGATGAAAGTCGTGTCGTATAGTGTGAACCCAGCCTTAAAATTAAAATATTTCATTTTCCAGCTTTTTTTTTAAATAAAAATCTAGTTTGTATAAACACAAGATAAAGCCTTGCTCATTATCCTTAAAATGGCATATGCCATCATTAAACATTCTAAGACCTTTACGTAATTTAGTGTTCATTGGGAAATATTGTAATGAAACAATTAGTCATGTCAAAGGAAAGTGCCCTGCTATAAATAAATGGTCACAATATTCTATTTTGACTTTTTTAATCTTACAATATACTATTTAATAGACACCTTGTAACAAAATTCACATTTCTTTATTCATAGGCATTACGTTTATTAAAATGTCAGTTCAGAGTATACACAACAAGAACTGATTAAATGAAAGAGTCCAAAATGATCTAGCTGCCAGTTTACATTTTAAATTAAGCCAGTGCTCAAAGCAAGGCATTTCAAAATGGTTTCTACAAAAATTAGGCATCTCGCATGTGGAATTTTTTTCTACCAGCCTTTATTATTAATAATAATTGAATCTAAAAATGTACTACATTAATGAGTTATGAGGGCCAGTTTATTGGAAAACTTAGATTTATGACCACAGAATATGTATTTCACAGAGTATGCTGGCCTTTTTAAAATGGATGCCCAGCAGTACCAGCACAATTAGCATATTTTTAAGCTGCCTGACTTAAATAGTTAAAGTAACTACAGGCAGTCCCCAAGGTACATAGATCTGACTTACATACAACTCATACTTACAAATGGAAGGAGACAACAGGAAGTGAGAGGAAATCTACCCCTAGGAAGGGAAATTCACTCCTGTAATGCCATGTACACATGATCGGTTTTACCGATGAAAACAGTCCGATGGACTTTTCTCATCGGACAAACCGATCGTGTATGGGCCCCATTAGTTTTTTTTCCATCAGTGAGAAAAAATAGAACATGTTTTAAATTTACCCGATGGGGAAAAAAACGATAGCAAATTCCGATCGTCTGTGTGGAACTCCATCGGACAAAAAACTCACGCATGCTCAGATTCAAGTCAACGCATGCTCAGAAGCATTGAACTTAATTTTTCTCGGCTGGTCGGAGTGTTTTATGTCACGGTGTTTGGGACGGTCGCATTTTTGACTGATGGTGTGTAGGCAAGACTGATGGAAGTCAGCTTCATCGGATTTCCGATGGAAAAATCCAGCGGATTAGAATCCATCCAGGAAATCCGATCGGCTTTAGAGTTTTAATGGGAAAAAGGTGTTTCCACTGAAGCGTTACCACCAATCCTTGCTTCCATGACAACCCAATATGTTCAAAATTCAATTGTCACAGGAACAGAAAGTGACGTAAAATCTTCTGAACAGGAGCACAGACAGTACAGCAAATATTACAGCATTGTTAACCCTTCCCTATGCCATCCAAAAACCACTTAAGCCCCGGACCATTATGCAGCTTAAGGACCAGAGGTGTTTTCTGAATTTGGCACTGCGCTGCTTTAACTAGAAATTGTGCGGACATGCAATGTTGTACCCAAACAAAATTTGTGTCCTTTTCTTCCCACAAATAGAGCTTTCTTTTAATGGTATTTGATTGCCTCTGCGATTTTTTTTTTTGCGAAATAAACGGGAAAAGACTGAAAATTTTGAAAAAAAAATTATTTTCTACATTTTGTTAAAAGAAAAAACGAATAAACACAATTTTAGTCATACATTTAGGCCAAAATGTATTCAGCCACATGTCTTTAGTAAAAAAAAATGTCAATAAGCATATATTTATTGGTTTGCGCAAAAGTTATAGCGTCTACAAACTAGGGTACATTTTCTGAAATTTACACAGCTTTTAATTTATGACTGCCTATCTCATTTCTTGAGGTGCTAAAATGGCAGGGCAGTACAAACCCCCCCCAAATGACCCCATTTTTGAAAGAAGACACCACAAGGAAATTGTTGAGAGGCATGTTGAGCCCATTGAATATTTTTCTTTTGTCTCAAGTGATTGAATAATGACCAAAAAAATAAAAATTACAAAAAGTTGTCACTAAATTTTATATTGCTCACACATGCCATGGTTATATGTAGAATTGCACCCCAAAATACATTTTGCTGCTTCTCCTGAGTACGGGGATACCACATGTGTGGGACTTTTTAGGAGCCTAGCCGCGCACGGGACCCCGAAAACCAAGAACCGCCTTAAGGATTTCTAAGGGCACAAATTTTTGATTTCACTCCTCACTACCTATCACAGTTACGAAGGCCATAAAATGCCAAAATAGCACAAACTCCCCCCCCCCCAAATGACCCCATTTTGGAAAGTAGACACCCCAAGCTTTTTGCTGAGAGGCATGGTGAGTATTTTACAGCTCTCATTTGTTTTTGAAAATTAAGAAAGAAAATAATTATTTTTTTTTTCCAATTTTCAAAACTTTGTGACAAAAAGCGAGATCTGCAAAATACTCACCATACCTCTCAGCAAATAGCCTGTGGTGTCTACTTTCCAAAATGGGGTCATTTGGGGGGGGTTTTGTGCCATCTGGGCATTTCATGGCCTCCGAAACTGTGATAGGCAGTGAGGAGTGAAATCAAAAATTTACACCCTTAGAAAGCCTGAAGGCGGTGCTTGGTTTTTGGGGTCCCGTACGCGGCTAGGCTCCCAAAAAGTCTCACACATGTGGTATCCCCGTACAGAATGTATTTTGGGGTGTAATTCCACATATGCCCATGGCATGTTTGAGCAATATATCATTTAGTGACAACTTTGTGCAAAAAAAAATATAACAAATAAATAAAAAAAAAAACTTTTTTCCCCAACTTGTGTCAACATATAAAATATTCCATGGACTCGACATGCCTCTCAGTATATAGCTTGGGGTGTCTACTTTCCAAAATGGGGTCATTTGGGGGGGTTTTGAACTGTCCTGGCATTTTATACACAACATTAGGAAGCTTACATCCACTCTTCTAACCACTTGAAGACAAAGCCCTTTTTGACACTTTTTGTTTACATGAAAAAATTTTTTTTTTTGCAAGAAAATTATGTTGAACCCCCAAACATTATATATTTTTCTTTCTCGTACATCACGGGACACAGAGCGACATAGTCATTACTAATGGGTTATATAGATACCTTCAGGTGCTGGCACTGGCAACTTCCAAAACCGGAAGTACCCTCCCCTATATAAGCCCCTCCCATCCGGGAGCACCTCAGTTTTTTGCCAGTGTCTAAGGTGTTGGCCAAGAAGAAACATGTGTTTTTCACTGAGCTTGCGTACAGGTTCTTTTGGGCCTCAGTAAGCTATTCCGGATCCGACCAAAAAAGCTTCATAGCTAAACGGTCGGTACCCGGGCCTTGCAGAGAAGAGCAAGGTTTTGCCTGTAATGCTTCTCTTAGGAGAGCTGGACCCTGGGATCCAGAGCTCTGGTCATACCCACGACCAAGATGTTTTCTGTGCAGGGTGCTATACAGGTCCAGGGGAGTGGAATCCTTGGGAACCCGGTCCCTGAAGGTTTGATTACAATGCCTGCCGTGATAGGTGAAGTTTGGGCTTTTGTGGACCAAACAAAGTCCTGCGGCGGGGAACAGGTAAGTGGGGGCCCCCAGGAACTTGGTTCTATTGGGGGACCCCCAAGCCTAATTTGTCTTTCTGTCTGTTACCTAACGGTATTCCCGCTAATATCTGTGCATGCCTGTAACTAATGCCTGTAAAATGTAATATTTTTAATAGTGGTCAAGAAAAAAAAAAAATATATATATATATTTAATATATTAGACTGCGGTACCTGTGTTTATCCACTAGAGGCCGCTGTGGAACGTTTCTTGTCATGTGGACTAGTTTCTTTTCATCAGAGCAAGTCCAGGCAGATGGTGAGTTCTCTTGTGGGAAACTGCTTCCTCTGCCATGTTGCAATGCTCGTCCATCCCCCGGCCTGCGGCAAAGAGGGGCCCTGGCTCTTGTCCCTAGTTTCCCTTTTCGAAATTAGCGCCGAAGGCGCACGTGGCCGCGCGCGTGCGCGTGCACGCGCCTCTATATATAGAGGTGAGCCGGGAAAGGGGGCGGAGCCTGGGGGATGACGCTCTGTGCGCGCCGCAGCGCTTCTGCGCATGTGCGGGCATCCCAGCATGTTAAAAACCACAATTTTGTGTTGTGAGCTGGCTATGGAGTGCAGTGACAGAGCTGGCAACATTTAAAAAAGGCATACAGCAAGCGGTTGATGCAGGCATCCCCATAGAAAGGCAAATTAGTAGACACCAACTGTTTTTATAGCAGCATTTGTGCTAGACTATTGTCAGTAAGTGGTGTATTTCGGCTGGAATACCTCAGCTTTGGGCTTAGGAAAAATGCCGTCTAAAAGCTCCGGGACAAGAAATTCCAGGAAGCATAAGGGGTCTCCATCGGGCTCTGAGGATCTTGGGCATGCTTCGGCTGCACCAGTCTCCCCTGAAGAATCAGAGGTTAGTGACCGTAGAGCACCCTCAGGAGTACCTGGTACTGTGGCTGTCCTCAGTTCACCTGCTCCTGTGTATGTAACAGAGGAGGTTTTTTCCTCAGCTCTGGGAGGGCTGGAAGAGAGATTGTCAGCATTGATCGCTGCTTCCCTGTCACAGGAAAAAAGCGCCCGATCTCCGTCTCCTCCCTCAGAGTGCCTGTTAACAGAGCAACAGTCCCATACAGGGATCGACCTACCTGAAGGGGATCAGGATGAGGTCGATTCTGTTGTAGAGGAATCAACAGTGGAAGAGCCATTCTCAGCATCACATGCTGAAAGGTTATGGGTTCAGTCCCTGACTAATATGGTCCGATCAGCATTTAAAATGCCCCTTGCGGAGCCATCATCCACTTCTGTCTCCTCGTTGGGGTCGCTAAAAGCTCCCCAGACTGTTTGTTCCTTTCCGATCCATCCTTTACTGGAAGGGCTCATTTACCAGGATTGGGAGCATCCTGATAAAATATTTACTCCCCCCAAGAGATTTCCGGTGGTCTATCCCATGGAGGATAAGTTCATCAAAAAATGGAGGGTCCCTACAGTGGACGCAGCCATCTCTTGTGTGAATAAATCACTGACATGTCCAGTGGATAATGTCCAAATGTTCAAGGACCCAATAGATAAAAAATTGGAGTCCTTATTAAAATCTGCTTTTTCTACAGCAGGATTGGTGACACAACCAGCAGTGGCAGCTATTGGGGTCTGCCAAGCAGTGAAGGATCAGTTGAAACAGGTCTTAAGGGACTTGCCAGATCAGCAGGCCCTTGCCCTAGCTGATCTACCTAGAGCCTTATGCTTTGCGGTTGACGCCATAAAGGATTCAATCCATCAGGCCTCCCGCCTTACGCTGTCTGTAGTACATATGCGCAGGCTTCTATGGCTCAAAAACTGGTCTGCTGAAGCTCCCTGTAAAAAATTGCTGGTCAGCTTCCCATTTCATGGCGAACGCTTATTCGGAGAAGACCTGGACAAATATATCCAGAGAATTTCCAGCGGTAAAAGTACACTTTTGCCGGTTAAAAATAGAGTTAGAGGTCCCTCTTTTAAGAGGCCGGCTTCTCCAGTCCCTGGGGCATCGGCTGTGAAACAGTTCCGACGGCCTCCTCGGTCAAATCCCGGAGGTAAAAATCAGGGACAATTGCAGGGTAACAAGAAGCCCTGGAGCAGGAGAGGTACAAAACCTCCCCCAAAGTCAAATGCATGAAGGGTTGCCCCCACTCAATCGGATGGGGGGAAGACTTCAGTTGTTCACAGAGACCTGGCGGGACACGATCAGAGACAGATGGGTGCTCTCCGCAGTAAATCTGGGATACAAATTGGAGTTAAAAGACTCCCCTCCTTCCCACTTTATAAGGTCAAACGTGCCAAGGGATCCCCAGAAGAGAGGATCCCTCCTGTTGGCACTAGAACAATTATTGCTCCAAGCAGTAATTATAGAGGTTCCCCTGGAAGAATGGGGGTTCGGGTTTTACTCAAACCTCTTTACAGTCCCGAAGCCAAACGGGGACGTGAGGCCCATACTAAATCTAAAAGGGCTAAACAAATTCCTACATATCAGGACTTTCCGGATGGAGTCGATCCGATCGGTGGCCACTGCCCTACAAGGGGAGGAATGGTTAGCCTCGATCGACATCAAAGATGCTTATTTGCACATTCCCATCTTTCCAGCCCACCAAAAATTTCTACGCTTTGCGGTAGAAGGGCGCCATTTTCAGTTCAGAGCCTTACCCTTCGGTCTGGCCACAGCACCACGAGTGTTCACAAAAATTCTGGCCCCATTATTGGCCAATCTAAGAACACGAGGTGTAACGATAATGGCATATCTAGACGACTTGTTGCTGATAGACCACTCAGTGGAAAAACTAGAAGTGGTTGTTCACGAGACAATCAAGTATCTGGAATATCACGGTTGGATTATCAACCGAGACAAGTCAGCCCTAAAACCAGTCAAAAGTCTGGAATACTTGGGGCTAAGGCTGGATTCAGACCAGAGAAAAATTTTCTTGCCTCAAGAAAAGGGGTCGTCTTTGAGAGATTTGATCCACTTAGTGGGTTCAAAAAGACAGCCATCCATACGCCTGTGCATGAGGCTGCTGGGAAAAATGGTGGCATCATTCGAAGCAGTACCCTACGGTCAATTCCATTCAAGGAATTTGCAAGGGGCCATACTGTCAGCCTGGAACAAAAAAGTTCAGGCTCTGGACTTACCAATGTCCTTGTCCCCTTCCGTTCGCAAGAGCCTCCGCTGGTGGTTGGTTCCCCAGAATCTGGAAAGAGGGAAATCCTTCAGTCCGATTTCCTGGAAGGTGGTCACTACAGATGCCAGCCTTATAGGCTGGGGAGCAGTACTGGAGCAATGGTCTCTCCAGGGCAGATGGTCGGATGCGGAAAAGGCCCTGCCCATCAATCTCTTAGAGATACGAGCAGCCCGGTATGCCCTAGTAGCATGGACATCCAAACTCCAAGGGTCCCCTGTCAGAATTCAATCAGACAATGCCACAGCAGTGGCATATATCAATCATCAGGGGGGCACCAGGAGTCGTGCAGCCCAGAGGGAAGTAAATTACATCCTGAGATGGGCAGAAAGATATGTCCCAGCCATATCTGCGGTATTCATTCCAGGAGTGGAGAATTGGAAGGCGGACTTTCTAAGTCGCCAACAATTATGCCCAGGGGAATGGTCCCTTCACCCCGAGGTTTTTCGGACAATATGTCAGCGGTGGGGAACACCGGATGTAGATCTGCTAGCATCCAGATTCAACAAAAAAGTGGACAGGTTTGTCTCTTGGACAAGGGATCCCCTAGCTTGCGGCTCGGATGCCCTAGTGTTCCCTTGGGATCAGTTCAAGTTGATATATGCATTCCCACCGCCACAATTGTTACCTCGATTACTCCGCAGAATCAGGGTAGAAAAGAAACCAGTGATTCTGGTGGCTCCAGCGTGGCCCCAAAGAGCGTGGTACGCGGAGATTGTAAAGATGTCTGTGGGGAGTCCTTGGACCCTCCCACATCGTCCGGACCTGCTTTCGCAAGGACCGATATACCACCTTTCCTTACCAGCCCTAGGTTTGACGGCCTGGCTATTGAAGCCCACATTCTAAAAAAGAGAGGGCTCTCAAATGCTGTGGTATCTACCATGATCAATGCCAGGAAGCCGGTATCCAGGCAGATCTACTATAGAATCTGGAAGGCGTACATCGCCTGGTGTGAGGCCAGGAAATGGCATCCACGTAAATACGTAATAGGTAGGATTCTGGACTTCCTACAATGGGCTGTAGATAGGAAGCTTGCCTTGAGTACTATCAAGGGTCAGATTTCGGCCTTGTCAATATTTTTTCAAAGGCCCTTGGCTTCGCATTCACTAGTCAAAGCCTTTATACAAGGAGTGATGCGTATTAGTCCTCCGGTTAATATTCCCATATGTCCATGGGATCTAAACTTGGTTCTGTCGGTTCTACAGAAACAACCATTTGAACCATTACAGCATATTTCTTTGGTTCTTCTCACCAGGAAATTGATTTTTCTAGTAGCCATTTGTTCGGCTAAAAGAGTGTCGGAATTAGCAGCTATGTCCTGTAAGGAGCCGTATCTGGTTATCCATAAGGATAGAGTAGTGTTACGCCCTCATCCAGCCTTTCTTCCTAAGGTGGTATCGAGGTTTCATTTGAACCAAGATGTGGTTCTTCCTTCTTTTTTCCCCAAACCTACTTCGGTAGAGGAAAAGTTATTGCATTCTTTGGATGTAGTAAGAGCAGTTAAAGCTTATCTAAAAGCCACTGCTCAGATTCGCAGAACGGATACTTTGTTTATTCTGCCGGAAGGCCCCAGAAAGGGTCAGGCAGCGTCAAAATCTACTTTAGCCAAGTGGATTCGACAGGTCATAATACAAGCCTATGGCTTGAGAAGGAGACCGCCTCCGTTCAAAGTTAGAGCGCACTCCACGAGAGCAGTTGGAACTTCATGGGCAGTGCATCACCAGGCCTCCCTGGCTCAAATCTGTAAGGCCGCAACATGGTCTTCAGTACACACGTTTACTAGGTTCTACCAGGTGGACGTTAGAAGCCAGGAGGATGTCGCCTTTGGGCGCAGTGTGTTGCAGGCCGCAAAAGATCCTCATGTTTGATAGCGCTCAGCTTATGTATGGTGTATCCCCCCCTCGTTGGGCATTGCTTTAGGACATCCCATTAGTAATGACTATGTCGCTCTGTGTCCCGTGATGTACGAGAAAGAAAATAGGATTTTTATAACAGCTTACCTGTAAAATCCTTTTCTTGGAGTACATCACGGGACACAGAGCTCCCGCCCCTCTTTAGGGACACTTATTGCTTTGCTACAAAACTGAGGTGCTCCCGGATGGGAGGGGCTTATATAGGGGAGGGTGCTTCCGGTTTTGGAAGTTGCCAGTGCCAGCACCTGAAGGTATCTATATAACCCATTCGTAATGACTATGTCGCTCTGTGTCCCGTGATGTACTCCAAGAAAAGGATTTTACAGGTAAGCTGTTATAAAAATCCTATTTTTTAAAGCAAAGGCCCTACAGATTAAAATGGTGGGTGTTGCATTTTTTTTTCCACACAGTATTTGCGCAGCGATTTTCAAACACATTTTTTGTGGAAAAAATACACTTTTTTTTATTTTAATGCACTAAAACACACTATATTGCCCAAATGTTTGATGAAATAAAAAAGATGATCTTAGGCCGAGTACATAGATACCAAACACGACATGCTTTAAAATTTCACACAAACGCGCAGTGGCGACAAACTACATACATTTTAAAAAGCCTTTACAGGTTACCACGTTAGATTTACAGAGGAGGTCTACTGCTAAAATGACTGCCCTCAATCTGACCTTCGCGGTGATACCTCACATGCATGATGCAATTGCTGTTTACATATGACGCCAGACCGACGCTTGCGTTCGCCATTGCGCAAGAGCAGGGCGGGACAGGGGTGCTTTTATTTTTATTATTATTAATTTTGCTTTTTTTTTTTTTTTAAACTGTTCCTTCCATATTTTTTTTTTTTTTATCATTTTTATTGTTATCTCAGGGAATGTAAATATCCCCTATGATAGCAATAGGTAGTGTCAGGTGCTCTTTTTTTGAAAAAACTGGGGTCTATTGGACCCTAGATCTTTCCTCTGCCCTCAAAGCATCTGACCACACCAAGATCGTTGTGATAAAATGCTTTCCCAATTTCCCAATGGCGCTTTTTATATCCGGGGGGGGACATTCCCTCCCACTGCTTGTAAAAGCAGTCCAGAGGCTAATTAGCCGCTAGGATTGCTTTTACATGAAAGTCGGCCTTTGGCTGAAAAGAATGATACCAAGATGATACCTAAACCCGCAGGCATCAATCTGGTATAACCATTCAAAATCCAGCAACATACCAGTACGTTGCTGGTCCTTGTTGGACATGTATTGTAATCTTTTTTTTCATGCAGCCTGTTGGCTGAACAAAAAAAAGAGATTGATCGGTGGGTATGCACACCATTAGAATACCTCCCTTCATCCACCCACTTCTAATGATGGGCATACATGCACCATTTATATATGCCGAAGCATGGGGGCATCCTCCCGCAAAAGTTATGCCGCACACACATGGTCGGACTTTTCCACGGGCATGCCTCCGTCTGAGTTTTGACCGTATGTACGCGGCATTAGGAGCAAAATTGCTCTTCCACCCCTGCTGCCCCCATGCTTCGGCATATATGCTCTTTTTATTTTTAACTGTGGTGGTGAAATCACCTCCTACAGCACTGGAGTCGCAGGGATCAGGCCTGTCTCTTCGAACGCTGCAGTTATGTGTGTTGTGTTTTGTAAGTGACAGTGATAGATCAATATTGCACTTGGGTGGCCTGGCCTGGACGGAGGGGCAAAACGCAGGTGCTAGCAGGTATCTGGGCTGATCCCGCTAACACTGCATTTTTTGGGAACCCTAAACTGCTGGGGACGCTAGTATAGATCTGATCAGATCAGATATTGATCTGTTCAGATACTTAAGGGAGGTGTATGCTTCACGCGTGGGTGTTAGCGTTACTGGCACTAACCTGACGCTGCCTGGGGCGACGCAGACCCTCTCTGACGCTAAAACCTAATTGATATCACCCACCGGGCGATCAGGGGGTTAAACCTTTATTGGGTTATATACGGCGGTGAAAAAGCAAACTAACTAACCAGCGTCACCCGTAACACTTATATGGTGATCACTGGTGAAAGGGTTAACTAGGGGCAATCAGGGGGTTAAACCTTTATTAGGTAATATATGGGGGTACTTGATGCTATATAAAAACCTGACGGGGAACCTAAATAACAAAATAACTAACTGGCTAACCAGTGTCACCAGTAACACTTATACGGTGATCACTGGTGAAAGGGTTAACTAGGGGCAATTAGGGGGTTAAAACCTTTATTAGATAATATATGGGGGTACCTTACGCTATAAAAACCTGCGGCGAACCTAAAAAAAATAACTGGCTACCTATCGGCACCAGCATAACTAATACAGCGATCAGAAAAACGATCGCTTAGTGACACTGGCAAAAGGGGGTGAAAGGGTTACCTGGGGGGCGATCAAGGGGTTAAACCTTTTTTAGGTAATATATGGGGGTACCTGACGCTATAAAAACCTGCGGCGAACCTAAAAAAAATAACTGGCTACCTATCGGCACCAGCATAACTAATACAGCGATCAGAAAAACGATCGCTTAGTGACACTGGCAAAAGAGGGTGAAAGGGTTACCTGGGGGGCGATCAAGGGGTTAAACCTTTATTAGGTACAGTAGGTGCCGCCGATATTGTATATCTATCGCGCTCCCATCGCCGAGATTCTCGGCGACAGGAGTGCCGAGATCTCGGCAACAGGGTGGCGACACGTGTCGCGCTCGCTGCAATAGCGAGGAGACGCAGCACTGTATTGAGCGGGGATCCGACGTGGATTCCCGCCAATACCAGGCACTGCGTTTGGTATGAATCCTGAGCGGGAACTCCACGCCAATTTTTAAAGAAAAAAACGGCGTGGGTTCCCCCTCCAGGAGCATACCAGGCCCTTGGGTCTGGTCTGGATTGGAAGGGGAACCCTACGCCAAAAAAACGGCGTGGGGGTCCCCACAAAATCCAAACCAGACCCTTATCCGAGCACGCAACCTGGCAGGCCGCAGGGGAAGAGGGGGGGACGAGAGAGCGGTCACATGTTCCCATGACGTCACAGTCACATGCTCCAGGGCCATGTGCCCCGGAGCATGTGACTGTAACGTCATGATTAGCCTATATTAATCTCTGCGGACCGAAGATTTAACATTACTGCGAGAGGAAGCGACGAGTCAACATCGAGGAGGAGAAGAGGGAAGAAGACGCCGACGGCGATGATGGGAAGACCGGCCCCTCCACTAGCAAAAGAGCTACAAGAAGGTAGTGGAGGGGCCGGCAGAAGGACAACGGAGAGCCGGACGAGACGACGGGGAAGACCGGGCCTCTGCTAGCAAAAGAGCTAAAAGAAGTTAGCGGAGGCCCGGCGGAAGAAAGAACCGGAGAGCGCGGAGACGACACCGGAGAGCGGGAGAAGAAGAAGGCGACGGAGAAGACCGGGCCTCCGCTAGCAAAAGAGCTAAAAGAAGTTAGCGAAGGCCCGGCGGAAGAAAGAAAGAACCGGAGGGGAGAAGGCGACGGAGAAGACCGGGCCCCGCTAGCAAAAGAGTTGGAAGAAGATAACGGTGGCCCGGCAGAAGAAAGAACCGGAGAGCGCGGCGACGACACCGGAGACCCCCGAAGTCGGAAGAAGACCCCCGGAGCTGTGCAATAAAATACTTTTAAAAACTGTGTTGTGTTTTTATTGCCATTTTTTTCCACCAGGTGAATGGGTAGGGGTACGATGTACCCCATACTCATTCACATAGGGTGGGGGGGCCGGTATCTGGATGCCCCCTTATTAAAGGGGGCTCCCGGATTCCGATAAGCCCCCCGCCCGCAGACCCCGACAACCAACGGCCAGGGTTGTCGGGAAGAGGCCCTGTCCTCATCAACATGGGCACCAAACCCCCATGTTGAGGGCATGCGGCCTGGTACGGTTCAGGAGGGAGGGGGCCGCTCTCTCGTCCCCCCCTCTTCCCCTGCGGCCTGCCAGGTTGCGTGCTCTGATAAGGGTCTGGTTTGGATTTTGAGGGGGACCCCACGCCGTTTTTTCAGCGTAGGGTTCCCCTTCAAATCCAGACCAGACCCAAGGGCCTGGTATGCTCCTGGAGGGGGAACCCACGCCGGTTTTTCCTTTAAAAATTGGCGTGGAGTTCCCGCTCAGGATTCATACCAAACGCAGTGCCTGGTATTGGCGGGAATCCACGTCGGATCCCCGCCTATCGGCAATGCGTGTCGCTCATCATGAAAGGAACATTTTTTTCCTTTCCCGATGACGAGACAGCTCGGCGCTGGCTCTCGCGACGGAGCTCATAGGGTGTCAATCTCGCCGCTAGAAGCGGCGAGATTGACACAATATCGGCAGCACCTACTGTAATATATGGGGGTACCTGACGATATAAAAACCTGCGGCGAACCTAAAAAAAATAACTGGCTATCTATCGGCATCACCGACACTAAGACAGCGATCAGAAAAACGATCGCTTAGTGACACTGGCAAAAGGGGGTGAAAGGGTTAGCTGGGGGGCGATCAAGGGGTTAAACCTTTATTAGGTAATATATGGGGGTACCTGACGCTATAAAAACCTGTGGCGAACCTAAAAAAAATAACTGGCTACCTATCGGCACCAGCATAACTAAAACAGCGATCAGAAAAACGATCGCTTAGTGACACTGGCAAAAGGGGGAGAAAGGGTTACCTGGGGGGCGATCAAGGGGTTAAATCTTTATTAGGTAATATATGGGGGTACCTGATGCTATAAAAACCTGCGGCGAACCTAAAAAAAAATAACTGGCTAGCTATCGGCATCACCGACACTAAGCCAGCGATCAGAAAACGATCGCTTAGTGACACTGGCAAAAGGGGGTGAAAGGGTTACCTGGGGGGGGCGATCAAGGGGTTAAACCTTTATTAGGTAATATATGGGGGTACCTGACGCTATAAAAACCTGCGGCGAACCTAAAAAAAATAACTGGCTACCTATCGGCATCACCGACACTAAGACAGCGATCAGAAAAACGATTGCTTAGTGACAGTGGTGCTAGGGGGTGAAAGGGTTACCTGGGGGGCAATCAAGGGGTTAAACCTTTATTAGGGGGGGTTAGGGGGCTACACTGGACCTAAAACACTCTTCCCTGACACTTTTACAGTCACAAATGTCACTGATTTCAGTGATCAGTAAATAAATGGTCACTGCAATGACACTGTGACTGGGGGCTGGGGGGTGATCTGGGGGGTGATCTGGGGGTGTCTGGGGGGGCCTGGGGGGCAATCGTGTGCCTATGTGTCCTGGTGTCAGTGTGCTGTTTAGTACACTAACCTGATGTCTTCTCTCAACGGCGCTTGGTATATGTGAGCGCCGTAGGAGAGATGACATCACTTCCTCCTGCCTCTACACAGGCAGAGGAAGCTTTTCATTCGCCGGGAGCGATCGCGAGGGGGTGGCCGGAAACGAATGGCCATCCCCTCATCACAGATCGCTCCCGGAATGATGTCGACCGCTCACTGTATAGAAGGGGGGTCCGATGGGACCCCCCAACTATACGAAGGCAGTCACGTACAGGTACATGATTGTGCCTGTCCGTGCCATTCTGCCGACGTATATATACAGTGAGCGGTCGTTAAGTGGTTAGACCATTATTTTTATTTATTTTTGCCTGGAGTTACAGTTAAAAAATGTTCCAACTTACATACAAATTCAACTTAAGAACAATCCTATAGAACCTATCTTGTTTGTAACCCGTGGACTGCCTGTACTGGAAATCTGTAAAGTTCACTATGTAAAACTTGCATTGCTATTAAATGTAATGGCTACCTTTATTTTATTTTTTAAATCGTGCATTTTTATATTCTTTTATACCTGTTGATCCTGCCAGTCCACAGCCCCACCTCTGAAGGGTGACAATTAGAGTTGAGCGGACACCTGGATGTTCGGGTTCGACGGGTTCGGCCGAACTTCGGAAAAAAGTTCGGGTTCGGGACCGAACTTTAACCCGAACCCGGACCCGAACCCGAACCCCATTGAAGTCAATGGGGACCTGGACTTCTAAGGACTAAAAAGGCTCTAAAAAAGTAATGGAAAGGGCTAGAGGGCTGCAAATGGCAGCAAAATGTTGTTAAGAGCATGGCAAGTGCTCTGCAAACAAATGTGGATAGGGAAATAACTTAAAATAACATAAAAAAAATAAAAAAATAAAAAAATATGCTGGAGGCCCCCTTTTCAGCAGAAGAGGTAAGGGAAGTCATTAAGAACCTCAGAAACTCAACGGCACGATGCCACACATATGGTGGGAATGCCCCAGAATACGCCCTTTCTGGAATAAATTATTCAATTTAATGGATAAGCTAGTGGGAAAATAAAATACTTTGAAATAAAAATGTAGCGGGGTGCTAAATTTAAGGGAAGTGTTTGAGTGGTAAATAGGCTCAAACACCCTAATTCTGTAGGATTCATGGACCATTTTGTCCTCGGGGGACAGTATTGGTGTGCAGTTCCCTGCGGCCTACAGGTGGCGCTGCCATGGTTTGGCTAGGGTTGAACCGCTGATACAGTGCTGTGCCTTTTGTGTCCCCTCTTGGCAGTAGTACAGCGGGGCGGGGAACCTGCTGTGCATGCCGGGAGAGCATATAAAAGGGGCAGACCTTTGGCCTGGGGGCTGATGTCCAGTGGGGTCCACGCCCAGGTGCCTTCGGCCTGGGTGCATGTGTTCCTGTTCCATCTCGGGTACCTTTAGCCCGGGGTGAGGTACTATCCTGGAGTTCCTGCTGCCCTGGGTATGGAGGCCTAGGTGCGGGAGTAAAGCCTGGAGTCCAGAGCCTTTGTCTGGAGTCCACTAAGGGTCGAGGAGTCTTAGGGTGCCGCCTCGTGTAGGGGACCATGTTCCAGGGAAGGGAGGATCATTCTGATGGACCGATGCGGGAGTCATGGTGAAAGAAGGGTCTGTTGACTCCCTGGAGAGATGTCTTCCCCTTGATATGGGCTAGGTTCGTAGAAGGAGAAGCTGAAGGTCATCTTGACTGTATCAGAGGCCTTATTCACCCGGCCCGTGGCAGGGGCCTTATACACCCTGGTCTGTGGCAGAAACCAAAGTTCTCCAGGTCCGTGGCAGGGGCCTTGTACACCCGGTCTGTGGCAGAGACCAACCTCAAGGTCTGTGGCAGAGACCGTGCACCTAAAACTGTTTGAGAAACCTAAGCAGTGAAGTGAATGTGCTACGTTTGTGCCTGGACCTCCTCCACACCTTAAGCTGTCCTGTTTCTTTGCTCTAACCTTTTCTATCCGAGTAGAGTTTATTTTGCCATGAGAGAATAAGAGTTGTAATTTCAGCTGGTGTGAACATTGACTTTACTGGGAATTAAAGGACTTGCCTCTACCTACAGTAGAGGTGAGAATCATCCTCTGGAGGAGTTTTGACTCCGGCTGTGGACACGGCCCGTCAAGTACACCGCTCAACCTCTTTATATAGGAGGGTACGGGCTGGTAGTGCGGTGTGCCTTTCTCCCTCCTGCGAGGAGCTAACAACATAAAGGCAGGTAAGGGGGAAAGGATCTGTGCGCTACAAAAAAATAAAATAAAAATTATAATCTTGACCTAGGAGGACGAGGTCCATATGGAGTAGGAGGTTGAGGTGGAGGTGGATGTGGCTGTGTAGGTGGAAGCGGCGGTGGAGGAGGACGAGGTAGCCAACACTGGTTCAAAAATACAACAATGGCTGGGTAAGGCCGGTGATGTGTCGAATTCTGTCCCCCGTCAAATAGTGTCCACCCTGTACTGCGCTTGCTCAGTATGTAGGACAAGGGGATTTCGAAAATCTCCCAAGACGAACGGCGCCTGCGTGGTGAGTTCAGGTGAAGGCCACACCATCCGTGGTTCAAGCCGAGCCAAGTTACTATGTGCTACCGTATGTCCACTTGGATGGTGGGGCTTGAACCTGCACTCACAGCGCAGGCGCCGTTCATCTTCGGAGATTTTGTGAATCTCCTTGTCCTCTGTACTGCGCAAGCGCTGCGCCTTCGCAGTATGGGCCCGACACAATCCGATGGCCGGACAGTTTTTGTCACAACACCGTTATACATGTCTATTCTGCACAAGGTACGGACAAGTCCTGTGGGATCCATGCCTGGTTCATTTTAATGAACGTGAGCTTGTCCACATTGGCTCTGGACAGGCGGCTGCGCTTGTCTGTGATAACGCCCCCTGCCGTGCTAAATACACATTCAGATAATACACTGGCTGCAGGGCAGGCCAGCACCTCCAAGGCATAAAGGGCAAGCTCAGGCCATGTGCCCAATTTGGAGACCCAGAAGTTAAAGGGGGCAGACCCGTCATCCAGTACGTGTAGGCCTGTGGACACATACTGCTCAACCATGTTGGTGAAATGCTGCCTCCTGCTAAGACGTTCCATCTCAGCTGGTGGTGCTGGTTGTTGTGGCGTGCTGACAAAGCTTTTCCACATTTCAGCCATGCTAACCCTGCCTTCTGAGGTGCTGCCGGTGCCCCGGCTGTGTTGGCGACCTCTTCCTCCTCCTCTGCCTTCGCCTTGTGCTTTCACCGTACTCCCGCTGTCAGGTGGGAATGCCACCAGCAGCGCGTCTACCAGCGTGCGCTTGTACTCGCGCATCTTACGATCCCGCTCCAGTGAGGGAATTAAGGACGGTACGTTGTCCTTGTAACGGGGATCCAGCAGGGTGGCCACCCAGTAATCAGCACCAGTTAAAATGTGGGCAACTCGGCGGTCATTGCGGAAACACTGCAGCATGTAATCGCTCATGTGTGCCAGGCTGCCCAGAGGCAAAGAAAAGCTGTCCTCTGTGGGAGGTGTATCGTCTGTGTCCTCTGTATCCCCCCAGCCACGCACCAGTGATGGCCACAAGCTGGTCTGGGTGCCACCCTGCTGTGAAAATGGCTCCTCCTCCTCCTCCTCCTCCATCTCCTCCTCCACCTCGTCACCCTCCAGAACTGTGCCCTTCCTGCCGGACAATTGTGTACCTGGCGTTTGTTGGTGCAGGAACCCACCCTCGTAGCCACTTGTGAAAGACTGCCCTGAAAGCCTTTGAAATGATCCCGCTTCCTCCTCCTCCTCCTCATCCTCCTGTGCCACATCCTCTTCCATCATCGCCCGAAGCATTTTTTCAAGGAGGCATAGAACTGGGATAGTAACGCTAAGAACGGCGTCATTGGCACTGGACATGTTGGTGGAGTACTCGAAACAGCGCAACAAGGCACACAGGTCTCGCATGGAGGCCCAGTTATTGGTGGTGAAGTGGTGCTGTTCCGCAGAGCGACTCACGCGTGATTGCTGCAGCTGAAACTCCACTATCGCCTGCTGCAGCTCGCACAGTCTGGCCAGCATGTGCAAGGTGGAGTTCCACCTTGTGGGCACGTCACATATGAGGCGGTGAGCAGGAGGCCGAAGTTACGCTGCAGCGCTGACAGGCGAGCAGCAGCAGGGTGAGAACGCCGAAAGTGCGCACACACAGCCCGCACTTTCTGCAGCAGCTCTGTTATATTGGGGTAATTTTTAAGGGACCTCTGGACCACCAAGTTCAGCACATGCGCCAGGCAAGGGATGTGCGTCAAACCGGCTAGGCCCAGAGCTGCTACGAGATTTCGCCTATTATCGCACACCACCAGGCCGGGCTTGAGGCTCACTGACAGCAACCACTCATTGGTCTGTTGTTCCATGTCCCTCCACAACTCCTGCGCGGTGTGGGGTTTTTCCCCCAAACAGGAAAGTTTTAAAACTGCCTGCTGTCGTTTACCCCTGGCTGTGCTGAAGTTGGTGGTGAAGGTGTTACGCTGACCGGATGAGGAGGCGGTAGAGGATGAGGAAGCGGAGTAGGAGGAGTTAGCAACAGGAGGCAAACTGAAGCGCCCTGCAATCCTCGGTGGTGGAAGGACATGTGCCAAACTGCTATCTGCCTCAGGCCCAGCCGCCACTGCATTTACCCAGTGTGCTGTTAGGGAGATATAACGTCCCTGACCATGCTTACTGGTCCACACATCCGTAGTTAGGTGGACCTTGCCACAGATGGCGTTGCGCAGTGCACACCTGATTTTGTCCCCCACTTGGTTGTGCAGGGAAGGGATGGCTCGCCTGGAAAAATAGTGGCGGCTGGGCACGACGTACTGTGGGACAGCCAATGCCATCAGGCTTTTAAAACTCTGCGTCTCCACCAGACGGAATGACAGCATTTCAAAGGCCAGGAGTTTTGAAATGCTGGCATTCAGGGCCAGGGATCGCGGGTGGCTAGGGGGGGTACTTCCTCTTCCGCTCCAATGTTTGGGAGATAGAGAGCTGAACGCTTCCATGGGACATTGTGGAGATGGTTGGTGACCCAGGTGGTAGTGTTGCTGGCAGATCCTCTGTTTGCGGGGGTGGCAGGTGCCACTGTCACTACAGAGGTGGATGAAGAGGCAGAGACTGCAGCAGAAGAGGAAGCAGGAGGAGCCAGAGACCTTTCTTGGTTTTTGAGGTGTCTACTCCACTGCAGCTCGTGCTTTGCACTTAGATGACTGGTCATGCAGGTTGTGCTCAGGTTGAGAACGTTTATGCCTCGCTTCAGCCTCTGATTGCACAGCCTGCAAACCACTCGTGTCTTGTCATCAGCACATTGTGTGAAGAACTGCCACGCTAGGGAACTCCTTGGACCTGGCTTTGGTGTGCTCGGTCCCTTGCTGCGTTGGACAGTAGCAGACATACTGTCTAGGGGACGGACGCTCCGCTTTTGCACCCTGCTCCCTCTTCTGCTGTGCTGGTGGCTCTGTGCGACCACCGCCTCTTCCTCCAAACTACACTGGTCACCTGCATAATGTTCATTCCATGTGGGGTCGAGGACCTCATCGTCCTCCACATCATCTTCCACCCAGTCTTCACCCCTGCCCTCCTTGTCTGTCTGCACAATTGCGAAAGCAGCAACAGTTGACACCTGTGTTTCGTCATCATCCGAGACATACTGCGATGGTCCTCCCATGTACTCATCATGAAACATAAGTGGTTGGGCATCAGTGCACTCAATCTCTTCCACTTCGGGGGCAGGGCTAGGTGGATGGCCCTGGGAAACCCTGCTAACAGAGTCATCGAAAAGCAGAAGAGACTGCTGGATGATTTGGGGCTCAGACTGCTTGGCTGATTTGCAAGGGGGTGAGGTGAAAGACTGATGGACATGGGTTTCAGGTGCCAACTCTGATCTTTCATCAGAAGAGTGGGTGGGAGACAATGTGAAGGAACCCGAGGCACTGTCAGCAACCCAATCTACTATCGCCTGTACTTGTCCTGGCCTAAACATTCGTACAGCCTCATTAGGCGCGACAAAATACCGCCGCAGGCTCGGTCGCCTACTCGCACCTGAGGAAGGTGTTTCACTTATGCGTGTATCTGGCACAGATCCACCACGTCCTCTCCCTGCAACAGGAGCTCCACCAGCAGCACCACGACCAGGGCCACCAAGTCCCTTTGACCTTCTCCTCATATTTTCCAAATTTAGGATGTTGCCCTAAATGGGTGTTTTTGGAAGAGCAGAACACACCCACAGTACGTAACCGGTGAATCGCACAGCTACAGAACTGCAGAAAATGCTATTCAAAAAAATGTGTTTTTTTAGTATAGCACAGTAGAAGAAAACTATTTAGAAATTGTTTATTTCACACACTTCCAAATATGTATAACACACTGCAAACTATTTTTTGTGCCCCTAAACGGCGTTTTTTGGAAGAGCAGAACACACCCACAGTACGTAACCGCTGAATCGCACAGCTACAGAACTGCAGAAAATGCTATTCAAAAAAAATGTTTTTTTTTTAGTATAGCACAGTAGAAGAAAAATATTTAGAAATTGTTTATTTCACACACCTCCAAATATGTATAACACACTGCAAACTATTTTTTGCGCCCCTAAACGGCGTTTTTTGGAAGAGCAGAACACACCCACAGTACGTAACCGCTGAATCGCACAGCTACAGAACTGCAAAAAATGCTATTCAAAAAAAATGTTTTTTTTTTTAGTATAGCACAATAGAAGAAAACTATTTAGAAATTGTTTATTTCACACACCTCCAAATATGTATAACACACTGCAAACTATTTTTTGTGCCCCATAACGGCGTTTTTTGGAAGAGCAGAACACACCCACAGTACGTAACCGCTGAATCGCACAGCTACAGAACTGCAGAAAATGCTATTCAAAAAATTTTTAGTTTTTTTAGTATAGCACAGTAGAAGAAAACTATTTAGAAATTGTTTATTTCACACACCTCCAAATATGTATAACACATTGCAAACTATTTTTTGTGCCCCTAAATGGCGTTTTTTGGAAGAGCAGAACACACCCACAGTACGTAACCGTTGAATCGCACAGCTACAGAACTGCAGAAAATGCTATTCAAAAAAAATGTTGTTTTTTTAGTATAGCACAGTAGGAGAAAACTATATAGAAATGGTTTATTTCACACACCTCCAAATATGTATAACACACTGCAAACTATTTTTTGCGCCCCATAACGGCGTTTTTTGGAAGAGCAGAACACACCCACAGTACGTAACCGCTGAATCGCACAGCTACAGAACTGCAGAAAATGATATTCAAAAAAAATGTTTTTTTTAGTATAGCACAGTAGAAGAAAACTATTTAGAAATTGTCTATTTCACACACCTTCAAATATGTATAACACACTGCAAACTATTTTTTGTGCCCCTAAACGGCGTTTTTTGGAAGAGCAGAACACACCCACAGTACGTAACCGCTGAATGGCACAGCTACAGAACTGCAGAAAATGCTATTCAAAAAAAATGTTGTTTTTTTAGTATAGCACAGTAGGAGAAAACTATATAGAAATGGTTTATTTCACACACCTCCAAATATGTATAACACACTGCAAACTATTTTTTGCGCCCCTAAACGGCGTTTTTTGGAAGAGCAGAACACACCCACAGTACGTAACCGCTGAATCGCACAGCTACAGAACTGCAGAAAATGCTATTAAAAAAAAATGGGTTTTTTTAGTATAGCACAGTAGAAGAAAACTATTTAGAAATTGTTTATTTCACACACCTCCAAATATGTATAACACACTGCAAACTATTTTTTGTGCCTCTAAACGGCGTTTTTTGGAAGAGCAGAACACACCCACAGTACGTAACCGCTGAATGGCACAGCTACAGAACTGCAGAAAATGCTATTCAAAAAAATTTTGTTTTTTTAGTATAGCACAGTAGGAGAAAACTATATAGAAATTGTTTATTTCACACACCTTCAAATATGTATAACACACTGCAAACAATTATTTGTGCCCCTAAACGGCGTTTTTTGGAAGAGCAGAACACACCCACAGTACGTAACTGCTGAATCGCACAGCTACAGAACTGCAGAAAATGCTATTCAAAAAAAATGTTGTTTTTTTAGTATAGCACAGTAGAAGAAAACTATTTAGAAATAGTTTATTTCACACACCTCCAAATATGTATAACACACTGCAAACTATTTTTTGTTCCCCCTAAACGGCGTTTTTTGGAAGAGCAGAACACACCCACAGTACGTAACTGCTGAATCGCACAGCTACAGAACTGCAGAAAATGCTATTCAAAAAAATGTTGTTTTTTTAGTATAGCACAGTAGAAGAAAACTATTTAGAAATTGTTTATTTCACACACCTCCAAATATGTATAACACACTGCAAACTATTTTTTGCGCCCCTAAACGGCGTTTTTTGGAAGAGCAGAACACACCCACAGTACGTAACCGCTGAATCGCACAGCTACAGAACTGCAGAAAATGCTATTAAAAAAAAATGGTTTTTTTTAGTATAGCACAGTAGAAGAAAACTATTTAGAAATTGTTTATTTCACACACCTCCAAATATGTATAACACACTGCAAACTATTTTTTGTGCCTCTAAACGGCGTTTTTTGGAAGAGCAGAACACACCCACAGTACGTAACCGCTGAATGGCACAGCTACAGAACTGCAGAAAATGCTATTCAAAAAAATTTTGTTTTTTTAGTATAGCACAGTAGGAGAAAACTATATAGAAATTGTTTATTTCACACACCTTCAAATATGTATAACACACTGCAAACAATTATTTGTGCCCCTAAACGGCGTTTTTTGGAAGAGCAGAACACACCCACAGTACGTAACTGCTGAATCGCACAGCTACAGAACTGCAGAAAATGCTATTCAAAAAAAATGTTGTTTTTTTAGTATAGCACAGTAGAAGAAAACTATTTAGAAATAGTTTATTTCACACACCTCCAAATATGTATAACACACTGCAAACTATTTTTTGTTCCCCCTAAACGGCGTTTTTTGGAAGAGCAGAACACACCCACAGTACGTAACTGCTGAATCGCACAGCTACAGAACTGCAGAAAATGCTATTCAAAAAAATGTTGTTTTTTTAGTATAGCACAGTAGAAGAAAACTATTTAGAAATTGTTTATTTCACACACCTCCAAATATGTATAACACACTGCAAACTATTTTTTGTGCCCCTAAACGGCATTTTTTGGAAGAGCAGAACACACCCACAGTACGTAACCGCTGAATCGCACAGCTACAGAACTGCAGAAAATGCTATTCAAAATTTTTTTTATTTTTTTAGTATAGCACAGTAAGAGAAAACTATATAGAAATTGTTTATTTCACACACCTCCAAATATGTATAACACACTGCAAACTATTTTTGTGGCCCTGAATGGCTCTTTTTGCAAGCGTACATTAAAGTGCAAATTTGTTTTTTTTGCCCTAAACGGGTCTTTTTTTGCACGAGCAAAATAAAATGCAATTTTTTTATTTTTTTTTGCCCTATGGGTCTTTTGGAAAAGAGCACAATAAAGTGCCTTTTTTTTTCCCCCTAAAAGTTAGATTTTCTCTGACACTGGGCTCATGGCAGTGTAAAAAGACTGCACTGCAAAACAAACAGGTAAACCTATGCAGATCGCTGATTTTAATCTCTGAATCTGGACTCCTATATAATATCCTCTCTCCCTGAAAGCACCAACAGGAACCTGGCCCTACACTAAACTATCTCTCTATCTTTTCCCTCAGATTGCAGAATCAGGACTACCTCATGTATTTTTCTATCACTCCCTATTAGCAACAGCAGCAGCCAAGATCCTATCCCTATCTATTCTGAAGCAGAGTGACGTGTGTGCTGTGTGCCTCTAGCTTATATAGAAGCTGGGTCACATGTTGCACTGACCAATCACAGCCATGCCATTAGTAGGCATGGCTATGATGGCCTCTAAGGGCACACCAGCTAATCAAAAGGTGATTGGCTGGCCCCTGAAGCATTTCTAAATGCGTAATTAGATTGCCGAACCCGAACCTGAACCCAGACTTTTGCGCAAAGTCCAGGTTCGGGTTCGGGAAAAAGCTAAAGTTCGGTACGGACCCGAACTTTACAGTTCGGGTTCGCTCAACACTAGTGACAATACTATTTTATGTGCAGTATATTCAATTCATCCTTGTCATTCTGCTCACCACTTTCTGGACTGAGGAGAAAAGTTAACAGTGTTATCAACATTTATAACCCTATTTCCTTCTGCCATTCAGAGCAGTGTATGTGTCCACCTGAGCTTTGAAGAGGGATGCAAGACATTGACCTGCATCTGAAGAAAATAATGTATGGTGGCTCTTGGAATCCTTGTTCTGGCCCTAGCACAGTGCAGACTTCAGCGGCCAAGGTCATGATTTCTTTGAGGCTAAAAATCAATTACTATGTCTCAAGATAAAGTATAAAAAAAATTATCTTATGGGGTGGGAATCTGAAAATATAAAAAAATTGGCTTGAGAGACTTTAAGATATTTGTGTTTCTGTTACGAAGGAGGTGTCAACAACTTAGGTTGATTTTTGTCATAACTTATGTAAACCTACTCCTCAGGGTTCTTGTACTATGCCATTAAAGCACCATCTGATGGCTGCAAGTGGTAAATGTAAAACATTTTTTGCAATATTTAATCTTGACCTTACTAAAGAAATGTAAACAATGTACTTTTCATACAGAACATAGTAAATACACAAACTATAACACTGTAGATTAGTTTTCACATTAATACAGTCAGACTATTAATCTATGATTTTTGAAATGCAGAGTAGAACAAGGTTTATTTAGTAGCATTGTGCAAACTTCTGTTGTATGATGTAACCCTAAAAGCATCCAATCATACACTTGAGAAAATGTGAATGTACAATATAAATAGTAAGTAAAGCGCTATATAAGCACCTGTAATAAATAAATAAATAAAAATACATAAAATATATAGGATGGCATTGCCAGCTCTTTTTTTAATGCTGGTTACTGGGCTACAATGTTGATTCACAGCTTCAATGCTTTATGAGTTACTGAAACAAAACAAATATGCATTTTAAAAATTTTAAATGAACATCATCTAAAGCCTGGGAATTTATATACTTTTTTTTATATATCGACTCGTCCTGCACAGAGGGCACCAGCGTGTAACCAAGGCACAATAATATCAAAATAAAAATTGAGCGAGAGGTGGAATAAAGTGGTTAACTCAAGGCTGGGTATGATATTAAAAATAATTTCTTTATTGAAACAAAGTAAGTATAAAAAATTGCACTTACAATTCATATACCTTCCGCCAACTAAATTAACAACATTGTCATCTACACCACTCTGAACTACATTTAAACAGCCTATGTTTACTGTTCTTACCATATATTGATTTCTATATTCCTATATTGGTTCTGCAAAGAGTTTGAATGCACTGCTTTATATTTTCAGTTCAGAGGTTATACAGGCATAAATGTGTGCCACATCACATACTGTATAGACCTAGCAATGTTCGATCTTTGGTCTATAGAAAACTGTCTTTTGCACAAGCATGAATAAAGGACAGTACTGATCACTAATCACTAATTTCCATATTTCATCTTTAAGGATTAACTCAGGGGAAGTCTATTATGAAGTTGTCTAAGAAATAACAGTTACAAGGACTGCCCATCACACAGTGGTAGTCACCAAATGCTAACAAATTGAAAAAAAAGTATCTTATACTTAATTTTACTTGATTAGGTTAAGCAATAGGACTCTATAATATCCATTCTTCTACCATATATATACCAGGAGCCCTTAGGTTGTATAAGCCCTCTAAATTTCAGTCAATAACCAGCTCAGCACTTCAAAGGCACATAGCATTTATATCAACGTATCTAACACTTGCATACTTGTTTTCTTACTGCCCTAAACAGATGCCTGCTAATGCTTGTTAATGTATTTGCATACTTAGTCTGTCTGCTGGGTGTTAAAGCTGAAAAAACTCTGTTAAGGCTCAGGTATTGGCATCCCATGCAGTGACATAAAGCATGTCATGTGATCCAGCACTTTGGGGTCGAACTAGACTATAGGTTTCATCCATATCATTATTAGACTTAATTAGGGCTGGGAAGGGGCTCCTCTGCATTGTTTAAATTGGACTCTATATCAGTTATATTTAACCCCTTCCTGACTTTCCACCAGTTCTCATATGTTGGTAAAAGCAGGGAGTGTATGTCCAGAATATCTCCTGTTAATGATCACTGATAGTGCAAAGATAACACAAACACCCTGCTTACACATGTATTCATATTTAGCACCACTTTGAGGTAAAATAACTCTTTATTCAAATAATTTTCAATAAACATGAAATGGCTCTAGCAATAGCAATCTGAAGGGTTTTATACCACATATAACAATAATACAGAAAAAATGAAGAAATAAAAAACATTGATAATCTAAATGGTTCATCTTGTCTTGTAGGGAGATGGGCCTTTGAGGACAAATAGAGGCCACAATGACAGAAAACAGATATTAACAGAGGCAAAAGGGGGAGAAAAAAGGGTATGAAGAAAAACTGGGTTAAAAAAAGACAAGGGTGGGGATCATTACTGAAATATGGGGAGGTCTATCCTGTCTAAGAAGGCTTTGTGTATATATGAAGCTGCTATAGAAGAGGGGAAGATAAGGAGGACAGGAATAGAGGGGAAGGGGGTTTAGAAAATGATCTGAGAATTTGAAATTCTAGAATTCTAGATACGCTCAAAGGAAGTAAGTGTCCGAGAGTTTCCTTAGTATCTACAACAAAAGTCAGTCTGATTTTCACACTTGTGTTTTTTAGGTCACCAGTGAATGATCCCCTCAACACATAATCAATATACCAAAACTAAAGATACATATGGCTTTAATATAGAGGATAGGTGTTGACCTCTTCAATTTACTAGTAACCTAACTTAGAAGAGGAGTAGGCTGGTTCCCCATGGTGGCCCAATTAAGATTCCCCGAATTAGTACCTAGCAACTGGCCAAAAACTTATGATGTAGGGCAAAGTTTATTAATTCCAAATTAAACTCATTATGAGCCTTTGGGTATCTTTTCTTCAAGAAGTAGTGTACTGCTGAAGGATCATCATCTTTGGAGGATTGTTTCATATTTCCCATATAGGGATTCCACATTCCCACTGAGGAGGGGGGGTCTGCTCCCAAGCTTTCAGTCCAGGCTGGGGCAAGATCGCGACAATATTGTCAGGATCCGCCCACAACCCTGGACCGGCACCTGAATCAGCCTCCCAGTGAGCCTAAACGGCGTTTTTTGGAAGAGCAGAACACACCCACAGTACGTAACCGCTGAATCGCACAGCTACAGAACTGCAGAAAATGCTATTCAAAAAAAATGTTGTTTTTTTAGTATAGCACAGCTACAGAAAACTATATAGAAATTGTTTATTTCACACACCTCCAAATATGTATAACACACTGCAAACTATTTTTGTGGCCCTGAATGGCTCTTTTTGCAAGCGTACATTAAAGTGCAAATTTTTTTTTTTGCCCTAAACGGGTCTTTTTTTGCACGAGCAAAATAAAATGCAATTTTTTTCTTTTTTCTTGCCCTATGGGTCTTTTGGAAAAGAGCACAATAAAGTGCCTTTTTTTTCCCCCTAAAAGTTAGATTTTCTCTGACACTGGGCTCATGGCAGTGTAAAAAGACTGCACTGCAACACAAACAGGTAAACCTATGCAGATCGCTGATTTTAATCTCTGAATCTGGACTCCTATATAATATTCTCTCTCCCTGAAAGCACCAACAGGAACCTGGCCCTACACTACACTATCTCTCTATCTTTTCCCTCAGATTGCAGAATCAGGACTACCTCATGTATTTTTCTATCTCTCCCTATTAGCAACAGCAGCAGCCAAGATCCTCTCCCTATCTATTCTGAAGCAGAGTGACGTGTGTGCTGTGTGCCTCTAGCTTATATAGAAGCTGGGTCACATGTTGCACTGACCAATCACAGCCATGCCATTAGTAGGCATGGCTATGATGGCCTCTAAGGGCACACCAGCTAATCAAAAGGTGATTGGCTGGCCCCTGTAGCATTTCTAAATGCGTAATTAGATTGCCGAACCCGAACCTGAACCCAGACTTTTGCGCAAAGTCCGGGTTCGGGTTCGGAAAAAAGCTAAAGTTCGGTACGGACCCGAACTTTACAGTTCGGGTTCGCTCAACACTAGTGACAATACTATTTTATGTGCAGTATATTCAATTCATCCTTGTCATTCTGCTCACCACTTTCTGGACTGAGGAGAAAAGTTAACAGTGTTATCAACATTTATAACCCTATTTCCTTCTGCCATTCAGAGCAGTGTATGTGTCCACCTGAGCTTTGAAGAGGGATGCAAGACATTGACCTGCATCTGAAGAAAATAATGTATGGTGGCTCTTGGAATCCTTGTTCTGGCCCTAGCACAGTGCAGACTTCAGCGGCCAAGGTCATGATTTCTTTGAGGCTAAAAATCAATTACTATGTCTCAAGATAAAGTATAAAAAAAATTATCTTATGGGGTGGGAATCTGAAAATGTAAAAAAATTGGCTTGAGAGACTTTAAGATATTTGTGTTTCTGTTACGAAGGAGGTGTCAACAACTTAGGTTGATTTTTGTCATAACTTATGTAAACCTACTCCTCAGGGTTCTTGTACTATGCCATTAAAGCACCATCTGATGGCTGCAAGTGGTAAATGTAAAACATTTTTTGCAATATTTAATCTTGACCTTACTAAAGAAATGTAAACAATGTACTTTTCATACAGAACATAGTAAATACACAAACTATAACACTGTAGATTAGTTTTCACATTAATACAGTCAGACTATTAATCTATGATTTTTGAAATGCAGAGTAGAACAAGGTTTATTTAGTAGCATTGTGCAAACTTCTGTTGTATGATGTAACCCTAAAAGCATCCAATCATACACTTGAGAAAATGTGAATGTGCAATATAAATAGTAAGTAAAGCGCTATATAAGCACCTGTAATAAATAAATAAATAAAAATACATAAAATATATAGGCTGGCATTGCCAGCTCTTTTTTTAATGCTGGTTACTGGGCTACAATGTTGATTCACAGCTTCAATGCTTTATGAGTTACTGAAACAAAACAAATATGCATTTTAAAAATTTTAAATGAACATCATCTAAAGCCTGGGAATTTATATACTTTTTTTTATATATCGACTCGTCCTGCACAGAGGGCACCAGCGTGTAACCAAGGCACAATAATATCAAAACAAAAATTGAGCGAGAGGTGGAATAAAGTGGTTAACTCAAGGCTGGGTATGATATTAAAAATAATTTCTTTATTGAAACAAAGTAAGTATAAAAAATTGCACTTACAATTCATATACCTTCCGCCAACTAAATTAACAACATTGTCATCTACTCCACTCTGAACTACATTTATCCAGCCTATGTTTACTGTTCTTACCATATATTGATTTCTATATTCCTATATTGGTTCTGCAAAGAGTTTGAATGCACTGCTTTATATTTTCAGTTCAGAGGTTATACAGGCATAAATGTGTGCCACATCACATACTGTATAGACCTAGCAATGTTCGATCTTTGGTCTATAGAAAACTGTCTTTTGCACAAGCATGAATAAAGGACAGTACTGATCACTAATCACTAATTTCCATATTTCATCTTTAAGGATTAACTCAGGGGAAGTCTATTATGAAGTTGTCTAAGAAATAACAGTTACAAGGACTGCCCATCACACAGTGGTAGTCACCAAATGCTAACAAATTGAAAAAAAAGTATCTTATACTTAATTTTACTTGATTAGGTTAAGCAATAGGACTCTATAATATCCATCCTTCTACCATATATATACCAGGAGCCCTTAGGTTGTATAAGCCCTCTAAATTTCAATCAATAACCAGCTCAGCACTTCAAAGGCACATAGCATTTATATCAACGTATCTAACACTTGCGTACTTGTTTTCTTACTGCCCTAAACAGATGCCTGCTAATGCTTGTTAATGTATTTGCATACTTAGTCTGTCTGCTGGGTGTTAAAGCTGAAAAAACTCTGTTAAGGCTCAGGTATTGGCATCCCATGCAGTGACATAAAGCATGTCATGTGATCCAGCAATTTGGGGTCGAACTAGACTATAGGTTTCATCCATATCATTGTTAGACTTAATTAGGGCTGGGAAGGGGCTCCTCTGCATTGTTTAAATTGGACTCTATATCAGTTATATTTAACCCCTTCCTGACTTTCCACCAGTTCTCATATGTTGGTAAAAGCAGGGAGTGTATGTCCAGAATATCTCCTGTTAATGATCACTGATAGTGCAAAGATAACACAAACACCCTGCTTACACATGTATTCATATTTAGCACCACTTTGAGGTAAAATAACTCTTTATTCAAATAATTTTCAATAAACATGAAATGGCTCTAGCAATAGCAATCTGAAGGGTTTTATACCACATATAACAATAATACAGAAAAAATGAAGAAATAAAAAACATTGATAATCTAAATGGTTCATCTTGTCTTGTAGGGAGATGGGCCTTTGAGGACAAATAGAGGCCATAATGACAGAAAACAGATATTAACAGAGGCAAAAGGGGGAGAAAAAAGGGTATGAAGAAAAACTGGGTTAAAAAAAGACAAGGGTGGGGATCATTACTGAAATATGGGGAGGTCTATCCTGTCTAAGAAGGCTTTGTGTATATATGAAGCTGCTATAGAAGAGGGGAAGATAAGGAGGACAGGAATAGAGGGGAAGGGGGTTTAGAAAATGATCTGAGAATTTGAAATTCTAGAATTCTAGAAACGCTCAAAGGAAGTAAGTGTCCGAGAGTTTCCTTAGTATCTACAACAAAAGTCAGTCTGATTTTCACACTTGTGTTTTTTAGGTCACCAGTGAATGATCCCCTCAACACATAATCAATATACCAAAACTAAAGATACATATGGCTTTAATATAGAGGATAGGTGTTGGCCTCTTCAATTTACTAGTAACCTAACTTAGAAGAGGAGTAGGCTGGTTCCCCATGGTGGCCCAATTAAGATTCCCCGAATTAGTACCTAGCAACTGGCCAAAAACTTATGATGTAGGGCAAAGTTTATTAATTCCAAATTAAACTCATTATGAGCCTTTGGGTATCTTTTCTTCAAGAAGTAGTGTACTGCTGAAGGATCATCATCTTTGGAGGATTGTTTCATATTTCCCATATAGGGATTCCACATTCCCACTGAGGAGGGGGGGTCTGCTCCCAAGCTTTCACTTTCTTAGAATTCAGCAATAGTTTCCTAGTAACTTTTACATAGGACATACACCATTGCTTTAGTTTGATGTCCACATATTTACCCACCCTTTCCAATGAGCCATTTATTGCCGAAACAATTGGTCATCCTGAGGGAGTTTGTACCATTCTTATGTCTTTTTTGGAATAATATCAAATGTTGTTATATTCTTGCACTTTCATTGCTAGTGATAAGGCTCACTGGCAAATTCCAATTTGAACAGGTGAACAAAACACTTAGAAACAGATGACATTCTAATGTTCTATAGGTCTCTTGGTCCCCTAGACCAATGTTTAACTCCAAGTAAGCACATCTCTTTCTTTTGAAAGCAATACTTCATTGTTCCCACTGTCACTCAATGGTATGACTAATCTCAGGGCTAATTAAATTTTTTGTAGGGCCTTCTTTTCACCCATAGTTGGATTATTCCTAGCTGTCCTAGAACAATGAGCAGCCCTGAAGCTTTTTTGAACTAACTCCAAACAGAGACAAATGATACAATTATTTGTCAATGATGTGTAAACTAATAAGGTGCTGGAGAAATTTCACAGTGATTGCCCCTAATGTCTACTAACCAATTGCTCAGTTGGCTGCAACACCTGTGGTTGTTTCCGATGCATTCCAGTGCAATGGCTGAGCCTGATGAGAAGTCTGTGTGTCTGTCACCCACATACATGCTGTCAATTGCATCGATGTGAAAAGTACCTCCCGATGATAAGAAACGCTGGAGCTCTGTGATACCAGATGACAAATGAAGTTCGATGGTCTATTGGTGTATACTCGCTGTCTGCTGTTTTTGCAGCCTAATAGTTGATGAGTGCATAGTGGTGGAAATGGAATACACAGTGATGCAACTTATTTTGAGTCAGTGGAAGAATAACACAGACACAGTTTGTTGGATTATATCAGTGAATTTTATTTATCTGGGTGCTTCAACAAATCACTGTTGTTTCACATATATAGTTCTTAACCACTTCATTCCCGGCGTGTATTAAAATGACGTCCGCAGATGGGATCTCCCATCCTGGGCGAACGTCATATGACGTCCTCCACTTCCCACCGGTATAGGGGAAGCGTGTGCGCCACATCACTGAGGAGCCGATGCGCGTGCCTGGCGGCCGTGATGTCCGCCGGGCGCCCGCAATCGCTCCTGACAGAGCAGGGACGTGGACAAATCCATGGTCTGTCAGGGGAGAGGAGACAGATTGCGTGTTCCTAGTATATAGGAACACCGATCGGTCTCCTCCCCCAGTCAGTCCCATCCCCCCACAGTTAGAACACACAGTGAGGGAACACATTTAACCTCGTGATCAC
Organism: Rana muscosa; assembly: GCA_029206835.1. NCBI lineage: Eukaryota > Metazoa > Chordata > Amphibia > Anura > Ranidae > Rana > Rana muscosa. Next base: position 688,045,211 of record CM055116.1, on the reverse strand, counting down.
CCCCTAGTGTTAATCCCTTCCCTGCCAGTGACATTTATACAGTAATCAGTGACTATTTCTAGCACTGATTGCTGTAGAAATGTCAATGGTTTAAAAAAAAATTGCAGTCCCGATAAAAATCGCAGATCGCAGCCATTACTAGTACAGAAAATAAAATAATAAAAATGCCATGAATCAATAATGTATTTTTTAGGCGTATAACTTTTGCGCAAACCAAGCAATATATGCTAATTTCAAAAAAAAATTTAACCAAAAATATGTAGAATACATATCGGCCTAAACGGAGGAAAAACTTTTTTTTTTTTTTAAATTGGGATGTTTATTATAGCAAAAAGTAAAATATATTGTGTTTTTTGCAAAATTGTCGCTCTGTTTTTGTTTATAGCGCAAAAAATAAAAACCGCAGAGATGCTCAAATACCCTCAAAAGAAAACTCTACTTGTGGGAAAAAAAGGACATCAATTTTGTTTGGGCACAGCGTTGCACGACCGTGCAATTGTCAGTTAAAGTGACGCAGTGCCGTATCACAAAAAATGGCCCGGTCAGGAAGGGGTAAATTCTTCTGGGGCTGAAGTGGTTAAGGAGACTTCACCTAACTATTCATCTTTTTCAACAATGGAAGGACTCTTATATTATGGTTATTTTATTTGATCACTATTTCATTTCACGGTGTTTCTGTTAATTTATTGTTTGTTTTTTTGTTTTATCTGGCATTGCACATTTATTACTACTATTTGTCAATGATGGCAATGTCTTAAGCCTTGTACACACGGCCGAGAATTTCATCAGGAAAAAACACGTCGTTTTTCCTGACGAGATTCTTGAACAAGAATCTTGTCCTGGCCGAGTGTACAAACGTACGATTCAAAAGAACCGCCGTTCTTTTGAATGTCATGAACGCGGTGACGTCATCGACTACAACGAGCGTGCGCTCGTTACACTCGATGCCGTCGCCGCCATCTTGCTACAACCTACCTATGCCTAGGAAGCTACCGCGCATGCGTCAAAGTCATTTCGAGCATGTGCGGTTTCCACGGCGACAGGTAAGTGTACACACTCTCGGGTTTGAGTCACCGGCTCTCTGCTCTGCCCCCCCATGCTCACTGGAGCGCTGGGCTGGAGAGGGGGCGGGAGTGGCTGGCTTAGGCTCTCAGCGGCTCACTGGGAGGCTGAGCCAGGTGCCGGTCCAGGGTTGTGGGCGGATCCTGACAATATTGTCGCGATCTTGCCCCAGCCTGGACTGTACTTCTCCTTTATGTAACTTTGATAATTTTGGTTTTCAGAGGTCCCAAATCATTCAAACATTTTCTTTAGTTAATGAATCACAGTTACTCTTTCATGAGAAACAAATGTAAATCCTAACATACTGTAAACTCATCTATGCCTTCCACAGGAAAATGCAAGAAGTGAAAAACCTGACTCAATTGAAAAACCAGTCTGAGGTAGCCCCTAAATAGTCACCATATTAATTTGCTTCATAATAATCTATATTTTATGGTATATGTAAATGAGTCTGGATTAAGAATTTGAGATGAGTTTTAAAAGGTATTTTGGTCTTGGAATTTTAATGAGAATAAACATTTTTAGAAATTACATACTGTCTTCTCACCTGTTGTGTAAAAAAAGATGTTAAGCACCTGTAACATGCAGTAAAAAGTAATATGAAAATATTTCACCCCCCCCCCCACAGTGCCAACAGCGCCCACAGCGCCCACAGCTTATAAATCTTCTTTCTACATTAAAATACTGCCACTATATACATTTTTGTATTATCTGTATACCAGGGTTACATGATAAACTGCAGTTTCTCCAGTGCTGAGAATTCAGTTAGGAGGAGATTTCCACTAAAGCCTGTTTACACACCCACATGTGTGATGTCAATATCATGTGACCTGGCTATCTCTGAGAACAAGTAAATGTTCTCTCCAGCATGAAAGACACAACTGAGCACGTGCAGATTGGCTACCCTGCCTTTGTTAGCTGGCCTTCCCCAGATAGACAGTGCAGAAGGGTGAGGACATACAGGATACAACAGCCTTTTTACACAATGCAGAGGATTAACCCCTTAAGTTCCACAGTGAGTATAACAAGCATGCTATGCTGCATATACAGACTGATTTTACTGTTGTGAATTTAGTAACACTTTAAGACCTCTGGATCTAGGAGAAGAAAATCTATCAAAGTTAGCCAACACATATTTTGAGTGATTGCTATATGTTACTGTGCACTGTTACCTTTTGCAGCATTTAATAAAATAAACAACGTATAAAATTTCTATATTTTATGATATATGTAAATGAGTCTGGATTAAGAATGTGAGATGAGTTTTAAAAGGTATTTTGGTCTTGGAATTTTAATGAGAATAAACATTTTTAGAAATGACATACTGTCTTCTCACCTGTCGTGTAAAAAAAGATGTTGAGCACCTGTAACATGCAATAAAAATTGACTTACAGCTATTTATCTTGCTAGTATTTTATGCTACTATCAAAGAACTGTGAATTATCATATTTATGCAATTGTAATTAGAGAGCCCACAGATGGCATAGAGTTTCTGACAAGTTTATATGTAACAAATCAGCTTTTACAATGCAGACCATGCGTCAAATTATACATTTCCTTTATATAACCTTTAAAGGTTAATTCAGACAGGTAAACACATTGGTAGTGTCATAAGGTAACATATTTTCAGGCATATAAATGTCCAAAAGATATAATAAGGATGATAATGGTTCCCTTATACTAAGCTTTGTTAGCAAAAAATTCAATAACATTATTGGATATAGGCTGTGTCCACATGAAATGAGCAAATAATTTGGTCATTTGGTATTTTAAATTTCTCAAATTATTTGCTGTTTATGAAGACTATCAGCAAGATAATACGCCTCATTATAAAGCTTTGACAGTCTTACTTCCAAGGAGAATTTTAATGTGTATGTCAGAGCAAAATTAAAAAAAAACGTATTTAGCACATCTCTGCAAAACATGAACGTTTCTACATGTGCTATCACTTTAACCACTTAAGCCCCAGACCATTTTGTAGCTAAAGGACCAGAGGTGTTTTCAGAATTTGGCACTGTGCTGCTTTAACTGTAAATTGTGCGGACATGCAATGTTGTGCCCAAACAAAATTTGCGTCCTTTTCTTCCCACAAATAGAGCTTTCTTTTAATGGTATTTGATTGCCTCTGCGATTTTTATTTTTTGCGATATAAACGGAAAAAGACTGAAAATTTTGAAAAAAATGATATTTTCTACTTTTTGTTATAAGAAAAATCGAATAAACTCAATTTTAGTCATACATTTAGGCCAAAATGTATTCAGCCACATGTCTTTAGTAAAAAAAATGTTAATAAGCGTATATTTATTGGTTTGCACAAAAGTTATAGCGTCTACAAACTAGGGTACATTTTCTGGAATTTACACAGCTTTTAATTTATGACTGCCTATCTCATTTCTTGAGGTGCTAAAATGGCAGGGCAGTACAAAACCCCCCCAAATGACCCCATTTTAGAAAGTAGACATCCCAAGGAAATTGCTGAGAGGCATGTTGAGCCCATTGAATATTTTTTTTTTTTGTCTCAAGTGATTGAATAATGACAAAAAATAAAATAAAATTACAAAAAGTTGTCACTAAATGATATATTGCTCACACATGCCATGGTTATATGTGGAATTGCACCCCAAAATACATTTTGCTGCTTCTCCTGAGTACGGGGATACCACATGTGTGGGACTTTTTGGGAACCTAGCTGCGTACGGGCCCCCGAAAACCAAGCACCGCCTTCAGGATTTCTAAGGGCGCAAATTTTTGATTTCACTCCTCACTACCTATCACAGTTTCGAATACCATAAAATGCCAAAATAGCACAAAACCCCCCGAAATGACCCCATTTTAGAAAGTAAACACCCCAAGGAAATTGCTGAGAGGCATGTTGAGCCCATTGAATATTTTTTTTTCTTGTCCCAAGTGATTGAATAATGACAAAAAAAAAATTACAAAAAGTTGTCACTAAATGATATATTGCTGTCATGGAGATCCTGCCAGAAGCAGGTGTCCCGGTCTTCCTGATTCTGGGTTGCGTGTGCTCTGCCCTGCAGGTGGCGCCAGAGGGGCTATTTAAACCTGTCAATCACAGACAGTCCCTGCTGTCTGCTCTACAGCGTTGAGTACCTGAAAACCTGATCTGAATACTTACCTGTGTTTGACCCGGCCTGCCTGTGACTTCTCCAGTTTTCTGCCTGCATCCGACCCCTGGCTTGTTGTGACCTCTCCTCTGTCTGATCCCTCTGTACCTTGCTGCCAGCCAGTTAACCGACCCGGCTTGTCTGACCAATCTCACTGTTCCTGGTTCCGGTCCAGTCTGCTAAGCTGATTCAGTTTGCTGAGTTCCTGTGTTCCTGGTTCCGGTCCAGTCTGCTGAACGATTCAAGTTTGCTGAGTGTTCCTGATTCCAGTTCTACCTGCTGTGTTCCAGTGTGCCTACCAAGTCTGCGGAACTACCTTCACCTTGGTTGATCCTGCCAGGCACTCGTACCCCTCCTACCTTCGCGCCTGCTGTTACCTTACCAGGGGCCGCTGGTGGGAGCCGTAAGGGAGGCCTTCCTCTGCAAGTCCGGGCTCATCACCGCCAGGTACGTGACAATTGCTCACACATGCCATGGTTATATGTGGAATTGCACCCCAAAATACATTTTGCTGCTTCTCCTGAGTACGGGGATACCACATGTGTGGGACTTTTTAGGAGCCTAGCCGCGTACGGGGCCCCCGAAAACCAAGCACCGCCTTCATTTTTTTTTAAGGGCACAAATTTTTGATTTCACTCCTCACTACCTATCACAGTTTCGAAGGCCATAAAATGCCAAAATAGCACAAAACCCCCCCAAATGACCCCATTTTGGAAAGTAGACACCCCAAGCTATTTGCTGAGAGACATGTTGAGTATTTTACAGCTCTCATTTGTTTTTGAAAATGAAGAAAGAAAACAATTTTCTTTTTTTTTTTTTCAATTTTCAAAACTTTGTGACAAAAAGCGAGATCTGCAACATACTCACCATACCTCTCAGCAAATAGCTTGGGGTGTCTACTTTCCAAAATAGGGTCATTTGGGGGGGTTTGTGCCATCTGGGCATTCCATGGCCTCTGAAACTGTGATAGGCAGTGAGAAGTGAAATCAAAAATTTACACCCTTAGAAAGCCTGAAGGCGGTGCTTGGTTTTTGGGGTCCCGTACGCGGCTAGGCTCCCAAAAAGTCTCACACATGTGGTATCCCCGTACTCAGGAGAAGCAACAGAATGTATTTTGGGGTGTAATTCCACATATGCCTATGACATGTTTGAGCAATATATCATTTAGTAACAACTTTGTGCAAAAAAATAAAATAAATAAATAAATTATAATAAAATATTTCATGGACTCGACATGCCTCTCAGTATATAGCTTGGGGTGTCTACTTTCCAAAATGGGGTCATTTGGGGGGGGTTTTGAGCTGTTCTGGCATTTTATACACAACATTAGGAAGCTTACATCCACTCTTCTAACCACTTGAAGACAAAGCCCTTTCTGACACTTTTTGTTTACATGAAAACATTTTTTTTTTGCAAGAAAATTATGTTGAACCCCCAAAACATTATATATTTTTTTTAAACAAAGGCCCTACAGATTAAAATGGTGGGTGTTGCATTTTTTTTTCCACACAGTATTTGCGCAGCGATTTTTCAAACGCATTTTTTGGGGAAAAAATACACTTTTTTTTATTTTAATGCACTAAAACACACTATATTGCCCAAATGTTTGATGAAATAAAAAAGATGATCTTAGGCCGAGTACATAGATACCAAACATGACATGCTTTAAAATTTCGCACAAACGTGTATTGGCGACAAACTACATACATTTTTAAAAGCCTTTAAAAGTCTTTACAGGTTACCACGTTAGATTTATAGAGGAGGTCTACTGCTAAAATGACTGCCCTCGATCTGACCTTTGCGGTGATACCTCACATGCATGGTGCAATTGCTGTTTACATATGACGCCAGACCGACGCTTGCGTTCGCTATTGCGCAAGAGCAGGGCAGGACAGGGGTGCTTTTTTTTTTATTATTAATTTTACTTTTTTATTTTATTTTTAAACTGTTCGTTCCATATTTTTTTTTTTTTATCATTTTTATTGTTATCTCAGGGAATGTAAATATCCCCTATGATAGCAATAGGTAGTGACAGGTACTCTTTTTTTGAAAAAACTGGGGTCTATTAGACCCTAGATCTTTCCTCTGCCCTCAAAGCATCTGACCACACCAAGATCAGTGTGATAAAATGCTTTCCCAATTTCCCAATGGCGCTTTTTATATCCGGGGGGGACATTCCCTCCCACTGCTCGTAAAAGCAGTCCAGAGGCTAATTAGCCGCTAGGATTGCTTTTACATGAAAGCCGGCCGCTGGCTGAAGAGAATGATACCAAGATGATACCTAAACCCACAGGCATCAATCTGGTATAACCATTCAAAGTCCAGCAACATACCAGTACGTTGCTGGTCCTTGTTGGACATGTATTGTAATCTTTTTTTTCATGCAGCCTGTTGGCTGAACGAAAAAAAGAGATTGATCGGTGGGTATGCCCACCATTAGAATACCACCATTCATCCACCCACTTCTAATGATGGGCATACATGCACCATTTATATATGCCAAAGCATTGGGGCATCCTCAAGGCAAAAATTATGCAGCACACACATGGTCGGACTTTTCCACGAGCAAGCCTCCGTCGGAATTTCGACCGTATGTATGCGGCATTGGGAGCAAAATCGCTCCTCCACTCCTCCGCCCCTGCTGCCCCAATGCTTCGGCATATATGCTTTTTTTTTTTTAACTGTGGTGGTGAAATCACCTCCTACAGCACTGGAGTCGCAGGGATCAGACCTGTCTCTGCGAACGCTGCAGTGTGTTGTGTTTTGTAAGTGACAGTGATCGATCGATACTGCAGTTGGGTGGCCTGGGCTGGACGGAGGGGCAAAACGCAGGTGCTAGCAGGTATCTGGGCTGATCCCGCTAACACTGCGTTTTTGGGAACCCTAAACTGCTGGGGACACTAGTATAGATCTGATCAGATCAGATATTGATCTGTTCAGATACTATACCACTAAGGGGGGTGTATGCTTCACATGTGGGTGTTAGCGTTACTGGCACTAACCTGACGCTGCCTGGGGTGTGACGCAGAGTTAACTAGGGGCAATTAGGGGGTTAAAACCTTTATTAGATAATATATGGGGGTACCTGAAGCTATAAAAACCTGCGGCGAACCTAAAAAAAATAACTGGCTACCTATCGGCATCAGCATAACTAATACAGCGATCAGAAAAACGATTGCTTAGCGACAGTGGTGATAGGGGGTGAAAGGGTTACCTGGGGCGCGATCAAGGGGGTTAAACCTTTATTAGGTAATATATGGGGGTAGCTGACGCTATAAAAACCTGCGGCGACACTGGTAAAAGGGGGTGAAAGGGTTACCTCGGGGGGGGGGCGATCAAGGGGTTAAACCTTTATTAGGTAATATATGGGGGTACCTGACGCTATAAAAACCTGCGGCGAACCTAAAAAAAATAACTTGCTACCTATCGGCATCACCGACAATAAGACAGCGATCAGAAAAACGATCGCTTAGCGACAGTGGTGATAGGGGGTGAAAGGGTTACCTGGGGGGCGATCAAGGGGGTTAAACCTTTATTAGGTAATATATGGGGGTACCTGACGCTATAAAAACCTGCGGCGAACCTAAAAAAAATAACTGGCTACCGATCGGCATCACCGACAATAAGACAGCGATCAGAAAAACGATCGCTTAGCGACAGTGGTGATATGGGGTGAAAGGGTTACCTGGGGGGCGATCAAGGGGGTTAAACCTTTATTAGGAAATATATGGGGGTACCTGACGCTATAAAAACCTGCGGCGAACCTAAAAAAAATAACCGGCTACCGATCGGCATCACCGACACTAAAACAGCGATCAGAAAAACGATCGCTTAGCGACAGTGGTGATAGGGGGTGAAAGGGTTATCTGGGGGATGATCAGGGGGTTAAACCTTTATTAGGGGGGTTAGGGGGCTACACTGGACCTAAAACAAACTGCCCTGACACTTTTACAGTCACAAATGTCACTGATTGCAGTGATCAGTAAATAAATGGTCACTGCAATCAGTGACACTGTGACTGGGGGCTGGGGGGTGATCTGGGGTGTCTGGGGGGGCCTGGGGGGCGATTTATGTTCCTATGTGTCCTGGTGTCAGTGTACTGTTTGTGCACTAACCTGTGTGTCTTCTCTTTTACGGCGCTCGGTATATGTGAGCGCCGCATGAGAGATGACATCTCTTCCTCTGCCTGTGTAAACATTACACAGCAGAGGAAGCTTTCTCATTCGCCGGGAGCGATCGCGAGGGGGTGGCCGGAATCGAACGGCCGTCCCCTCATCCCGGATCTCTCCCTAACGGATAACGACCACTCACTGTATAGAAGGGGGGTCCGATCGGACCCCCCAACTATACAAAGGCAGTCACGTACACTGTACGTGATTGTGCCTGTCGGTGCCATTCTGCCGACGTTTATATACAGTGAGCGGTCGTTAAGTGGTTAAGGACCCTGCAAGTACAGAACAACACCCGTTGAACATCCAAAAGGGGAAGTGACACTGTGACTGGGGGCTGGGGGGTGATCTGGGGATGTCTGGGTGGGCCAGGGGGGGCGATCGTGTGCCTATGTGTGCTGGTGTCAGTGTGCTGTTTAGTGCACTAACCTGATGTCTTCTCTCAACGGCGCTCGGTATATGTGAGCGCAGCAGGAGAGATGACATCACTTCCTCCTGCCTGTGTAAACATTACACAGGCAGAGGAAGCTTTTCATTCGCCGGGAGCGATCGCGAGGGGGTGGCCGGAAACGAATGGCCGTCCCCTCATCACGGATTGCTCCCGAACGGATAACCACCGCTCACTGTATAGAAGGGGGGTCCGATGGGACCCCCCAACTATACGAAGGCAGTCACGTACAGGTACGTGATTGTGCCTGTCCGTGCCATTCTGCCGACGTATATATACAGTGAGCGGTCGGTAAGTGGTTAATAGGAAAGCAGAGGGACTGGCAGGAACACCAGCGATTTCCCACAAAGAAATCAATACAAAGAGAACAGGATACTTTTTCATACATGTTATAGCAGGTGCATATGAGGAATATTACGCTTGGGGGGGGAACTCCGGGAATGAAAAAGTAATTCTATTTAAATTTTTTTGATATACAGATATCACATTTCATCACATCAATCTAAAAAAGAAGTGCCGATTAGAGATTTAACCTTCCTCAAACTATTTTCTCTGCACCTGGGCAGTTCCATTATCCCATCCTTCACTTACACTACAACATATTAAATGGTTCCACATTTTCTGCATGTATTAGCAACTGAGAATTAGACCTTAATAGATCTTTTATGTTCAGTCAACTTTTCTATACAAGAATGCTGTTGTAAAGTGATATCCTGATGGTATCGCACAACTAAACTTTCATTCAAAAACAATTGTATTCCACTAAACGTTTAGGAGCTGGCTCTCAGACCCTGATTAGCTTCTATATATTTGGTAAATGGTGTAATATAAACCATGCTTAGCGTCCAAATAAATAAATAATATAAAAAAGCAGCCAGCAAGGGACAACTTGTGCAAAAATATATAGATAAACAGTGCAGCGCTAAACATGAAAGAAAAAATAATTATAATTGTAATGATAGTGAATCATTAAATGTAAGAAAAAATGAAAAACACAATAATATGAGAACTCTTGTACAGTTCATATACTGTAAGTGAGTCCATAAACTTTGTGATGCCAAGTAGTGATGCTCAGGCACCCAAAAAACAAAAAGAATCACTACTGTGAAAGACTTCTGCCACCAAATGTGATATAAGGAGGCTTACCAGAACATACAGTATGGACCCTATTCACCTTATATTAAATGGGTCAAAAAGGGGGTGGTGTCTCAATACCTAGGTGTAAACGGTTTGCTGTAATCTTCTCTAATAGATCTTGTGATGATTAGGAGGTTTTCTCAACAGCCACCAGAGCCAGTATGATAAGGTGTATGGACATATAAGGCAATTCAGAGTAAAATCTGGAATCCTCTTATCAGTACACCATTAGGACATAGATCCAAGGAGAAAAGGATAGATGACTCGACATAGTGTAAAACCGTATATAAAATGTATTTTAAAAGAAGGTAAAACACTCAGATTTCAGTAAACATCAAAAGGCATGGATTGAATGGTGCATAAGAATCAAGTTGTAATGGCATAGGCAGGACAGCAGATTTGACACGTTTCGTCTCAGTCAGACATCATCTGGGGTGTCCTGATGCCTCTGCCACCATAATTTTTATAGACAATGTACCCCCTCAAATTAATAACCACGCTGCTTAACGCAGCGTCCATTCGGACAAACACTTCCGGGAGTAGCGGCAAAATGGCGCAGAGGCGTGCGTGTCAAGCCTCGATCTGAGAACAAGGCAAGCACGTCAAGCCTCAGTGTGAAAACAGGGGAAAGGAAACCAAGAGTAGCGCAATAGCATGCGTGTCAAGCCTCAATCTGAAGAGCGAGGCGAGCGGGTCAAGCCTCAAATGAGAGTGTGGAAAGACCGCCGGATATGACGACATCGTGGATACAAGTCAAGCCTCGCATACAAACAAAAGCCAAGACCGGCCCACGTACCATCAGAAACCAGCCTACTGCACACTATTCAAGCCTCTATATGGAGAGACCAGGCGAAGCAGCTGGCGACATCCAAATAGCGGGTCAAGCCTCATCTGGAAAGCAAGACGAGAACCAACTAAAGTGACGCCAATGCTGCAAATCTCGTCATACAGTCAATCATGACATAACATGTATAAACAATTATAAACAGTTACATTAATAATACATCTTCTGAATAAAATATAAATGTAATTACAAACAAGGCAATAATGAAGACAAATGTTATATAAAAATGATATACTGTATGTTTAAATGCCTAAATAAAAAAAGACTTTATATTTAGATCAAAAAAGACCCCCCTGTACCATGTGTCTAATATTCTTGTGAAATGGAATCACGCTTGATTGATAAAAGCGTTAATATCCCACTCCACGTTCATCCCGAATGGGGAGTAGGAATGCAATTGGTAAATCCAGAATGTTTCAAGTCTTGAAGCACCTCTGGTATGAGCCCCTCCACGCCAAGGTGGTATATAATGATCAATCATCAAAAATTGGTTACCACTAGGTTTCTGATTGTGGTAATTGCGATAATGTTTAGGGATGCTATGATTAGTTATTCCCTTTTTAATATTGGCTTTATGCTCATTAACTCGTACAGAGAAAGTACGGATGGTTCTGCTTAAATATTGTATATTCTGTTCATTTTTACTGTAAATACATCCAAATCTAAAAATGTCTTCATTTAGACATTCCTTCTACATCTGTATGCCCTTTTTGTGTTATTGTAGAACATTTAAATTGAGACTGACCTTCCATTTGCTCTTTTATACTCCCTGACCTGCTCCCATTAGGTCCTTCGTCAAATTCCCTAGACCCCTTTTCCCTCACCTACACTACTTTTTCTCATTCTCCTTTTTTCTTATCCATTGCTTTATCTTTTCATTTTCCCCTTTTCCCTCCTTTCTGGTTCTGTCTTATATTTAGTACAATTATCTTTTTTCTCTTTTCCTAAATTTTTAATACTGTATATTCTTAAAATAAAATTGTAGGTCTTTTAAGCCTTTTAATAAGATGATTGTATAATCTAGATAAATCCAATCCATGTGCACATCTATTGCTTTTCTCTATCTCAAAGTGTACTTTCTACCTGGTTAAGTGCTATATCTTCTTATTTTAAATGCCTGCATGAGTGGGTAATACAAAGATTGGATCATTCTTGGTTTCTTAGATTTAGATGATTATTAACCAGTCCTTGTAAGCCTACTGTTTATAAATGTACATTTAACAGAACAAGCATGTTCACATGCATAATTATTCATTTAAAAATTAATGTAAAGAAAAAAATATACAACATATATTATTGCTACATTTTTAAATTTATTATGAATAATTAGCTTTCTGCCGTTAAGCCTCGTACACACGGGCGGGAATCCCGTTGAAAGACAAACGTCGGTTTTCTCAAGGGGATACCTGGCAAGCTTGTCTTGCCAAGCCCTGTGTACACACACGCCATTCAAAAGAACCGCCATTCCTTTGAATGGCAAGAACGCGGTGACATCATCGACTATGACAAGCCGGCGCTCGTCACATTCGATGCCGTCGCCGCCATCTTGCTACACCCTACACTACCCTTGTATGCTACCGCGCATGCGTCAAAGTCTCATCAAGCATGCGCGGGTTTCCCTGGACAGGTAAGCATACAGACGACCGGGTTTCTCTGCAGGAAAAATAGAGAGCAGGTTCTCTATTTTTCTCGTCGAGATTCCCGGCAGTTTTACTGCCGAGAAACCATACACACGAACGGTTTTCTCTGCAAAAAGCTCTCCCAGCAGTTTTCTTGCCGAGAAAACCGGTCGTGTGTACGAGGCTTCAGACATCATTTTCCTAAATTGACAGAAATCACATGCTTTCTTGTAACTGCAGCAACCATGGCAACACTGGGGATAATATTTCTGGCTTATTTAACCAACTTAGTGCCTTTCCCCATATTTTTATCTTATTGCAACACTGGGGTTATCATGAGGTTTGTAGCTGGCAGACCATGCCACTTAACATTTAGGATGTAGGAAGTGACTGGAAATCAGTACATCAGATTCAACACAGCCGCAAGAAGTAAAACTTCTTCAATCAATCCAATGCCATAAGAGACCTGGATAGTTTTGTTTTTGTAGCCAATAATCTTTTACTTGAGATTTATATCATTTATAACAAATTTGAAAAAGTATAGGTACTGCCATTGCTGGTATTCTCCTTTGAGAATCTTAGTTTCACAGCTGTCCTGCTGATACTGTGGATTCAATGCTCTCTGAGTCTCTCACTTACAAGAAGTAGAGAGATAAGAAATTCTGGCACTTTTAATTTATAACTTACTTAATTATTTATCTGTGACTCAGAATGTATTGAAGCTAGACCCAGCCAGGCAGCATGCTATTTCAATAATGGCCTAACAATGGAAGCCCCTATACTGTTCTCATAACAGTCAATTTAAAGGAACTGGTGCTATAGTTTTATCCATGGTATTTATTTTTTGCTCCACATAATAATGTCATTTGATAACATACCCACACCTAACAACTGTATTTTCATTTTGTCCACCTGATCATCCCCCACAGCTACTACCCTTTGTTTCACTTGACCCTCCCTTCTAGATTGTAAGCTCTAACGAGCAGGGCCCTCTGATCCCTTTGTATTGAATTGTATTGTGACTGTACTGCCTTTCCTGATGTTGTAAAGCGCTGCGCAAACTGTTGGCGCTATATAAATCCTGTATAATAATAATAATAACATGGTGTGACCTCAAACTAGCAAGAGTAAAGGCTGAAACTAACCTTAGAAAGTATTATTTTAAGAAAAGAGTAGCGGGTGCTTGGAACAGATTTCGAGATAGTCAGTCAACAATAAGGCTTCATGTACACAGGACATTTTAAAATGATTTAACGTCCGTTGTGCCGCGTTTACATGCCGCGTTTGCATTTAGAAGCAGTTTTTACATTGCAAATAGTCAAAAATGTTTCTCCATTAAAAATGCCTGTAAATAAAAAGCTAAATGCATTGAGGAGAGTTCAGGGGTAGACGAAAAAACGCCCAACTGCTCCTTAACATCCGTTTACCAGCAGCAGTGTACATTATATAAAAAGATAGTGCAGCGCTATAAAAGTCCATAAAACAAACAACAATCCCAGTGATCTTCTAGAGTGATATATGTTATTGAGGCATGCAGATGGTGACGTGAACACAGTGAGAGACCTCCACCGATGTTAAGAATGTCCGCTCACCTCCCAAAGTGGACCCTTTGGTTATAGAGGGTCACAAAAGCCTTCCCATATGGGTATGCAAAATCCCTGGTTAGTATTGCAGTTTTCCAAGCGATGGTGACAGCAAACGAACTGAATCACAATTGACTCCAAGGAGGCATCAAACATGTAACAGAATAGCAGACCATAGTGTTCTCCGCAAATAAAATTGAATATTTAATAAAAGGAATGCACTTACAAATAAAAGGCACTAAGACAGTGCCGAGCGTAGCAGCGTGGATATGTGACTGATGCAGATGGCTGCGGGTCACGTCACGTCCTTCCCATCCGTACGTTACGTCCCTATGAGCAGGACTTCATCAGCGGATATGGGAACAGGACGTAGTGCACCCGCTCTTATTTACAAACAACGAGCGTTACCCCGGCAACATAACGCCACGTCCTATGACGCTGCGCTAACTAAGGGGAAGGTGAATCACATGATTAAACCAGGAAGTGTCCCCAAGCTTAAATGTGAGAGGAGATCCGCCGCAATATACCAAAGCAAGCGATCTCACAGGGTAACTACTCGATAACTGCACATCACTGTAAACTTCAAAACAGAACTTTACTATAATAGGAATCTCCTATTAAGACGTGCTAGAAAATAATATAATAATATGTACAAATGCAATCAGCAAATGCAATATATATGTGCCTATACTATATAAGCACACATATAGGATAGTAAAAAATCTATTCTGAAACCAGTATATAGACATATGACGTAAAGTCAGCCGCATCCATCCACAATGCACAAAATACATGCATATGAAAAATAATAAATTATTAATAAAAACAAGACATAAAAATGTATAAAATCGGACAATAATACAATGAACATACTAACGATCAGTGATGAAACAGTTAATATCAAAGTCTACATTCAAACCATCAGGGCTGAGAACATGTCTCATGTATCCAATAGGATTCACGTTTACTCAACTGTCGGATGAAATTTCCACCCCTCCAGTGCCTAGTCACTTTCTCAATACCCCAAAACCTAAGACCCTTAGGATTTTGTTAATGAAATTGTTTGAAATGCCTAGAAACATTGTGCGTTAAGCCGAAGAGAATTTAAACATGCTTGGGATAAACATAATTTGTATTTGATCGAAGGTTTACACTGAACACGTTCCCTGGTAGAAAATAGCTTATTTAAGTTAAAAAGATTTGATTAAAAAAGTATAAAAGAACATATGTATTGCATAATGTCAACTTGTGTGCCTATGGTGTTTGATGTTTGCATATACAGTAAGTGCACATTACAGATCCACTTACAGCTAATAAAAGGAGCTTTTTCTAATGAAGTGAAGTAGATTTAGAATTCTGTGTTGAATCAAAGTCATTACTAGCTGCTATGTTGGCCAGAACCCACAAGGGCATTTCCTGAAACAGGCTAAATTTGCTGGTAAAAGGCATAATATTTATGGAAAAATATATTTTCTTATTATGCCACATACGAGACAAACAAAACATAGGCAAAAGTAAATACTTTTTTTTCTTTACTGTGTATATATTCACGACTAAATTTTTTCTTCCTCAAGATACTTGTTACTTCTCAAAGTCAAAGTGGGAATAATCCCCCACCAACATCCCAGACTTCCTAACAGTTTTTTGTTTGTGCTCTCAAATAAAAACCATAATGAAATTATCTTGCTGCAGCACTCCCCGTGTGTTTTATTTTTTTTACCATAAAGCCGTGTACACACGATAGGTTTTACCGATGAAAACAGTCCAATGGACTTTTTTCATCGGACAAACCGATCGTGTATGGGCCCCATCGGTCTTTTTTCCATCAGTGAGAAAAAATAGAACATGTTTTAAATTTATCCGATGGTTAAAAAACCGATAGCAAATTACTATAGTCTGTGGGGAACTCCATCGGATAAAAAACACACGCATGCTCAGAATCAAGTCGACGCATGCTCAGAAGCATTGAACTTTGTTTTTCTGGGCTCATCGGAGTGTTTTACGTCACCACGTTTGGAACAGTCGGTTTTTTGACTGATGGTGTGTAGGCAAGACTGATGGAAGTCAGCTTCATCGGTTTTCCGATGGAAAAATCCATCGGTTTAAAAACCATAGGAAATCCGATCGTGTGTACAGGGCTTTAGTAGAATCCTTGCGGAAACTTACATAAGGCTATTAAGCGTTGGTTAGAGTTTGAAGCTGTTTTGGAAATATTTAATCACTAGGGTCCCTGAGAAGCTAGCATATAAAGGAATTTACCAGTAACAGGGAGATGGTCTTGAAACATTTTTCAATCACTGGAAAAAATAAAAATAAAAAGTTTCTAGAAAGTGGTTTTACCAAAGTATGAGTAAAACGTGATTGTAAAGGCAAAAGGTTTTTTATCTTAATTAGGGTTGAGCGAACCCGAACTGTAAAGTTCGGGTCCGTACCGAACTTTAGCTTTTTCCCGAACCCAAACCCGGACTTTGCGCGAAAGTCCGGGTTCGGGTTCGGCAATCTAATGGCGCAGTTAGAAATGCTTCAGGGGCCAGCCAATCACATTTTGATTAGCTGGTGTGCCCTTAGAAGCCATCATAGCCATGCCTACTAATGGCATGGCTGTGATTGGTCAGTGCAACATGTGACCCAGCTTCTATATAAGCTAGAGGCACACAGCACACACGTCACTATGCTTTAGACAGGACAGGGAGAGGATCTTGGCTGCTGCTGTTGCTTATAGGGAGAGATTGTAAAATACATGAGGTAGTCCTGATTCTGCAATCTGAGGGAAAAGATAGAGAGATAGAGTAGTGTAGGGCCAGGTTCCTGTTGGTGCTTTCAGGGAGAGAGATTTATATAGGAGTCCAGATTCAGAGATATAACTCAGCGATCTGCATAGGTTTAGCTGTTTGTGTTGCAGTGCAGTCTTTTTACACTGCCATGAGCCCAGTGTCAGAGAAAATCTACCTTTTATCTGCAAGCTCAGTGCACCAGCACTGCATATATTACATTGAGAGATACACCGTTTCCATACTGTGGGTGTATTCTGCTCTTGGAAAAAGATCCATTTAGGGGGGAAAAAAAGGCACTTTATTGTGCTCTTTTCCAAAAGAGCCATTAAGGGCAAAAAATAAAAATAATTTGCATTTTATTTTGCTCGTGCAAAAAAAGACCCGTTTAGGGCAAAAAAAAAATAAATAAAAATTGCACTTTAATGTACGCTTGCAAAAAGAGCCATTTAGGGCCACAAAAAATATTTTGCAGTGTGTTATACATATGTGGAGGCGTGTGAAATAAACAATTTCTATATATTTGTCTTCTACTGTGCTATACTAAAAAAAACACATTTTTTTTAATAGCATTTTCTGCAGTTCTGTAGCTGTGCGATTCAGCGGTTACGTACTGTGGGTGTGTTGTGGTCTTCCAAAAAACGCCATTTAGGGCCACAAAAAATATTTTGCAGTGTGTTATACATATGTGGAGGTGTGTGAAATAAACAATTTCTATATAGTTTTCTCCTACTGTGCTATACTAAAAAAACAACATTTTTTTTGAATAGCATTTTCTGCAGTTCTGTAGCTGTGCGATTCAGCGGTTACGTACTGTGGGTGTGTTGTGGTCTTCCAAAAAATGCCATTTAGGACCACAAAAAATATTTTGCAGTGTGTTATACATATGTGGAGGTGTGTGAAATAAACAATTTCTATATAGTTTTCTCCTACTGTGCTATACTAAAAAAACAACATTTTTTTTGAATAGCATTTTCTGCAGTTCTGTAGCTGTGCGATTCAGCGGTTACGTACTGTGGGTGTGTTCTGCTCTTCCAAAAAACGCCATTTAGGGCCACAAAAAATATTTTGCAGTGTGTTATACATATGTGGAGGTGTGTGAAATAAACAATTTCTATATAGTTTTTTCCTACTGTGCTATACTAAAAAAAAAACATTTTTTTTGAATAGCATTTTCTGCAGTTCTGTAGCTGTGCGATTCAGCGGTTACGTACTGTGGGTGTGTTGTGGTCTTCCAAAAAACGCCATTTAGGGCCATAAAAAATAGTTTGCAGTGTGTTATACATATGTGGAGGTGTGTGAAATAAACAATTTCTATATAGTTTTCTCCTACTGTGCTATACTAAAAAAACTATTTTTTTTTGAATAGCATTTTCTGCAGTTCTGTAGCTGTGTGATTCAGTGGTTACGTACTGTGGGTGTGTTGTGGTCTTCCAAAAAACGCCATTTAGGGCCACAAAAAATATTTTTCAGTGTGTTATACATATGTGGAGGTGTGTGAAATAAACAATTTCTATATAGTTTTCTCCTACTGTGCTATACTAAAAAAACAACATTTTTTTTGAATAGCATTTTCTGCAGTTCTGTAGCTGTGTGATTCAGCGGTTACGTACTGTGGGTGTGTTGTGGTCTTCCAAAAAACGCCATTTAGGGCCACAAAAAATAGTTTGCAGTGTGTTATACATATGTGGAGGTGTGTGAAATAAACAATTTCTATATAGTTTTCTCCTACTGTGCTATACTAAAAAAACAACATTTTTTTTGAATAGCATTTTCTGCAGTTCTGTAGCTGTGCGATTCAGCGGTTACATACTGTGGGTGTGTTGTGGTCTTCCAAAAAACGCCATTTAGGGCCACAAAAAATATTTTTCAGTGTGTAATACATATGTGGAGGTGTGTGAAATAAACAATTTCTATATACTTTTCTCCTACTGTGCTATACTAAAAAAACAACATTTTTTTGAATAGCATTTTCTGCAGTTCTGTAGCTGTGCGATTCAGCGGTTACGTACTGTGGGTGTGTTGTGGTCTTCCAAAAAACGCCATTTAGGGCCACAAAAAATATTTTGCAGTGTGTTATACATATGTGGAGGTGTGTGAAATAAACAATTTCTATATAGTTTTCTCCTAGTGTGCTATACTAAAAAAACAACATTTTTTTTGAATAGCATTTTCTGCAGTTCTGTAGCTGTGCGATTCAGCGGTTACGTACTGTGGGTGTGTTGTGGTCTTCCAAAAAATGCCATTTAGGGCCACAAAAAATAGTTTGCAGTGTGTTATACATATGTGGAGGTGTGTGAAATAAACAATTTCTATATAGTTTTCTCCTACTGTGCTATACTAAAAAAACAACATTTTTTTTAAAATAGCATTTTCTGCAGTTCTGTAGCTGTGCGATTCAGTGGTTACTTACTGTGGGTGTGTTGTGGTCTTCCAAAAACGCCATTTAGGGCGACAAAAAATATTTTGCAGTGTGTTATACATATGTGGAGGTGTGTGAAATAAACAATTTCTATATAGTTTCCTCCTAGTGTGCTATACTAAAAAAACAACATTTTTTTTAAAATAGCATTTTCTGCAGTTCTGTAGCTGTGCGATTCAGTGGTTACTTACTGTGGGTGTGTTGTGGTCTTCCAAAAACGCCATTTAGGGCGACAAAAAATATTTTGCAGTGTGTTATACATATGTGGAGGTGTGTGAAATAAACAATTTCTATATAGTTTCCTCCTAGTGTGCTTTACTAAAAAAACAACATTTTTTTGGAATAGCATTTTCTGCAGTTCTGTAGCTGTGCGATTCAGCGGTTACGTACTGTGGGTGTGTTGTGGTCTTCCAAAAAACGCCATTTAGGGCCACAAAAAATATTTTGCAGTGTGTTATACATATGTGGAGGTGTGTGAAATAAACAATTTCTATATAGTTTTCTCCTAGTGTGCCATACTAAAAAAAACCATTTTTTTTGAATAGCATTTTCTGCAGATCTGTAGCTGTGCGATTCAGCGGTTACGTACTGTGGGTGTGTTGTGGTCTTCCAAAAAACGCCATTTAGGGCCACAAAAAATAGTTTGCAGTGTGTTATACATATGTGGAGGTGTGTGAAATAAACAATTTCTATATAGTTTTCTCCTACTGTGCTATACTAAAAAAAAAAACATTTTTTTGAATAGCATTTTCTGCAGTTCTGTAGCTGTGCGATTCAGCGGTTACGTACTGTGGGTGTGTTGTGGTCTTCCAAAAAACGCCATTTAGGGCCACAAAAAATATTTTGCAGTGTGTTATACATATGTGGAGGTGTGTGAAATAAACAATTTCTATATAGTTTTCTCCTACTGTGCTATACTAAAAAAACAACATTTTTTTTTAATAGCATTTTCTGCAGTTCTGTAGCTGTGCGATTCAGCGGTTACATACTGTGGGTGTGTTGTGGTCTTCCAAAAAACGCCATTTAGGGCCACAAAAAATATTTTTCAGTGTGTTATACATATGTGGAGGTGTGTGAAATAAACAATTTCTATATAGTTTTCTCCTAGTGTGCTATACTAAAAAAACAACATTTTTTTTGAATAGCATTTTCTGCAGTTCTGTAGCTGTGCGATTCAGCGGTTACGTACTGTGGGTGTGTTGTGGTCTTCCAAAAAATGCCATTTAGGGCCACAAAAAATAGTTTGCAGTGTGTTATACATATGTGGAGGTGTGTGAAATAAACAATTTCTATATAGTTTTCTCCTACTGTGCTATACTAAAAAAACAACATTTTTTTTAAAATAGCATTTTCTGCAGTTCTGTAGCTGTGCGATTCAGTGGTTACTTACTGTGGGTGTGTTGTGGTCTTCCAAAAACGCCATTTAGGGCGACAAAAAATATTTTGCAGTGTGTTATACATATGTGGAGGTGTGTGAAATAAACAATTTCTATATAGTTTCCTCCTAGTGTGCTTTACTAAAAAAACAACATTTTTTTGGAATAGCATTTTCTGCAGTTCTGTAGCTGTGCGATTCAGCGGTTACGTACTGTGGGTGTGTTGTGGTCTTCCAAAAAACGCCATTTAGGGCCACAAAAAATAGTTTGCAGTGTGTTATACATATGTGGAGGTGTGTGAAATAAACAATTTCTATATAGTTTTCTCCTACTGTGCTATACTAAAAAACAACATTTTTTTTGAATAGCATTTTCTGCAGTTCTGTAGCTGTGCGATTCAGCGGTTACGTACTGTGGGTGTGTTGTGGTCTTCCAAAAAACGCCATTTAGGGCGACAAAAAATATTTTGCAGTGTGTTATACATATGTGGAGGTGTGTGAAATAAACAATTTCTATATAGTTTCCTCCTAGTGTGCTTTACTAAAAAAAAAACATTTTTTTGGAATAGCATTTTCTGCAGTTCTGTAGCTGTGCGATTCAGCGGTTACGTACTGTGGGTGTGTTGTGGTCTTCCAAAAAACGCCATTTAGGGCCATAAAAAATAGTTTGCAGTGTGTTTTACATATGTGGAGGTGTGTGAAATAAACAATTTCTATATAGTTTTCTCCTACTGTGCTATACTAAAAAAACTATTTTTTTTTTAATAGCATTTTCTGCAGTTCTGTAGCTGTGTGATTCAGCGGTTACGTACTGTGGGTGTGTTGTGGTCTTCCAAAAAACGCCATTTAGGGCCACAAAAAATATTTTTCAGTGTGTTATACATATGTGGAGGTGTGTGAAATAAACAATTTCTATATAGTTTTCTCCTAATGTGCTATACTAAAAAAACAACATTTTTTTTGAATAGCATTTTCTGCAGTTCTGTAGCTGTGTGATTCAGCGGTTACGTACTGTGGGTGTGTTGTGGTCTTCCAAAAAACGCCATTTAGGGCCACAAAAAATATTTTGCAGTGTGTTATACATATGTGGAGGTGTGTGAAATAAACAATTTCTATATAGTTTTCTCCTAATGTGCTATACTAAAAAAACAACATTTTTTTTGAATAGCATTTTCTGCAGTTCTGTAGCTGTGCGATTCAGCGGTTACATACTGTGGGTGTGTTGTGGTCTTCCAAAAAACGCCATTTAGGGCCACAAAAAATATTTTTCAGTGTGTAATACATATGTGGAGGTGTGTGAAATAAACAATTTCTATATACTTTTCTCCTACTGTGCTATACTAAAAAAACAACATTTTTTTTGAATAGCATTTTCTGCAGTTCTGTAGCTGTGCGATTCAGCGGTTACGTACTGTGGGTGTGTTGTGTTCTTCCAAAAAATGCCATTTAGGGCCACAAAAAATAGTTTGCAGTGTGTTATACATATGTGGAGGTGTGTGAAATAAACAATTTCTATATAGTTTTCTCCTACTGTGCTATACTAAAAAAACAACATTTTTTTAAAATAGCATTTTCTGCAGTTCTGTAGCTGTGCGATTCAGTGGTTACGTACTGTGGGTGTGTTGTGGTCTTCCAAAAACGCCATTTAGGGCGACAAAAAATATTTTGCAGTGTGTTATACATATGTGGAGGTGTGTGAAATAAACAATTTCTATATAGTTTCCTCCTAGTGTGCTTTACGAAAAAAACAAAATTTTTTTGGAATAGCATTTTCTGCAGTTCTGTAGCTGTGCGATTCAGCGGTTACGTACTGTGGGTGTGTTGTGGTCTTCCAAAAAACGCCATTTAGGGCCACAAAAAATAGTTTGCAGTGTGTTATACATATGTGGAGGTGTGTGAAATAAACAATTTCTATATAGTTTTCTCCTACTGTGCTATACTAAAAAACAACATTTTTTTTGAATAGCATTTTCTGCAGTTCTGTAGCTGTGCGATTCAGCGGTTACGTACTGTGGGTGTGTTGTGGTCTTCCAAAAAACGCCATTTAGGGCCACAAAAAATATTTTGCAGTGTGTTATACATATGTGGAGGTGTGTGAAATAAACAATTTCTATATAGTTTTCTCCTAGTGTGCCATACTAAAAAAAAACATTTTTTTTGAATAGCATTTTCTGCAGTTCTGTAGCTGTGCGATTCAGCGGTTACGTACTGTGGGTGTGTTGTGGTCTTCCAAAAAACGCCATTTAGGGCCACAAAAAATATTTTGCAGTGTGTTATACATATGTGGAGGTGTGTGAAATAAACAATTTCTATATAGTTTTCTCCTAGTGTGCCATACTAAAAAAAAACATTTTTTTTGAATAGCATTTTCTGCAGTTCTGTAGCTGTGCGATTCAGCGGTTACGTACTGTGGGTGTGTTGTGGTCTTCCAAAAAACGCCATTTAGGGCCACAAAAAATATTTTGCAGTGTGTTATACATATGTGGAGGTGTGTGAAATAAACAATTTCTATATAGTTTTCTCCTAGTGTGCTATACTAAAAAAAAAACATTTTTTTTGAATAGCATTTTCTGCAGTTCTGTAGCTGTGCGATTCAGCGGTTACGTACTGTGGGTGTGTTGTGGTCTTCCAAAAAATGCCATTTAGGGCCACAAAAAATAGTTTGCAGTGTGTTATACATATGTGGAGGTGTGTGAAATAAACAATTTCTATATAGTTTTCTCCTACTGTGCTATACTAAAAAAACAACATTTTTTTAAAATAGCATTTTCTGCAGTTCTGTAGCTGTGCGATTCAGTGGTTACGTACTGTGGGTGTGTTGTGGTCTTCCAAAAACGCCATTTAGGGCGACAAAAAATATTTTGCAGTGTGTTATACATATGTGGAGGTGTGTGAAATAAACAATTTCTATATAGTTTCCTCCTAGTGTGCTTTACTAAAAAAACTAAATTTTTTTGGAATAGCATTTTCTGCAGTTCTGTAGCTGTGCGATTCAGCGGTTACATACTGTGGGTGTGTTGTGGTCTTCCAAAAAACGCCATTTAGGGCCACAAAAAATAGTTTGCAGTGTGTTATACATATGTGGAGGTGTGTGAAATAAACAATTTCTATATAGTTTTCTCCTACTGTGCTATACTAAAAAACAACATTTTTTTTGAATAGCATTTTCTGCAGTTCTGTAGCTGTGCGATTCAGCGGTTACGTACTGTGGGTGTGTTGTGGTCTTCCAAAAAACGCCATTTAGGGCCACAAAAAATATTTTGCAGTGTGTTATACATATGTGGAGGTGTGTGAAATAAACAATTTCTATATAGTTTTCTCCTAGTGTGCCATACTAAAAAAAAACATTTTTTTTGAATAGCATTTTCTGCAGTTCTGTAGTTGTGCGATTCAGCGGTTACGTACTGTGGGTGTGTTGTGGTCTTCCAAAAAACGCCATTTAGGGCCACAAAAAATATTTTGCAGTGTGTTATACATATGTGGAGGTGTGTGAAATAAACAATTTCTATATAGTTTTCTCCTAGTGTGCTATACTAAAAAAACAACATTTTTTTTGAATAGCATTTTCTGCAGTTCTGTAGCTGTGCGATTCAGCGGTTACGTACTGTGGGTGTGTTGTGGTCTTCCAAAAAATGCCATTTAGGGCCACAAAAAATAGTTTGCAGTGTGTTATACATATGTGGAGGTGTGTGAAATAAACAATTTCTATATAGTTTTCTCCTACTGTGCTATACTAAAAAAACAACATTTTTTTAAAATAGCATTTTCTGCAGTTCTGTAGCTGTGCGATTCAGTGGTTACGTACTGTGGGTGTGTTGTGGTCTTCCAAAAACGCCATTTAGGGCGACAAAAAATATTTTGCAGTGTGTTATACATATGTGGAGGTGTGTGAAATAAACAATTTCTATATAGTTTCCTCCTAGTGTGCTTTACTAAAAAAACAACATTTTTTTGGAATAGCATTTTCTGCAGTTCTGTAGCTGTGCGATTCAGCGGTTACGTACTGTGGGTGTGTTGTGGTCTTCCAAAAAATGCCATTTAGGGCCACAAAAAATAGTTTGCAGTGTGTTATACATATGTGGAGGTGTGTGAAATAAACAATTTCTATATAGTTTTCTCCTACTGTGCTATACTAAAAAAACAACATTTTTTTAAAATAGCATTTTCTGCAGTTCTGTAGCTGTGCGATTCAGTGGTTACGTACTGTGGGTGTGTTGTGGTCTTCCAAAAACGCCATTTAGGGCGACAAAAAATATTTTGCAGTGTGTTATACATATGTGGAGGTGTGTGAAATAAACAATTTCTATATAGTTTCCTCCTAGTGTGCTTTACTAAAAAAACAAATTTTTTTTGGAATAGCATTTTCTGCAGTTCTGTAGCTGTGCGATTCAGCGGTTACATACTGTGGGTGTGTTGTGGTCTTCCAAAAAACGCCATTTAGGGCCACAAAAAATAGTTTGCAGTGTGTTATACATATGTGGAGGTGTGTGAAATAAACAATTTCTATATAGTTTTCTCCTACTGTGCTATACTAAAAAAACAACATTTTTTTTGAATAGCATTTTCTGCAGTTCTGTAGCTGTGCGATTCAGCGGTTACGTACTGTGGGTGTGTTGTGGTCTTTCAAAAAACGCCATTTAGGGCCACAAAAAATATTTTGCAGTGTGTTATACATATGTGGAGGTGTGTGAAATAAACAATTTCTATATAGTTTTCTCCTAGTGTGCCATACTAAAAAAAAACATTTTTTTTGAATAGCATTTTCTGCAGTTCTGTAGTTGTGCGATTCAGCGGTTACGTACTGTGGGTGTGTTGTGGTCTTCCAAAAAACGCCATTTAGGGCCACAAAAAATATTTTGCAGTGTGTTATACATATGTGGAGGTGTGTGAAATAAACAATTTCTATATAGTTTTCTCCTAGTGTGCTATACTAAAAAAACAACATTTTTTTTGAATAGCATTTTCTGCAGTTCTGTAGCTGTGCGATTCAGCGGTTACGTACTGTGGGTGTGTTGTGGTCTTCCAAAAAATGCCATTTAGGGCCACAAAAAATAGTTTGCAGTGTGTTATACATATGTGGAGGTGTGTGAAATAAACAATTTCTATATAGTTTTCTCCTACTGTGCTATACTAAAAAAACAACATTTTTTTAAAATAGCATTTTCTGCAGTTCTGTAGCTGTGCGATTCAGTGGTTACGTACTGTGGGTGTGTTGTGGTCTTCCAAAAACGCCATTTAGGGCGACAAAAAATATTTTGCAGTGTGTTATACATATGTGGAGGTGTGTGAAATAAACAATTTCTATATAGTTTCCTCCTAGTGTGCTTTACTAAAAAAACAACATTTTTTTGGAATAGCATTTTCTGCAGTTCTGTAGCTGTGCGATTCAGCGGTTACGTACTGTGGGTGTGTTGTGGTCTTCCAAAAAACGCCATTTAGGGCCATAAAAAATAGTTTGCAGTGTGTTTTACATATGTGGAGGTGTGTGAAATAAACAATTTCTATATAGTTTTCTCCTACTGTGCTATACTAAAAAAACTATTTTTTTTTTAATAGCATTTTCTGCAGTTCTGTAGCTGTGTGATTCAGCGGTTACGTACTGTGGGTGTGTTGTGGTCTTCCAAAAAACGCCATTTAGGGCCACAAAAAATAGTTTGCAGTGTGTTATACATATGTGGAGGTGTGTGAAATAAACAATTTCTATATAGTTTTCTCCTACTGTGCTATACTAAAAAACAACATTTTTTTTGAATAGCATTTTCTGCAGTTCTGTAGCTGTGCGATTCAGCGGTTACGTACTGTGGGTGTGTTGTGGTCTTTCAAAAAACGCCATTTAGGGCCACAAAAAATATTTTGCAGTGTGTTATACATATGTGGAGGTGTGTGAAATAAACAATTTCTATATAGTTTTCTCCTAGTGTGCCATACTAAAAAAAAACATTTTTTTTGAATAGCATTTTCTGCAGTTCTGTAGTTGTGCGATTCAGCGGTTACGTACTGTGGGTGTGTTGTGGTCTTCCAAAAAACGCCATTTAGGGCCACAAAAAATATTTTGCAGTGTGTTATACATATGTGGAGGTGTGTGAAATAAACAATTTCTATATAGTTTTCTCCTAGTGTGCTATACTAAAAAAACAACATTTTTTTTGAATAGCATTTTCTGCAGTTCTGTAGCTGTGCGATTCAGCGGTTACGTACTGTGGGTGTGTTGTGGTCTTCCAAAAAATGCCATTTAGGGCCACAAAAAATAGTTTGCAGTGTGTTATACATATGTGGAGGTGTGTGAAATAAACAATTTCTATATAGTTTTCTCCTACTGTGCTATACTAAAAAAACAACATTTTTTTAAAATAGCATTTTCTGCAGTTCTGTAGCTGTGCGATTCAGTGGTTACGTACTGTGGGTGTGTTGTGGTCTTCCAAAAACGCCATTTAGGGCGACAAAAAATATTTTGCAGTGTGTTATACATATGTGGAGGTGTGTGAAATAAACAATTTCTATATAGTTTCCTCCTAGTGTGCTTTACTAAAAAAACAACATTTTTTTGGAATAGCATTTTCTGCAGTTCTGTAGCTGTGCGATTCAGCGGTTACGTACTGTGGGTGTGTTGTGGTCTTCCAAAAAACGCCATTTAGGGCCATAAAAAATAGTTTGCAGTGTGTTTTACATATGTGGAGGTGTGTGAAATAAACAATTTCTATATAGTTTTCTCCTACTGTGCTATACTAAAAAACAACATTTTTTTTGAATAGCATTTTCTGCAGTTCTGTAGCTGTGCGATTCAGCGGTTACGTACTGTGGGTGTGTTGTGGTCTTTCAAAAAACGCCATTTAGGGCCACAAAAAATATTTTGCAGTGTGTTATACATATGTGGAGGTGTGTGAAATAAACAATTTCTATATAGTTTTCTCCTAGTGTGCCATACTAAAAAAAAACATTTTTTTTGAATAGCATTTTCTGCAGTTCTGTAGTTGTGCGATTCAGCGGTTACGTACTGTGGGTGTGTTGTGGTCTTCCAAAAAACGCCATTTAGGGCCACAAAAAATATTTTGCAGTGTGTTATACATATGTGGAGGTGTGTGAAATAAACAATTTCTATATAGTTTTCTCCTAGTGTGCTATACTAAAAAAACAACATTTTTTTTGAATAGCATTTTCTGCAGTTCTGTAGCTGTGCGATTCAGCGGTTACGTACTGTGGGTGTGTTGTGGTCTTCCAAAAAATGCCATTTAGGGCCACAAAAAATAGTTTGCAGTGTGTTATACATATGTGGAGGTGTGTGAAATAAACAATTTCTATATAGTTTTCTCCTACTGTGCTATACTAAAAAAACAACATTTTTTTAAAATAGCATTTTCTGCAGTTCTGTAGCTGTGCGATTCAGTGGTTACGTACTGTGGGTGTGTTGTGGTCTTCCAAAAAACGCCATTTAGGGCCATAAAAAATAGTTTGCAGTGTGTTTTACATATGTGGAGGTGTGTGAAATAAACAATTTCTATATAGTTTTCTCCTACTGTGCTATACTAAAAAAACTATTTTTTTTTTAATAGCATTTTCTGCAGTTCTGTAGCTGTGTGATTCAGCGGTTACGTACTGTGGGTGTGTTGTGGTCTTCCAAAAAACGCCATTTAGGGCCACAAAAAATATTTTTCAGTGTGTTATACATATGTGGAGGTGTGTGAAATAAACAATTTCTATATAGTTTTCTCCTACTGTGCTATACTAAAAAAACAACATTTTTTTTGAATAGCATTTTCTGCAGTTCTGTAGCTGTGTGATTCAGCGGTTACGTACTGTGGGTGTGTTGTGGTCTTCCAAAAAACGCCATTTAGGGCCACAAAAAATATTTTGCAGTGTGTTATACATATGTGGAGGTGTGTGAAATAAACAATTTCTATATAGTTTTCTCCTACTGTGCTATACTAAAAAAACAACATTTTTTTTGAATAGCATTTTCTGCAGTTATGTAGCTGTGCGATTCAGTGGTTACGTACTGTGGGTGTGTTCTGGTCTTCCAAAAACGCCATTTAGGGCGACAAAAAATATTTTGCAGTGTGTTATACATATGTGGAGGTGTGTGAAATAAACAATTTCTATATAGTTTCCTCCTAGTGTGCTTTACGAAAAAAACAACATTTTTTTGGAATAGCATTTTCTGCAGTTCTGTAGCTGTGCGATTCAGCGGTTACGTACTGTGGGTGTGTTGTGGTCTTCCAAAAAACGCCATTTAGGGCCACAAAAAATAGTTTGCAGTGTGTTATACATATGTGGAGGTGTGTGAAATAAACAATTTCTATATAGTTTTCTCCTACTGTGCTATACTAAAAAACAACATTTTTTTTTAATAGCATTTTCTGCAGTTCTGTAGCTGTGCGATTCAGCGGTTACGTACTGTGGGTGTGTTGTGGTCTTCCAAAAAACGCCATTTAGGGCCACAAAAAATATTTTGCAGTGTGTTATACATATGTGGAGGTGTGTGAAATAAACAATTTCTATATAGTTTTCTCCTAGTGTGCCATACTAAAAAAAAACATTTTTTTTGAATAGCATTTTCTGCAGTTCTGTAGCTGTGCGATTCAGCGGTTACGTACTGTGGGTGTGTTGTGGTCTTCCAAAAAACGCCATTTAGGGCCACAAAAAATATTTTGCAGTGTGTTATACATATGTGGAGGTGTGTGAAATAAACAATTTCTATATAGTTTTCTCCTAGTGTGCTATACTAAAAAAACAACATTTTTTTTGAATAGCATTTTCTGCAATTCTGTAGCTGTGCGATTCAGCGGTTACGTACTGTGGGTGTGTTGTGGTCTTCCAAAAAATGCCATTTAGGGCCACAAAAAATAGTTTGCAGTGTGTTATACATATGTGGAGGTGTGTGAAATAAACAATTTCTATATAGTTTTCTCCTACTGTGCTATACTAAAAAAACAACATTTTTTTAAAATAGCATTTTCTGCAGTTCTGTAGCTGTGCGATTCAGTGGTTACGTACTGTGGGTGTGTTGTGGTCTTCCAAAAACGCCATTTAGGGCGACAAAAAATATTTTGCAGTGTGTTATACATATGTGGAGGTGTGTGAAATAAACAATTTCTATATAGTTTCCTCCTAGTGTGCTTTACTAAAAAAACAACATTTTTTTGGAATAGCATTTTCTGCAGTTCTGTAGCTGTGCGATTCAGCGGTTACGTACTGTGGGTGTGTTGTGGTCTTCCAAAAAACGCCATTTAGGGCCATAAAAAATAGTTTGCAGTGTGTTATACATATGTGGAGGTGTGTGAAATAAACAATTTCTATATAGTTTTCTCCTACTGTGCTATACTAAAAAAACTATTTTTTTTAATAGCATTTTCTGCAGTTCTGTAGCTGTGTGATTCAGCGGTTACGTACTGTGGGTGTGTTGTGGTCTTCCAAAAAACGCCATTTAGGGCCACAAAAAATATTTTTCAGTGTGTTATACATATGTGGAGGTGTGTGAAATAAACAATTTCTATATAGTTTTCTCCTACTGTGCTATACTAAAAAAACAACATTTTTTTTGAATAGCATTTTCTGCAGTTCTGTAGCTGTGTGATTCAGCGGTTACGTACTGTGGGTGTGTTGTGGTCTTCCAAAAAACGCCATTTAGGGCCACAAAAAATATTTTGCAGTGTGTTATACATATGTGGAGGTGTGTGAAATAAACAATTTCTATATAGTTTTCTCCAATTGTGCTATACTAAAAAAACAAAATTTTTTTTGAATAGCATTTTCTGCAGTTCTGTAGCTGTGCGATTCAGCGGTTACATACTGTGGGTGTGTTGTGGTCTTCCAAAAAACGCCATTTAGGGCCACAAAAAATATTTTTCAGTGTGTAATACATATGTGGAGGTGTGTGAAATAAACAATTTCTATATACTTTTCTCCTACTGTGCTATACTAAAAAAACAACATTTTTTTTAATAGCATTTTCTGCAGTTCTGTAGCTGTGCGATTCAGCGGTTACGTACTGTGGGTGTGTTGTGGTCTTCCAAAAAACGCCATTTAGGGCCACAAAAAATATTTTGCAGTGTGTTATACATATGTGGAGGTGTGTGAAATAAACAATTTCTATATAGTTTTCTCCTAGTGTGCTATACTAAAAAAACAACATTTTTTTTGAATAGCATTTTCTGCAGTTCTGTAGCTGTGCGATTCAGCGGTTACGTACTGTGGGTGTGTTGTGGTCTTCCAAAAAATGCCATTTAGGGCCACAAAAAATAGTTTGCAGTGTGTTATACATATGTGGAGGTGTGTGAAATAAACAATTTCTATATAGTTTTCTCCTACTGTGCTATACTAAAAAAACAACATTTTTTTAAAATAGCATTTTCTGCAGTTCTGTAGCTGTGCGATTCAGTGGTTACTTACTGTGGGTGTGTTGTGGTCTTCCAAAAACGCCATTTAGGGCGACAAAAAATATTTTGCAGTGTGTTATACATATGTGGAGGTGTGTGAAATAAACAATTTCTATATAGTTTCCTCCTAGTGTGCTTTACTAAAAAAACAACATTTTTTTGGAATAGCATTTTCTGCAGTTCTGTAGCTGTGCGATTCAGTGGTTACGTACTGTGGGTGTGTTGTGGTCTTCCAAAAAACGCCATTTAGGGCCACAAAAAATAGTTTGCAGTGTGTTATACATATGTGGAGGTGTGTGAAATAAACAATTTCTATATAGTTTTCTCCTACTGTGCTATACTAAAAAACAACATTTTTTTTGAATAGCATTTTCTGCAGTTCTGTAGCTGTGCGATTCAGCGGTTACGTACTGTGGGTGTGTTGTGGTCTTCCAAAAAATGCCATTTAGGGCCACAAAAAATATTTTGCAGTGTGTTATACATATGTGGAGGTGTGTGAAATAAACAATTTCTATATAGTTTTCTCCTACTGTGCTATACTAAAAAAACTATTTTTTTTTTAATAGCATTTTCTGCAGTTCTGTAGCTGTGTGATTCAGCGGTTACGTACTGTGGGTGTGTTGTGGTCTTCCAAAAAACGCCATTTAGGGCCACAAAAAATATTTTTCAGTGTGTTATACATATGTGGAGGTGTGTGAAATAAACAATTTCTATATAGTTTTCTCCTACTGTGCTATACTAAAAAAACAACTTTTTTTGGAATAGCATTTTCTGCAGTTCTGTAGCTGTGCGATTCAGCGGTTACGTACTGTGGGTGTGTTGTGGTATTCCAAAAAACGCCATTTAGGGCCATAAAAAATAGTTTGCAGTGTGTTATACATATGTGGAGGTGTGTGAAATAAACAATTTCTATATAGTTTTCTCCTACTGTGCTATACTAAAAAAACTTTTTTTTTTTAATAGCATTTTCTGCAGTTCTGTAGCTGTGTGATTCAGCGGTTACGTACTGTGGGTGTGTTGTGGTCTTCCAAAAAACGCCATTTAGGGCCACAAAAAATATTTTTCAGTGTGTTATACATATGTGGAGGTGTGTGAAATAAACAATTTCTATATAGTTTTCTCCTACTGTGCTATACTAAAAAAACAACATTTTTTTTTAATAGCATTTTCTGCAGTTCTGTAGCTGTGTGATTCAGCGGTTACGTACTGTGGGTGTGTTGTGGTCTTCCAAAAAACGCCATTTAGGGCCACAAAAAATATTTTGCAGTGTGTTATACATATGTGGAGGTGTGTGAAATAAACAATTTCTATATAGTTTTCTCCTACTGTGCTATACTAAAAAAACAACATTTTTTTTGAATAGCATTTTCTGCAGTTCTGTAGCTGTGCGATTCAGCGGTTACATACTGTGGGTGTGTTGTGGTCTTCCAAAAAACGCCATTTAGGGCCACAAAAAATATTTTTCAGTGTGTAATACATATGTGGAGGTGTGTGAAATAAACAATTTCTATATACTTTTCTCCTACTGTGCTATACTAAAAAAACAACATTTTTTTTGAATAGCATTTTCTGCAGTTCTGTAGCTGTGCGATTCAGCGGTTACGTACTGTGGGTGTGTTGTGGTCTTCCAAAAAACGCCATTTAGGGCCACAAAAAATATTTTGCAGTGTGTTATACATATGTGGAGGTGTGTGAAATAAACAATTTCTATATAGTTTTCTCCTAGTGTGCTATACTAAAAAAACAACATTTTTTTTTAATAGCATTTTCTGCAGTTCTGTAGCTGTGCGATTCAGCGGTTACGTACTGTGGGTGTGTTGTGGTCTTCCAAAAAATGCCATTTAGGGCCACAAAAAATAGTTTGCAGTGTGTTATACATATGTGGAGGTGTGTGAAATAAACAATTTCTATATAGTTTTCTCCTACTGTGCTATACTAAAAAAACAACATTTTTTTAAAATAGCATTTTCTGCAGTTCTGTAGCTGTGCGATTCAGTGGTTACGTACTGTGGGTGTGTTGTGGTCTTCCAAAAACGCCATTTAGGGCGACAAAAAATATTTTGCAGTGTGTTATACATATGTGGAGGTGTGTGAAATAAACAATTTCTATATAGTTTCCTCCTAGTGTGCTTTACTAAAAAAACAACATTTTTTTGGAATAGCATTTTCTGCAGTTCTGTAGCTGTGCGATTCAGCGGTTACGTACTGTGGGTGTGTTGTGGTCTTCCAAAAAACGCCATTTAGGGCCATAAAAAATAGTTTGCAGTGTGTTATACATATGTGGAGGTGTGTGAAATAAACAATTTCTATATAGTTTTCTCCTACTGTGCTATACTAAAAAAACTATTTTTTTTAATAGCATTTTCTGCAGTTCTGTAGCTGTGTGATTCAGCGGTTACGTACTGTGGGTGTGTTGTGGTCTTCCAAAAAACGCCATTTAGGGCCACAAAAAATATTTTTCAGTGTGTAATACATATGTGGAGGTGTGTGAAATAAACAATTTCTATATACTTTTCTCCTACTGTGCTATACTAAAAAAACAACATTTTTTTTGAATAGCATTTTCTGCAGTTCTGTAGCTGTGCGATTCAGCGGTTACGTACTGTGGGTGTGTTGTGGTCTTCCAAAAAACGCCATTTAGGGCCACAAAAATATTTTGCAGTGTGTTATACATATGTGGAGGTGTGTGAAATAAACAATTTCTATATAGTTTTCTCCTAGTGTGCTATACTAAAAAAACAACATTTTTTTTGAATAGCATTTTCTGCAGTTCTGTAGCTGTGCGATTCAGCGGTTACGTACTGTGGGTGTGTTGTGGTCTTCCAAAAAATGCCATTTAGGGCCACAAAAATAGTTTGCAGTGTGTTATACATATGTGGAGGTGTGTGAAATAAACAATTTCTATATAGTTTTCTCCTACTGTGCTATACTAAAAAAACAACATTTTTTTAAAATAGCATTTTCTGCAGTTCTGTAGCTGTGCGATTCAGTGGTTACTTACTGTGGGTGTGTTGTGGTCTTCCAAAAACGCCATTTAGGGCGACAAAAAATATTTTGCAGTGTGTTATACATATGTGGAGGTGTGTGAAATAAACAATTTCTATATAGTTTCCTCCTAGTGTGCTTTACTAAAAAAACAACATTTTTTTGGAATAGCATTTTCTGCAGTTCTGTAGCTGTGCGATTCAGCGGTTACGTACTGTGGGTGTGTTGTGGTCTTCCAAAAAACGCCATTTAGGGCCACAAAAAATAGTTTGCAGTGTGTTATACATATGTGGAGGTGTGTGAAATAAACAATTTCTATATAGTTTTCTCCTACTGTGCTATACTAAAAAACAACATTTTTTTTGAATAGCATTTTCTGCAGTTCTGTAGCTGTGCGATTCAGCGGTTACGTACTGTGGGTGTGTTGTGGTCTTCCAAAAAATGCCATTTAGGGCCACAAAAAATATTTTGCAGTGTGTTATACATATGTGGAGGTGTGTGAAATAAACAATTTCTATATCGTTTTCTCCTACTGTGCTATACTAAAAAAACTATTTTTTTTAATAGCATTTTCTGCAGTTCTGTAGCTGTGTGATTCAGCGGTTACGTACTGTGGGTGTGTTGTGGTCTTCCAAAAAACGCCATTTAGGGCCACAAAAAATATTTTTCAGTGTGTTATACATATGTGGAGGTGTGTGAAATAAACAATTTCTATATAGTTTTCTCCTACTGTGCTATACTAAAAAAACAACATTTTTTTTTAATAGCATTTTCTGCAGTTCTGTAGCTGTGTGATTCAGCGGTTACGTACTGTGGGTGTGTTGTGGTCTTCCAAAAAACGCCATTTAGGGCCACAAAAAATATTTTGCAGTGTGTTATACATATGTGGAGGTGTGTGAAATAAACAATTTCTATATAGTTTTCTCCTACTGTGCTATACTAAAAAAACAACATTTTTTTTGAATAGCATTTTCTGCAGTTCTGTAGCTGTGCGATTCAGCGGTTACATACTGTGGGTGTGTTGTGGTCTTCCAAAAAACGCCATTTAGGGCCACAAAAAATATTTTTCAGTGTGTAATACATATGTGGAGGTGTGTGAAATAAACAATTTCTATATACTTTTCTCCTACTGTGCTATACTAAAAAAACAACATTTTTTTTGAATAGCATTTTCTGCAGTTCTGTAGCTGTGCGATTCAGCGGTTACGTACTGTGGGTGTGTTGTGGTCTTCCAAAAAACGCCATTTAGGGCCACAAAAAATATTTTGCAGTGTGTTATACATATGTGGAGGTGTGTGAAATAAACAATTTCTATATAGTTTTCTCCTAGTGTGCTATACTAAAAAAACAACATTTTTTTTGAATAGCATTTTCTGCAGTTCTGTAGCTGTGCGATTCAGCGGTTACGTACTGTGGGTGTGTTGTGGTCTTCCAAAAAATGCCATTTAGGGCCACAAAAAATAGTTTGCAGTGTGTTATACATATGTGGAGGTGTGTGAAATAAACAATTTCTATATAGTTTTCTCCTACTGTGCTATACTAAAAAAACAACATTTTTTTAAAATAGCATTTTCTGCAGTTCTGTAGCTGTGCGATTCAGTGGTTACTTACTGTGGGTGTGTTGTGGTCTTCCAAAAACGCCATTTAGGGCGACAAAAAATATTTTGCAGTGTGTTATACATATGTGGAGGTGTGTGAAATAAACAATTTCTATATAGTTTCCTCCTAGTGTGCTTTACTAAAAAAACAACATTTTTTTGGAATAGCATTTTCTGCAGTTCTGTAGCTGTGCGATTCAGTGGTTACGTACTGTGGGTGTGTTGTGGTCTTCCAAAAAACGCCATTTAGGGCCACAAAAAATAGTTTGCAGTGTGTTATACATATGTGGAGGTGTGTGAAATAAACAATTTCTATATAGTTTTCTCCTACTGTGCTATACTAAAAAACAACATTTTTTTTGAATAGCATTTTCTGCAGTTCTGTAGCTGTGCGATTCAGCGGTTACGTACTGTGGGTGTGTTGTGGTCTTCCAAAAAATGCCATTTAGGGCCACAAAAAATATTTTGCAGTGTGTTATACATATGTGGAGGTGTGTGAAATAAACAATTTCTATATAGTTTTCTCCTACTGTGCTATACTAAAAAAACTATTTTTTTTTAATAGCATTTTCTGCAGTTCTGTAGCTGTGTGATTCAGCGGTTACGTACTGTGGGTGTGTTGTGGTCTTCCAAAAAACGCCATTTAGGGCCACAAAAAATATTTTTCAGTGTGTTATACATATGTGGAGGTGTGTGAAATAAACAATTTCTATATAGTTTTCTCCTACTGTGCTATACTAAAAAAACAACATTTTTTTGGAATAGCATTTTCTGCAGTTCTGTAGCTGTGCGATTCAGCGGTTACGTACTGTGGGTGTGTTGTGGTCTTCCAAAAAACGCCATTTAGGGCCATAAAAAATAGTTTGCAGTGTGTTATACATATGTGGAGGTGTGTGAAATAAACAATTTCTATATAGTTTTCTCCTACTGTGCTATACTAAAAAAACTATTTTTTTTTAATAGCATTTTCTGCAGTTCTGTAGCTGTGTGATTCAGCGGTTACGTACTGTGGGTGTGTTGTGGTCTTCCAAAAAACGCCATTTAGGGCCACAAAAAATATTTTTCAGTGTGTTATACATATGTGGAGGTGTGTGAAATAAACAATTTCTATATAGTTTTCTCCTACTGTGCTATACTAAAAAAACAACATTTTTTTTTAATAGCATTTTCTGCAGTTCTGTAGCTGTGTGATTCAGCGGTTACGTACTGTGGGTGTGTTGTGGTCTTCCAAAAAACGCCATTTAGGGCCACAAAAAATATTTTGCAGTGTGTTATACATATGTGGAGGTGTGTGAAATAAACAATTTCTATATAGTTTTCTCCTACTGTGCTATACTAAAAAAACAACATTTTTTTGAATAGCATTTTCTGCAGTTCTGTAGCTGTGCGATTCAGCGGTTACATACTGTGGGTGTGTTGTGGTCTTCCAAAAAACGCCATTTAGGGCCACAAAAAATATTTTTCAGTGTGTAATACATATGTGGAGGTGTGTGAAATAAACAATTTCTATATACTTTTCTCCTACTGTGCTATACTAAAAAAACAACATTTTTTTTGAATAGCATTTTCTGCAGTTCTGTAGCTGTGCGATTCAGCGGTTACGTACTGTGGGTGTGTTGTGGTCTTCCAAAAAACGCCATTTAGGGCCACAAAAAATATTTTGCAGTGTGTTATACATATGTGGAGGTGTGTGAAATAAACAATTTCTATATAGTTTTCTCCTAGTGTGCTATACTAAAAAAACAACATTTTTTTTGAATAGCATTTCTGCAGTTCTGTAGCTGTGCGATTCAGCGGTTACGTACTGTGGGTGTGTTGTGGTCTTCCAAAAAATGCCATTTAGGGCCACAAAAAATAGTTTGCAGTGTGTTATACATATGTGGAGGTGTGTGAAATAAACAATTTCTATATAGTTTTCTCCTACTGTGCTATACTAAAAAAACAACATTTTTTTAAAATAGCATTTTCTGCAGTTCTGTAGCTGTGCGATTCAGTGGTTACTTACTGTGGGTGTGTTGTGGTCTTCCAAAAACGCCATTTAGGGCGACAAAAAATATTTTGCAGTGTGTTATACATATGTGGAGGTGTGTGAAATAAACAATTTCTATATAGTTTCCTCCTAGTGTGCTTTACTAAAAAAACAACATTTTTTTGGAATAGCATTTTCTGCAGTTCTGTAGCTGTGCGATTCAGTGGTTACGTACTGTGGGTGTGTTGTGGTCTTCCAAAAAACGCCATTTAGGGCCACAAAAAATAGTTTGCAGTGTGTTATACATATGTGGAGGTGTGTGAAATAAACAATTTCTATATAGTTTTCTCCTAGTGTGCTATACTAAAAAAACAACATTTTTTTTGAATAGCATTTTCTGCAGTTCTGTAGCTGTGCGATTCAGCGGTTACGTACTGTGGGTGTGTTGTGGTCTTCCAAAAAATGCCATTTAGGGCCACAAAAAATAGTTTGCAGTGTGTTATACATATGTGGAGGTGTGTGAAATAAACAATTTCTATATAGTTTTCTCCTACTGTGCTATACTAAAAAAAAAACCATTTTTTTAAAATAGCATTTTCTGCAGTTCTGTAGCTGTGCGATTCAGTGGTTACTTACTGTGGGTGTGTTGTGGTCTTCCAAAAACGCCATTTAGGGCGACAAAAAATATTTTGCAGTGTGTTATACATATGTGGAGGTGTGTGAAATAAACAATTTCTATATAGTTTCCTCCTAGTGTGCTTTACTAAAAAAACAAAATTTTTTTGGAATAGCATTTTCTGCAGTTCTGTAGCTGTGCGATTCAGTGGTTACGTACTGTGGGTGTGTTGTGGTCTTCCAAAAAACGCCATTTAGGGCCACAAAAAATAGTTTGCAGTGTGTTATACATATGTGGAGGTGTGTGAAATAAACAATTTCTATATAGTTTTCTCCTACTGTGCTATACTAAAAAACAAAATTTTTTTTGAATAGCATTTTCTGCAGTTCTGTAGCTGTGCGATTCAGCGGTTACGTACTGTGGGTGTGTTGTGGTCTTCCAAAAAACGCCATTTAGGGCCACAAAAAATATTTTGCAGTGTGTTATACATATGTGGAGGTGTGTGAAATAAACAATTTCTATATAGTTTTCTCCTAGTGTGCCATACTAAAAAAAACAATTTTTTATGAATAGCATTTTCTGCAGTTCTGTAGCTGTGCGATTCAGCGGTTACGTACTGTGGGTGTGTTGTGGTCTTCCAAAAAACGCCATTTAGGGCCACAAAAAATAGTTTGCAGTGTGTTATACATATGTGGAGGTGTGTGAAATAAACAATTTCTATATAGTTTTCTCCTACTGTGCTATACTAAAAAAAAAACATTTTTTTTTAATAGCATTTTCTGCAGTTCTGTAGCTGTGCGATTCAGCGGTTACGTACTGTGGGTGTGTTGTGGTCTTCCAAAAAACGCCATTTAGGGCCACAAAAAATATTTTGCAGTGTGTTATACATATGTGGAGGTGTGTGAAATAAACAATTTCTATATAGTTTTCTCCTACTGTGCTATACTAAAAAAAACAACATTTTTTTTGAATAGCATTTTCTGCAGTTCTGTAGCTGTGCGATTCAGCGGTTACATACTGTGGGTGTGTTGTGGTCTTCCAAAAAACGCCATTTAGGGCCACAAAAAATATTTTTCAGTGTGTTATACATATGTGGAGGTGTGTGAAATAAACAATTTCTATATAGTTTTCTCCTACTGTGCTATACTAAAAAAACAACATTTTTTTTGAATAGCATTTTCTGCAGTTCTGTAGCTGTGCGATTCAGCGGTTACGTACTGTGGGTGTGTTGTGGTCTTCCAAAAAACGCCATTTAGGGCCACAAAAAATATTTTGCAGTGTGTTATACATATGTGGAGGTGTGTGAAATAAACAATTTCTATATAGTTTTCTCCTAGTGTGCTATACTAAAAAAACAACATTTTTTTGAATAGCATTTTCTGCAGTTCTGTAGCTGTGCGATTCAGCGGTTACGTACTGTGGGTGTGTTGTGGTCTTCCAAAAAATGCCATTTAGGGCCACAAAAAATAGTTTGCAGTGTGTTATACATATGTGGAGGTGTGTGAAATAAACAATTTCTATATAGTTTTCTCCTACTGTGCTATACTAAAAAAACAACATTTTTTTAAAATAGCATTTTCTGCAGTTCTGTAGCTGTGCGATTCAGTGGTTACGTACTGTGGGTGTGTTGTGGTCTTCCAAAAACGCCATTTAGGGCGAAAAAAAATATTTTGCAGTGTGTTATACATATGTGGAGGTGTGTGAAATAAACAATTTCTATATAGTTTCCTCCTAGTGTGCTTTACGAAAAAAACAACATTTTTTTTTAATAGCATTTTCTGCAGTTCTGTAGCTGTGCGATTCAGCGGTTACGTACTGTGGGTGTGTTGTGGTCTTCCAAAAAACGCCATTTAGGGCCACAAAAAATATTTTGCAGTGTGTTATACATATGTGGAGGTGTGTGAAATAAACAATTTCTATATAGTTTTCTCCTAGTGTGCCATACTAAAAAAAAACATTTTTTTTGAATAGCATTTTCTGCAGTTCTGTAGCTGTGCGATTCAGCGGTTACGTACTGTGGGTGTGTTGTGGTCTTCCAAAAAACGCCATTTAGGGCCACAAAAAATATTTT
Source organism: Rana muscosa (assembly GCA_029206835.1). Classification (NCBI taxonomy): domain Eukaryota; kingdom Metazoa; phylum Chordata; class Amphibia; order Anura; family Ranidae; genus Rana; species Rana muscosa. Next base: position 688,005,044 of record CM055116.1, on the reverse strand, counting down.
GCAGTGTGTTATACATATGTGGAGGTGTGTGAAATAAACAATTTCTATATAGTTTTCTCCTAGTGTGCTATACTAAAAAAACAACATTTTTTTTGAATAGCATTTTCTGCAGTTCTGTAGCTGTGCGATTCAGCGGTTACGTACTGTGGGTGTGTTGTGGTCTTCCAAAAAATGCCATTTAGGGCCACAAAAAATAGTTTGCAGTGTGTTATACATATGTGGAGGTGTGTGAAATAAACAATTTCTATATAGTTTTCTCCTACTGTGCTATACTAAAAAAAAAACCATTTTTTTGGAATAGCATTTTCTGCAGTTCTGTAGCTGTGCGATTCAGCGGTTACGTACTGTGGGTGTGTTGTGGTCTTCCAAAAAACGCCATTTAGGGCCACAAAAAATAGTTTGCAGTGTGTTATACATATGTGGAGGTGTGTGAAATAAACAATTTCTATATAGTTTTCTTCTACTGTGCTATACTAAAAAACATTTTTTTTGAATAGCATTTTCTGCAGTTCTGTAGCTGTGCGATTCAGCAGTTACGTACTGTGGGTGTGTTGTGGTCTTCCAAAAAACGCCATTTAGGGCCACAAAAAATATTTTGCAGTGTGTTATACATATGTGGAGGTGTGTGAAATAAACAATTTCTATATAGTTTTCTCCTACTGTGCTATACTAAAAAAACAACATTTTTTTTGAATGGCATTTTCTGCAGTTTTGTAGCTGTGAGATTCAGCGGTTACGTACTGTGGGTGTGTTCTGCTCTTCCAAAAACACCCATTTAGGGCAAGATCCTAAGTTTGGAAAATATGAGGAGAAGGTCAAAGGGACGTGGTGGCCCCGGTCATAGTGCTGCTGGTGGAGCTCCTGTTGCAGGGAGAGGACGTGGTGGATCTGTGCCAGATACACGCACAAGTGAAACACCTTCCTCCGGTGCGAGTAGGCGACCGAGCCTGCGGCGGTATTTTGTCGCGCCTAATGAGGCTGTACAAATGTTTAGGCCAGGACAAGTACAGGCGATAGTAGATTGGGTTGCTGACAGTGCCTCTGGTTCCTTCACATTGTCTCCCACCCACTCTTCTGATGAAAGATCAGAGTTGGCACCTGAAACCCATGTCCATCAGTCTTTCACCTCACCCCCTTGCAAATCAGCCAAGCAGTCTGAGCCCCAAATCATGCAGCAGTCTCTTCTGCTTTTCGATGACTCTGTTAGCAGGGTTTCCCAGGGCCATCCACCTAGCCCTGCCCCAGAAGTGGAAGAGATTGAGTGCACCGATGCCCAACCACTTATGTTTCATGATGAGTACATGGGAGGACCATCGCAGTACGTCTCGGATGATGACGAAACACAGGTGCCAACTGCTGCTGCTTTCGCAATTGTGCAGACAGACAAGGAGGGAAGGGGTGAAGACTGGGTGGAAGATGATGTGGAGGACGATGAGGTCCACGACCCCACATGGAATCAACGTTATGCAGGTGACCAGTGTAGTTTGGAGGAAGAGGCGGTGGTCGCACAGAGCCACCAGCACAGCAGAAGAGGGAGCAGGGTGCAAAAGCGGAGCGTCCGTCCCCTAGACAGTATGTCTGCTACTGCCCAATGCAGCAAGGGACCGAGCACACCAAAGCCAGGTCCAAGGAGTTCCCTAGCGTGGCAGTTCTTCACACAATGTGCTGATGACAAGACACGAGTTGTTTGCACGCTGTGCAATCAGAGCCTGAAGCGAGGCATAAACGTTCTCAACCTGAGCACAACCTGCATGACCAGGCATCTAAGTGCAAAGCACAAGCTGCAGTGGAGTAGACACCTCAAAAACCAAGAAAGGTCTCTGGCTCCTCCTGCTTCCTCTTCTGCTGCAGTCTCGGCCTCTTCATCCACCTCTGTAGTGACAGTGGCACCTGCCACCCCGCAAACAGAGGATCTGCCAGCAACACTACCACCTGGGTCACCAACCATCTCCACAATGTCCCATGGAAGCGTTCAGCTCTCTATCTCCCAAACATTGGAGCGGAAGAGGAAGTACCCCCCTAGCCACCCGCAATCCCTGGCCCTGAATGCCAGCATTTCAAAACTCCTGGCCTTTGAAATGCTGTCATTCCGTCTGGTGGAGACGCAGAGTTTTAAAAGCCTGACGGCATTGGCTGTCCCACAGTACGTCGTGCCCAGCCGCCACTACTTTTCCAGGCGAGCCATCCCTTCCCTGCACAACCAAGTGGGGGACAAAATCAGGTGTGCACTGCGCAACGCCATCTGTGGCAAGGTCCACCTAACTACGGATGCGTGGACCAGTAAGCACGGTCAGGGACGTTATATCTCCCTAACAGCACACTGGGTAAATGCAGTGGCGGCTGGGCCTGAGGCAGATAGCAGTTTGGCGCATGTCCTTCCACCACCGAGGATTGCAGGGCGCTTCAGTTTGCCTCCTGTTGCTAACTCCTCCTACTCCGCTTCCTCATCCTCTACCGCCTCCTCATCCGTTCAGCGTAACATCTTCACCACCAACTTCAGCACAGCCAGGGGTAAACGACAGCAGGCAGTTTTAAAACTTTCCTGTTTGGGGGAAAAACCCCACACCGCGCAGGAGTTGTGGAGGGACATGGAACAACAGACCAATGAGTGGTTGCTGTCAGTGAGCCTCAAGCCCGGCCTGGTGGTGTGCGATAATGGGCGAAATCTCGTAGCAGCTCTGGGCCTAGCCGGTTTGACGCACATCCCTTGCCTGGCGCATGTGCTGAACTTGGTGGTCCAGAGGTTCCTTAAAAATTACCCCAATATGCCAGAGCTTCTACAGAAAGTGCGGGCTGTGTGTGCGCACTTTCGGCGTTCTCACCCTGCTGCTGCTCGCCTGTCAGCGCTGCAGCGTAACTTCGGCCTTCCCGCTCACCGCCTCATATGTGACGTGCCCACAAGGTGGAACTCCACCTTGCACATGCTGGCCAGACTGTGCGAGCAGCAGCAGGCGATAGTGGAGTTTCAGCTGCAGCAATCACGCGTGAGTCGCTCTGCGGAACAGCACCACTTCACCACCAATAACTGGGCCTCCATGCGAGACCTGTGTGCCTTGTTGCGCTGTTTCGAGTACTCCACCAACATGTCCAGTGCCAATGACGCCGTTCTCAGCGTTACTATCCCAGTTCTATGCCTCCTTGAAAAAACGCTTCGGGCGATGATGGAAGAGGATGTGGCACAGGAGGATGAGGAGGAGGAGGAGGAAGCGGGATCATTTCAAAGGCTTTCAGGGCAGTCTTTCACAAGTGGCTACGAGGGTGGGTTCCTGCACCAACAAACGCCAGGTACACAATTGTCCGGCAGAAAGGGCACAGTTCTGGAGGATGACGAGGTGGAGGAGGAGATGGAGGAGGAGGAGGAGGAGGAGAAGGAGGAGCCATTTTCACAGCAGGGTGGCACCCAGACCAGCTCGTGGCCATCACTAGTGCGTGGCTGGGGGGATACAGAGGACACAGACGATACACCTCCCACAGAGGACAGCTTTTCTTTGCCTCTGGGCAGCCTGGCACACATGAGCGATTACATGCTGCAGTGTTTCCGCAATGACCGCCGAGTTGCCCACATTTTAACTGGTGCTGATTACTGGGTGGCCACCCTGCTGGATCCCCGTTACAAGGACAACGTACCGTCCTTAATTCCCTCACTGGAGCGGGATCGTAAGATGCGCGAGTACAAGCGCACGCTGGTAGACGCGCTGTTGGTGGCATTCCCACCTGACAGCGGGCGTACGGTGGAAGCACAAGGCGAAGGCAGAGGAGGAGGAAGAGGTCGCCAACGCAGCCGGGGCACCGGCAGCATCTCAGAAGGCAGGGTTAGCATTGCTGAAATGTGGAAAAGCTTTGGCAGCACGCCACAACAACCAGCACCACCAGCTGAGATGGAACGTCTTAGCAGGAGGCAGCATTTCACCAACATGGTTGAGCAGTATGTGTCCACAGGCCTACACATACTGGATGACGGGTCTGCCCCCTTTAACTTCTGGGTCTCCAAATTAGGCACATGGCCTGAGCTTGCCCTTTATGCCTTGGAGGTGCTGGCCTGCCCTGCAGCCAGTGTATTATCTGAACGTGTATTTAGCACGGCAGGAGGCGTTATCACAGACAAGCGCAGCCGCCTATCCAGAGCCAATGTGGACAAGCTCACGTTCATTAAAATGAACCAGGCATGGATCCTACAGGACTTGTCCGTACCTTCTGCAGAATAGACATGTATACCGGTGTTGTGACAAAAACTGTCCGGCCATCGGATTGTGTCGGGCCCATACTGCGAAGGCGCAGCGCTTGCGCAGTACATAGGACAAGGAGATTCACAAAATCTCCGAAGATGAAGGGCGCCTGCGCCGTGAGTGCAGGTTCAAGCCCCACCATCCAAGTGGACATACGGTAGCACATAGTAACAGGGCCCCTCACGGGCTCGGTTCGATCGCCACGCTTCGGGCACGGCCTCACTTGGCTCGGCTTGAACCACGGATGGTGTGGCCTTCACCTGAACTCACCACGCAGGCGCCGTTCGTCTTGGGAGATTTTCGAAATCCCCTTGTCCTACATACTGAGCAAGCGCAGTACAGGGTGGACACTATTTGACGGGGGACAGAATTCGACACATCACCGGCCTTACCCAGCCATTGTTGTATTTTTGAACCAGTGTTGGCTACCTCGTCCCCCTCCACCGCCGCTTCCACCTACACAGCCACATCCACCGCCACCTCAACCTCCTACTTCATATGGACCTCGTCCTCCTAGGTCAAGATTATAATTTTTATTTTATTTTTTTGTAGCGCACAGATCCTTTCCCCCTTACCTGCCTTTATGTTGTTGGCTCCTCGCAGGAGGGAGAAAGGCACTACCAGCCCGTACCCTCCTATATAAAGAGGTTGAGCGGTGTACTTGATGGGCCGTGTCCACAGCCGGAGTCAAAACTCCTCCAGAGGATGATTCTCACCTCTACTCTAGGTAGAGGCAAGTCCTTTAATTCCCAGTAAAGTCAATGTCCATACCAGCTGAAATTACAACTCTTATTCTCTCATGGCAAAATAAACTCTACTCGGATAGAAAAGGTTAGAGCAAAGAAACAGGACAGCTTAAGGTGTGGAGGAGGTCCAGGCACAAACGTAGCACATTCACTTCACTGCTTAGGTTTCTCAAACAGTTTTAGGTGCACGGTCTCTGCCACAGACCTTGAGGTTGGTCTCTGCCACAGACCGGGTGTACAAGGCCCCTGCCACGGACCTGGAGAACTTTGGTCTCTGCCACAGACCAGGGTGTATAAGGCCCCTGCCACGGGCCGGGTGAATAAGGCCTCTGATACAGTCAAGATGACCTTCAGCTTCTCCTTCTACGAACCTAGCCCATATCAAAGGGAAGACATCTCTCCAGGGAGTCAACAGACCCTTCCTTCACCGTGACTCCCGCATCGGTCCATTAGAATGATCCTCCCTTCCCTGGAACATGGTCCCCTACACGAGGCGGCACCCTAAGACTCCTCGACCCTTAGTGGACTCCAGACGAAGGCTCTGGACTCCAGGCTTTACTCCCGCACCTAGGCCTCCATACCCAGGGCAGCAGGAACTCCAGGATAGTACCTCACCCCGGGCTAAAGGTACCCGAGATGGAACAGGAACACATGCACCCAGGCCGAAGGCACCTGGGCGTGGACCCCACTGGACATCAGCCCCCAGGCCAAAGGTCTGCCCCTTTTATATGCTCTCCCGGCATGCACAGCAGGTTCCCCGCCCCGCTGTACTACTGCCAAGAGGGGACACAAAAGGCACAGCACTGTATCGGCGGTTCAACCCTAGCCTACAATGGCAGCGCCACCTGTAGGCCACAGGGAACTGCACACCAATACTGTCCCCCGAGGACAAAATGGTCCATGAATCCTACAGAATTAGGGTGTTTGAGCCTATTTACCACTCAAACACTTCCCTTAAATTTAGCACCCCACTACATTTTTATTTCAAAGTATTTTATTTTCCCACTAGCTTATCCATTAAATTGAATAATTTATTCCAGAAAGGGCGTATTCTGGGGCATTCCCACCATATGTGTGGCATCGTGCCGTTGAGTTTCTGAGGTTCTTAATGACTTCCCGTACCTCTTCTGCTGAAAAGGGGGCCTCCAGCATATTTTTTTATTTTTTTTATGTTATTTTAAGTTATTTCCCTATCCACATTTGTTTGCAGAGCACTTGCCATGCTCTTAACAACATTTTGCTGCCATTTGCAGCCCTCTAGCCCTTTCCATTACTTTTTTAGAGCCTTTTTAGTCCTTAGAAGTCCGGGTCCCCATTGACTTCAATGGGGTTCGGGTTCTGGTCCGGGTTCGGGTTAAAGTTCGGTCCCGAACCCGACCTTTTTTGCGAAGTTCGGCCGAACCCGTCAAACCCGAACATCCAGGTGTCCGCTCAACTCTAATCTTAATGCATTCTATGCATTAAAATAAAAAGCCTTCTGTGTGCAGCAGCCCCCCTCAGCCCCCTAACACTTACCTAAGGTCTCTCCAGATCCAGCAATGTTGCAGGAGTGTCTCGGTTGCCCGAGACTCTCCTCCTCATTGGCTGAGTCAACCAATTACATTAAGTCAATGAGGAGAGAAAAGGGGCGGACCAGACCAAGGTTCTGTGTCTGAATGGACACACAGAGCTGTGACTTGGCTTGTGTGCCCCCATAGCAATCTGATTGTTGTGGGGGCACTCAACAGGAGGGAGGGGCCAGGAGCACCAAAGAGTGACCCGAGAAGAGGAGGATCGGGGCTGCTCTGTGCAAAACCACTGCACAGAGCAGGTAAGTATAACATATTTGTTATTAATAACTGAAAAAAACTGAGACTTTACAATCACTTTAAATATTCTCTGTGCTACTAAAGAAAGTAAAGCTCAAAGTAGAACAAAAGACAAAACTTTTTTTTTTCATGATTTTCGTTTTTTCAGGGATGAGCTTTATGTTCGAGTTGAACATGAATTCGACTCGAACATTGGCTGTTCGCCCGTTCGGCAAACAGCGAACAATTTGGGGTGTTCGCGCAAATTCAAAAAGCCGTGGAACACCCTTTAAAAGTCTATGGGAGAAATCAAATGTGTTAATTTTAAAGGTTAATATGCAAGTTATTGTCTTAAAAAGTGTTTGGGGACCCGGGTCCTGCCCCAGGGGACCTGTATCAATGCAAAAAAAGTTTTAAAAACTGACGTTTTTTAGAGAGCAGTGATTTTAATAATGCTTAAAGTGAAACAATAAAAGTTAAATATTCCTTTCAATTTCGTACCTGGGGGGTCTAAAGTATGCATGTAAAGTAGCGTATGTTTCCTGACACAGCATGACAGCATATACGTATGGGAAGGCTCCACCTCCTTGCCTAATTCAGGACCAGTTATACTATAAAAGTAGGTCTCCTCCCTTCCTGCAGTATTCTCTTTTTTTTCCTCACTGCTACAGCTGGTTATGCTACTGCTAAAAGCAGAATTTTTATTTTTTCCCTCATCTTGCCGGACGCTTCTGGCCAAGCCACACAGGTTCAAGCCTCTCCTGTGACGAAGCTCCCCGCTGTAAAGGCAGGCATGAACGCCTATATGGGGGAGACCCCCCCCTCAAGATCCAAGGAAGATATGGGGGTGAGGGCATCTGGTCTCTAGGGATTGCTCCTTTATCATGACGCCATGGATGGACATTCATTTGTCTTTCTGTTTGGACATGAAGCATGCAGGTGGTAAGGCACCACATGGTGCAAAATTCCATTCAGTTACTGCTGCAAGTATGTGGTTAAGCTTGCATTTCTGAAGGGTTGTGGTTGTGTCTGCAATACTGCTAATGATGATAGCAGGTGTGCTGTGCTGGGCTGAAGCCTTCCTACTTAGGCCCCTTTCACATTGGGGCGGGCAGGTGCGGTGGCGGTATAGCGGCGGGATTTTCAGCGCCGCTATACCGTCGTTATCACCGCGGTATGCGGCCGCTAGCGGGGTGAATTTAACCCCCGCTAGCGGGCGAAAAAAGGTTAATACCGCCCGCAAACCGCGGCTGACCTGAACAGCAGGTATGCTGTTATTTTGCATTTCTGAAAAGCATAAATCACACATGCGAATCTTACTGGCTGTCCATAGTGCCACTCTGTTTACTAATGTTTCACAGATTGAAGTCTGTGTCTGTAGTTTTGCTAATGCTTGAACTGATAACAGGTGCTATTGAGCCCTTTCCTTTTAATGCAGGGCCTGGCCCTGCAGGCTGGGCTCACAGTGTATTGATGCTTGGTTGTGGTATGACCCTTGGTGGTACATGTGTCTAAGGTAGGTTTAACCTGCTAGTGCTAATTGTCAGATGACTATTAATTGCGCTGCTTGTCTGTGATTACATTAACTCTACAGTGTGAATGACTGTGATGTGTTTATTTCTATGCATTTACATGCTGACCTTGGTGCTAAAATAAAAGTCAGGATCAGTTTAGTCACATTTCTTAGTACTTACCTGTTAGCAATAGGTAATTGATTTTATTATTTGGGGTACCCCACAGAAAGATATGTGGTTTGTAGTGGTTACTACTCATGGAAAATACCCCAGGCATGGCTCCAGGCTTTAAGCTCATCTGTGAACCAGTAGCAATCAGCCTTCCTAGAGACCAGCAACTTTAAGGTGAGGGCAGGTAGGTATAGACTCTATCCTAAAAGAGTGCACATTATGGGCATAATGAGTGTAAATCTCTCCAGCCCTCAACACCAACACCAGTCTGCAACAGGGGACAGATCCTCTTCAGCCCTGAAAGAACCACTATGTAGTTAACTGCCAGAAGAGGCAGATCAAGAAATCTCTACAGTAATCATATTGGTCTGGTGGTAACTGGTGTGTCGGCCAAAATGCAAAACAAGGTTGCAGGCCAAAGACAGTGACAAATGGGCAGAGACTGAAAAGGCCTACAGTCACTAATGGTTCCATACCAAGCCCAATCAAACAGTTTTTGTTAAAGGCAACCTCTACCTCACTACCTCAGAGCTTGCTTCTGGGAAATTGCTATGGCAAGTTGGCATAGCAGAAGCAAAAGGTGGATACTTTAACCCCATCCAAACTGACTGTGTGGAGCTCAGGGACTAAGCTATTCAAACAAAGGCATCTAAAGGGTACTTCTGCCTCAAAAGCAGCTGGCCAAACAGGCTGTATCAGATTAACCAAGGGGGCCATTCTTCCAACAGAAGAGACAATATCCTTGCAGAGACCCTGGGACAGCAAATAGACCCAGAGATGAAGAAGGTTCATACTACTGTTAAGTAGTGTTTTGTGTCCTGCGATTGAGCTCACTTGTTGTCAAGCCATAAACTACCTTGTTGCTGAAATTATCAGGCAAAATGGCTCTTGTCTCTTCCTCAACACTATACAAAGGTTGGTATCTAGAGTTGAGCGGACACCTAGATGTTCGACGGGTTCGGCCGAACTTTGGAAAAAAGTTTGAATTCTGGACCGAACTTGACCCGAACTTGACGCCGAACCCGAACCCCATTGAAGTCAATGGGGACCCAAACTTCTGAGGACTAAAAAGGCTCTAAAAAAGTAATGTAAAGTGCTAGAGGGCTGCAAATGGCAGAAAAATGTTGTTAAGAGCATAGGAAGTGCTCGGCAAACAAATGTGGATAGGGAAATAACTTAAAATAACATTAAAAAAAAATAATATGCTGGAGGCCCCCTTTTCAGCAGAAGAGGTACAGGAAGTCATTAAGAACCTCAGAAACTCAACGGCACGATGCCACACATATGGTGGGAAATTCCCCAGAATACGCCCTTTCTGTAAAAAATTATTCAATTTAATGGATAAGCTAGTGGGAAAATAAAATACTTTGAAATAAAAATGTAGCGCGGTGCTAAATTTAAGGGAAATGTTTGAGTGGTAAATAGGCTCAAACAACCTAATTCTGTAGGATTTATGGACCATTTTGTCCTCGGGGGACAGTATTGGTGTGCAGTTCCCTACGGCCTACAGGTGGCGCTGCCATGGTAGGCTAGGGTTGGACCGCCGATACAGTGCTGTGCCTTTTGTGTCCCCTCTTGGCAGTAGTACAGCGGGGCGGGGAACCTGCTGTGCATGCTGAGAGAGGATATAAAAGGGGCAGATGCCTCCTGATTGGGGTCCGAGCCCCAGGCACCTTTGGCCTGGGGGCTGATGTCCAGTGGGGTCCGCGCCCAGGTGCCTTCGGCCTGAGTGCACGTGTTCCTGTTCCATCTCGGGCACCTTTAGCCCGGGGTGAGGTACTATCCTGGAGTTCCTGCTGCCCTGGGTATGGAGGCCTAGGGGCGGGAGTAAAGCCTGGGGTCCAGAGCCTTCGTCTGGAATCCACTAAGGGTCGAGGAGTCTTTGGGTGCCGCCTCGTGTAGGGGACCCTGTTCCAGGGAAGGGAGGAACCTCACGGTCTGTGGCAGAGACCGTGCGCCTAAAACTGTTTGAGAAACCTAAGCAGTGAAGTGAATGTGCTACGTTTGTGCCTGGACCTCCTCCACACCTTAAGCTGTCCTGTTTCTTTGCTCTAACCTTTTCTATCCGAGTACAGTTTATTTTGCCATGAGAGAATAAACTCAGAGTTGGAGTTTCAGCTGGTGTGGACATTGACTTTACTGGGAATTCAAGGACTTGCCTCTACCTACAGTAGAGGTGAGAATTATCCTCTGGAGGAGTTTTGACTCCGGCTGTGGACACGGCCCGTCAAGTACACCGCTCAACCTCTTTATACAGGAGGGTACGGGCTGGTAGTGCGGTGCACCTTTCTCCCTCCTGCGAGGAGCCAACAACATAAAGGCAGGTAAGGGGGAAAGGATCTGTGCACTACAAAAAAATAAGATAAAAATTATAATCTTGACCTAGGAGGACGAGGTCCATATGGAGTAGGAGGTTGAGGTGGCGGTGGATGTGGCTGTGTAGGTAGAAGTGGCGGTGGAGGAGGACGAGGTAGCCAACACTGGTTCAAAAATAAAACAATGGCTGGGTAAGGCCGGTGATGTGTCAAATTCTGTCCCCCGTCGGATAGTGTCCACCCTGTACGGCCCTTGCTCAGTACGTAGGACAAGGGGATTTCAAAAAACCTCACAAGACGAACGGCGCCTGCGTGGTGAGTCCAGGTTCAAGCCACACCATCCGAGGTTCAAGCCGAGCCAAGAGAGGCCGTGCCCGAAGCGTGGCAATCGAAGCGAGCCCGTGAGGGGCCCTGTTACTATGTGCTACCGTATGTCCACTTGGATGGTGGGGCTTGAACCTGCACTCACGGCGCAGGCGCCGTTCATCTTCGGATATTTTGTGAATCTCCTTGTCCTCCGTACTGTGCAAGCGCTGCGCCTGTGCAGTACGGGCCGGACACAATCCGATGGCCAGACAGTTTTTGTCAGAACACCGGTATACATGTCTATTCTGCACAAGGTATGGACAAGTCCTGTGGGATCCATGCCTGGTTCATTTTAATGAACGTGAGCTTGTCCACATTGGCTCTGGACAGGCGGCTGTGCTTGTCTGTGATAACGCCCCCTGCCGTGCTAAATACACGTTCAGATAATACACTGGCTGCAGGGCAGGCCAGCACCTCCAAGGCGTAAAGGGCAAGCTCAGGCCATGTGCCCAATTTGGAGACCCAGAAGTTGAAGGGGGCAGACCCGTCATCCAGTACGTGTAGGCCTGTGGACACATACTGATCAACCATGTTGGTGAAATGCTGCCTCCTGCTAAGACGTTCCATCTCAGCTGGTGGTGCTGGTTGTTGTGGCGTGCTGACAAAGCTTTTCCACATTTCGGCCATGCTAACCCTGCCTTCTGAGGTGCTGGCGGTGCCCCGGCTGCGTTGGCGGCCTCTTCCTCCTCCTCTGCCTTCGCCTTGTGCTTCCACCGTACGCCCGCTGTCAGGTGGGAATGCCACCAGCAGCGCGTCTACCAGCGTGCGCTTGTACTCGCGCGTCTTACGATCCCGCTCCAGTGAGGGAATTAAGGACGGTACATTGTCCTTGTAACGGGGATCCAGCAGGGTGGCCACCCAGTAATCAGCACCAGTTAGAATGTGGGCAACTCGGCGGTCGTTGCTGAAACACTGCAGCATGTAATCGCTCATGTGTGCCAGGCTGCCCAGAGGCAAAGAAAAGCTGCTCTCTGTGGGAGGTGTATCGTCTGTGTCGTCTGTATCCCCCCAGCCACGCACCAGTGATGGCCATGACCTGGTCTGGGTGCCACCCTGCTGTGAACATGGTTCCTCCTCCTCATCCTCCACCTCATCATCCTCCAGAACTGTGCCCTTGCTGCCGGACAATTGTGTACCTGGCGTTTGTTGGTGCAGGAACCCACCCTCGTAGCCACTTGTAAAAGACTGCCCTTAAAGCCTTTGAAATTATCCCACCTCCTCCTCCTGTGCCACATCCTCTTCCATCATCGCCCAAAGCGTTTTTTCAAGGAGGCATAGAACTGGGATAGTAACGCTGAGAATGGCGTAATTGGCACTGGCCATGTTGGTGGAGTACTCAAAACAGCGCAACAAGGCACACAGGTCTCGCATGGAGGCCCAGTTATTGGTGGTGAAGTGGTGCTGTTCCGCAGAGCGACTCACGCGTGATTGCTGCATCTGAAACTTCACTATCGCCTGCTGCTGCTCGCACAGTCTGGCCAGCATGTGCAAGGTGGAGTTCCACCTTGTGGGCACGTCACATATGAGGCGGTGAGCGGGAAGGCCGAAGTTACGCTGCATCGCTGACAGGCGAGCAGCAGCAGGGTGAGAATGCCGAAAGTGCGCACAGATGGCCCGCACTTTCTGCAGCAGCTCTGGCATATTGGGGTAATTTTTCATGAACCTCATGACCACCAAGTTCAGCACATGCGCCAGGTAAGGGATGTGCGTCAAACCGGCTAGGCCCAGAGCTGCTACGAGATTTCGCCCATTATCGCACACCACGATGTGGGGTTTTTCCCCCAAACAGGAACGTTTTAAAACTGCCTGCTGTCGTTTACCCCTGGCTGTGCTGCAGTTGGTGGTGAAGGTGTTACGCTGACCATATGAGGAGGCGGTAGAGGATGAGGAAGCGGAGTAGGAGGAGTTGGCAGCAGAAGGCAAACTGAAGCGCCCTGCTATCCTCGGTGGTGGTAGGACATGCGCCAAACTGCTATCTGCCTCAGGCCCAGTCGCCACTGCATTTATCCAGTGTGCTGTTAGGGAGATATAACATCCCTGACCGTGCTTACTGGCCCCCGCATCCGTAGTTAGGTGGACCTTGCCACAGATGGCGTTGCGCAGTGCACACCTTCTTTTGTCCCCCACTTGGTTGTGCAGAGAAGGGATGGCTCGCCTGGAAAAGTAGTGGCGGCTGGGCACGTTGTACTGTGGGACAGCCAATGCCATCAGGCTTTTAAAACTCTGCGTCTCCACCAGACGGAATGACAGCATTTCAAAGGCAAGGAATTTTGAAATGCTGGCATTCAGGGCCAGGGATCGTGGGTGGCTAGGCGGGGAACTTCCTCTTCCGCTCCAGTGTTTGGGAAATAGAGAGCTGAACGCTTCCATGGGACATTGTGGAGATGGTTGGTGACCCAGGTGGTAGTGTTGCTGGCAGATGCTCTGTTTGCAGGTTGGCAGGTGCTACTGTCACTACAGAGGTGGATGAAGAGGCCGAGACTGCAGCAGAAGAGGAAGCAGGAGGAGCCAGAGACCTTTCTTTGTTTTGGAGGTGTCTAATCCACTGCAGCTCGTGCTTTGCACTTAGATGCCTGGTCATGCAGGTTGTGCTCAGGTTGAGAACGTTTATGCCTCGCTTCAGGCTCTGATTGCACAGCGTGCAAACCACTTGTGTCTTGTCATCAGCACATTGTCTGAAGAACTGCCACGCTATGGAACTCCTTGGACCTGGCTTTGGTGCGCTCGGTCCCTTGCTGCGTTGGGCAGTAGCAGACGTACTGTCTAGGGGACGGACGCTCCGCTTTTGCACCCTGCTCCCTCTTCTGCTGTGCTGGTGGCTCTGTGCGACCACCGCCTCTTCCTCCGAAATAACACTGGTCACCTGCATAACGTTGATTCCATGTGGGGTCGAGGACCTCATCGTCCTCCACATCATCTTCCACCCAGTCTTCACCCCTGCCCTCCTTGTCTGTCTGCACAATTGCGAAAGCAGCAGCAGTTGGCACCTGTGTTTCGTCATCATCCGAGACGTGCTGCGATGGTCCTCCCATGTACTCATCATGAAACATAAGTGGTTGGGCATCGGTTCACTCAATCTTTTCCACTTCTGGGGCAGGGCTAGGTGGATGGCCCTGGGAAACCCTGCTAACAGAGTCATTGAAAAGCAGAAGAGACTGCTGCATGATTTGGGGCTCAGACTGCTTGGCTGATTTGCAAGGGGGTGAGGTGAAAGACTGATGGACATGGGCTGCAGGTGCCAACTCTGATCTTTCATCAGAAGAGTGGGTGGGAGACAATGTGAAGGAACCGGAGGCACTGTCAGCAACCCAATCTACTATCGCCTGTACTTGTCCTGGCCTAAACATTTGTACAGCCTCATTAGGCACGACAAAATACCGCCGCAGGCTCGGTGGCCTACTCGCACCTGAGGAAGGTGTTTCACTTGTGCATGTAGCTGGCACAGATCGACCACATCCTCTCACTGCAACAGGAGCTCCACCAGCAGCACTACGACCAGGGCCACCACGTCCCTTTGACGTTCTCCTCATATTTTCCAAATTTAGGATCTTGCCCTAAATGGGTGTTTTTGGAAGAGCACAACACACCGACAGTATGTAAACGCTGTATCTCACAGCTACAGAACTGCAGAAAATGCTATTCAAAAAAAATGTTTTTGTCCCCATGTTGATGAGGACAATGGCCTCATCCCCACAACCCTTGCCTGGTGGTTGTGGGGGTCTGCGGGCGGGGGGCTTATCGTAATCTGGAAGCCCCTTTAACAAAGGGGACCCCCAGATTCCGCCCCCCCTATGTGAATTGGTAACGGGGTACATTGTACCTCTACCATTTCACAAAAAAAGTGTCAAAGGTAAAAAACACACAGACAGCTTGGGAAAAGTCCTTTAATAAAAAATAAATTCCAGCGATGTACATCTTTCCACGACAGGGACCCGCCCTACCCGCCGCTACGAACGATACAGCCTCCTCCATAGAAGGCTCCCGAGTGAATGACGCGTGAGCTGTGTGACATTTCTTTTATACCCAAGGGCGGGGCCACCCGTGATGTGACGAGTGACCCCGCCCCGTTCTGACGTAACGGGGGTTTTAGGCGGCTTCCCCGTGGTGTCACGGGTGACCCCGCCCCCTCTGGCGCATTACGGGAAACCCCTGACACCACGGGTAAGCCGCCGGAAACCCCCGTTAAGTCATAACGGGGCGGGGTCACTCGTCACGTCATGGGTGGCCCCGCCCTCGGGTATAAAAGAAATGTCACATGGCTCACGCGTCAAAAGGCAGTTTTTAAAACTTTTTTTTTGCATTGATACATGTCCCCTGGGGCAGGATCCGTGTCCCCAAACACTTTTTATGACAATAACTTGCATATTAACCTTTAAAATGAGCACTTTTGATTTTTTCATGCTTGTGTCCCATAGACTTTAACGGTGTTCACGTGTTCGAACAAATTTTTTGCCTGTTCACTTGTTCTTGTGTGAACCGAACCGGGGGGTGTTTGGCTCATCCCTAGCTATAACCCAGTCATTTGTTTAATCTGTTTCCATAGGTGAGATTTCCTTCATTTTCTGCCCCATAGCCAAAAAAGAAAGTGAGAAAGTGAGAGAAAATCTCTCTAAAGTGAGAACATCCAAGGTTTCCACCAGAGTCATCAGAACAAGTTTCCCAATTGGAAGATCCCCACCACCCATTCCTGTTCTGCTGACAATCCAGAACTCACTCACTCACTTACTAATAATTTTAAACAAGACTATTAGAAAGGATGCATCTCCCTAACAGGTGCATGAACAGCGATAAAAACCTGACGTGCTATAATTCATCTCCACACTATCCAAAACCAAGAAAAGCTTTTGCTTTAGTTATACACTATCTCATAAAAGTAAGTAGACCCCTCACATTTTTGGAAATATTTTAATTATATATTTTCATGTGACAACACTGAAGAAATGACACTTTGCTACAATGTAAAGTAGTGAGTGTACAGCTTGTATAACAGTGTATATTTGCTGTCCCCTCCAAAATAACTCAAACACACAGCCATTAATATCTAAACCGCTGGCAACAAAATTATGTACAGCCGTAAGTGAAAATTTCCAAATTGGGCCCAATTGGCCATTTTTCCTTCCCGGTGTCAGTGTCATATGATTTGTTAGTGTTACAAGGTCTCAGGTTTGAATGGGGAGCAGGTGTGTTAAATTTGGTGTTATCGCTCTCACTCTCTAATACTGGAAGTTCAACATGGCACCTCATGGCAAAGAACTCTCTGAGGATCTGAAAAAAATAATTTTTGCTCTACATAAGCATGGCCTAGGCTATAAGAAGATTGCCAAGACCCTGAAACTGAGCTGCAGCACGGTGGCCAAGACCATACAGCAGTTCAACAGGACAAGTTTCACTCAGAACAGGCCTCGCCATGGTCAACAAATGAAGTTGAGTGCCATGCTTAGCATCTCAGCATTATATCCAAAGGTTGTCTTTGGGAAATAGACATATGAGAACTGCCAGCATTGCTGCAGAGGTTGAAGGGGTGGGGGGTCAGCCTGTTAGTGCTCAGACCATACGCCGCACACTGTATCAAATTGGTCTACATGGCTGTCGTCCCAGAAGAAAGCCTCTTCTAAAGATGATGCACAAGAAAGCCTGCACACTGTTTGCTGAAGACAAGCAGACTAAGGACATGGGTTGCTGAAACCATGTCCTGTGGTCTGATGAGACCAAGATAAACGTATTGGGTTCAGATGGTGTCAAGCGTGTGTAGCGGCAACCAGCTGAGGAGTACAAAAACAAGTGTGTCTTGCCTACAGTCAAGCATGGTGGTGGGAGTGTCATGGTCTGGGGCTGCATGAGTGCTGCCAGCACTGGGGAGCTATAGTTCATTGAGGGAACCATGAATGCCAACATGTACTGTGACATACTACAGGGCAGTATTCCAACATGATAATGACCCCAAACACACCTCCAAGACGACCACTGCTATGCTAAAGAAACTAGGGGAAAAGGTGATGGACTGGCCAAGCATGTCTCCAGACCTAAACCCTATTGAGCATCTGCAGGGCATTCTCAAACAGAAGGTGGAGGAGCGCAAGGTCTCTAACATCCACCAGCTCTGTGATGTCGTCATGGAGAAGTGGAAGAGCACTCCAGTGGCAACCTTTGAAGCTCTGGTGAACTCTATGCCCAAGAGTGTTAAGTCAGTGCTGAAAAATAATGGTGGCCACACCAAATATTGACAATTTGGACATTTTCACTTAGGGTGTACTCACCAAGAATAACTGTAAGGACTCACAGTGTTGTGGCAACACCAACATGTAAGGGGCAAATTTCAGCAGAGTATATACGGCAGGCCTCTACTTTCAAACATCCAACTTACAAACGACTCCTCCTTGCAAACGGAAGGATACAACAGGAAGTGAGAGGAAATCTACCCCTAGGAAGGGAAATTCTCTCCTGTAAAAGTTAATATGGGGAAAAAGGTGTCTCCTCTCTACTGATGCTTTATCACCAATCCTTGTTTCAATAAAAACCCCAATTTTCAAAAACTTTTGTCATTGGGACGGAAAGTGAGGTGAAATGTTCTGAACAAGGGGCACAGACAGCAAAACAAATGTTACAGGGGTGATAACCCTTCCCTATGTTCTCCAAAAAGCTTAAAAATAGATTTTTTTGGCTGGAGCTACACTTAAACAATGTACCTGTTCAAAATTACAAACAGATTCTACTTAAGAACAAACCTACAGTCCCTGTCTTGTTTTCACCGCCTGTATACTGCTGTTCAGAGTATATAGGGCCTTTTTTATTTTGTGTGCGGGGTTCCCCTTAATATCCATACAAGACCCAAAGGGGCTGGTAATTGGCTGGGGTAGGGGGGGGGCTGGTGGGGTAGCCATGCCATTTTTCTCAAAGATTTTCATCCATATTACCGGGACCAGACATTACATTAAAGCCGCAAGCAGTTTTAAATGGCTTTTTTTTTCCTTTAGAAATGTCATTTTGTGCAGGGACAGTTCTAAACACGGGAAACACATGCCACTTCACAGGCATACCTTAGACACCCCCCAGGTATGATATTTAAAGTAATATTTCACTTTTTTTTTTTTTTCACTTTATGCATCATTAAAATGACTGCTCCCGAAAAAACGTCAGTTTTTAAAACTTCGTTTTGCATTGATACATGTCCCCTGGGGCAGAACCCAGGTCCCCAAACCCTTTTTAGGACAATAACATGCATATTAGTCGTTATAATTAGCACTTTATATTTCGACCGTTCGCGTCCATTGTATTTAATAGGGTTCTAACATTCGCGCAAACTTTCGGTCCGTTCGAAGGTTCTGGTGCGAACCAAACCGGGGGGTGTTCGGCTCATCCCTATTTACTAAATACCTTGGAATGTCTACTTTCAAAAAGGGGTCATTTGGGGGGTATTTTTACTTTCCTGGCTTGTTCGGGTCGCAAGAAATGAGATAGGCCACCAGTACATCAGGTGTGATAATGTTTTTATGATTTGCACCACAGATGGTAGACTCTCTAACTTTCACAAAGACCAAATAATATCCACTAATTTGGGTTATTTTTACCAAAGATATGTAGCAGTATAAATCGTGGCCAAAATTTATGAAGAAAAATGTATAATTTGCAAAGTTTTATCGCATAAACTAAGAAAAATTCTTTTTTTTTTTTTCAACATTTTCCGTCTTTTTTTTCATTTATAGCGCAAAAAATAAAAAATACAGAGGTAATCAAATACCACCAAAAGAAAGCTCTGTTTGTATGAAAAAAGGGAGAAAAAATTCATTTGGGTACAGTATTACATGACTGAGTAATTGTCATTCAAAGTGTGAGAGCACTGAAAGCTGAAAATTGGTCCGGGTACGAAGGGGGTTTTAGTGCCCAGTAAGCAAGTGGTTAAATACAGCCACTGAGTTTGCCAGGAAGCCAACAGTGATGTGATCTGAGGAAGTAAAATTCACAGTAAATTGATTTCTGTAATCACTCAGGGCAAGCACAAAAAGGAATGTTGGGAATTTCACAGCTCAGCAGGTGGATAGAAATCCTTGGCAGTGGAATAGAATACTACTGACTTTCTGGTTTAGATAACTGGGGTTGTGTATATAGAAAGCCAAATAATTTTTAGGATATTATTGCTTTCTATATATCATAAAGGCAAAAGACGGGACAAATGCTGTAATACATTTACTTGAAAAAAGTTTCAAAAGTACAAACTTGGTATTTGCTAAAGTGCTACTGCGCAGTTACGAACATCACTGTTCTTCCTACACAGCCTGACCAGCCTGAAGAAGAAGAGTGATGTTTGTAACTGCGCAGTAGCACTTTGGCAAATACCAAGTTTGTACTTTTGAAACTTTTTTCAAGTAAATGGATTACAGCATTGAAGCATTTGTCCCGTCTTTTGTCATTATCTACCGTATTTTTCGCACCATAAGACGCACCTGACCAAAAGACGCACCTAGGTTTTAGAGGAGGAAAACAAGAAAAAAATATTCTGAACCAAATGGTGTACTAAAATATTTTCCAGTGCCCATGAAACGCAGCCTGACCATTGCCAGTGTAAACGCAGCCTGACCATTGCCATAGTAAACGCAGCCTGACCATTGCCACAGTAAATGCAGCCTGACCATTGCCACAGTAAATGCAGCCTGACCATTGCCACAGTAAATGCAGCCTGACCATTGCCACAGTAAATGCAGAGTGACCATGCCACAGTAAATGCAGAGTGACCATGCCATCAGTGGTGTATTTAGGTTTTGTGCTGCCCTAGGCCTGACTAAACTTGCGAACCCCCTAATTTAAATATGACACACCCCTTCTTGTCAAGGTCACACCCCTTTCTTTTTAAGACCCGCCCTGTCATCTTCATGGGAAGAGGACAGAGGGGACGCCGTGGGAAGAGGACAGAGAGGGACGTTGTGGCAGTCAATAAGGCCTAGAAGATATAAGGTTAGGCACTTCCTAATGGCTTAGTCCCTGGGAATAGTAATGGATAATGGCCAACAGGCCCTCTTACCATACCCAGCGAAATCGCAACAGTGATCCCTCTACAGCGTGGCATTCTGGTGGTGCGGGGTACAGCGTGGCTCTCTGGTGGTACGGGGTATAACGTGGCTCTCTGGTGGTGTCCCCCAGCAGAGTATTCTCTTTTGCTCCTCTTCTAACACCCCCTCCCTCCCCTCCAGCAGAGTGCTTGCATGCTGGGGGAACTTGTGCCAGAAGTGACTTCATTTCCCATGATGCCCCCAGTGTCTTCTGATTGGCCCTCTGCTGTGGCCAATCATGGGGAGGGAAACAGCAGGGAAGGAAGCTGGGTGGCAGCCCAGCAAATCCAATTAGAGCCGCTCTCTCTTTCTCTTCAGCTTACAGAAAGGGAAGGGGGGCGGCGGGGGATATACAGACAGCCCGCAGCTCTCCTCTCCCTGTCACAGCCCCGATGCTCTATTTGCCAGAGAACTCAGCAGCGGCGCTGTGACAGGGAGAGGAGAGCTGCAGGCTGTCTGTATATCCCCCGCCGCCCCCCTTCCCTTTCTGTAAGCTGAAGGGAGAAAAGAAAGAGAGAGAGAGAGAGAGAGCGGCTCTAATTAGATTTGCCGCAATGCGAGCTGTATAAGGGGCTTTGCCAGCGGCGGCGGGGGGCGGAGCCAGTGGCGGAGGTCAGGGGATTCCAGCGGCTACAGAGAGCGATGAGAACGGAAGGCAGGGGCGGTGCCAGCGATGGCGGGGCCTGTCATGTATTCGGACTATAAGACGCAGGGACGTTTTCCCCCATATTTCTGGGGGAAAAAAGTGAGTCTTATAGTCCGAAAAATACGGTAAATTTGGTGGATATATTGGGAGTCCACCCTGACATTGCTTCAACAACAGAGAAGTGTCTAAGAGGAAAGTAACCCACCTGTTTGTGATTTTATTTATTTATAGATAGATATTTAACAACAATCCTTAAGCCTCGTACACACGATCGGATATCCTATGGATTCTAATCCGAGTCTTGCCTACACACCATCAGTCTAAAAATCGACCGCTCCAAACGCGGTGACGTAAAACACTCCGCTGACCTGAGAAAAATTACGTTTAATGCTTCTGAGCATGCGTCGACTTGATTCTGAGCATGCGTGGGTTTTTTATCTGATGGACTTGCCCATAGATGATCGGAATTTGCTATCGGTTTTTGATCCATCGGAAAAATTTAAAACATGTTCTATTTTTTAAAACCGATGGAAAAAAGACAGATGGGTCCCATACATGATCGGTTTGTCCGATGAAAAGAGTCCATCGGACTGTTTTCATCAGTAAAACCGATCGTGTGTACAGGGCTTTAGTCTGCAACGACTTGAAATTAGGTTGCATTTTTCACACATTTTAGCCACGGTCTCATTGACTTCTGTTAGGTTACGCATTTGTGTAGCATTTTCTGAAAGCATACCAAAAGATGCAGCATGCATGGCCTTGTCAGAAAACACACCAAAATTAGATGACCTAATAGACATCACTGGGACTGTGGCTAAAAATACACATAACCCACGCATATACCCACTCTGTGGCCAAAATTCAGCACACTAGTGTGAATCCAGCCTTGAAGCCTCGTACACACGACCGAGTTTCTCGTCGTAAAAAACCCGTCGTTTTTCTCGACGAGATTCTTGTCAAGCTTGACGAGATTCTTGTCAAGCATGCGCGCTTTTTGAAGACTCGGAAAAGCATACACACAAACGTTTTTCTCGTCGCAAAACAGGCCGACGAGAAACCCAACGAAAAAATCGAGAATCCTGACGAGAAAAAATAGAGCAGGTTCTCTATTTTTCTCGTCGAGATTCACGGCAGTTTTCTCAACGAAAAACCATACACACGAACAGTTTTCTCTGCAAGAAATCTCTCTCGGCAGTTTTCTTGTCGTTTTTGGACGAGAAACTTGGTCGTGTGTACGAGGCTTTAAGACCCTTCCTCACATAAGGAAAGCAATTAATCAAAATTTAATTATTTTTTTTTTTATACTCAAGTTTATTGAGGATTTTACATATGTAACAGGTAATAAAATTAACAGTGAATAATGTACAGTTATACAGGCAGCATTCAAGTCATTACATCAATGGAGGGTCTACCTAGTGTTGGGCTAAGTGGAAGGTCATTCATGGGGGGTATGCAGTTAGGGTGTTTAGGCCAAAGGTCCCAGTTTTTTTGGAATCTAGGGAGTTGTAAGCATGCTTTGGCGTGCATAAATTCCATTAGACAATGGTTGTTCAAGAGGGCAGTTATTTCCGTGGTAGAGGGGGGGTTGGGAGATTTCCAAGTCTTGGCAATAGCCAAGCGCGTAGCAATGAATACATGGGAGACGATCGTGTGTGAAGAGCGAGGCCAAAGTTCCATGTCTAGGCCTAATAGTACCATTTGTGGTGTTAGGGGCACAGGGTCTGGAAGAATGGAAAGGAGGAGTTTGGAGAGCTTAGTCCACAATGTTGTGATGATTGGGCAGTCCCACCATATGTGAAGTGGAGTCCCTGGGAATCCACAGTTTCTCCAGCAGAGATTGGTTGAGTTTGGGTAGATCCCGGCAAGTTTAGATGGCGTAAGGTACCAGTTGTAGAATAATTTTTGGACAGTTTCCCAGTGGAGGAGACATTTTGGATATTTTTAGAGGTGCTTGTAACGAGCGATGCCATTGTTGGGGAGTGTAGGAACATTGTAGTTTTTGCTCCCATTGTAGCATCGTTAGTGACTTTGAAGTGGGGCCGGTGTCAGTAAGAAGTTTATAGCAAAAGGAGATTCCACGTTGTCGAGAAGTTTTGAGGTTGAAAAATGTGATTATATGCCATGTCAGTAAGTTATCAGTCCATTGTACTGTAGAGAGGATCGAGCGTATTCTGAGGTATATGAAAAAATCTTTGTGTCCAATGTGGTAGTCGGTTTGTAGTTTTTGGAAGGACATAAGGGTGGAGCCTTGGTATAGGATTCCAATGTTGGAGATGCCATTGATTATCCAGTCAGAGACGTTGATGTTGGGTGTGAGAATGTGGAGGGTTTCTATTGGTATTTGCTTGAGCAGGCACAGTGGTATACCTCGAGAGGATTGTATGGTGGCTTTCCATATCCTGATGGTAGCATTAATAGTGTCAAGGTATGAGTGAGTCCCTGGATGTTGCAGGAGAAGGACGCAGAGAGTTAGTTTAGGGTGGGACAGTAGCGCTGCTTCTTCTATTTGAAGCCAGGTGGTTTGTTGCATAGGGTTCCACCAGACTCTGGCTTGATCAAGTATAGTTGCTTTGTAATAGGCTATTAAGTCTGGTGCTCCCATCCCTCCAGATGTTACTGGTTTGCACATAGTGCTACTCTTGAGACGTGATCGTTTTCCACCCCATATGAAGGTTGTGATAATAGATTGTAGCTGCAGTAGTTGTTGTTTTAGGAAGGGTATCGGCAGAGTCCGGAATGTATATAAGGCATGGGGTAGAAGATACATTTTGGCGAGGGCAATTCTACCTGCCCAAGAGGCAGTAGTATGTCGAAGGTCTTGTATAGTTTTCTGGAGTTTGGTTACAAGATTATTAAAGTTGTTGGAGCGTAAGTGGGTTGAGGGTGTGGTTAATTGTATGCCCAAATACGTGAGTATGGAGTTGGGGGTCCATGAGAAAGACGTGACGTTGGTGATATCAGTTTTGGTGCATTGGTTCAGTCCTATACCGAGCATGCTGGATTTGGAAAAGTTGATTTTATATAGTCAGGCCTTGCTGAATGCGTCTAAAGTGTGATGGAGAGCAGGGAGTGAGTTGGTAGGGTCAGTCAGGGAGATGATGACATCGTCAGCGTACAGGCCTATCTTGTGAGTTTTATCTGCAGTCGTTATCCCCGAGATTAGTGGGTTGTGTCGAATGGATTGGGCCAGGGGTTCCATAACAAGAGCGAAGATCAAGGGTGAGAGTGGGCACCCCTGACGTGTCCCATTAGAGATGTGGAAGGGGTCTGAGAGTAGTCCAGAAGTCATTACTCTAGCACTGGGCGAGGAGTAGAGGGAGAGTATAGCTTGCAGGATGGTCCCCGTGAAGCCAAATTTCTGAAGGACTGCCTGCAGGTAGGACCAGTCTACTCGATCAAACGCCTTCTCTGCATCAAGAGAGATGAGCAGAGAAGGCGTTCGGTGGTGTTCCACCCATTGTATCAGATCAATGAACCTACGGGTACCGTCCGACGCTTGTCTGCCAGCCACAAAACCCACTTGGTCAATATGCACAAGTTGTGGGATGATGTTTGAAAGTCGTGTGGCCAAGATTTTGGCATATAGCTTGGTGTCAGTATTTAGCAGGGAGATGGGTCTGTAGCTGGCAGGTTCATCGGCCGGTTTGCCCGGTTTTGGAATAGTGACAATAGTGGCTTGGAGGGATTCCGGTGGGATGGAGCCAGTACTAGCGGTGAAGTTGAAGGAGCGGCATAGATCCCCCATCTATGCCGCTCCTTCAACTTCACCGCTAGTACTGGTGAGGAGCTTAGAGAACGTTTTGTAGTACTCATTGCAGAACCCGTCAGGGCCTGGGGCTTTGTGGAGTGGTAGGGTGGTAATGGCTGATTCCACTTCCGTGAGGGAAAACTGGGTGGACAGCTGGTGGTGTAGTTGGTCTTGTGAGAGTGAGGGGAGATGTATGTCCTTGAGGAAGTTAGTGATGTCGGTAGAAGAGGGTGGTGGCGCAAGGTTGGAGCTGGTAAGGTTGTATAGCTTAGAGTAGTAAAGACTAAATTGGTCCGCGATGTCTTTAGGGTTTGTGTGTTTTATGCCGCGGTGGTCGGTAAGGTACGGTATTTTAGTTTGTATGAGTTTGCGTTTAAGTTGTCTAGCTAGGTATGCCCCAGGTTTGTTGTGTTGGGAGTAGGATTGTAGTCGGAGACGTTTAAGGTGAAAATCAAAGTTTCTGTGTAGGTGGTCACTGAGGGTCTGTCTAGCTGTGTGTAATTCGGAACTGAGTAGAGGGGAAGGGTGAGGTTTGTTGGCTCGCTCTAGCAAGCGTATACGTTCTAGGAGCTTATTCGTGGTGGCATTGTGTAGTTTTTTCTCATGGGCTCCTAGTTTAATCAGGAGGCGTCGTATGCAGGCTTTGTGGGCGTTCCATAGTGTGGTGGGGTTGTCTACTGATCCGGTGTTGGTTGTGAAGTACTGTTGTAGCTCGAATAGGATCTGTTTTTGATATAAGGGACGTGCGATAATGGAGGTGTTGAGCCTCCAGGTGGTGAGGTTTTTATAGGTAGAGGCTGGAAATAGTCTCAGTGATATGGGTGCGTGGTCAGGCCACGTAATGAGTTCAATTTTAGACTCCTGTACCATTTGCAGGGTATGTTTGTCAGTCAAAAAGAGATCTATCCGAGAGTAAGCATTTTGCGTGTGGGAGAAGAAGGTGTAATCTCTTTCAGTGCCGTGAAGGCATCTCCAGGGGTCGTATAAATCTTCTGAGTGGAGTAGGGAGGAAAGTGAGGCAGAATGTTTACGAGCAGGATTAGAAGTGTCTAGTGAGCTATCAACAATTTGGTTGAAGTCACCGCAGATAACTAAGGGGCCCTGTCTGAAAGGTTCTAGCTTCTTTAGAACGGTCTTGTAGAAGCGGTGTTGTTTGGTGTTAGGGGAGTAAATGTTAGCTATGGTGATGTTATGATTATTGAAAGTGGCGTTCAAGATTATAAATCTACCCTCAGGGTCTATCTCGGTGTGGAACAGCTGGAGGGAGACCGTGGAGCGTATAGCAATCATAACTCCCGCTTGTTTTTTTTTTTTTTTTTTCAGAATTGGCAAAGTAGCAGTGCGGGTACTGTTTATGGGAACAGGAGGGGGGTTTGGACGAGGCGAAGTGGGTGTACGCATAGTATGTCAGAGGTGAGGGCTAAGGCCTCTTTCCACAGTAAATTTCTTTTGTAAGGGGAGTTTAAGCCTTTGACGTTGATAGAGGTGATAGTGAATTACATTTTGTGAAGTGACTGGTGGGAAGGGATATAGGATTACCACTGTGAAATAGTGGGTATAGGTGGAGGTAGACCAGTGATGGTGTTATACAATAAGCAAAATGAAGCTAGTGATTAAAGGTAACCAAGTGAACAGCGTAACAATAGGCACTAACTATGAAAAACAAAAGGTAAAATTCGAAAAGTAAAGAAGATAAACAAGAAACAACAAAAGAATAAAGTGCGTGGCACTTTCCTTTCACTGGGTGAAGAGTGAGGATCGTAACAGGTGGTGCGCTCATTAGGGACATCATTGAGGTGTACAATTGCAGGGTTGGCATAGTAAATTTTTCCGATGGGCACCCTGAGTTTGGGATGAGAGGAGATGGAGGAAGTCTCTATTTGCGAGTGGTGGTAGAAGCATAACGCCTGGGATCCTGGGCGAAGGTTGAGGGCCTCTGGAGTAGGGGTTCAGGTGGAGGTGAGGAGATTAGGCCCCAGTTGAGCATGCGTTTGATTCCATCTTTGGGAGTCAGGATACTGGTGTTCTGGTTTTGGTACGTGACCACTAGTTTAGTAGGGAAGCCCCATTTGTATGGGATGTTGCGCTTCCTAAGAGTAGTGGTGGTCTGGGAGAATTCTCTTCTCTTTTGAGCAGTGGCAGCAGAGATGTCTGTGTACAAGGACACTGTAGAGTAGGGGTCTGGCAGCGGAGAGGAGGACCTGGCAGCCGCCATGATCTTCTCTTTCACTTGAAAGAAATGGATGCGTGCTAGAATGTCTCTAGGTACTGAGGCAGGGAGGTGGTTAGGTTTGACAATGCGGTGTGCCCGGTCAATAATCATGTCAGTTTGACGCAATTGAGGGATAAGCGTGAGGAAGAGTTGCTGGATGTAGGGGATCAGTTCGGGAGGTTTAAAGGATTCTGGTACACCCCTAAATTTAATGTTGTTTCTCCTTGAACGGTCCTCTAAATCTGTGATTTTGGCGTACAAATAGTTAATATCGTCAGTGTGCTGATCATGGGCATCCGCCATTTCATTATAGGCCGCAGTGTGCTCAGTAAGTGTTTTTTCAATGTCATCCGTGCGGTCCTCCACTTGATCGATTCTGGAATGCAACGTGGAGATGGAGGACCGTAATTCATTCCGCATATCATGCTGCAATGACATCAGCATAAGTTTGAGTGTGTGCTCAGATGCTGGCTGGTCAGAGGCAGGTAGTGTGGCTAGGGAGTCAGAACGGGGCACTTCAGGGCCTGTGGGTGCTGGGGGATCCCAGTGCTGTTTTTTTAACTGAGGAGCTTTAGTGGGTGAGAGGGCTGGAGATTGTGCGGCTCTCTTACCTCGATCAGCAGGTGAGGGCTGAGAGGATTCCGCATGTGGAGCTGCGCTGTCCATCTCCTCTGTGTAAGCAGGGTTTTCCTGTGAGCTCCCGGCATCCAGCTGTGAGGGACATGGCGCCGCGCCAGCGCCATCTTCAGCCGTCAGCATGTCGGCTCTCCTGAAGTAGTCTGTGAGGCGGCGCGGCTGATACAGGCTGACGGCTCTCCTCCTGGACATACCGTTCGGGTGCCCACCGATTCCTCTCCCCTCTGGAGTGTTAGAGAGGGGGGGTATGCGCTGAATAGATGCTGGCAGTCGCTGAATGTCCCTCGGCTGAGCGGAGCAGAGATTTCAGGCAGCCATCTCGTTCCGCGGCCAGCCACGCCCCCCCAAAATGTAAAATTTTTATCTCTCAAGAACCAGAAATTAGTGTCAGTTGCAGGTCAAAAATTGTTGTGGACATTCTATTTATTGGAGATTGGTTTTACTGTACCTTGTGCCCACTGACACAGCAGAAACTTTAAAAAAGTGGGTGCTGCCTACTTTGTTGAGAAACTATATTAGAACTTATTTGGGACCACCTTAAATTCATATCGGAGCAGAAACAACTGGTTTATTTTCATATTCACAATAGGATTTGCCTCAAGTACATACTGAAGTTGCAGGATCAATGGACCCTTAGGAATTGGGATAAACTACTGGATAAGCAAGATTTGTTGGAATTACATGGGGTGATTTTATCAGAATAATATCAGAATCAGCAAATTCTATGTGGTCTAATGCCTGGTACATACTATTAGTTTTTTTTTTCGTTCATCCCAGAGATGGACGCTGAACGAAAAAAAAAAAACGAAGAGCTCAGGAGGAGCTGCCGTACTAACTATGCAGTGTTATAACAGCGATCTCCCCTGCAGTGCTATTGTGTTCTGACAGGGGACGGCCCTCTGCCAGAACACACCAGTCAGCGCTATCAACCATTGGCTGAGAGTTCTGATCTTTTTTAGTCATGCCCATTTCGGCCAATTTCTGTCAGACTGTCTGTCATACACATGGTTCGAATGTCACTCATTTTCTATTGAACCAACCGATGTGGCCTGATATTCAGCCTGTGTATATGGCACTAAAGACTAATGCCGCGTACACACGATCGTTTTTAGTGTCATTTTCAAAAACAACGTTTTTCTCGCCGTGATTTTTCTTGTTTCCTCTCAAGCCTGTCTTGCATACACACATTCATTAAAAAAAACGCTCTAGCAAAGCGCAGTGACGTACAACACGTACGACGGCACTAGAAAGGGGAAGTTCCATTCGAATGGCGCCACCCTTCATGTTAGTAAAGTTTGAGCGACGATTCGCGCTTTTCAGCCTCGTGCTCTTCAGTCCGTTACAGCGTGACGAATGTGTGCTATCTCCATTACGAACGAGTTTTACCAGAACGAGCTCTCCCGTCTCATACTTGATTCTCAGCATGCGTGTTTTTTTCCCCTTGTAAAAGCATACACACTACCGTTTTTTCACGTCGTTAAAAAAAACTACGTGAAAAACGATGTGAAAAAATAGAGCAGGTTCTCATTTTTTTTAGGCCATTTTTCACGTCGTTAAAAATGCTCTGGAGCCTACACACGATCGTTTTTAATGCCCAATTTAAAAAATGGCATTTTTAACGACGTGAAAAATGTCGTGTGTACGCGGCATAAGACTTTCACCTACTTTTTTGCACAGAACAAGGAATGCAAAACTCACTTTGCTCAGACTTTTAATAAATGCTCATTGGATATAATTACCCTAACAAAGGAATTCATTCATAGGGAGCAGGATGTGTTAGATACAGAGATTAAAAGCATACTGAAATCCTTAGTGACGGCTAAGGATTTTGTGAAAGACAAATTCAATATCCAGTTTTGTTAGTCAATTTAAATAAGCAAACAAAATAATATTGAACAGGACCATAAAGATTACGATGTCAATCCGGTGTATTATTGGTTACATCCCGAATTTAGCTCAACAAAGAGATTTCTGAATCACTGAAACATGCAATCTGTTGTATCAGTTTCTTTGATACCTCTACCGCCTCAAGCTTGACCTTTTTTTTACCAAAATACTTATTTAAGGAATTTGCAAGACGATAAGACAAACAAGAAGAGGCAAGCGGCACTGACATTAGTACAAACAATTGTCTGGCCATGTCAGCATCACAGAGAGGCCCACAGAGGCAGAAGCATCAATAGTGCATAATATTTCATCATACACATTGGTTGATTCTAAACAAATGTTTGAACTTTTGCCCTTCATCCAAAATTAGCAATTTATTTTTTTTTTAAACGGGAGCTATATTGCCTATATAGACAAATTGGACTCAAAATACAGTTTCATTTGAAATCTTCAAAATGTTTTTCCTTGTAGAGAAGGGGACCAATACCAGTAAGATAGGTAACCTTCAATCTAACAGGGGAAAGAGTGTCCTGAACAAATGAGAAAAAAACCCCAGAAAATTCACTGTTATAAAATCATCATTTTATTATTCCATAATTAAACTGCCATCTGTTTAACCACTTAAGACCCGGACCAATACGCAGCATAAGGACCAGGCCCCTTTTTGCGATTCGGCACTGCATCGCTTTAACTGACAATTGCGCGGTCGTGCGACGTGGCTCCCAAACAAAATTGGCGTCCTTTTTTTTTTTTCCCACAAATAGAGCTTTCTTTTGGTGGTATTTGATCTCCTCTATGGTTTTTATTTTTTGCGCTATAAACAAAAATAGAGCGACAATTTTGAAAAAAATGCAATATTTTTTACTTTTTGCTATAATAAATATCCCCAAAAAATATATAAAAATTTTTTTTTCCTCAGTTTAGGCTGATACATATTCTTCTACATATTTTTGGTAAAAAAAAAAAAATCGCAATCGGCATTTATTGATTGGTTTGCACAAAAGTTATAGCGTTTACAAAATAGGGGGTAGTTTTATTGCATTTTTATAAAAAAAAAAATTTTTTACTAGTAATGGTGGCGATCAGCGTTTTTTTTTTTTTTTTTTTTTTTTTTTTTCGTGACTGCGACATTATGGCGGACACATCGGACACTTTTGACACTATTTTGGGACCATTGTCATTTTTACAGCGACCAGTGCTATAAAAATGACACTGGCAGTGAAGGGGTTAACCAGGAGGGGGCACTGTAGGGGTTAAGTGTGCCCTGATTTGTGTTTCTTACTGTGGGGGGGCGTGGTTTAGCGTGTGACGTCACTGATCGTCGTTCCCTATTACAGGGAAAAGACGATTAGTGACAGGCACACTAGGAAGCACGGGGAGAGGTTTGTTTACACTTACCTCTCCCCGTTCTTCCTCACTGTGACCCGATCGTGGGACACTAGCGGCGATCGGGTCCACTGTTCCCGCGGGGACGGTCACAGAGAAGACGACCCACGGCTGGGCTCTTAAAGGGAATGTACCTGTACGCCCATGTGCCCAGCCGTGACATTTTGCCAACGTACATCGGTGTGCGGCGGTCCTCAAGTGGTTAAAATAGGTGATATGGTCAAAACAGATATTTATGGATGATACAAGCATGTGAATTGACACGTTTTGCTACATTTGCTTTTTTCGGGATTCACGTTTGAAGATAGCAACTGAGAAGAAAAAAGAAACCCATGACAAAATACAAAACCAAAAAGCAAAAAAGCCAAATACAAAAACAGTATATAACTATAACAATCCTATTAGCCAAAGAGGACCAAAGTGAGAAAAAAACATTTAAATAAAAAATTTAGGGGCCACAGTAAAGCCCTGTACACACGATCGGATATCCTATGGATTCTAATCCGATGGTTTTTTCCATCGGAAATCCGATGAAACTGTCTTCCATCAGTCTTGTCTATACACCATCAGTCAAAAAACGGACCGTTTCAAACGCGGTGACGTAAAACACTCCCATGAGCCGAGAAAAATTAAGTTCAATGCTTCTGAGCATGCGTCGACTTGATTCTGAGCATGCGTGGGTTTTTTTATCCAATGGATTTTCACACAGACGATCGGATTTTGCTATTGTTTTTTTTTTCCCACGGATAAATTTAAAACATGTTCTATTTTTTCACACCGATGGGAAAAAAGACAGATGGGGCCCATACACGATCAGTTCGTCCGATAAACAGTCCATCGGACTGTTTTCATCGGTAAAACCGATCGTGTGTACACGGCTTTAGTCTTGATATACTGAAATATGGAAGAATGGAATATTATGCACTTACCCAGATAATGCATTTTAACAAAACACATGAATGCTCCTATATGGACCCTCACATAACCCAAAAGAGGAATTGTAT
The DNA here is from genome assembly GCA_029206835.1 of Rana muscosa. Classification (NCBI taxonomy): domain Eukaryota; kingdom Metazoa; phylum Chordata; class Amphibia; order Anura; family Ranidae; genus Rana; species Rana muscosa. Next base: position 687,973,356 of record CM055116.1, on the reverse strand, counting down.
AGCCTGCACGGCTCCACAAGGGACCATCAAGGGTCTGACGATGGAACTGACAAAAATCAGTCTGGGAATCTGAAAGGCAGATAGCAAGAGTAAGCTATAAACTGATAGACATACGTCATATGTCCAAAATGCAGAGCTGGACGCGATATACTAGGAAAACTGAAAAATGCGGAACATAATTCTTCATGTGGTGGTAGTAACTTCACATATTTCACAGGCAGCTAAAGTAGTGTGCACATCTTATGCCCTATACACACGATCGGATTTTCCAATGAAAAAAGTCAGATGGACTTGTTTCATCGGAAATTCCGATCGTGTGTGGGCCCCATCTGACTTTTTTCCGATCGTCTGTGTGGATTGGAACTCCATCGGAGAAAAATCCATGCATGCTCAGACTAAATTAGGAGACGGGAGCGCTCGTTCTGGTAAAACTAGTGTTCGTAATGGAGATAGCACATTCGTCATGCTGCAAATTAATGCATCGTTAAATGTAGCGCATTCTTTTCTTCTTTCTAATGCTAGAACAAATTTTATTTTTCGCTGCAGATATTCACACCGAGTTCTGACAAACGTATTTCTTTGTTTCTTGTGATCTCATGAATCTTCGTATTTTATTTTAAAGCCAGGTCTCCAAAATATCATAATATTTATTTTAAGCCCGAATCGGCTAACACCAAACTTTTACTAACATGCGGTAACACGAACTCAGCAAAAGCAGCCCAAAGGGTGGCGCCGTTGGATTTGAACTTCCCCTTTATAGTGACGTCGCACGTGTTGTACGTCACCACGTTTTGGACGGTCGGAATTTGGTCTGATGGTGTGTATGCAAGACAGCTTTGAATGGAATTCCGACTAAAAATTCCATTGGATTTTAGCCCATCGGAATTCCGATCATGTGTACAGGGCATAAGGAACCTTTGGTGGAGGGTTCTGTTGCAAGCGTGAACCCTGAAGAAGCAGATGTAGCGAAACGCATCAATTCAAGTGCTTGTATCATCCATAAATGTCTGTTTTAAACCATATCACGTTTCGTTTATACTGTGCTTTTAAACAGATGGCAGTTTTAATGTGGAATAATAAATTGATAATTTTATAACAGTGATTTTTCTCTGTCTTTTTCTCATTTGTTCGGCACACTCAAAGGCCCCTTCCCCTGTTAGATTGAGAGTTACCTTTCTTAATGGTATGGTTCCCTCCTCTACAAGGAAAAACATTTTGAAGTTTGACACATATGGGATGGTGCCACCATGAGAATATATTTATAATTCTGCCGGGTTCACATGCCTTTCTGTTGCTTGCCAATATTCATTTGAAATCCCCTGCTGTAGGTCCTACAACATTATTTTTTCTGAGATTGAGAGATGTAGAGTTGTGGAACACAAGTTTTTTACAGTTCCACCCACTACATACCTGTGATGAACGTAGGGTAAATTCACAATGCACTGCCACCGATATGTGACAGATCCCAGACACTACCACAAATATGTGCCCACAGTGGTGTCATCATCCTGCCTCTGTCAACAATGTTTAAATATGGTGCTCTCAGCCTCACCCTGCACAGAGATTTTACAGCTTACAGGACCACAATCTAAATGCAAGCAGATTTAGAGTGATCAACACTGGGGCCCTAACTATGCAGCTGACTCCTTACATACACAAATTGTTGCCATATACTGTATTTAGCGGAAACACAAACAATTGACAACAATCACTATAACAACTCTGAACATTAAGAAATGTGTTTAATACACCTTGTCATGAAGACAGGAACATTTACACTATAGCAGCTATCAAAGGTACATGAATTCTTTAAGTTCTGGTTTAGTGCATAATGCCGCGTACACGCGATCATTTTTCCCGTCGGGAAAAATAATTTTTTTTTTTTAACAAGAAAAACGACCGTGTGTGAGATTTTGTCATTTTTCCCGACGGGAAAAACGGCATTAATCACGACGAGAAAAATTAGAACATGCTCTAATTTTTCTCGTCGTGATTCCCGTCATTTTTTTCCGCGGCAGTTTTCCCATAGGGAAACACTGCCACGGAGCCCACACAGGTCGTTTTTCTCGACCAAGAAAAAAAATGTCTGGAAAAACAGCCGTGTGCATGGAACCAAGCTGTTCCCTCGTTTTTCCCGTCTATTTTCTCGACGGTGTTTTCACCGTGGAGAAAATCGATCATGTGTACGCGGCATTAGAGATAAGCTTAACAATTTTTAAATATTGCTTAATATATAAAGGGTGCAGAAAAATATTTTACAGAAAAATATATTACAACTGAAAAGAGACAATAATGAAACAGTAAAACAAAAAATATTAAGAATAAAAAGTACTTAACAAAGTCCTGGGTTCTGGCAAAGTTCAGACAATGGAACATGATAATGGCATGAGGCTTCCAAGTCATTGGCCCTCAAAAATGACTGGCAGATATTTTGGGTTTTTATGATAAAGGAGAGTTGTCAAGCGAGTTAAAAAATAAACATTCATACTCTCCTAGGTAAATGCAGCATCAGTCCGATGCTGCATCTGTCCTCCCCCACCCCTACACTGAGAACTGATCAGAGATTGCTGATCACTCAGTTCTCGGTCTTCAGTGAGCAGCATGCTGTGAGGCTGAGCCAGCTGCCAGTCATGCATCTGGGTGGATCTCACCATTAAAGTCAAGAGTTCTGGACTGGCTGAGTGACGTCAGCTGAACATGGGTCACAGGAGTGCAGAACTAAGAGCACTCCTGAGACCCATAGGAGAAATAGGGACAAAAAAAGCATTTAACAAACGTCTCCTTTTATAGGGTGGGGAGTGCATGAATGTTAAAAATATTCCATAAGACCCCCACCCCCCCCAGGATGTAACCTTTTCTAAATATAGACATATTTTTATTGTACCATGGGTGACAATTTCCTAACCCAAATATTATTCTTCACTATGCAAATACAATTTCATTTAGACTAAAAGTTCTAAAGCTTAGATTTTCAGACTATACTGGGATGGAATATATCTATTCTGCCTCCTGTATATGATAACCCAGTCATATATAGTATCAGATTGCTTGTGAAGTATTGATATCTTCAGATAGATGCTTAATACTATCATGTATAATTATGAATTGTGTGTAGATTTAAAAGCTGTAAGTTTAAGAGAGGCCATTTGAAAGTCAAGTAACCCAGGCTATCAGGTCAGTTCTAAATAGCTTTACAATATCAATTAGACCTGTGTTAGTGGTTTTACTGCCTGACAGTAGGGATGAGCTTCGTGTTTGAGTCGAACCCATGTTCGACTCGAACATCGTCTGTTCGGCTGTTCGCCGAATTGCAAACATTATGGGTCGTTCGCGCCAAATTTGAGTGACGCGTCACGCCCCATAATTCACTGCGGCATCGCTGGTTGATTGGCTGATTGGCCAAAAGTCCATTATGACCCGCATGCTTGGCCAATCACAGCACCGTCTGAACAGAGAGCCGTAATTGGCCAAAGCCAAGGTGGCTTTGGCCAATTATGGCTCAGGGGGTTTAGTACACGCCACACACTATATAAAGCCGTCGGCTTGGTGGCCTTGTGTAGTGTGTTGGAGTTGTTTAAAGAGAGAGAGATTACAGAGAGAGAGACATTGTCATTTATATTGAGTTACAGCAGGCAGACGAGTCAGTTAGCTGCAGTTAAAGTGTGTAGAGGATATATATGCATCCTAGGTGTTGTGTATATATATTTATGTATTCAGTTTAGCTAGATCCGTTCCTGTTATTCTCTATACCAGTGATGGCGAACCTTGGCACCCCAGATGTTTTGGAACTACATTTCCCATGGTGCTCATGCACTCTGCAGTGTAGTTGTAGATCTGGGGGTACAGAGGTTCGCCATCACTGCTCTATACTGTTACAGACAGGCAGGTGATTGTGCTAGCTGCAGTCAGTGTTTCACTTAGTGTACTGTGTGCTTTGCATAGCGTTCACCTAAAGCTTACCTGAATACAGTTAGTGACTAATAGTGGTGTTCTCATAATAAAACCACAGGCAGAGAGCTGCAAGTATTTTCAATTAGTGTACTGTGTCCTCTGCACAGTTTTCACCTAAAACTAACTGAAGACAATTGCTGCTTTTCCCATACTAATACCACAGCAGGCAGTTGATTCTGATAGCTGCATTATAATCAGTGTGTGTGTGTGTATATATATATATATATATATATATATATATATATATATATATATATATATATATATATTGTGACAGCAGGAAGGTAAAGTCACCTGGTTGCATCCAGGGGGGTAGATATATTTCGCCCAGATTCAGGCTTTACGCCGACTTATACAACTAGGTGGAGAGTTGTATAAGGCTAGTGGGCTCATGGATGACTCATACCTCTAGGGAGAGTGTGGGGCGTCGTGCAGACAGAGATGAGGAGACCAGCTGAACCTTGTCAGCTCATTTAGGCCTCTATAAGAACTCCCAGCTTCATTAGATGTTAGCTCATGCCTGGAACCAGACCTGTGTGGACTGTCTAGGGAGAGTGAACCCCTGTGCGGTGAGGCAAAGCCTGTGTGGCTATTTGTTTGGACTTTTACTAAACCAGGGACTTAGGGACTAGGACAGCACTAGGCTGATCCCAGTTGTTAGTTAGGAAACCTGTATGTTTAGTCAGAGGTCAAGTTGACCAGGATTTATTTTGTTTATATGTTTCTTTTGGCTTTGCTGTGTTTTGTCACTGTAAATAGAAAATAAACCGCACCTTTTTTTTGATTTTGAAAACCACAACCTCCGTTTGCTGGGCCTGTTTTTGTGTGGGGAGCCCATCCCGGGGGTCACACACACCCGCTGCCGAGCTAACCCCCTCACAGTTGGTGGAGAACCAGTGGCAGTTTTTTTTAAGCCAGCATGGAGGAGATACTGAAGCAGCTGGCTCTAGCAAATGCCAATCAACAGCAGACAAATGCAGGTTTGCAAAAGAGCCTTGCAGCTCAACAACAGAACTTCGCAGCCCAGCAGCAAGCTCATCAACAGAGCCTTGCAGCCCAGCAGCAAGCTCACCAACAGAGTCTGGAAGCTCAGCAACAAGCCCAGCAGCAATCTGAGGCCCGCTTCATAGACCTGTTACAGAAGCAAGAGCAGAGACTACAACAAATGGAAGCAGTAATGCAGCAACGTCCGCAGACCAGTGAGGAAAGCCGTCCCACTAATACCGCGTCCTTTGGGGTGAGTCGTTTATTGACAAAAATGACTGGAGAGGATGATCCAGAGGTATTTTTGACCACATTTGAAAGGACTGCTGAAAGAGAAAAGTGGCCTGAGGAGCAGTGGGCTGGACTGGTGGCTCCTCTGTTAACTGGTGAATCGCAGAAGGCTTACTATGACCTAGAGCCTGACCAAGCAAAAGACTATGTGATGCTAAAAGCTGAGATATTGGCAAGGCTGGGTGTCACCCAGGCTGTCCGGGCTCAGCGTGTGCATAACTGGACTTTCCAGCTTGGAAAACCCCCCAGGTCTCAAATGTATGATCTCATTCACCTGAGCAGAAAGTGGCTACAGCCAGAGACTTTGTCCGCACCAAAGATTGTGGAACGTGTTGTAATGGATCGGTTTTTGAGAGCTCTTCCTACTGCCATCCAAAAGTGGGTAAGCCATGGAGACCCAGAGACGGCCGATGGTCTTGTGGATCGTGTGGAGAAATACTTGGCTACAGAGAACCTGACGGCCTCTTCCAGAGACACTCGGACTTTCCACCCTAAGACCAGACCATCCCCAGGGGCGGATAAGAGGATTCCAAGGGGTGAGGGTGGAGAGAGTGAGAGGGTGGGAGCTCTACCCCAAGTTTGGCGAGAACAGCCTGGGAAATCAGCGGCTCAAGAGGCCGCAAGAAGGATCGTTTGCTACCGCTGCCGGCAAGCGGGACATATTGCAGCCAATTGCCCGGTTGTGGAGGAACCCATGCAGTGTGACTTTCTGACGGGCAGACGTCAGTCGCTGTGTGCGACAGTCGCATGCACTGCCATTCGAGGAATTGAGAAACATTTATGCAAAATGTGTGTTAATGGTAGAAATGTTGTGGTATTGCTGGATTCAGGTAGCCTTGTGACCCTGATAAAGGCTGAGTTAGTTAAAACAGAGGTCTCTGGGAATAGCAAGGTAGCTGTTATTTGTGTGCATGGGGACACCCGAGAGTATCCAGTGACTACAGTGTGTTTCGAGACCCCCAAAGGTACCCTCTCTCATCCAGTGGGCTTAGTATCTCAGTTACCGTATGACGCCATTGTGGGAAGGGATTTTCCGAAGTTCTGGGAACTGTGGGATGATCCTGAGCCCCCCACTGGTGCCCCTATGTACCAGGAATGTGATAGCCAGAACTCCCCTGAGAGTGGTGAGGACTCTCCGGAATTTCCCTTATCAGTATTGGCAGGGGAGACTCAAGAAACTGGAGAGGAGCCCACCTCCTCAGACGAAAACCTACCGTCTGTGGAGTTTTCTGATCTTGAGGTTCACAGGGAAAACTTTGCCACAGAACAGTTGAAAGACCCCGCCCTAATAAAGGCACGCGAAAACGTAGTGAAAATAGATGGCGAGTTAGTGAACCCAGATAATACCTGCACTTACCCATACTTCAGCGTAGAGAAGGACCTACTGTATCGGGTGGCAAAAAGGGCAGAAGAAACCGTTGAGCAGCTTGTGGTGCCCAAACCTTACAGGAAGTTGGTGTTGGAGTTGGCCCATGGGCACATTCTTGGAGGTCATCTGGGGACAGAGAAAACCCGAGAGAGGGTATTACAGAGATTCTATTGGCCGGGGGTGATGAAGGACATAGAAAATTATTGTTCCTCCTGCCCTGTGTGTCAGAGGTCGGCCCCGATGCCACATTTCCGTAGCCCGCTGGTCCCTCTACCCATCATTGAGGTCCCGTTTGAGAGGATCGCCATGGATTTGGTAGGTCCTATAATCAAGTCCGCTAGGGGGCACCAGTACATATTAGTTATAATGGACTATGCCACCCGTTATCCAGAAGCGATCCCTCTCCGAAATACCTCGGCCAAAACCATAGCCAAAGAGCTATCTCTTGTGTTTAGCCGGGTGGGTATTTGTAAAGAACTGCTTACGGACCAAGGTACACCCTTTATGTCCCGGGTTATGAAGGAGCTGTGTAAATTGTTCAAAGTGACGCAATTACGTACATCTGTGTATCACCCCCAAACCGATGGGCTGGTTGAAAGATTCAACAAAACCCTAAAACAAATGTTGAAGAAAGTGGTGGATAGAGATGGAAAGGATTGGGACTGTCTACTTCCTTATCGGATGTTTGCTATTAGGGAGGTGCCCCAATCCTCTACGGGATTCTCCCCCTTTGAGTTACTGTATGGGAGACACCCAAGAGGGCTGTTGGATATTGCCAAGGAAACTTGGGAAAGTGAGAGTTCTCCCCACAGGAGTGTGATTGAGCATGTCGCCCTGATGCAAGACCGAATTGCACAGGTAATGCCCATCGTGAAGGAACATTTGGCCCAAGCGCAGTTAGCACAGCAGAGAGTGTACAACCGTGGAGCCAAGACCCGTACCTTTTCCCCGGGGGATAGGATACTGGTACTTGTCCCTACGGTTGAAAGTAAATTCCTTGCCAAATGGCAAGGCCCCTACGAGATAATGGAAAAAGTGAGCGAAGTGAATTACAAGGTCAGACAACCAGGAAGGCGAAAGCCCGAACAGATCTATCACGTTAATCTGTTGAAAGCCTGGAGGGATAGAGAGTCCCTAGTCGCAGACACTTGGTCACCAGCTCAAACTGGTTGCGTGATTCCTGAGGTTGGAATAGCAGCCACCTTGTCACAACCCCAACAACAGGAGGTTAAGGAGTTTGTGCTTCGCAACAAGGAGGTATTCTCTGAGCTGCCGGGACAAACATTTGGGGTAGAGCATGACATCATTACCCCGCCCGGTGAAAGGGTGAAGTTAAAACCCTATCGGATCCCAGAGGCCCGACGGGAGGCAATACGGGAGGAAGTACAGAAAATGCTGAACTTAGGGGTGATAGAGGAGTCCCAAAGTGATTGGTCTAGTCCCATTGTGTTGGTGCCTAAACCGGATGGGAGCTGGCGATTTTGTAACGATTTTCGTCAGTTGAACAAAGTTACAAAATTTGACACCTACCCCATGCCACGTATAGATGAGTTGATCGACCGGCTGGGAACAGCCCGATACATGACGACTCTTGACCTCACAAAAGGGTATTGGCAAATCCCCCTGGCCAAATTGGCCAAAGAGAAAACCGCATTTGTAACCCCAGACGGGGCGTTCCAATATAAAAGAATGCCGTTTGGGTTACAGAATGCGCCGGCCACATTCCAGCGGAAAATGGACCAGATGCTGAGGCCCCATCGGAAGTATGCTGCGGCTTACCTGGATGACGTAATTGTCCATAGCACAGATTGGGCCTCACATCTGCCAAAAGTGCAAGCAGTCCTGGACTCTGTTCGGGAAGCGGGGTTTACGGCTAACCCCAAGAAGTGTACCATTGGGCAGGAGGAGGCCAAATATCTTGGGTACACCATTGGGAGGGGAGTAATAAAACCCCAACTCAACAAAGTCGAGGCCATCCAGAGTTGGCCACGTCCCAACAGCAAGAAGCAGGTACGAGCCTTTCTGGGAATCGCTGGGTATTATCGGCGATTCATTCCCCACTTTGCTTCTAAGGCTGTGCCCCTAACCAACCTAACGAAGGGGAAAGGGTCGGTCATGATTAAATGGACCCCCGAGGCTGAGGCAGCATTCCAATTCTTGAAACAAGCCTTATGTAGCCAGCCAGTGTTGTACTCACCCGACTTCTCTAAAGACTTTGTCGTACAAAGTGATGCGTCAGATGTGGGGTTAGGAGCAGTATTGTCCCAGGTCTGGAACGGGGAAGAGCACCCAGTCATTTACCTCAGCAGGAAGTTGAAGTCCCATGAGGTAAATTACGCCACCGTTGAAAAGGAGTGTTTAGCGGTGAAGTGGGCTCTAGATGCCCTTCGGTACTACCTGCTAGGTAGGCACTTTGACATGGTTACGGATCACGCTCCGTTAAAGTGGATGGCTCAAAACAAGGAAACAAATAGAAGAGTGAATAGGTGGTTCCTGGCCCTCCAGGAATTCAACTTCACAGTAAAGCATCGCCCTGGCGTTCAAATGGGGAATGTGGATGCTTTGTCTCGAGTACATGAATGCCTGATTGCTGGTGTTCCAACCCCGAGGTTAAAACAAGAGGGGGGGGTATGTGACAGCAGGAAGGTAAAGTCACCTGGTTGCATCCAGGGGGGTAGATATATTTCGCCCAGATTCAGGCTTTACGCCGACTTATACAACTAGGTGGAGAGTTGTATAAGGCTAGTGGGCTCATGGATGACTCATACCTCTAGGGAGAGTGTGGGGCGTCGTGCAGACAGAGATGAGGAGACCAGCTGAACCTTGTCAGCTCATTTAGGCCTCTATAAGAACTCCCAGCTTCATTAGATGTTAGCTCATGCCTGGAACCAGACCTGTGTGGACTGTCTAGGGAGAGTGAACCCCTGTGCGGTGAGGCAAAGCCTGTGTGGCTATTTGTTTGGACTTTTACTAAACCAGGGACTTAGGGACTAGGACAGCACTAGGCTGATCCCAGTTGTTAGTTAGGAAACCTGTATGTTTAGTCAGAGGTCAAGTTGACCAGGATTTATTTTGTTTATATGTTTCTTTTGGCTTTGCTGTGTTTTGTCACTGTAAATAGAAAATAAACCGCACCTTTTTTTTGATTTTGAAAACCACAACCTCCGTTTGCTGGGCCTGTTTTTGTGTGGGGAGCCCATCCCGGGGGTCACACACACCCGCTGCCGAGCTAACCCCCTCACAATATATATACACATCCCACCTTTGTGCAGCTACATCTCACTGCAGGCCATTAGTATGTCTGGAAGGCAAACAAGGAGAGGCAGACGGTCACGAGGCAATAAAAGAGGGCAAGCAGGCTCTGTGTCTAGAGGCAACAGTGCTGGTCGTGGACACGGTGCATCCTCATCAGCATGTGGCCATGGACACGCTTGTCCTTCTTTTCGGCAGCTGGCCATGTTGAGCCGCAACATGCCCAAGACTTGGTAGAGTGGATGACCAAGCCGTCCTCCTCCTCCTCCTCTCTCACCCAGGCTCAGGGTACCTTGTCTGGCAAAGCAGCTGCCAAAGTGGCCTCTTCCCTCGGCTCAATGGCATCAGTCACTCCTTCCCTAGCCCCACCATGTCCTCCTGAGGAGTCCCCCAAACTGTTTGACCACAGTGTCGGGTACATGCTCCAGGAGGATGCCCAGCGTTTTGAAGGCTCAGATGATGGAACCCAGCTAGAGGAAGGCAGTAACGTGAGTCCAGAGATAGAGGGTAGTAACGTGAGCCCAGAGAGAGGGGGTGCCCAACAAGGACAGCTATCTGGCAGTCATGTTCCCCCAGCTGCAGCATACTGCCAGATTTGCTCCAGTGATGAGGAGGGAGGGGATGATGAGGTCACTGACTCCACGATAGGAGAGAGGAGGAGGAGGAGGAGGCACATCTCCAACGAGGCAGGATGCCCTCCAGGGACCAGCTTAAGGGCATCACACCGCAGAGCTCCGCATGTGCAGGGTGCTGCTGTCTCTGCACGCTATTCCAAAAGTTCTTTGGTGTGGGCCTTTTTTCAGACGTGTTCAGCAGATCGCACCGTTGCCATTTGCAACATATGTCTAAAGCGTATCTTGCGTAGCCAAAACATCAGCCGCTTGGGCACCAAGTGCTTGACCAGACATATGTCGACCTGCCATGCAGTTCGTTGGCAAGCCTACCTAAAAGACCCACAACAAAGAACAAAGCGGACCTCTCCTTGCTCCTCATCAGCTGGGATCTCCAACCCCACTATACCTTCAGTCCTCTCTGAAACCTGCACTGAGAGGAATGAAGGTGTAGAATTAGGTGTGTCACAGCCAAGTACTTGTGGGCAATCTGCTATCGGTACACTGACGTCCGATTGTACCAGGCAAATTTCCCTGCCCCAGCTGCTGCACCACCGAAATAAGTTTGCTCCCAGCCATCCACATGCCCAGCGGTTGAATGCTAGCTTGGCTAAATTGCTAGCACTTCAACTGCTGCCTTTTCAGTTGGTAGACTCTGCCCCCTTTCGTGAGTTTGTGGAATGTGCGGTTTCTCAGTGACAGGTTCCCAAACGCCACTTTTTCTCACGGAAGGCAATTCCCGGCTCTCTACCGGCATGTAAAAGGCAATGTCTTGGCCTCGCTGGACAGGGTGATCAGCGGTAAGGTGCATATTACCACTGACTCATGGTCCAGCAGGCATGGACAGGGATGTTACCTATATTTCACGGCGCATTGGGTGACTCTGCTGGCAGCTGGGAAGGATGCAGGACAAGGTGCAGTGGTGATGGAGGTTGTTCCGCCACCACGCCACCAAAATGTTACTACTGATGATTCTGACACACCTCTCTCCTCCACCCCCTCCTCTTCTTCTTCCTCCATGGCCTCTACCTGTTCTTTGTCCTCGGAACCAGCGGTGCTCCGTAGGCGTTCAAGGGGCTACGCAAGTACGCAGGCAAAAATATGCCATGCAGTGCTTGAGCTGGTGTGCTTGGGGGACAGGAGCCACACTGGGGCAGAGATTCTGTCAGCTCTGCAGGGGCAGGATCAGAGGTGGTTGACGCCACGCCAGCTTAAGCCAGGAAAGGTGGTTTGTAGACTTGTGCACAACGGAAAAATTCGTTCCGTTTCGGTTCGTTTCTTTCCGGTCCTGTTGATTCATAATCATTCGTAATTTTGCTAGACGGGATTTTTCGTGTTCGGACTCATTCGTATTTTTGCAAGCGACATTTTTCGTTGAATTTTTTGTTGCTTTATAATTCGTACTTTCGGTAGAGTACGTTGTTTTTCGTTGATTCTGGACACAACTCCTACTTTCGTAACTTTTTTTGGGTTCGTTGATTCGTAATTTTCCGTGTCTCTCTCACAACGACGCTGCCTATTATGCCTAATGTGCTTTGAATGGATTTGTACTTTTCTAAATACATAGCGGTTATTTGTAACGATTCGAAATCTCGTATTTTACTTTCGTTTTTGACATGCGGCTATAGCATTAGCCTCCGCCCCCCCCTGTACACCATTTTGAGAGGGAGTTCAGCACGGCGAGGGAGAAGCAGAGAGCAGAGCAGAGTGTTATTGTGCTTCGAATGGATTCGTACATTCGTAACTTTTTTTGGTCGTTGATTCGAAAATTTACATGTCTGACAGTGGCGCTGCGTGCTTCGAATGGATTCGTACTTTTCTAATACATCGCAGTTATTCGTAACTATTCTAAATCTCGATTTTTTACTTTCGTTTTTGACATGTGCCTAATGCCTATAGTCTCCGCCCCTGTATGTCATTTTGAGAGGTTGTATAGTGGTGAAGTGAGGGAGGAGCAGAGAGCAGAGCAGAGAGTGTTATTGTGTTAGATGTGTGATTGTTTTTGTTTGTTTTGGTGAATTAGAATATCTGGGAGTGAGAATGGACGTGTGAGTCTTGTGAGTGAGAATGTTGGTGTTGGTATGAGAGTTGTTGGTGAGAGTGGAGGGGAGCAGAGAAGTGGAGGGGAGCAGAGAAGTGGAGGGGAGCAGAGAAGTGGAGGGGAGCAGAGTAGTGGAGGGGAGCAGAGAAGTGGAGGAGGGGACTCAGGGGAGAGGAGGAGTGTAGTTGAGGAGAGGCATGGAGGGGAGAGGAGAAGTGGAGGGGACTCAGGGAAGAGGAGGAGTGTAGTGGAGGAGAGGCACGGAGGGGAGAGGAGTGTAGTGGAGGAGAGGCATGGAGGGGAGAGGAGGAGTGTAGGGGAGGAGGGGCGTGGAGGGAAGGGGAGGAGTGGAGGGGACTCAGGGAAAAGGAGGAGTGTAGTGGAGGAGAGGCATGGAGGGGAGAGGAATGGAGGGGAGAGGAGGAGTGTAGGGGAGGAGGGGCGTGGAGGGAAGGGGAGGAGTGGAGGGGACTCAGGGAAGAGGAGGAGTGTAGTGGAGGAGAGGCATGGAGGGGAGAGGAGTGTAGTGGAGGAGAGGCATGGAGGGGAGAGGAGGAGTGGAGGGGAGGAGGGGTGTGGAGGGGAGCGGAGGCGTGGAGGTGAGAGGAGGATCAGTGGGGGGTTGAGGAGAGAAGAGGAGGCATGGAGGGAAGAGGAGGTGTAGAGGGGAGAGTAGAGAAGAGTAAGCGTGGAGGGAAGAGGAGGCGTGGAGGAGAGGAGAGGCGTGAAGGGGAGAGGAAGAGTGGAGGTGAACGGAGGCATGGAGTGGAGCCAAGGCATGGAAGAGGGCATGCCCATGGAGGTGGAGTGGAGCGGGAGCATGGCAAAAAAAAGAGGCAAGTGTCCACCCCTACATCAGAAGAGAATTCTGACACCGACCTGCAGCAGCACCAGCGAACCAAGAGACAGAAAACATCAAGGGGGCCCGTATTTACCCCAGAGGAGAATTCTGCATTGGTTGCTGCAGTGAACATAGAAAAAGTGAGACTCTTCAGCCTAAATGTCTCAACCTCTGCGAAGAGAGCAGCCTGGGAACGAGTCCGGGACTCAGTGAATGCAGTCTCCAAGGTTCGCAGGGCCACCGATGGTGTCAGGCACAGGTAAGTATTCAAATATTATATCACTCTTAGAACACACCACATATATGTGAAAAATACACAGTATAGTAGTTAGTCAATAGTCAATAAACTGATTTGAACGTAACACAAATATTTATTTGGCACAGAAAAGTAACATGTAAAATAAAAATAATATTGTTGTAACGTGTATCTGTAATCATTTGCAGGTTTTATGATTGTCGGGCGTCAGTTAATAAAAAGATAGAGAAGCATCTTCTGGCCCAGTCTACTGGAGGAAAGGCTGTGGTCTTCAGACAGTGGGAGCCAGAGCTGAGAGATGGCCTGCTTGCAGATGAGGAGGATGTCCCTGGAGTCAGCAGAAAGGGTCCAGCCGAGCATCAGAGAGCTGGTGAGTAAAATAAAATATATCATTATATATTGCAGTTATATGGTTGTTTCCAGCTCACTATTTTTTTTATGACTACGCATGTGAGACTTACGTTTTGCTTTACATTCATGTTTTCCAGATCGAGCAACGTCATCTGTGGAGGGAACAGCTCCAAGTTCGTGCCCTCAAGATTCTGGCAGTGGTGGTGGTGAGTAGTACCTACCTAACATAAACACAAAGCAAACATAATAATAAACAACATAGTAACAAACATCTATTTAACATTTAAAGCAGACATCACTAAATGGCGGACTGTGGGCTAAATGCATACGAGACACTGTGCCATCCAGACCGCCACAGTCCAGCCATTTATGTGCCGTTCTGCACACAGAGCCGGAGACACATCAGATCTGAATATTGGGCAAGAACGGAGCTTCTGAAGATAACTTTCCAAGTTAACCAGCAGGTGATTGGTTGCTAGGCAGCCCTAGCAACCAATCACCTGCTGGTTAACTTCAGCACCTCCCGCTCCTGCCCACTATTCAGTGCTGCTGTGTCTCCCATTGTGTCTCCAGCTCTGTGAGCCCAAATAATGCAAGGGGCAGAGCTGTGGAGGCTGTATTCTGATGGGGGCAGAGCTGGGAGGTTAAGATGGGAAACTGGCAGAGATGCAGGGTGCTGTGTAATGTGAAGGGGCCCAGAGATGCAGGGTGCTGTGTAATGTGAAGGGGGCCAGAGATGCAGGGTGCTGTGTAATGTGAAGGGGGCCAGAGATGCAGGGTGCTGTGTAATGTGAAGGGGGCCAGAGATGCAGGGTGCTGTGTAATGTGAAGGGGGCCAGAGTTGCAGGGGGCTGTGATGTGAAGGAGGGCAGTGGACAAAGCTGTGGGGCGGTGCTGTGAAGGTGGCAGAGAAGATTAAGATACCATTGTGAACGGAGGTTCAGAACACTACTGTAAACTGTGATGTGAAGGGGGATTGTGATATGCCAGGGGACTGAGGAAACTGATGTAAGAATGGGATGGAGAAATAAGAGAGGAGGGGCTGTCAAAGCACAAACCATTTAGCAATGATTTGTCCTCTTACCTTGCTAGGATCCTTTTTTGTTATGAAGTCAGATTTACGACATCTGGCTTCTGCTGTGCTGCCGAAGCCGGGTGACAATCCTCTGCCGTCCATTCTCTGGCTGAGAGATTAGCTGATTGTACTCGGCCAATAAATGGCACACTGTGCAAGGAAATAAAAAAAAATGAAAGCTCAAATAGGTCCTGTAGCATTCCACTTCCCGCAAAACAATGTATATCTGTCCAGTTCTTTGAGGAAGTGGTTGTACCGGGGTGATAAGCAGCTGCAGCCGTCACCCCGGTACCGCTTTTTAGATTTGGTGGTCGGCTTTGTTATGATAACAACTGATGCGGCTCAGAAGCTGCTCAGCTGTCATCATAAGGAGTGGGAGAGGACACGACAAGCCCTCCGCCCGCCGCCTTACACCGCTTCGCCCGGGTCTCCAGTCCGGAGCGACCAGAGTTGCAAACAAAGCCGGAATCGGCTTCAATCGAGTCTCCAATGTAGTAACTCAGAAGTTACGTACTCATTTACTTGGCTGCCAATGGCGCCGATATGAAAAAATCCACAGTATTCAAATATGCAGATTTTTGCTTTTTGAATACTTGTACATGCAAAGGAGGGATTTGGGGATTGGAATTTTTTTTAAAGTAAAACTTGAAAAAATAAACAAAAAATAACAAAAAAAAATATTTGAAAAGTGCCCCGCATGCTCGCTTACCAAAGAAAACACATATGTGGCGCCCGCAAATGTAAATGGTGTTCAAATCACACGTGAGGTATCGCCGCAATCCTCACATCGAGAGAAATAATTATAGCAAAAGATCTCCTCTGTAACTCTAAACTTGTAATCGTAAAACAAAAATTACATGCTCATCTATAGTGATTTTTAAGTACCGTAGTTTCTCGCCATTCCAACAGCGTTTGCAATTTTAAACCATAACATGTTCGATATCTATTTACTTGGAGTAACATCGTCTATCGCAATATCCCCAAAAATTGGGATAAATAAATTTAATGTAAATTTATTTTTTTAATTCAGTAAATTTTTCCTCAAAAATTGCTTTTGAAAGGCCGCTGTGCAAATACATATATTATATATATATATATATATATATATATATATATATATATATATATATATATATATAATGTTTGTGGTTCTCAGTAATTTTCTAGCAAAAAATAATGATTTTAAATTGGCAAGAATAACTGTCAGAAATAGGCTTGGTCCAGAAGTGGTTACCTTAACTCTTTTATTCTATCTTTAACAGAAAGCCTGAGCCATATCCCGGACCCTCCAGCGTCAGCTTCTGTCAGGAAGCAGCGGCCCATTACTCCTCAACGTAAGTAGAATACGCAAGCTGCCAATATAAAGAAACAGGACACAAGGCACCATCATCATCCACACTTTACAAACAGGCATTATAAAACACAAAAAAAGCTATTTAACAACCATCCATTTTTAAGTTCATACACACACACACACCTCAAACTAGGGGTCGACCGATTATTGGTGGCCACTTTTTTGTAATAATCGTTATCGTTGACAAACTTACCAATTGAATATAGTGCTTCGAGGTGTTGTACTGGGGTGATGCTTGCAGCGGCAGACATCACCTGGTACCGTTTTTTAACAACCGATGTGGAGAAGCAGCCGCTTGTCTGTTATTACAAACAGCCGGAGGGGATGTCCTCCCCAGAAGTGCAGTCGCTGTAAATCTGAGGAGAAACTCTGAAATGAGGGGAAGCTCTGCTGATTTTATCATCCAATCATGTACAAGCAAACATTCTGTTTTTTTATTTTCCTTGCATGTCCCCCTCAGATCTACAGTGACTGCACTTCCAAGTGCACTTGTAGTGGAAAGTGTATTTTCCTTTAGTAAATAGACCCCACTGTTTGTATTGTAACCTATGATTGTTTATTCTATTACATTCTTTTTTTCTATTACAAGGGATGTTTACATTCCTTGTAATAGGAATATATGTGACACAAAATGTATTTATTTTTTAAAGGACAGTGTCCTATAAAAAATTAAAAGTTAAATAAATATTTTTATTCTAATCTCTAGAAATCTATTTCTTTGAATGCTATCATCAACATTGGCTATCTCGTCTATTTCAGATCAACAAGACCAGTCAGAGGGGAGAGCGCAGTGCAGCTCGCCTCGCTCACCTGTCCTTATTTGCGAGGGCATTGAGCTCCAGAATGAGCCAGAGCTGACCCCTGTGATTACCGATACTCCGGACTTCTCCCCATGGCCAGAGGAGGAGGTCATGGGCCATGTTTCCCGCATCCTGCCACCATCTGATGCTGCCCCTGGTGTGCCTCTACAGGAGCAGCCACAGCTGTTGCCCCCTCCTACCCAGATGGCACTGGCACCTACTGCTGTACCGCCTGGACCAGCAACTGTCCATGATGCAGAGCATCAGAGGGTCGTCACAGGACTTCAGAGGCAGGCAAGTGACAATAGAAGATTGTCATGGCGGGACATCAGGAGATTAACCCGGATCATTGAACTTGTAGCCAGGCAACAGACTGACAATATGGAGCGTATGTTGGCCCGGGTAAACCAACAGCATAACCAGGCAATGGAGCATTTAAGACTGTCTTTGATGGAAGCAATTTCCAGGCACAATGCTCCATTGCCTGGGAGTTCGTCTGGTAGTACTCAGAGCAGCAGAGAACCCTCTCCTTAGGAAATCTGAGGGCTAGTTCTTCCTCTGCTCCAGGACCCAAGGCAGCTCAGCTCACCTTTTTGTTATTAATAGTTGTATATATGTATACGTGTTAACATACATTTTTTTTCTACGTTTGTTTGTGCAAATAAATAAATGCAAATAATTTTTGCCTAATAAAAGCATACTTTAGTGCTTATATATTGATGATTATTATGTGACATTGTACACTTTATTACATATCTGGTTGCTTAATATAAAAAATCACATGCTATCACACATGGTAATCAACTTTAAACAGTTAAAAGAACATCCTTGCCAGTTGTCACCAACAACTTCATTTAGGTTTAGCTAGGTATTATACTGCCTCGCTGACCTTAGTATTCTCTTTCTTTTTTCGCATCATTATATGTTGTAGTTCAAAGTTGCAGTAACAGAAATGGAAATAGTATTAGTCGAGTCGTGATGATGATGGCTAATACTATTTCCAGTTCTGTTACTGCAACTTTGAACTACAACATATAATGATCTGGAAAAGTGTATAAGTGTTCTATACAGCTGTCCTGATTTTATGTTTGAAAGGAACATGCATCATTTGAGATTCCCTCTACGTATGGATACGTCTGATACCGGTATTGAATGGATACGAGTAATCTTTTATCTGTACTCGTCAATACCAAATACCATTACCTGCGTCCAGGTGCCGAGAGGGAGCTTGGCGCCAGCTTCCCTGCCAACCAAGAATCCGGGAGGCCTGGCTTCCTGATAAGCTGTGAAGCCGGCGTCACGCTCTCTAACAGCACCTGGATGCACCTGAAAGGTCTTTGGTATTGACGACAAGTACAGATAAAAAATTACTCGTATCCAATACTGCTATCGTGCATCCCTACATACAAGTTTGCCGTTATTCATACATCCTAAAAGATGTGTATGGTTAATACATACCTGTGAAATCTTCGACTTGTATGTGTCTGTCATGAAGAAGCCTCATCCACTCATTCCAGTGGTACTTTCACTAAATTGGCAAATAAAACAAGAGTTACATAAATGAATGGAAATCAATGATGGATATGGGAGTAAGTGGCCAGGAGAGCAGGTACTCACCTTCTGACTCACGGCAACGCAATTACAGTCTTTCCTTCCTTGTCGTGGGTGATGACTTTCCATAGTGCCAACTTACATGTGCCATGTTGCCAACACTGTGGCCTGGAGATTACATGAATATCTTGGTGGACTGGATATATTAGCATTAGCAGCAAAATCTCCTTGCCACGATGTAGGTGCCATCAGAGGGTGGAAAGAAAAAACATTTTGGTGGTGGGAGTATAGGAGAATCGTAGTACCATTTTTGGCCTTCATTTTCCTGTGTCTGTATGTATATTAGCAGCAGACTTAGTATCACCACTATTTCCACCACCAGTACTACAAGTATAAGCAAGCAAGCAGCCTGGTTGGCAAGCTGCATAACTAAAGGAAAACAACAACAGATTTAACTTATAAAATACAAATAATGGTTTAACTAAGTAACTACTAACTAGGAGAAAATCCAATGGTATTATATTATGTTTAAAGTGCACTGTTTAACCACTTAACGACCGCCCACCGCCGATTTACGTCGGCAGAATGGCACGGACAGGCAGAATCACGTAGATCTACGTGACTGCCTTTGTACAGTTGGGGGGTCCATCCGGACCCCCCTTCTGTGCCGTGAGCGGTCGTTACTTCACCGGGAGCGATCCCAGATGAGGGGGCGGCCTTTCGATTCCGGCCCCCCCCTCGCGATCGCTCCCGGCGAATGGAAATGCCCCCTCTGTCTGTGTCAGACAGAGGAAGCAGGAGGAAGTGATGTCATCTCCTGTGCGGCGCTCACATATACCGAGCGCCGTACAAGAGAAGACATCAGGTCAGTGAGCACAACACTACACTGACACCAGGACACATAGGAACACTAATCGCCCCCCCCAGGACCCCCAGACCCCCCCAGATCACCCCCCAGATCACCCCCCAGCCCCCAGTCACAGTGTCACTGATTGCAGTGACCATTTATTTAGTGATCACTGCAATCAGTGACATTTGTGACTGTGAAAGTGTCACTAAAGTTTAGTTTTAGGTCCAATGTAGCCCCCTAACCCCCCCTAATAAAGGTTTAACCCCCTGATCACCCCCCAGATAACCCTTTCACCCCCTATCACCGCTGTCGCTATGCGATCATTTTTCTGATGGCTGTCTTAGCATCAGTGATGGCGATCGGTAGCCAGTAATTTTTTTTAGGTTCGCCGCAGGTTTTTATAGCGTCGGGTACCCCAATATATTATCTAATAAAGGTTCAACCCCCTTGATCGCCCCCCAGGTAACCCTTTCACCCCCTATCACCGCTGTCGCTAATCGATCGTTTTTCTGATGCTGTCTTAGCATCAGTGATGGCGATCGGTAGCCAGTAATTTTTTTTAGGTTCGCCGCAGGTTTTTATAGCGTCAGGTACCCCAATATATTATCTAATAAAGGTTAAACCCCCTTGATCGCCCCCCAGGTAACCCTTTCACCCCCTATCACCGCTGTCGCTATGCGATCATTTTTCTGATGGCTGTCTTAGCATCAGTGATGGCGATCGGTAGCCAGTAATTTTTTTTAGGTTCGCCGCAGGTTTTTATAGCGTCGGGTACCCCAATATATTATCTAATAAAGGTTTAACCCCCTTGATCGCCCCCCAGGTAACCCTTTCACCCCCTATCACCACTGTCACTAAGCGATCGTTTTTCTGATCGCTGTCTTCGTGTCGGTGATGCCAATCGGTAGCCAGTCATTTTTTTTAGGTTCGCCGCAGGTTTTTATAGCGTCAGGTACCCCCAAATATGATCTAATAAAGGTTTTAACCCCCTAATTGCCCCTAGTTAACCCTTTCACCAGTGATCACCATATAAGTGTTACGGGTGACGCTGGTTAGTTAGTTTGCTTTTTATAGTGTCAGGGCACCCGCCGTATATAACCCAATAAAGGTTTAACCCCCTGATCGCCCGGTGGGTGATATCAATTAGGTTTTAGCGTCAGAGAGGGTCTGCGTCACACCCCAGGCAGCGTCAGGTTAGTGCCAGTAACGCTAACACCCACGCGTAAAGCATACACCCCCCTTAGTGGTATAGTATCTGAACAGATCAATATCTGATCTGATCAGATCTATACCAGCGGTTTAGGGTTCCCAAAAACGCAGTGTTAGCGGGATCAGCCCAGATACCTGCTAGCACCTGCGTTTTGCCCCTCCGTCCAGCCCAGGCCACCCAAGTGCAGTATCGATCGATCACTGTCACTTACAAAACACAACACACATAACTGCAGCGTTCGCAGAGACAGGCCTGATCCCTGCGACTCCAGTGCTGTAGGAGGTGATTTCACCACCACAGTTAAAAAAAAAAAAGCATATATGCCGAAGCATGGGGGCAGCAGGGGCAGCAGGGCGGAGGAGCAATTTTGCTCCTAATGCCGCATACATACGGTCGAAATTCCGACGGAGGCTTGCCCGTGGAAACGTTTGACCATGTGTGTGCGGCATAACTTTTTTGCGGGAGGATGCCCCCATGCTTCGGCATATATAAATGGTGCATGTATGCCCATCATTAGAAGTGGGTGGATGAAGGGCGGTATTCTAATGGTGGGCATACCCACCAATCAATCTCTTTTTTCGTTCAGCCAACAGGCTGCATGAAAAAAAAAGATTACAATACATGTCCAACAAGGACCAGCAACGTACTGGTATGTTGCTGGACTTTGAATGGTTATACCAGATTGATGCCTGCGGGTTTAGGCATCATCTTGGTATCATTCTTTTCAGCCAGCGGCCGGCTTTCATGTAAAAGCAATCACAGCGGCTAATTAGCCTCTGGACTGCTTTTACAAGCAGTGGGAGGGAATGTCCCCCCCCGGATATAAAAAGCGCCATTGGGAAATTGGGAAAGCATTTTATCACACCGATCTTGGTGTGGTCAGATGCTTTGAGGGCAGAGGAAAGATCTAGGGTCTAGAAGACCCCAGTTTTTTCAAAAAAAGAGTACCTGTCACTACCTATTGCTATCATAGGGGATATTTACATTCCCTGAGATAACAATAAAAATTATAAAAAAAAATATATATGTAAGGAACAATTTAAAAATAAAATAAAAAAGCAAAATTAATAATAAAAAAAAAAAAAAAAAAAAAAAAAGCACCCCTGTCCTGCCCTGCTCTTGCCCAATGGCGAACGCAAGCGTCGGTCTGGCGTCATATGTAAACAGCAATTGCACCATGCATGTGAGGTATCACCGCGAAGGTCAGATCGAGGGCAGTCATTTTAGCAGTAGACCTCCTCTGTAAATCTAACGGGGTAATCTGTAAAGGCTTTTAAAGGCTTTTAAAAATGTATGTAGTTTGTCGCCAATGCGCGTTTGTGCGAAATTTTAAAGCATGTCGTGTTTGGTATCTATGTACTCGGCCTAAGATCATCTTTATTATTTCATCAAACATTTGGGCAATATAGTGTGTTTTAGTGCATTAAAATTAAAAAAAGTGTATTTTTTCCCCAAAAAATGCGTTTGAAAAATCGCTGCGCAAATACTGTGTAGAAAAAAAAAATGCAACACCCACCATTTTAATCTGTAGGGCCTTTGCTTTAAAAATATATAGAATGTTTGGGGGTTCAACATAATTTTCTTGCAAAAAAAAAATATGTTTTCATGTAAACAAAAAGTGTCAAAAAGGGCTTTGTCTGCAAGTGGTTAGAAGAGTGGATGTAAGCTTCCTAATGTTGTGTATAAAATGCCAGAACAGTTCAAAACCCCCCCAAATGACCCCATTTTGGAAAGTAGACACCCCAAGCTATATACTGAGAGGCATGTCGAGTCCATGGAATATTTTATATGTTGACACAAGTTGCGGAAAAAAGACAATTTTTTTTTTTTAATTCTTTTTTTTGCACAAAGTTGTCACTAAATGATATATTGCTCAAACATGCCATGGGCATATGTGGAATTACACCCCAAAATAAATTCTGTTGCTTCTCCTGAGTACAGGGATACCACATGTGTGAGACTTTTTGGGAGCCTAGCCGCGTACGGGACCCCAAAAACAAAGCACCGCCTTCAGGCTTTCTAAGGGTGTAAATTTTTGATTTTACTTCTCACTGCCTATCACAGTTTCGGAGGCCATGGAATGCCCAGATGGCACAAAACCCCCCCAAATGACCCCATTTTGGAAAGTAGACACCCCAAGCTATTTGCTGAGAGGTATTGTGAGTATTTTGCAGATCTCGCTTTTTGTCACAAAGTTTTGAAAATTGAAAAAAAAAAAAAAAAAAAAAAAAATTTTCTTTCTTCATTTTCAAAAACAAATGAGAGCTGTAAAATACTCACCATGCCTCCTCAGCAAATAGCTTGGGGTGTCTACTTTCCAAAATGGGGTCATTTGGGGGGGTTTTGTGCTATTTTGGCATTTTATGGCCTTAGAAACTGTGATAGGTAGTGAGGAGTGAAATCAAAAATTTGTGCCTAGAAATCCTGAAGGCGGTGCTTGGTTTTCGGGGTCCCGTACGCGGCTAGGCTCCTAAAAAGTCCCACACATGTGGTATCCCTGTACTCAGGAGAAGCAGCAAAATGTATTTTGGGGTGCAATTCCACATATAACCATGGCATGTGTGAGCAATATATCATTTAGTGACAACTTTTTGTAATTTATTTTTTATTTTTATTTTTTGTCATTATTCAATCACTTGGGACAAAAAAAAAAAATATTCAACGGGCTCAACAGGCCTCTCAGCAATTTCCTTGGGGTGTCTACTTTCTAAAATGGGGTCATTTGGGGGGGTTTTGTGCTATTTTGGCATTTTATGGCCTTCGAAACTGTGATAGGTAGTGAGGAATGAAATCAAAAATTTGCGCCCTTAGAAATCCTGAAGGCGGTGCTTGGTTTCCGGGGTCCCGTACGTGGCCAGGCTCCTAAAAAGTCCCACACATGTGGTATCCCCGTACTCAGGAGAAGCAGCAAAATGTATTTTGGGGTGCAATTCCACATATAACCATGGCATGTGTGAGCAATATATCATTTAGTGACAACTTTTTGTAATTTTTTTTTTTTTTTTTTTTTTTTGTCATTATTCAATCACTTGGGACAAAAAAAAAAAATATTCAATGGGCTCAACATGCCTCTCAGCAATTTCCTTGGGGTGTCTACTTTCCAAAATGGGGTCATTTGGGGGGGTTTTGTACTGCCCTGCCATTTTAGCACCTCAAGAAATGAGATAGGCAGTCATAAATTTAAAGCTGTGTAAATTTCAGAAAATGTACCCTAGTTTGTAAACGCTATAACTTTTGCGCAAACCAATAAATATACGTTTATTGACATTTTTTTTACTAAAGACATGTGGCTGAATACATTTTGGCCTAAATGTCTGACTAAAATTGAGTTTATTCGATTTTTCTTATAACAAAAAGTAGAAAATATCATTTTTTTTCAAAATTTTCGGTCTTTTTCCGTTTATATCGCAAAAAATAAAAATCGCAGAGGCAATCAAATACCATTAAAAGAAAGCTCTATTTGTGGGAAGAAAAGGACGCAAATTTCATTTGGGTACAACATTGCATGTCCGCACAATTTACAGTTAAAGCAGCGCAGTGCCGAATCCCAAAAACAGGCCCGGTCCTAATGGCCCGAAATGGTCCGGGGCTTAAGTGGTTAAATTCTGAAAATGACTGGAATAATTTTATAACATTAATTCTTATAAGTACATAAATACAGCGGCTTGAGACAGTTTTGACACCTGTCCAGGTAGTGAAACCCTGACAGGAGGCAATCCTCCAAGGTGCTGTTTGCACTCATGCGTGGTCTGTGCTTTCCTGATATATTGCATGACCATGTGCGCAGTCGCACTGACAAACGGTTTGCCTTTCACCTTCATGGCGCTGCTTGCTTATACCGAACTTAAAGGGACTGCGTTTGTATTCCAGTGTCCTAGGTATTCGAGATTTGAGAAGAAGGCAGGTGGAATGGAAATAGCAGAACTATTGCAGCAGGAACGTTTCACAAACTGAATGGTTTAAAGTTTTAATTGAAATGTACAAATGATACAGCTGTCCCGTTTATTTATTATGCTAGTACTAAATGACACAGTTGTCTCAAAAGGACAACAATATAAGTTATAATACCAGATCAGTAGCTAAAACCTTGGGCAGTAAAATAGCAGGGCAGGAGGTATGAGGTGGGACTTAGTAGAGGAACATTCCATGCCAAATCATCACAAACTAAATGGAACTTTGTTTTCAACCTGACCATCTCAGATGTTCATTAAATTTGATAGGATGGTATAGGGTCAGACATGGAGTAACTACCATATCTGACATTTAAGCCCTCACGGAAATGGTCAGGATGGGACATGTGATGATTTCTGGCATGGAATGAGGGCCTTAGGGGAGACGTGGAACTGGGTCAGGTGGAGATTTGGAGATTATGTTATCATCATGGATGAGTATTATTTTTTTATGCAGCATCAAAGTCAAGAGCAGGGTAACCAAGCTTTGGCATGTTGATTTTTAAAAAAGCCATTTGCTCTAAGAGCTGGGGGAGCAATTGTGAGCGCTGAGGGCATAATATATTTCCTGTTACAGAAAACACCCGCTCACTCTGGACCGTGGTTGAGGGACAGGAAAGAAGCTCCTGGGCTACCGAGGACAAAGCAGGCCACACATCCTTCTTCTCATCCCAAAAACTCAAGGGATCTGTACTGGGGGGCAAAGGAGGTTCTGCTAGGTAAGCCCTAACTATGTCACCAGCATTTTTTGCTTTTCTAAGGGGCTGTTCAGTGGGTCCCACCAAACTGTGAAGTGCCTCAGCCCAAAAAGCTGATGCTCTGGTGGAGTGAGCACCGGCAGCAGTGCTGCTAGTACCAGCTAACAGAGTATCATCACGCTCCTCTTCTTCTCCCTCCTCTAAATGTACTCCCATTTGCCTTTCCCTCTCACGTACCCTCTCTATTAATCTATCCCTCCAGGTGGTGAGAGTATTTTTGCGGAGTGCTATCCTGCCTTTGAATCTGGGGTCACAAATTGTGGCTAACATGAACTCGGTGCGAGAGTCGATGAGCTCTTTTATGCGCGAACTGAGTTGCTCCTTCAGCCTCCTCAGAAGGGCATCAACTTCAGCAAGTATATTGCCACCAGGCAATCGTTCCCTATTGGAAAGGAACAAATCTATTTTATTTGTAAGGTGTGCAAAGAGGGGAACCACTTGTGCCAGGCTAGCACTCTCTTGGCTTAAATTGTCAGTGACATCCTCAAAAGGCCTGAGCACTGTGACAACTTGGTCAATCATTACCCAGTCCTCCCTGCCTAGTGGTCTGGCAATACCAATAAAATGTTCACATGCCATTGCGTGAATTGCCCTCTGTTGCTCAAGGATACGCTCTAGCATATGTAAAGTTGAGTTCCACCTTGTTCCCACATCCTGTTTAAGGCAGTGCTCCACGAGGCCTGCCTTTCTCTGTTCCTGCCTGAGAAGGTGGCTATCCTTCACACTCCGGTGGAAGTGACCAGCAATTTTGCGGCACGACTCTAAAAGTGCTGCTAACCTTCCACTGTTAGTGTTATCATCGAGAGCAGACCTAACAACTAGATGAAGGATGTGTGCACAGCAGCGCACACCAACAAATCTTCCATCACGGATAGCCTTTGTCATGTTCGCTCCACCATCACTGACAACAAATCCCATTTTGACATTAGTGCCTGCCTGTTCCCCTAGCCACCTCCCTATCATTTTCTGAAGTGCATTTAAAATATTCTGTGATGTGTGCTGCTGATCCATCACCTCAGCATGGAGGAGGAAGGAGTGCAATCCTGTCTTGTGCACTGTGGCAGCGGCCACAGCACTTGAGGTTTTTCTTGACTGTGCAATTGTTTGTGGTGGTGGTTGTATATCTTGCGACTCATTGGGCTGCCACCAATGGGCAGTCAAGGACAGGAAGGCATGCTGGCCACTAGTAGCACTCCATAAATCAGTTGTAAAGTGAACTGATTGGCCAGCAGCCTTCCCCAGCAAATCCTTCAAAACCCCAACACATGACCGGTACAGCGAGGGCACTACAGTTCTACTGAATGTGGTGCGTGAAGGGACCTGGTATTGTGGTGCCACAGCCTGCATCAGCTGCTTGAAGGGCTCCCCTTCCACAAAACTGAAAGAAGCCCCCCCAACAGCTATAAGTTGTCCAATGAGGCGCGTAAGTTTGCGGGACTGCTGTTTTGACATACCCCGGTAATGTACCCCTCCAAAATGTTCAATAGTGGGCTGTATGGATTTATTTAGCATTTTACGACCTGCAGCTCCAGAAGTGGCTGTGACTTTGACACTGCTGCTGGTAATAGTGGTGGTAGATGGGGGAGCCACACCCATTTCTTCCCTCAGCACCACTGGCCTATGGTGGCTAAGCATGTGTTGCTTCATCCCAGCGTTCGTGAGATGACCCAACATTCTCCCACGGCTGACTTCTCTGCTGCATATTTTACATGTAGCTGTGCGGCCATCACCAACTGTCACGAAATGTTGCCAAATTTTAGAACGACGGGTGCTGCCACTGTGTGGTGAAGATTTTTTAGAGAGAGTTTCCTCTTCAGCCGCAGATGCTAGAGCAAGTTGCTTAATTTTGGTTGTAGCCTGGCCTATGCACTCTGCTATGCTGCAGTGTTTTTGTGATAAAATGGGAGGTGGCCTCATGTCAGGGATAGTGAAGGAGGTTACTTGATTAACAGTTGTGCTGGCGGCTCTAATGTTTATGGGAGACTCAACCGGAACAGGAGAGGCAGGTGCCACTGGTGCCGTTCTTTCAGGGGAATACAACAGTGGGGAATCAAATTTAATATTGGAAGGAGAATATTCTGTCTCATAAACATTTGGTTCCTGATCGAGATTAAAAGGTAAGGTATAATCTGAATCTTCCATGTTTGCGAAGGAGGATTTAGCACCATCAGATGTTGGGGGGTCCTGCTGAATTACCTTTTCTCTCGGATGGCTAAAGGGAAATGTGACTAAAAAATCTCCGTCATTACTTCTATGACCTGCAGATGTAATTTTTTCAGTGGTGATGGTGGTGCCAATGGGAGTAGCAATAGTGGTGGTGGTGGAACTATGAGCGCACAAAATGTCTTGCTCATATTCTAATATTTCACTTTTAGGCTGCTTAAATGGATGCGCAGAATCAAAAGCCTGTGTAGGTGGTAGTGTCAGGCCTTTCCTGTAAAAAATACTTGGTGTCACCACATTTCTCAAAGTGCCCATAGCAGAGGTGGTGGTGACACAACTGGCACTAGTAGTTATTGTGCAGGTAGTTCTTGGGGGAAGATCCTGAAAAAGGCGACGACATGCAATAGATGCCGACTGCTTCCTGGTCTCAGAGCAGGACCTCTCAGCCCTGCTAGTAGGGGATTTTGAACCAACAGTTTCCCTCTCTGACCTTTTCTGTTTGGAAGGTGGCCTTAGCATAGCACTACTACTGATAGTCAAAGTATCAGAGCTAGGCCTTTTGCAGCTAGATCTGCCTGAACGCTTTGGCTGAGGCACTGAAACAGGACAGGCAAGCTGCTTCTGCTGCTTCATTTGCCTCCCCTTTGAAAAGTCACTCCTTTTAGACTTAACACGACTACTGGAACGTGTAGTACTGGTGGTGGAAGTATGACTGTCTGGGCCTGGCAATACAGATGCTGACATACATGACACAGACAATGGTGGTACAAACTCACAGGTGCTGGTAGTGGTTGTTGTTGCTGTGTCACTGCTGCTGCTGGTACCAGGAGGAGGAACCTCATGTTGAGAGCTTGAATCCATCTTTACAAAAAAATTTACTAGGCTGGACTCTCTTCTGCTACTTCTCAAATATTGTCTCCCCTCCTCTGCTCAAACTCCCTTTCTCACTCAGTTACCACTGGTGGAATGCACAATGCAGTGACCTTTTGCCCTTAATCCAACCTCCAGCACAAAATAAATCAACTGATTGGCCTGTAAATTACTCCATGCCAGTAATCCAGCCCCCAAGGGATCAACTGATTGGCTAAAAAAAATGTAATTCTGTAATATCCGGAATAACGAATGCATTTGCATTGAAATTCGTCTGAATTTTGCAACTTTCGGACATTCGGATGCATTTGAATTTCGGTTCAAAGCAATTACGAATAACACCGAATCCGACAAAAATTATCTCAAATAACGAATGGCTTTGGTGTAATTTGTTGATGCTTTAACACGGCCTAATGCAACACCAATTCGACTCGTGGTTTTGCATGACGAATGATTTCATTTCACTATTCGTTAAATTTAGCGGACAATCATTCTGATGAATCAATTTCTTTCCAATTGTTAGTAGCTCACTAGGGAGTAAAATGAATCGATTCGAATATAATTAAATTATTTGTTATGTGATTACGATCACAAGTCGACTTGCATTAGGCCGCGTTAACGCATTAACGAATTATGCCGAAAGCATTCGCTATTTATGATAATTTTAGTTCGGATTCGGTTTTATTCGTAATTACTTTGTTCGGAAATTCGAATGCTTCCGAATGTCAGAAAGTTGCTAAATTCGGACGAATTTCGATTCGTTACGAAACGAATTGCACAAGCCTAGTGGTTTGCAACAATGGCACCAACCTCCTCTCCGCCCTCCGACAGTAACAACTGACCCATGTGCCCTGTTTGGCTCACGTCCTTAACTTGGTGGTGCAGCGGTTCTTGGGCAGGTACCCGGGCTTACAGGAGGTCCTGAAGCAGGCCTGGAATCTCTGTGGGCATTTCTGCCGGTCATATAATGCCAGTGCCGGGCTGGCTGACCTGCAAAAGGATTACAACCTGCCTAAGAACCGCCTAATCTGTGACATGCCCACCATGTGGAACTCTACAATGGCCATGCTGCAGCAGCAGCACGCGAAGCAGAGGGCCATCAATGAGTATCTGTGCCAATATGGCACGAGGACAGGGTCAGGGAAGCTTGTTTTGTTTTTTTGCCATGCCAGTGGGTCATGATCAGGGATGCGCACACAAGCTGGAGCACACGCTGCGTGGAATAATGGACAGGGCACTTGAGGCAGAACAGAGGCAGGAGGAGGACTTCCTTACCTCTCAAGGCCACCTTTATCCAGACAGTGTTCCTGTTGGCCCGGCTATCACATAGGAAGAGGAGGAGGATTGTGTCAGCATGGAGGTGGAGACTAGCACTCAGCATCAGCAGCAGTCTTCAAGGGATCAATTACAGTCCCAAGACACCCGTGAACTTGTACGTGGCTGGGAGGAGGTGGCTTGCGGATCATGTCATCCTCAGTGACCCAGAGGACTCCACATCGAATGCCTCAGCAACCCTATGCTGCATGGCCTCCCTGATCCTGCAAAGCCTGTGGAAGGATCCTCATATTCGTGCGATCAAGGAGAGGGATCATTACTGGCTGGCAGCCCTCCTCGATCCACGTTACAAGGGTAAGGTTGCAGACCTTATCTTGCCGTCGCAGAGGGAGCAGAGGATGAAGCATCTTCGGGAGGCCTTGCAGAAAGGTCTGTGCAACGCGTTCCCAGAGACTGGAAGGTTACAAATTCCTGGTCCTGGACAACGTGCTGCTGAGGCTTCGGTCAGTCAAAGAAGGAGCGGTGGAGAAGGTGGCCGTCTGACCGATGCGTTCAGACCATTTTTTAGTACGCAGCCCCAAGGTATGATCGGTTCCAGCAACCATCGCCAGCGTCTGGTTTACATGGTGCAGGAATACCTAGGGGCAAGATCAGACTTGGACACCTTTCCCACCGAAAATCCTCTGGGTTACTGGGTCTTGAGGATGGATCACTGGCCAGAGCTTGCACAGTATGCAATTGAGCTACTGGCCTGTCCTGCATCCAGCGTTCTTTTGGAACGCACATTCAGTGCTGCTGGAGGCTTTGTAACCAATCACAGGCTGTGCCTGTCCACCGACTCGGTCGATCGACTGAGCTTCATAAAAATGAATCAGTCTTGGATCACCACCAGCTACCAAGCACCTGATGCTGATGTAACCGAATATATATTTTTTTTAAATGTCAGATCCCTTCAAGACTGCCTATGCTGATGCTGAGTGACTATCCTGTTATGCTGAGTGACTATCCTCTTCCTCTTCAATGATCATGCTGATAGCTTGTAAGAACATTTTTGGTTCTGGGCACTGCCACCAGTGGCTAAGGCCCAATTTTTCAGCCCCTGTTTAACAGGGGCGTGTAATTACAATTTTTGATGCAATACTTTGCAGCAGGGCTCATTGCTGTGCTCCAAGTACAGTATTTGTGAGGGGTTGCAGTGTTGTGGCACCAGTACCTAAGGCCCAATTTTTATGCCCCCGTTTAACAGGGGCATGTAATTACAATTTGTGATCTAATAATTCACAGCAGGGCCCATTGCTGTGCCCACCAAGAGTAACTGTGAGGGCTTACAGTGTTGTGGCAACACCACCACCATTTTTCTCAATGATTTTCATCCATATTGCCGGGACCAAACATTACATTAAAGCCGCAAGCAGTTTTAACCACATGAGACCCACTATAGACGAAAGACGTCTGCAGCGCGGCTCTCAAGTGCTGAGTGGACGGCCCTGGACGTCCTGCCTTTCTTTTTCACTCCCCCTGCGCGCCGCCGAGGGCATGCAGCGGGGAACAGCTGCGATGCGCGTGCCTGGCGCCTGCGATGTCTGCCAGGTACACGCGATCGGCTGTTACAGAGGCAGGACCTGGATCTCTGTGTTTAAACACAGAGATCCACGTCCTGTCAGGGACGTCCTTGTACATAGGGACACAGATCGGTCACCTCCCCCAGTCAGTCCCCTCCCCCACACAGTTAAAATCACTCACAGGGAACATATTTAATCCCGTGATCGCCCCCTAGTGTTAACCCCTTCCCTGCCAATCACATTTATACAGTAATCAGTGCATTTTTATAGCACTGTTCGCTGTATAAATGTGAATGGTCCTAAAATAGTGTCAAAAGTGTCCGATACGTCCGCCGCAATATCGCAGGCCTGACAAAAATCGCAGATAACCGCCATTACTAGTAAAAAAAATATATATAATAAAAATGTCATAAATCTATCCCCTATTTTGTAGGCGCTATAACTTTTGCGCATAGCAATAACTATACGCTTATTGCAATTTTTTTCCAAAAATATGTAGAAGAATACGTATCGGCCTAAACTGAGAAAAAAAAATGCGATATTATAGCAAAAAGTTAAAAAATATTGTGTTTTTTTCAAAATTTTCTGTCTTTTTTTGTTTATAGTGAAAAAATAAAAACCGCAGAGGTGATCAAATACCACCAAAAGAAAGCTCTATTTGTGGGAAAACAATGATACAAATATCATTAGGGTACAGCGTTGTATGACCGTGCAATTGTCATTCAAAGTGTGTCAGCGCTGAAAGCTGAAAATTGGTCTGGGTACGAAGGGGGTTTAAGTGCCCAGTAAGCAAGTGGTTAAATGACTGTTTTTCCTTTAGAAATGTAATTTTGTGCAGGGAACACGGGAAACACGTGCCACTTCACAGACATACTTTAGACACCCCCCAGGTACGACATTTAAAGGAATATTTCCCTTTTTTTTTTTCCATTTAAGCATCATTAAATTCACTGCTCCCGAAAAAACTGCAGTTTTTAAAACTTCTTTTTGCATTGATACATGTCCCCTGGGGCAGGACCCGGGCCCCAAAACCCTTTTTAGGACAATAACTTGCATATTAGCCTTTATAGTTAGCACTTTTGATTTCGAACGTTCGAGTCCATTGTATTTAATAGGGTTCTAAAGTTTGCGCAAACTTTCGGTCCGTTCGCAGGTTCTGGTGCGAACCAAACTGGGGGGGGTGTTCGGTTCATCCCTACCTGATAGGTTCCTGTTAATGGATTAACTTACCCTGTATCTGAAGCATAACAGAAATAGGAATGTTCATAAAACCTTAGGGCCAGTTCTCACCAGATGTAGTTCTGTGCACTTTTTTTCTGCACAAAATGCATGCACAGTGTTTTCCATGTATTCCAATGGCTCTAGTTCACACTATGCAGTCAGTTTCCGGTCAGTTTCTGCACCGGAAACTGACTGCATGGTGTGAACTAGAGCCATTGGAAAACACTGTGCATGCATTTTTAGTGCAGAAAAAAAGCACACGGAACTGAATCTGGTGTGAACTGGCCCTTACGGTATGCTCATCCCCATTCTCTAGGCTTCAGTGTGATTATCTAAGTGCTGCGAACAGCCTTGATGACAATACAATGCTAGTTTCATTGTTCCGTTGCCAGATATCAAGGTAGAAATTCAATTAGCAAGTTACGGACAGGTTTTAGCTAAGTAGAATTTAAAGCATTTATTTCCACTTTTGCAGTCAACTTTGACAAAACCTCACTATGTTTGTTGTGCATTTCCATTCAAAAAGCATGCCTAAAAATATATATTTTTAAATATTTGTTACTTTTTAGAGGTTTCTCAGGAGAATGTGTCATGGATTAATGTAAGTTTTTTTTTTTTTTTTTTTTTAACAATGTTACAGTGAGCCTATCCCTAGTCTGTCCTCATTAACATACAATTAAAGAAGCCGAACCTCTACACCTTTAACCATTTGTTATGATTTATAATTAAGATCTACCTGCACACTTCAGACAAGGTTAATTATGGCAAACATAGCTACCCACTCCCCTCATAAACACAGACAACTACCTAGGATCCTTGCTGAAGGGTCCAGAATAAAGCATCTAAAAAAGGTAAGCTGCAATTTGTATCTAGGTAAGCTGCAATATTATTTTACTGAAAGAAAAAGATGATGCTTGGAGTAGAAGTAGTGAGTCAATCAAAAATATATAAATGAAAAAGAATGAGGCAGACACGTTGGACCACTTGATCTTTTTTTTTCCGGCACTGTTTCTATGTTTTTATATATTTTTTAAGTTATGCCATGTGAATGGGAACATGTAACAAAGATAAAGTAAGTGCTATGCCAATATGGCTGCTAAAGCAGAAATAGACTTTGAATACTGCTACACACTATTAGTTTTTTCCATTCAACCCAGCAAGGCTGAACAAAAAAACAAAATTGACGGATCAGGAGGAGCCGCTGTACTAACTATGCAATGTTAGTACAGCGATCTCCCCCGCCAGAACATTCTGGTCAGCTCCATGAGCCATTGGGGATCTGTTGGGCAGATATTTTTTAGTCATGCCCCGTTGACAGAAGCCAGCCGGAAGGCCAGCTTCTTTCGGACCGGCTGCAGTACACACGGGCCCAATGTCAGCTGGTTTCTATTGAACCTACCGATACTGCCTGACATTGGGCCTGTGTGTACTAAGCTTTAGTTCTGCTCAGACAATTGTTCACTGTAGGCTTTGGAATTGTATTCCTGTGTGTATTTTGTGTTCTGGGAGGAAACAAGATATACAGTATATGTGATCCAATCCAAATAGCTTTACACATATGCAGTATATGTATCAGGTGCATCAGGCGCTAAAGGGGTGTGACCACGTGAGAACTCAAATCTTTATCAACCGTGCTACACCCCTACATATTTATAGCAAACATTGCATAAAAACAGGAATATTTTGTTTACATACAGTACATTGCAATACATGTTTAGACTAGCCAACTGCATCAAAATAATCCCTCTCTGGCCAGTCCCTACTCTACTTTGCAAAATGCAAATTGATTACTTGCTTATAGCATACATCAGTGCATATAGTGCCATTATGGGGCAGATAAGACACAGTTGTAGAAGATCTACAGGTTCAGGTCTGGTCACTGACCTGCCTTGAAATAGAAATAAAATATGTCGGTGCCTAAATCCAAATAGCTTTATACACCTATAATACTGATTAGGTGCTAGAAGTGTTTTTGAACCAAAATCCCTGATTTAATTCACATTTACTAGAATGTATAAGGCTGTATAGCAGTGTGCAGAGAGTTAATTTATATGTTTGGTGTCCTGGGAGGGGTTACAGGCTGGCTGTCCTGCTGGCCTGCTCTTTGTCTCCAAGCTGATTGTTTAAAATAAAATTTGATGGCTGACTGCAAATTTGTGATTATGGTGCCCCATTCCCGGACCTCACTATTTTTTTTAATACCCATTTGTAGAAATTGTAATTAATAATGATAATAAGAACAATTTCTTATTTCTATTCCTAAAAGTGGCAAGAAATGCTTTAAAGTGGTTGTAAACCACGTAGACAATTTTTTTTTTTTTTACTTACCTGCAAGACAAAGCTATAATGAGCTAGTATGACTAGCATACTAGCTCATTATGTACCACTTACCTTCGATCAGGGCCCCCAAAGTCGTCCGTGTCCCTCCTCTAGCCGCATCCATCGCTGCGGCGATAGCCGGAATGTTACTTCCGGGTATCGCCGCTGCAGCCAATCACAGCGCCGCTCCGGCGCTGTGATTGGCCGGAGCGGCGCAGCCGTGACTCCGCGCATGCGCGCGTGAGCTGTCGAATTCGGCTACGTCGTCGAATGTTGCGACCTAGCCGAATTTGTGAATGGGGTGACGTCAGCGTCGCCGCATTTACATACAAATATCTCCTTAACCGTGTAGGTTAAGAAGATATTTTGTGCACCTACAGGTAAGCCTTAATCTAGGCTTACCTGTAGGTCTTTGTTTAAAAAGTGGGTTTACAACCACTTTAATGTCAGCAGACATAAACATGATGCATGGCTGTGCTCTTTTCAAAAAGTGACTGCTGGTATGGGGAACTTTTCCTCGTACTGCTGTCACAGGAAGAGAGGGGATCAGACAGCGGCTGCAGCATTGGGAACATGTTACATGTTTCGCCCTAAAAACAAGTGTAACATGTAACATGTTCCCAAAGGTGAACTTATCCTTTAAATAAATTTTGTCCAGTATGCAGCCTTTTTTTGGTGTTTATGACAAGGTAGTTTATTCTACCACCTGTATTGATTTTTGGCTATCAGTATCAATACTATTAAAATGTAATTCAGGCTTCTAGATGCTAAAGTTAATAGGCTAAAAATTGTACTTCTCTTCTATATCAGAAGCAAAAAGATTACTTTAAACAAGATGCAATCTCTTTTGGGCTTTTTACCTTCCCTACTAGAATACTGCCAGTTGATTTTCTGTAGACATTTATATATCTCTATATCAGGTTTAAAATCCCCATATTCACATGTCAGGATTATTAGAAAAAGGAAAGACATGCTTGTATGGTCACAATTTTTAATTAATTTCAATAGTAGATCACTATGGCAACAGAATTTTATTTTAGATAAGGATTTTTGTCTTTCCACAGATATAGCAGGATCTATTGGTTTTGCTGCAGTCTGGGAAAAACATTGGATGCATCTTGAATGTGTTCCTCACTAATTATAACCCTTTTTAATACATTTCTTATGTAAGACTTTTCCTTGCTCCAAATAATCTACTGTATGGGTACAGTTTCTCCTTAACCTGTGGTATTGACTGTAAGGTATATTTTGTTTCCAGCTAGCTAGGTGACAACTATTTTAATGCAAGTAAGAGTTGCCTGTAGTGTCTTTGAAATGGGTTTTGGATACAATATTATAAGTTTCATCCCATGACAATACAAGATCTAAAAACACCAGATTCTAAGGATCAGGATTTTATGGCTAATGTTTTTTTAATTTAAATAAGCAAGACCCCCTATCTTTTTCTGAGAGTTTAGTGCTATTATCCATAACAACCATGTCCACAACAACCGATGAGTCATCATGTAAATGTGAAAAAAGAAAACGCTGAAGTAAAAAAAAAAAGATGGCGTGGTTCCCCCAAATCCATACCAGACCCTTATCCAAGCATGTAGCCTGGCAGATCAGGAAAGGTAGGGGACAAGCGAGTACCCCCCTCCTGAACCATGCCAGGTTGCATGCCTTCAACATGGCCACCCCTGCCCCAAAGTACCTTATCCCCATGTTGATGGAGACAAGGGCCTCTTCCTCACAACCCTGGGCTGTTATTGTGGGGGTCTGTGGGAGGGGGGCTTACCAGAAACTTAAAGCTGCCTTTAACAAGGGAGCGAGGACGAGGACGAGTGCAGAGATTTTTTTTTCGGGTCTGGTGATCCTGCGGGCGGCATGATTAATGATAGATCTACATCGGGGGACTTTATTTTTGGATTTTTAATAAAGAAATTGTCAAAATCTGTGTTTTTTTTTTTTTTTATATTGACGCTTTTTTGGGTGAATGAGTTGGGATATAATGTACCCCATACTCATTCACTTAGAGGGGGCACAGGATCTGGGGACCCCCTTGTAAAAAAACAAAGCTTTGCACTCATCAAAGCCTTTGTCTACCAGTTCTTAAATAGGTAAGGGGCGGGGTCACCTGGTGACATCACCCGGTGGCCCTGCCCACTTGTGACATCCCCACCCCAGCATGAACCGGGTGGTGACCAGATAAGGGTAAGGTATTGATTGGGCGGACCCCACGCCATTTTTTTTAATTGACCTTAAGGGCCTGGTATGGATCTGGGGGTAGCCCCATGTCGTTTTTTTCACAAATTTTTTGGACGACGATTCTTTTTTTTACATTTAACTGTCAGCAGGGAACCCCGCTGACAGCTGATAACTCATCAGTTGTTAAGGACAGGGCGGCTGGCTTCATGGCCCATTCCTTAGCAAAGAGCTATATAAAATGTTTTTAAAGCAGGAAAAACAAAAATGTATGAAAACCGCATTCAAAAATGCATCAAAAACACGGGTTTAAAAAAGCAAACACATCGTGATACATGCCTGAAAAATGCATCAACCGCAACCGCATAGATGTGAACCTAGACACTAGTCATATTTCCCCAATCACCCCCATACCAGTTAGTGTCTATGATCATCGCCACACAAGTTACTGTGTCCTTGATCACCACCTTGCCAGTTACAGTGTACCTGATCCCCACCACACCAGTGCTTTGTTGCCTCTGCCTGCTGTCTGTACAAACTCTGGCCTGTTTATTGACCACATTTCTGCCTGCTGCCTAGACAGATCCTTTGCCTATTTGCTGACTACGTCTCTCCCTGTGGCCTGAACTGACCCATTTGCACATCCCGTTGACAATGTTCTTGCGAGACACCAGGACAGTGAACATGGTGTTCCTGGGGGCAACCACATACCAGTAGGCTAGGTTTGTTTGGCTTATAGGAACAGGGACTGCTATAAGTGATGCTACACTAAGCCATATTCCCTGATCACTTGTACAGAGGCGACAGTACATTGGTTTTGACACAATTGAATAATATGAGTAATAAACAAAATTTAATGTCCAGTACATAATCAGTCCAGACAGTGAAAAATTCTCACACACGTGATATCGCCATACTCAGGAGGAGTAGCAAAATGTGTTATGGGGTGTAATTCTAAATATGCCAATGATGTGTGTTAGAAATTTCTTATTTAACAACTTTGTGTAAAAAAATATATTTTCAATTTTTTTCCTGCATTTTCGCTCTGTTTATGTTAGGTACCAATGGGCAAAGTACAACTGTGAGAGAAGGGTTTCTA
The DNA here is from genome assembly GCA_029206835.1 of Rana muscosa. Taxonomy (NCBI): domain Eukaryota; kingdom Metazoa; phylum Chordata; class Amphibia; order Anura; family Ranidae; genus Rana; species Rana muscosa. Next base: position 687,935,168 of record CM055116.1, on the reverse strand, counting down.
GGCATGGAGCAATCCTATGGTTAGAAATTACACATAACATATCTAGGTCCTCTTTATAAGGCATTGCTAAGCACAACCAGACACAGTGCTAAAGGAGCAGTGATGCACCCTGTTTAGTTTGCTTGGAGACTTTTCCCTCAAGGTAAACTGTAATTGTTGTGACATTGTGTTGGAATACATTGTTCATGTATTTTTGTACAACAACTACACATATATTCTTCAGCCAGTAGATGGCCGTGTTTAAAAGTTTTTAGCCGCATCTATGGTTAAACTCTATGTATTTTCTGTGTATAATAACGTTTTCTGTTCCTGTCTGCAGTTAAGCAGCAAAGCCCATGTGGACTTTGCACTGTCTGTTCTGTAGGGCAATATACTGAATTTCTAACCGTTTATGAACACAGACATAGCTCACGCACCCACCCAGATAGCTGAGAAGCTGAGAACCCACACACACAGTCATAGTCCGCTACAACCAAAGAAGTGCAAGTTACAGTTACTGAAAAAGAATAACAGAAAATGGCCATTGGCCAGTAACACAGCTGCAACAAAGCTTTCATTTGCAAATCGGACAAACCAGAACTACCAGTCTTGTAAATTCAAGATGAAAATGCTGCTAATAAAGTACGTGGAAATGTATAAATAAAGTCAGGCCAGGACAACCTTCAGATGAGTGGACAGAGAAAGGTCAAAAAGCTCAGAGCACAATCTCTCTTAGCATAGAACATTATCAAATGGTACATATATGTAAGTGTGAAACTGTTAAAGAAATGTGGGATTACAAAAGGTGCACAAAAGATCTAATCTCAGCAATAAACTATTTAGAAAGCTATACCAAACCAAGCTGATGAAAGGCCAGGATATGCAAGATTACATAGGGCACACCTTGGAAATGATTGAACACCTGAAAAGTATAGGAGAAGAAAAAGATTTTCATGCCGTGGTACTATTACTAAGCGGTTTAGCAGAAAGTTATGAAACGCTTGTCACAGCACTTGATGCACAACCAGATGATGAACTGACATTGGAATATGTTAAGGGCAACCTTGTGGATGTATATAAGCTTAAAACAGAAAGCATTAATAGTGATGGTGCTTCTGTCGCAAAGTCTGCTATAAAGATGTAAAATAGGAATAAAAACAGTAACATGCAACAAGAAACATGTGAATGTTATGTGTGCAAGAAACAAGGTCATTTAAAAGCAGATTTCAGAATATGGGAAAATAGAATGCAAAAACAAACTAAAAACGACAAAAGGCCAAAAGTGTGAAGGAAGAAACAGATTTTGCTTCAGATAATGAATATATTTTTCAATCCAAAAGTTGCACCTCATCTTTGCAGGCATGGTGTGTTGATTCAGGAGCTATGAGTCACATGACAAATGACAGAAATGTCTTATTTCACCTTGACCAGAGTAAAACTGAAAAAGTTACCACTCCTAATGGGCAAAAAATGGAATCAGAAGGAATATGAGATAGTTTTCTTTACTGTCCTATTTCCCAGAATGTCATCAGAAAGATACCTGTGAAAAATGTCCTCTATGTCCCTGCTCTTGAAACAAATCTTTTGTCAGTGAAAAAGCGCGCAAAGCAAGGCAATATAGTGACCTTCCGAGATGACAGTTGTGCTATCACAAAAGGGGATATCTTACTTGCAAAGGCTAAAATTACAGATGAACTGTATAATCTGAAATGCAATGAGGTGGTTAATGCTGCCAAGGAGGAAAAACATTCAAATTGAATTCACACTTGGCACAGATGTCTTGGGCACAGAAGTCCTGACATGATAAAGAAATTACCGTATATAAGCCGACCTGAATATAAGACAAGGCACCTAATTTTACCACAAAAAAATGGGAAAACGTATTGACTCGAGTATAAGCCTAGGGTGTCCATCTGCATGCCTCACTGTGCCTCACTTTGCCTCACTGTGTCCATGGGTATGCCTCACTGTGTCCATGCCTCACTGTGCCCATGCCTCACTTTGCCTCACTGTGTCCATGTGCATGCCTCAATCAGATCTACCCCTCAGATTTACAGCGACTGCACTTCCAAGTGCACTTTCAGTGCAATTTCAAGTGAACTTTGCACTTGTAGTTTGCAATTGTAGTGCAAAGTGGATTTGCCTTTCGTAAATAACCCCCTATATCTGTTGCACAACAAAAGCGTAGTGCCAGAGAAACTTGAACAGTGTTTGGCTCAAGTAAGCAACACATTTGGCAAAAATGCCAAAAGTATTGTGCACAGACAGTGGAGTTGAATATGCAAGTGGTAACATACATATTATTTCAAACTACTGTAGCATACAACCCAGAACAAAAAGGGGTTGCAGAAGGGATAAACCATACTTTATGTTAGAGTGGAAGAACCATGCTGCTTGATGCAGATATGCCAACCACATACTGGGGGAAGGCAATTATGACAGCATGCTATCTCCAAATACCTGGAAAATCCACTGAGAAAACTCCAAATGAACTGTGGAATAGAAGGGCCCTGAATTTGAACCACCTAAACATCTCAAAAGAAAAATGTACAAAATGGGATGTTTGTGCAAAAGAAGATGTACTTGAGGGGTGCTGTGAATCTCAAAAGGGATACAGAATTGTAAACGAGGATGCAAACAAGGTAACCATCAGCATAAGTGTAATTGAAACTTCAGTGTTCAAAATATCATGAACTAGCACAAACGCTTAAAACTGAGGGAAATTCCACATCAGTGTCACATGAAGATGACACAGAAATAGTAATTAACTCAGACAATTAAAGATTGTAAAAGAAGAAACCAGACCACAAGAGGCTTCAATCAAGAAATCCACCAGAAGCAATAAAGGCATCCCAAATAAACGTTTGTCCTATGTTGCTCGTGTAGTATTAAAACCAGAGCCAGATTCATGGGATGACATGTAAAGACTTCCAACTCATGAGAAACAAAAGTAGATCAGAGCATTTGACAAAACCGCTTACAAGAAATAGATTTAAAGAACTAACAACCCGAAAGGTGACTAACACACCAGCAGCTGTTGAGAGGGGGTGTTGGAATACACTGTTCATGTACAGTAGGTGCCGCCGATTTTGTGTCAATCTCGCCTCTTCTAGCGGCAAGATTGACACCCTATGAGTAAGCATCTATCTTTGATGTGAATTTCGTCAGCTATCCACCCCTGCATGTCAGTTTTCTGTTTTTGTCTGTTTTTGGACTTTTGAATCTATGGATTAATTTTGGATTTTAATTTTGGAATTTTGAAAATAAATCGTTTATACAGAGTGCGGCAGTCCAGGGCTCTTTTCTTTCCCATGCATTAGTGCAGAGCCAGCATCTGTTCCAGTATCAGGGCGGGAGCATTCCTTGGAGCTTCACAGCTTGGAGCGGTACACACCTTTCATTGACCCTACGGGCCGCGTCGCGAGAGCCAGCGCGAGCTGTCTCGTTATCGGGAAAGGAAAAATTTCGTTTTTCCTTTCGCAATGAGCGACACGCATTGCCGACATTGAGGCCGGTAGACGGAGATCCGAAGTGGATTCCCCGCCAATACCAGGCACTGTGTTTGGTATGAATCCTGAGCGGTACCTCCACGCCAATTTTTAAATAAAAAAATGGCATGGTTTCCCCCTCCAGGAGCATACCAGGCCCTTCGGTCTGGTATGGATTTGAAGGGGAATCCCCTAAGCTGAAAAATCAGCGTGGGGGTCCCCCTCAAAATCCAAACCAGACCCTTATCCGAGCACGCAACCTGGCAGGCTGCAGGAAAAGAGGGGGAGACGAGAGCGGCCCCCCTCCCTCCTGAACCATACCAGGCCACATGCCCTCAACATGGGGGGGTTTGGTGCTCTGGGGAAGGGGGCGACCTGCGGCCCCCCACCCCAAAGCACCCTGTCCCCATGTTGATGGGGACAAGGGCCTCTTCCCGACAACCCTGGCCGTTGGTTGTCGGGGTCTGCGGGCGGGGGCTGATCGGAATCCGGGAGCCCCCTTTAATAAGGGGGCCCCCAGATGCTGGCCCCCCACCCTATGTGAATGAGTATGGGGTACATCATACCCCTACCCATTCACCTGATGGAAAAAAAATGGCAATAAAAGAACACACACAGCTTTTTTAAAGTAATTTATTACACAGCTCCGGGGTTCTTCTTCCGACTCCGGGGGTCTCTTCCGACTTCGGGGGTCTCCGGTGTCGTCTCCGCGCTCTTTGATTCTTTCTTCCTTCTGCCGGGCCTCCGCTATCTTCTTCCAGCTCTTTTGCTAGCGGAGAGGCCCGGTCTTCCCCGTTGTCTCGTCCGGCTCTCCGTTGTCCTTCTGCCGCCCCTCCACTATCTTCTTCCAGCTCTTTTGCTCTTTAAATCCATACCAGACTGAAGGGCCTGGTATGCTCCTGGAGGGGGAACCCATGCTAATCACAGCTAATCACAACAGTTTCATTCAGTAAAATGCTTGCTTATAGCAATGTAATTTACTGCTATAAGCAAACATAATGTAATATGTAGAAAAAAAAAATCCTGATCACGTCCCCAGAATAGTACAGTGTTACTATGGTAACATTAAAAAATCGTAAAAAAAAAAAATTATAAAAAAAAAAATTATAACATTTTTTTTTCATATTGTCACCAGTCAGTTTCCCTGATCACCAATACATCAGTTATATGATGACGCTTTACTGAACTGGTGATGGTATGCAAGGAAAAATAACTGTGATTTTTTTATTTTTGTTATTTCTTTATTTTCCCAAAAAATTACAAAAAATTACTAATTCAAAAAACCTGCCCTGACTTTTACTAAATATCTTTGAATGTCTACTTTCCAAAAAGGGGTAATTTGGAAGGTATTTGTACTGTCCTGGCATTTAAGGACTCAAGAAATTAGGCCATCAGTACATCAGGGTTGATCAATTTTCAGATACTGTATATACCATAGTTTGTGGACTCTAATGCCGCGTACACACGATCGGACATTCCGACAACAAAACCGTTGATTTTTTTTCTGACGGATGTTGGCTCAAACTTGTCTTGCATACACACGGTCACACAAATGTTGCTCGGAATATTCCGAATGTCAAGAACGCGGTGACGTACAATACTACGACGAGCTGAGAAAAATGAAGTATAATGATTCCGAGAATGCGTCAAATTGATTCAGAGCATGCGTAGAATTTTTGTGCATCAGAATTGGATACACACGATCGGAATTTCCAACCACAACTTTTGTTGTCCGAAAAATTGAAAACCAGCTCTCAAACATTTGTTGTTGGAAATTCCGACAGCAAATGTCCGATGGAGCCTACACACAGTCGGAATATCCAACCAAAAGCTCACATCGAATATTTGTTGTCGGAAATTCCGATCGTGTGTATGCGGCATTACTTTCCTGCAGACTAAATAATATACACTGATTTGGATTATTTTCACCAAAGAACAGTAGCAGAATACATTTGATGCTAAATTTATGAAGAACAATTATTTATTTGCAAAATTTTATACTCCAAAGACATGCTGGTAGGTTAATTGGCTTCTGTCTAAAATTGGCCCTAGTATATGAATGTGAGTTAGGGACCTAAGATTGTAAGCTCCTTGAGGGTAGGGACCAATGTGAATGTACAATATATATATATATATATATATATATATATATATATATATATAATATATATGTGTAAAGCGCTGCGTAAATTTACAGCGCTATATAAGTACCTTAAATAATAATAATAATAACAGAAAGAAGGAAAAACATGTTTTTATTTCAAAATGTTCAGTCTTTTTTTGTTTATTTAGCAAAACATAAACCCAGTGGTAAATACCACCAAAAGAAAGCTCTAGTTGTGTGAACAAAATGATAAGTGTTGAGTGATGCATTGTCATTCAAAGTGTGACAATGCTGGAAGCTGAAAATTGCCCTTGGCAGGAAGGGGGTAAATGCGCCCTGTATTGAAGTGGTTAAAAAATATACTTGTGAAATAGTGAATGTAGAACCATATTAATTTGAACTGCATTAATTTGTCTTTTAAATCTGCCTAGTTAAGCTTTAAAGAGTTAATTCAAATTAAAAAAAAAGGGGGGGGCGGAGCCGGCAAGCCAGGAGAATGGCCGCATGAGAACACAGCTCCCGGTCACCTGAACTTTCCAGACCTATTTACAGCGACTCAGGGCACTCTGTAACGGCGTTTTTTGGTCACAGCAGGTCGGGGACACCAGCAGAGCACGCGGAGGAAGAGAAGGGAGAGAACAGCGCCGGGTAAGATGACGGACTTTTACTCACTGTCAGACCGCCATAGCCGCCAAGATGGCGCCGGCGGCGTGCAGGGACCTGCACACACACACACACACACACACACACACAGCCAGAATTCAATCAGAGGGCATGTGGCAAGTGCTTATCCCCAATCCTTCCCTGATCAAACGCAGCCAAGCTCCCAGTCATCCTCCATGGCTAATAGCCCTGTGAAAAACAAGCAGAGGCTCTCTCTGCCTACTTCCATGACCGTCACTGAAGGGGAAGGGAGCATGAGGATTGATGACACACTAGAATTTCAGGATGCCATAGCAGCTTTCCCTACAAACAACCAGCCTGTCATGGACTCCACTTTAAAAGAAATGCTGGTGTCCCTTAGAGGAGCTATTCATACAGATATGCTGCAGCTTGTGACCCAATGTAAATCTGAAGTGACTGAAGTCAGGGACAGGGTGACCCATATAGAGAACAAGATGGGGGACTTTTCTGAGACCTTTAACACTATGGTCAATGCACACAATGAACATGAGGAGGACATTATATGGCTCAAAGCAAAGGTCGCTGACCTCGAGGACCGTTCCAGAAGGAACAATATTAAAATCAGAGAAATCCCCGAATCAGTAAAGAACTCAGAACTAACCGCTTTCCTTACCAATATAATGAAAGAAACCCTCCCTGACTTGCCCCTGGAGGAAATTATCATAGACCGAATACATAGACTGCCTAAGCCGAAACATATCCCTGAGAAGTTACCCAGGGACACCATTGCTAGGATTCACTACTACACAGTTAAAGACAAACTGATGTCTGTGACAAGGCGGGCTAATAATCTTCCTGATTGCATGCAGGGACTGTCCTTCTTTGCTGATCTGTCTGCACATACAGTGCAAAGGAGACGTAATCTCATGACCATAACCAAACCTCTTAGAAATCACCAGATTCCCTACCGCTGGAATTACCCTGCAAACCTACTAATTACCAAGGGTGAAAAGGAGTTTCTGGTGACTACCTTAGAGGATGGCATCAAGCTACTGGAGAGATGGAAGATTCTCCATATTGAGACAGCAGAGGATCACCAACCATCTGATTCCTTCCATACACGCACTAAATGACTATGAGGCAAGGCTGCATATAGTGCCCTATCATAATTGCTCACCTCAACATGTTCCGGAAGTTCTACCGGCGTTGACTTTTCATTTCTTTAAACCCCCTTTTCAGCAGGTTAACCCCTGCCCAGAGTTTTTTTTTTTTTGTTCTTTTTTATATATCTCTACGTTTGACCTGTTTTCTATTTTATCTCACCGTTTTTTCTCTCAGACTATAGACTTGTACTTCCAGTTTGAATTGTTTTCTTCACCAGCCGGGAAAAACCTACCACATCACAGAAGAAACCTATCTCAACCAGCTAAACCTATCGCAGGTACGCCATCACATACGTGTCAATCCACTTCCTATCACTGGCCCTTTTTCTTTCAGTGGCATTGACTCTGATACGGTCTTACCTTTTCCACTATACTTACTCACCTGACAATGGCATTTAAAATGACATCTCTGAATGTGAATGGCTTGAACAGCCCACAAAAGAGACATATGCTATGGAAGGAAGCTCGTGCTCAAAATTGTGATGTATTCTGCATCCAGGAGACTCATTTTAAAGCGAACAATCACCCTACTCTAAAACATAACCTGTATCCACATACTTTTGTGGCATGTGCCCCTTCTAAAAAGAGAGGGGTGGCTATCTTGGTGAAAAACACGGTAGAGTTCAAGCTACTTTCTAGTCACTGTGACGAAGAGGGTAGATACATTATTCTATCCTGTGAAATTAATGGAGTAACATATTCAATGGTAAATATTTATGTACCAAATTCTAGACAACTGCATTTCCTGAATAGACTCTGGAAAAAAATTAAACAAAAGGGTTCAGGGCACATCATACTTTGTGGTGACTTGAACTCCATATCTGATCTTCACCTGGATAACTCTAATGCCTCTATCAGGAAAAGCATCAGACATACATTATCAAACTTTCTCAGCTCAAAAAGCCTTTATGATATTTGGAGATGTCAGCACTCCAACGAAAGAGACTTCACTTTTTTCTCCCGGGTCCACTTGTCCTACTCAAGGATTGATATGTTTCTGACGGACAAATTTTTACTGCAAAAAGTTTCACACTGGGACATTGGTCATATCACGTGGTCTGACCATGCCCCAGTGTCTATCATTGTGGGGAGCCGAGGGCTAACTACCCGGGCGAATAGATGGAGAAATGATGTCCATTTATTCTCAGACCCAATCATTGCAAAAGACATTGAGAACTCATTGATAGAATTCTTTGCTAATAATGACACCACAGAGGTTAACCCATTCACTTTGTGGAATACCCATAAAGCTTTTATCAGAGGGTTACTCATGAAGCAAAGTGCTTCACTAAGGAGGAGGAGGGGGCAGCATATGGATTCCATTCTGAGGGATATCGCGGGCTTGGAGGCTCAGAACAAATCTTCCCCTACTGTTGAAATTAGCAATAAATTGGCTGCGGCTCGAGATGACCTTCGAACCTTGCTTGTATCACAACATGTACGTAATACCCACAAATTTAGGTCTAACTTTTACATGCATGGTAACAAGGCCGGTAAACTACTAGCAAACCAAATTAAAGAGAAAGTCCTGAAACAGAAAATCCCACACTTATACCACCCCAAAAGTGGATCCAAATTGACCAACCCTAAAGATATAGCAGATGCATTTAGCAGCTATTACGGTACCTTGTATAACCTACAGGAAGATACTGGGATACCACAACCTACCCCGAAACTCATAGACGGTTTTTTACAAGATATATCTCTTCCTCAGCTGTCCCAAGATGATTTAGATTCCCTGAATTCCCCAATATCTATTCTAGAAATTACAAACACCATTTCAAACCTTCCAAACAACAAATCACATGGTCCTGACAGGTATTCTTCGGAATACTATAAAAAATTTGCTACTCTTATACTAGGGGGGGACTTCAATGTTCCGCTTAGCCCCGTTCAGGATACCTCCAAAGGAACGTCTGCTCTTCCTTATGCAGCTCTACGTAAAATTAGATACTGCCTACAAAACCTGTTGCTACATGACACCTGGCGTACACTGAACCCGAATGGCAAGGACTATACCTTCTACTCGGCCCCTCACGGGAGGTATTCCAGAATAGACTATCTATTTATCTCCCAAAAGGACCTCCCCCTGCTCCAGAACGCTTCTATCGACCCGATGTTCATGTCAGATCACCATCCCATTTCTGTAACACTGACTGTCCCAGAAACGCTCCCACGCTCGCAGACCTGGAAACTGGACTCCTCCCTACTTACTGACCCAGCTATCGCTGAAGAAGTCAGGACACACATTAAACATTTCTTTTCAGAAAACGACCCCGCGGACACCTCTACCATTGTCACGTGGGAAGCCCACAAATGTGTGATACGCGGCATCCTCATGGCGGCGGCAGCTAGACGCAATAGGGAGAGACGGAAACTATACACAACGCTGTACGAAAAAATACGTAAGCTAGAGAGTACACACAAACATACGCAGGCCCTAGACACTTTAACAGACCTTATCCAAACTAGAAACGAACTGCTAGACCTCCTGGGCAAACAGGTAAGACGTAAATATATTCTGACAAAGAAAACTTTCTATGAATATGGCAACAAAGCCAGTAAGTGGCTCGCCAGAGCTCTTCAAACGCGGAAAGCTACCACGACAATACATACCTTAACTGACACGTCGGGCCGCAAAATCAATGCAACCCCTGACATTGCCAAACAGTTTGTTCAGTACTACTCTAACCTTTATAACCTCCCCCCGACGGATCCCTCGATATCAGAATCCACGAGGAAACAAATGATTGTAGACTTCTTGAAGCAACATAGCCCTGCCCCTATCTCAGCCTCTATGGCTCAAGATCTAGATGTCCCTTTACAAAAAGAAGTAGACCTTGCGCTTAAACAGTTGAAAATAGGCAAAAGTCCCGGCCCTGACGGCCTGAGTGTAGGATACTATAAATCATATGCTGATATCCTTACTCCCTTTTTTCTCACGGCCTTTAACTCCTTCGAACTCCCATTGAAACCCCCACGTGACCTACTCACTGCACACATTGCGGTTATCTCAAAGCCAGGTAAGGACCCTGCTCTGGTTGCCAGTTATAGGCCTATCTCATTACTCAACGTCTACCTCAAATGGTACGCCAAAACGATTGCAAACCAGATTCTACCACTCCTACCCCATCTTATCGACCTCGACCAAGTCGGCTTTGTACCAGGTAGAGAGGCGAGGGATAATACCCTTAACGCTATCAACATACACCATTGGCTTACGCACACTAGACAGCAGGGATTCTTTCTTTCCCTGGATGCGGAGAAGGCATTTGACAGGGTGGCCTGGGACTACATGAAAGACACCTTGGAGGTCATAGGCTTACCTACCAGGATGCTGAACTTTATTGCAGCACTATACTCTAATCCCACAGCCAGAGTCCGAGTGAACGGCCACCTGTCAGATGCCTTCTCCATCTCGAATGGAACTCGCCAGGGCTGCCCCCTCTCCCCGATAATTTTCATCCTCACGCTTGAACCTTTACTGAGACGCCTCAGGGGTGCGCAGGACATCAAAGGTATAGAAGTTAAACAAAGGATGTATAAATTAGCCGCATTCGCGGATGATATCCTCCTTTTCCTAAGAGACCCACTGACGACAATCCCTAATCTTCTCAAAGAGTTTCATTCCTTTAAGATCCTCACCAACCTTCAAATAAACTTCGCAAAATCCAACGCCCTAAACATCTCTACCCCCTAACATTTGTCGACAATGTCAAGAAAATTTCCCGTTCACATGGCAACGCACTGCGATCACATACCTGGGCATACAACTTCCTACCTCCCTGACTGACTTATACTCTAAAAACCATGCGCCGCTACTACGGTCTATCATAACAGATTTAGGAAAATGGTCCTCTGGAACGTTTTCATGGTTCGGGAGGGCCTCAATCGTCAAAATGACTATCCTGCCTAAGATCCTGTACCTCCTACAGACGATACCTATCGCACTTCCCCAAACATTCTTCTCGACCTATCGGAGATTTTGCACTAACTTTATATGGGGAGCAATTCGTCCACGATTAGGCTATCTTAGACTCACCACTCCCAAACCCAAGGGGGGGATAGGCCTTCCTGACATTCGCAAGTATCAGCAGGCCTGTTTTCTCACCAGAATATTAGATTGGAACATACACGCCAACCGGAAAGACTGGGTCCGATTAGAACAGGCTTTATCTGCCCTCCCACTGGCGCAACTCCCCTGGATAGCCCCTCAACACACTCCTGCGGAAAGCAAACTTCACCCACTCATCTACCCTACTCTTATATCCTTCCGAGATGCATGCACCAAGCACAAGATTTCCTCGATGCATGGACCGATGACCCCACTTAAACACAATCCTGAGTTCTCCCCGGGGACACATATCTCCTTTTTAGCAGAGGGATGGCCGCACCCGACTATTAGGGCAGAACACTTCTTCGAAGACGACCGTTTTTTATCCCACACAGACTTATCCTCCAAAATGACCACAGCCGCATTCCCCTTCTGGACTTACGTCCAACTCAGACATTATTTTGACCATCCTAAACCCAGACCAGAGTGGTCTCGGTGTACCACCCCATTTGAATCTCTTTGTTTAAAAGAAGAACCCCAGAGACATCTAGTTTCGTACACATATGCCTTACTTTTTTCAGATCATAATCCCAAATTACACTGGGTCAATCAGACATGGGAACGAGACCTGACAACTGACCTTGCGGCAACGGATTGGGAAAAAATCTACACACATATACACAAGGGAACTTTCAATGTGAGTGCACAGGAGAATGCATTTAAAATCTTTTCCAGGTGGTACAGAACACCTCTCCAAATACATCGCATTTACCCTTTCCATGCCCAACAGTGCTGGAGATGCAAGACGGAGATAGGGTCTTTCTTGCATATCTGGTGGACTTGCCCCAAACTTCAACCCTTCTGGTCTGAGGTTCACAGACTCATTGCTCAAGTTTCCACGTACATACTAGATTATACGCCAGCACAATATCTGCTCCACCACTCTCCGACGCTACCCTGCTCCTACCTACGCTCACTGGCCATGCACATGGTGAATGCGGCAAGAATGTGTATACCATCTAAGTGGCGCTCCCCTGACCCGCCATCGTTAACAGATTGGTTTAGGCGTATACATAAAATGTCGGAAATGGAGGACTTAATACACCAGGCACGCGATACCCCAGCCAAATTCACCGAAACATGGTCATGCTGGATTCACTTCACTACCACGGAGGAATACAAAAAAGTCCCGATCTAATCGAACCACAAGAGCTGTGGCAAGGAGGTAAAGGGGGGCTGGTCCCCCTGCCTCCTCCCTCACTTCACCAGTATCATCCTATCCCAGTCAATCACCAAGTACTTTGACCTACAATATGTTCTACTTTCTTTTATTCTACTCTATTCTATTCTGACCATACATCTTATACCGGATCTCGACTTGACTATGACCAACCCCAAATTAGATGACTGCGAGGTCCAAACAGGTTCTCGAATGTTATGCATAATCTATTTCATAGTTTTCTGTACCGTAATGTTTTTAGGACAAGCTGTTACAGTGAATATTGACACTTTTTTTTAGGTTTTATTCTGTCTTTATTCATTTGATATACACCGCCTGAAATGGTATATTACCACATGTTTGTTATTTTCAGCGGCTGTGCCCGCATTTCTCTGTCGCCTGTTAACTTCTCTGTGACTGTATGACTTGGTTTCTTATTTTCAAAATAAAAAGTCTTTAAAAAAAAAAAAAAAATTTGCTGGTACGCTATCACCTATATTACTTTGGGTATTCCAAGCTGCTGCCTCCTCCTCCTCATTCCCCTCAGAAATGTTACAGGCCACGGTGGTGACGCTACCTAAACCAGGGAAGGAGCCGGACAGAGCACAGAGTTTCAGGCCTATTTCACTTTTGAATGTTGACCTAAAAGTATATGCCAAGATTTTGGCCAATAGAATTGCGTGCCTGCTCCCCACGCTGATTAAACCCGACCAGGTTGGGTTCGTGATGGGCAGGCAAGCTACAGATGCCACAAGGCGGATCCTAAATTTAATACACTCATCACATTCCTCTAAGAGACCCTCAGTCCTCCTGTTATTGGACGCGGAGAAGGAGGCCTTTGACAGGATCCACTGGGGCTATCTGTCAAAGGTTCTTACAAAGTTTGGTTTCTCAGGCAACATATGCTCAGCCATATCGGCTTTATACTCAAACCCCTCAGCTATGGTTTTCACGGAAGGTATGTTCTCTGAACAATTCTCAATCACGAATGGCACAAGGCAGGGGTGCCCTTTGTCACCCCTGATCTTTGCCCTTGTGATGGAACCTTTGGCTGAAAAAATTAGAACCAACCCCCAAATTAATGGCATTCGTCTAGGTAAAGAAGATCACACAATTACACTATTTGCGGATGACGTGATTCTGTTGCTCTCCAATCCGGCTCAGTCCCTGCCAGTAGTACACGAAATATTGGAACTATTTAATGCAGTGTCATATTACAAGGTGAATGCTACTAAGTCAAGTGTATTGAACTTAGGTGTCGATTGTAAAACTAAATCTCTTATACAAGAAAAGCTACCATAGCCCTGGGCAAAGGAAGCAATTCAATACCTGGGCATTACATTGACTCCCGCAATTTCCCAACTACATAGCTCTAATTTTGAACCCCTGATAAGTAAATTTACGCAGGAAATGCTTAGATTCAAAAGATTCTATCTTACCTGGTCAGGTAGATTAGCAGCATACAAAATGATCTCACTTCCCAAACTGCTTTATTACTTTAGAGCCCTCCCGATCCAACTACCCAGCTCATTTTATGCGGCTATGCAACTAGGCTTGTCTCAATTCATTTGGGAAGGGAAGAGAGCCAGATGCTCTCATAACATTCTCATGAAACACAGAAAAGCAGGGGGGATGGGGGTCCCCAATATTAAGGATTACCACATGGCAGCGATCTTAGATCAGGCCAAATCGTGGTTCAACACCTCGGACCCAATTCATTGGTGTAGAGCAGAGCAGGCGCAGATCAATCAAGGCAAACTCCAAAACCTATTGCTGGTTACACCCTTAGCAAAAACATCACCATGTAAGATGATCCCAACTGTAGCGGCCACACTATTGGCATGAGAATATTTCTTAACGAGTAAGAATCCCCACACTACTCACAAAAAGATACCAATCCCCGTGACAGCACTCTCAATCCTCTCTCCAAACCTAGACACACGACATTGGGAGCGTTATGATATCAAACATATACCGGACATGTTCAACCAGGGCCGTATCAAAACTTTCTCAGAGCTACGGACTGAACATTCTATCCCTGAGAAGGAATTTATGGTATATGCTAGGATTGCCAATATCATTTCTACACTTAAGACACAACACATAGAAATCCCTGAAACCATTTATGAATTATGGCACTCATTTCCCAAGCCCAAAAAAGGAATAACAGAATTTTACAATCTCTTACACAGTAAACTCCATTTTGTAATCCCGAAACAGCTCTTGAAATGGGAAACAGACTTAGATATATCTATCTCCCAGGTACAGTGGAAGCGAGCAATTAAAGCAAACTATACTCATACTAAATGTTCAAATTACAGGGAAATAGCACAGAAAATACATTTGAGATGGTACAGAACCCCCTATATATTAGCAAAATTTCAGGGACACTCGTCCAACCTATGCTGGAGGGAATGCAGACATGTGGGCACCTTGGCTCACATGCTTTGGTTCTATGTATCTCTGCGTAGTTTCTGGGCTGCAATAGCTCGGCTGATAGCTAAATTGACAGGAATACTAAACAAATTGAGAGTGGAACAAGCTTTACTGAGTGTTAACATGGATTTATACCCAACACCCTACCGCACATTATTAATGCACATACTATACGCAGCTAGGCTGGTGCTGGCCCGTAAATGGAAATCATCAAACCCTCCCACAGTAGGGGAGGTACTGAAATTAGTGGATGACTCTTATTCATACGAGAAATCCATTGCATTCAGAGAAGGAAAACTAACAGAATTTACGAATAACTGGCACTTATGGGGAAGTTACAAGCCTGATAGATAATGCAGTATGTATAAGGTTGCAGAGTTACGTTTAGTACCATGCAGGTACTTCTACTTCTACTTTTCTATTTTTCTATGTAAGACCAAAGAACAGAAACTGGTCAATGTTTATCAAAGTTTAATAAATGTTATATCAGAGTATAGTTCTCCAGCGCTATCTTAATGATGGATGGTTATATAACGTTTTTGAGTGCAATGTATATTGGACGGCTATATAAATTACAATTAGTTTTGATCGAAGGACTTGGTTGATTCTGTAGATGTAAACAGGAATAATCTTACTGGTATGTCAGTTGCATTACTATGTAAAGTAATTTATGGAAACTGTACTCTATGGACCTGTACTTGATACATTTTTATAACCCAATAAAAATTATTTTCGAAAAAAAAAAGGAAAAAAGTGAACTAACAGCATACAACCTCCCCCCCCCCCCCCAGGGCAAATTGTATTTACCTATTTGGGTGATAAGCTGTCAGTGCCCATGAAGCTGATGCAGCAGTGCATAAATGGTGAATCTGGTGGTATTTCAGTTTGGGGTATGTCAGGAAGATCCTGCCAGTAACAGGCGCTCTGAACTTACTGGTGCACGATCGCGGGCGCCAATGTGCATGCGTGCGCACTAACACCAGGCGGGCTATTTAAACCAGACTGACACAATGGGACTTTGCTGTCTGCCCTGTCTGCTCTACAGCGTTACGTGTGTTCCTGATACCTGAAACCTGTTCCAGTTTCTTCCGGTGCTAAACCCGGCTTGCTCCTGACCATTCCTGCCATCCGCCTTCATCTGACCCCGGCCTGTCTGACTTCTCTTCTGCCTGCTCCTCTGGTCCTTCTACCGTCCGCCTGATAACCGACCCGGCTTGCTTGACCTACCAGTTCCAGTCTACTGCACCTGTCTGCTGACCCAGCCTGTTCCAGGTTCCAGTCTGCTGTCCATTCCAGCCTGCTGTCCAGCTCCAGTCTGCTATCCAGTTCCAGTCTACTGCACCTGTCTGCTGACCCAGCCTGTTCCAGGTTCCAGTCTGCGCTCCATTCTAGCCTGCTGTCCAGCTCCGGTCTGCTTTCCAGTTCCAGTCTACTGCACCTGTCTGCTGACCCAGCCTGTTCCAGGTTCCTGCCTACCATTCAGTTGCACCTACAGTCCTTCTGTACAGATCCACCTGGACTTCAGACAAACCTCCTGCTGTTGATCCTGCCAGGCACTCGTGCCACTCCTGACTCCTGTGTTTCCTGTTCACCCTACCAGGGGCCACGAGTCGGAGCCGCAAAAGAGGCTATCCCCTGCAGTTCGGGCTAGTCCACAAGGTACGTGACAGGGTATGTCTAATTTGTCTAAACAGTGTTTCATTGTCAAGACTGTTTAGGGATGTCAGAAATAATGTTCCTAATATAGGTTTGTACAGCATTTTCAACATCTATTAGTGACTGCGGTAAGCCTCGGATCTGAAAATGATAATATTGTGATCTATTCTCTAGATCATGAAGTTTACACAGGGCAGAGTCCAATTGTTACTAGAGATCCTGAATCCATGTTGTTTTCTGATTGGTGTAGGCAACAGTGGATTCAATTTTGCTTCATATCAAGTGCCCAGTTCTTTAATATCTGCCTGGGTGTTGTTTGTTTTGCCATTTCGGAAAGTCCCTTATTCAGCAGATCTGATATCAGTTTCTGATTCAGCAGATCATGCTGTCCTGAGTAGGCTTCAGAGGCAGGGGGTTTTGGTCCTTAAAAAAAGCTTGTGAGGCCATATTTGATCAGTAATGTCTGCACTAAAATTGCCCCTTTGTTTACATGGCCGGAAATTCCAGGACAGTAAATAAATTGAACTGGGTGAATTCATTGGTTGCTAAGAACATGATGGGTGCCAGCACTTGCCGCTTCTTTAACAACCATTGACAGGATGGCAGCTGTCATATATACTTATAGGGAGAAAAAATTGGTTTTTAGGCAGTTTTTACAGTGATTATTTCTAATTAGATTGTGAACATTAAAGTTTGGATTCTTTTCTTTTACTGCTGCACTTTGGGCCCTGTTTATCTTGCATGAGTGAGCCCTAACCCTGGATCATGGAGGATGGGAAAGAGTATTATTGACAGTGTTTACTTGTAACACTCTGGTAAGGTGCATGGTGTGACTATATCTATACCAGGAGGCTGGCAGCAATATTTTATTTCTTGGGCACTTGAGCATGTGATACTATGTAAGTGGATTGGCACTTTGCACATTTAAAAAAAAATCTTAAAGCAGTAATACACTTTTTTTTTTATTTTTTTATTTTAGGTTATATATGTTTTGTTTAGATGTGGAAGCGATTTAAGTTCATCAGAAAGGATTATTTGAGCATGCACTTATAATCTTGCCTCTGGTAATAGGTCTAGAGCGGCTGATGCTATATGTACAGTATATGCATTAGGGACTTGAAAATGGGCTTAAACGGACATCATAGGCTATATGCGTTTTGTTTGGATGCAAAATCGATTGAAGTTCATCAGAGAGGATTACCTTTGGTTGGTGATTATATATACAGCATTTGCACTATGGATTTGATACTGGGTTTAAAGAGATACACGCACATATAAAGTATTTCACAAAAGTGAGTATACCCCTCACATTTTTGTAACTATTTTATTATATCTTTTCATGTGACAACACTGAAGAAATTACACTTTGCAGCGGCGCGATCTGTTACCGGCTGTGTACCGGCTCGCTGCTGGTACCATGTGACCACCATGACCATTTAGACAGGTCACTTGACAGTATAATGGATGGCTTCCTTTCATCCATTGTGTACAATTGTGTTGCTAGCTGTGATTGATCATTTTGATCACATGATACAGACAGGGCCAATCACAGCTCATCTGTACCATGTGATTAGCTTTGACTAATTACAGCTAATCACAACAAAACAAACTGAATGAATCAGTTTCATTCAGTAAAATGCTTGCTTATAGTAATGTAATTCACTGCTATAAGCAAACATAATGTAATATGTAGGAAAAAAAAGTAATAAAAAACAAAAATTATAACATTTTTTTTCATACTGTCATTCAGTGTCCCTGATCACCGCCACACCAGTTTAATGATGACGCTGTATTGAACTGGTGATGGTATGCAAGGAAAAATAATTGTGATTTTTTTTTATTTATTGATTTTTTTTTCCAAAAAATTATGACAAAAAATAACAACTTCAAAAAACCTGCCATGCCTCTTACTAAATACCTGGAATGTCTACTTTCCAAAAAGGAGTAATTTTGAAGGTATTTGTACTGTCCTGGCATTTAAGGACTCAATAAATTAGGCCATTCGTACATCAGGATTGATTAATTTTCAGATACTGTATATACAGTATCTCACAAAAGTGAGTACACCCCTCACATTTTTTTATTATATATTTTCATGTGACACCACTGAAGAAATGACACTTTGCTACAATGTAAAGTACCGTAGTTAATGTACAACTTGTATAACAGTGTAAATTTGCTGTCCCCTCAAAATAACTCAACACACTGCCATTAATGTCTAAACCGCTGGCGACAAAAGTGGGTACACCCCTAAGGGAAAATGTCCAAATTGGGGCCAAAGTGTCAATATTTTGTGTGGCCACCATTATTTTCCAGCAGTGCCTTAAAGGGGGGTTCCACCCGCAATTTTTTATTTTTTTTAAAGTCAGCAGCTACAAACACTGTAGCTGCTGACTTTTAATAAGGACACTTACCTGTCCTACTCGCCTGCGATGTCAGCCCCCCCCCCCCCCCCGAGGCCAATCCCTCGATCCTGGCAGCTCCCGGCGCCGTCATCCTCAGTAAGGGAAACAGACAGTGAAGCCGTGTGACTTCACTGCCCGTTTCCTACTGCGCATGCGCGAGCAGCACGGCTGCTCTCTGGAATGCACACAGTTCCCAGAAGGCAGTGCGCCCCATTCACAAGAAGACACTGAGTGTAGGACGAGGAAGAAGATCCACCGCGGAGGATGAAGAGGCAGATTAGGGACTTCCGCAAAGCAACCGCTATTTCTGGTAAGTAAATTTTTTTTATTTTATTTATTTGTAGATTTTTGGTGGAATTTTTTTTTTCAGGGTGAAACTCCACTTTAACCCTCTTGGGTATAGAGTTCACCAGGGCTTCAGAGGTTGCCACTGGAGTCCTCTTCCACTCCTCCACGATGACATCACAGAGCTGGTGGATCCATTTGAGGATGCCCCACGGATGCTTAATAGGGTTTAGGTCTGGAGACATGCTTGGCCAGTCCATCACCTTTACCCTCAGCTTCATTAGCAAGGCAGTGGTCATCTTGGAGGTGTGTTTGGGGTCGTTATCATGTTGAAATACTGCCCTGCGACCCAGTCTCCAAAGTGAGGGGATCATGAACAGTAACTCCCCAGTGCCGGGAGCACTCATGCAACCCCAGACCGTGACACTCCCACCACCATACTTGACTGTAGGCAAGACACACTTGTCTTTGTACTCCTTAAGTGGTTTCCGCCACACGCTTAACACCATCTGAACCAAATACGTTTATCTTGGTCTCATCAGACCACAGGACATGGTTCCTGTAATCCATGTCCTTAGTCTGCTTGTCTTCAGCAAACTGTTTCCAGGCTTTCTTGTGCATCATCTTTAGAAGAGGCTTCCTTCTGGGACGACAGGCATGCAAATAAATTTGATGCAATGTGCAGTGTATGGTCTGAGCACTGACAGGCTGACCCCCCACCCCTTCAACCTCTGCAGCAATGCTGGCAGCACTCATACGTCTATTTCCCAAAGACAACCTCTGGATATGACGCTGAGCACGTGCACTCAATTTCTTTGGTTGACCATGGCGAGGCCTGTTCTGAGTGGAACCTGTCCTGTTAAACCGCTGTATGGTCTTGGCCACTGTGCTGCAGCTCAGTTTCAGGGTCTTGGCAATGTCCTTATAGCCTAGGCCATCTTTTTTTTTTTTTCGGTACAATCTTTTTTTATTAAAATATTTGAAAGGTAAGAACAACAGTAATGATCCCATAAAAATAAACAAAGTATATCATGGCACAGCTTAGTAATACACAGTAAAAGCATATTTGATCGTAGAAATTGCCAAACATCAACAGCCCTCTGGCCAAGGCCGGGGGTTAACATAGGGTAGAAGAGCTTAATTACTCAGGGGATAAGGCATGGGGTAGTCCACAAAAAGTTTGGAAACAAGACTAGAGTTGGGGTCTTATGGACAAAAAAAGAAAAAGGAAAAGAGAGAGAGCGAGAGCAAGCGAGAGAAAAAGAAAGGAGGTACAGAGCAGGAAAGTTGGGTAGGAAAAGGGTTCAAGGTTCTCCCAGGTCGGGAGGGTAGAAGAGGTCAATTAGCAAGGCCTAGGCTGGTCAGGTGCAGAGTGGGAAGAGCGTAGGACCACCATGGGCCCCACACCTTAAGGAACTTGGCGTGGGAATCATGGAGAATACTAGACATCTTCTCATTAATTATGAGAGTTGTCAAGATGCTCCTCACATCCGCAAACGAGACAGCCGGTTTCTTCCAGGCCCTAGCTATTGTACTCTTCGCAGCGATAAACAAGTAGGTGGCCAGCTTTTGCTGATAAGAAAAAAGAGGCCTGGGATCGGGCAGTGGAGTAAGGCCAATTTGGCATCCTTGCAGGGGGATGTATGGAAGAGAGTGGACAGAAGACCGAATTCCCTCGACCAGAATACCACTAGGCGGGGGCAGGACCACCAGATATGAAGTTCGTCTCCTCGCTGACCACAGCCCCTGAAACATCCATCGCTGCAGGATGGGTTTGATTTGGCAGCCTATGACATCTTTATGTACAGCAACAATTCTTTTTTTTAGATCCTCAGAGAGTTCTTTGCCATGAGGTGCCATGTTGAACTTCCAGTGATCAGTATGAGAGAGTGAGAGCGATAACACCAAATTTAACACACCTGCTCCCCATTCCCACCTGATACCTTGTAACACTAACGGGTCACATGACACCGGGGTGGGAAAATGGCTGAGTGGGCCCATTTGGACATTTTCACTTAGGGGTGTACTCACATTTGTTGCCATTGGTTTAGACATTAATGGCTTTGTGTTGAGTTATTTTGAGGGGACAGCAAATTTATACAAGCTGTACACTCAGTACTTTTACTTTGTAGCAAAGTGTAATTTCTTCAGTGTTGTCACATGAAAAGATATGATAAAATATTTACAAAATTTTGAGGGGTGTACTCACTTTTGTGAGATACTGTAGATGCACTTTTGTGAGTAATATGATTTTGCAGTTGATGAAACAAGTTTTGTCACAGTATAACACTATGAGGTTTTTTTTTCATTTTTTGTAGTTTCCAAAACACTGTATTGTGGTGAGGAGGGAAATAATCCATCTGGAGGTGAGGTTGAGACAAACAACGACAGACGCATGCAAATATTATGAAAGACTTTATTTGAGATACATGAGGATTTCTCTCAGAAGGGAGGAAAACATCACATAGAAGCTTCATCAGAGGGGACATCATTGGAGTTGCTGGACCCATTTTGGACTTGGGAATGTTATAAATCCTTTTGAAGGACACTTTTTGGACTGGGACTTTAAGAGTACATTTTGTTTATTTTTAGTGAGCGCTGTTTTTACTTATAAGCTGTCATATATAGTAGTGGTAGAAATGCTGCTACTGTACATGACGTTCAGCTCCCCTCATATGGGCAAAAATATTGATGTTTGGATGAACGCCTGTGCAACCCAAAGTTTGGTCCAAAATTGTGTTCAAACTAAACCCTCAGCTCATCCCTACTCAATAGTACATGAACAATTTACCATAGCTCATCTTATTGGCTTCTAGTGCTGCCCCTTTCTCTCCCATTCTGAGCTCTAAAGGTGATTTCAAGAGGTTGATACCAAGTCAAATATAGATACTCATGCTAGTTTTTAAAAATACACATAATGAGTTTTAAATACGTATCTATCTGTATTTAGTAGTGTTTTATTATATCTGCCTATAGTTTAGCTGTAAGTGTTTTTGTATCCATTTCCTTTCTTTTGTAGTTTTTTTTTTCCCCCTTTTTTTTCTTTTTTTAGGCTTACGTATGTGGAGCAGAAAGTAAATGTAATAACTTTCCTTTCAGGAAATGGTTGCTTGCCTTGGCTGCTGATCTCTCTGGAGAATTTGAAGAATGCTGCTTAGATACACTGTAAAATTAGAATAACCAAGCTAAAACTGAGAGGACATTCAAAATGCGAATATCCACATTCAGAAGTATCACAGTAAGCGACAGATCCTAGTCACATGTGCACTTCTGCATAATGTTGCCTTTTAAAACATGTGGACTGTACATTTGGTAAATTGGTAATGACATTCCACCAAACATAGGAGACATTAGAGTTGACTGATGATTCAGCAGAGAGAGGTGTGCTAGTGCGTGAATAACTAATTTAGTTTTTTTGTAGGCTGGCTTTACATGCATTTGGTAATAACATACAGTACATCAAAGCACAATAAGGTGTCCGTCCAATAGGATCAATAGGTTTGCATGAAATACATGTCAAGGCATATTCAATGACTAAATAGTCCAATAGGATCAGCAGAGAGAGGTGTGCTAGTGCGTGAATAACTAATTTAGTTTTTTTGTAGGCTGGCTTTACATTCATTTGGTAATAACATACAGTACATCAAAGCACAATAAGGTGTCCGTCCAATAGGATCAATAGGTTTGCATGAAATACATGTCGAGGCATATTCAATGACTAAATAGACGCCAATGCTTTTAAAAATATACAGTATGTTAACGTGCTTAAACTTGTGCACAATAGTACACACAACAATGAGGACACACAGGTGTGAACCTAGTCTTATGACATAATTTTTTTCTCTTTATCTAGAGATCTTTATATGCTATAGTTCAGTCTAGAACCCTCACCCTCAAAAAATATTGCCATTACACCTACCCATTCTTTATTTTAATTTAACTGCTAATTTCTACATATCCATCCCTAATCTACCAGTTTTTTTCAGACACCATGTCATTCTTTCAAAGGATTTTTGTCCTTCTCCACAAACAATGCCATCATGTGTTAATGCATTTGCATATCCTGCCAATGCACATCCCTCCTTCATTATTCTACCTACAGCTGAAAACTGCTTGTTTTTACCTAACTAATGTAGCACCCCCTAGCATGGCTAGAGTGCTAATGTTAGGATTTGTGTTAGTGTAGGTAGCCAAGCCTGTGTGTTTTTCTGGGTCAGGGTTTTGAGTGACTCAGGGAGGTCTGGATGACTCAGCAGCAGCATCTCTGGTGACTCCTCCTGGCTTGCTGTAAACTTGGAGAAGGTTCCAGAAGCAGTTGGGATGGGGTCTAGGAGGAGCTGGTTGCAGTATTCTGAGGCCTCTGACTAATCCCTGACAGATGGGTTGGCAGTGGGCAGGCCCCCTCAAATACTCAGGGTCAGCCTAGCTGGAGCCATGGAATTTCGGGTGGGTGATAAGGAGGGGGTGTTAGGCTGTCAGAGGCTTTTGAGAGTAGCTCCCCAGTCTGGGAGGTGAACTCAAGCCTGGACTTGGCTGCGGAAGGTACCCCTCTTCACACACACATGGAGGGATCCTGACCAGGAGGCATAGGAGGGTAGCCTGGCAGTGCCTGAAGAGGTGGCACTGGGAGCAAGTAGCCACAGGAATAGGACAGCTATCACCAAAGACCTCTCTTTTTGCTACACTACCAAAGGGGCCCGTGACTGAGATTGTGTTGGATCAAACTGTCCGTGCTAGCTGGTCCTATGAGATGTACATCTTTAAAGCAAGTCTGGGCTGGAGATAGAAGAGGAGAAGTGTGTATACTGGATGTATATAGTTGAGTCCCTGAAGAGTTTCTTTACTGATCAAATGGGCATTCCATAGGAACCCTTACCCCACCCAAGTTTAATCCCCTTAGTAAAAAACAAAAGCAAAACAAAGCTTCAAGGACTGATTCCTGTATCTGGAGTGAGTGGAAAATTTGTGTGTCTGGCTATGCAGGGTGAGGGATACCCATATTCACCAGCGGCTCCTGCAGGGGTAGCGCTACACTAACATAAGTTGGGTAATGAAGAACACTCATTATATAAAAATAATGCTCTGTAACACAAAGAAAGCAATACTAAGAGAATTAATGCTTTTTCATACAAGTACATGGTACAGCAGACACATTTTAGGAATAAAAAAGGTTGGGTTAGCATATTCTTTTATATTTACATCAGCTATTACCTGATGCAGAAATTTTAAATTTTTTACAGAAAAATTGTGAGAGTTGAAATATTATTTTTAATTCAATAGAAATATTTAAAAAGTAAAATGAAAAGTAATTTGTTAAATAAGTTATCCAATTGCTTCTAGTGAGACTAAAAATACTGAAAAGATATAAAAGTATAAAGTATATAAAAAGTGTAGCACTACCCCCAGTTAAGAGAGCTGCTGGTTTTGTTTCGGGCCTGTACCCTAGCTATCAACCCCACAAACTTGGCTCGAACCCTCCCTTGGCACAACTGGTCTGCACTGTAATTGTGAACCCACTGATGGTTGGGAACACAATAATACCACACAACAGTATAATGACACATAAAATTGTTACCTGGTATAACCACTCGTCCAGCAGGATAACAGATGACTTCACATAGTATTCTGCTTAATCAAATATCAGTTTACTTATTGACAGAAAATAGCAGAGTCAAACATAATTACAGTTAGCTAATGCAGGGACCTGCAAAGTCAATAATATATTTATAGGTTAAGAGTAAAATATAGCAGTAATGCTCACTTCTTTTGTAAGTGACTACCTATGCTCGCAAGCTCCCCCTAATGGGCAATATTACACCCGTGTCCCGTCCCTAACAGTTCTAGTCAGGCCTGACTAAGTTCTGAGTATAGTTCCTTCAATGGTGGGAATCTTTGCTAGCAAACGTTGGTGCAGATAACATTTGTAATCCAAAGGGTAATTAGAAATGAACAAACTGACATCTCACAATGTTTATAGATGTGAATAGAGTTGAGCGGACACCTGGGTGTTCGGGTTCGACGGGTTCGGCCGAACTTCGCAAAAAAGTTCGGGTTCGGGACCGAACTTTAACCCGAACCCGAACCCAAACCCCATTGAAGTCAATGGGGACCCGGACTTCTAAGGACTAAAAAGGCTCTAAAAAAGTAATGGAAAGGGCTAGAGGGCTGCAAATGGCAGCAAAATGTTGTTAAGAGCATGGCAAGTGCTCTGCAAACAAATGTGGATAGGGAAATAACTTAAAATAACATAAAAAAAATTAAAAAATTAAAAAATATGCTGGAGGCCCCCTTTTCAGCAGAAGAGGTACGGGAAGTCATTAAGAACCTCAGAAACTCAACGGCACGATGCCACACATATGGTGGGAATGCCCCAGAATACGCCCTTTCTGGAATAAATTATTCAATTTAATGGATAAGCTAGTGGGAAAATAAAATACTTTGAAATAAAAATGTAGCGGGGTGCTAAATTTAAGGGAAGTGTTTGAGTGGTAAATATGCTTAAACACCCTAATTCTGTAGGATTCATGGACCATTTTGTCCTCGGGGGACAGTATTGGTGTGCAGTTCCCTGCGGCCTACAGGTGGCGCTGCCATGGTAGGCTAGGGTTGAACCGCCGATACAGTGCTGTGCCTTTTGTGTCCCCTCTTGGCAGTAGTACAGCAGGGCGGGGAACCTGCTGTGCATGCCGGGAGAGCATATAAAAGGGGCAGACCTTTGGCCTGGGGGCTGATGTCCAGTGGGGTCCACGCCCAGGTGCCTTCGGCCTGGGTGCATGTGTTCCTGTTCCATCTCGGGTACCTTTAGCCCGGGGTGAGGTACTATCCTGGAGTTCCTGCTGCCCTGGGTATGGAGGCCTAGGTGCGGGAGTAAAGCCTGGAGTCCAGAGCCTTCGTCTGGAGTCCGCTAAGGGTCGAGGAGTCTTAGGGTGCCGCCTCGTGTAGGGGACCATGTTCCAGGGAAGGGAGGATCATTCTGATGGACCGATGCGGGAGTCACGGTGAAGGAAGGGTCTGTTGACTCCCTGGAGAGATGTCTTCCCCTTGATATGGGCTAGGTTCGTAGAAGGAGAAGCTCAAGGTCATCTTGACTGTATCAGAGGCCTTATTCACCCGGCCTGTGGCAGGGGCCTTATACACCCTGGTCTGTGGCAGAAACCAAAGTTCTCCAGGTCCGTGGCAGGGGCCTTGTACACCCTGTCTGTGGCAGAGACCAACCTCAAGGTCTGTGGCAGAGACTGTGCACCTAAAACTGTTTGAGAAACCTAAGCAGTGAAGTGAATGTGCTACGTTTGTGCCTGGACCTCCTCCACACCTTAAGCTGTCCTGTTTCTTTGCTCTAACATTTTCTATCCGAGTAGAGTTTATTTTGCCATTTGAGAATAAGAGTTGTAATTTCAGCTGGTGTGGACATTGACTTTACTGGGAATTAAAGGACTTGCCTCTACCTACAGTAGAGGTGAGAATCATCCTCTGGAGGAGTTTTGACTCCGGCTGTGGACACGGCCCGTCAAGTACACCGCTCAACCTCTTTATATAGGAGGGTACGGGCTGGTAGTGCGGTGTGCCTTTCTCCCTCCTGCGAGGAGCCAACAACATAAAGGCAGGTAAGGGGGAAAGGATCTGTGCGCTACAAAAAAATAAAATAAAAATTATAATCTTGACCTAGGAGGACGAGGTCCATATGGAGTAGGAGGTTGAGGTGGCGGTGGATGTGGCTGTGTAGGTGGAAGCGGCGGTGGAGGAGGACGAGGTAGCCAACACTGGTTCAAAAATACAGCAATGGCTGGGTAAGGCCGGTGATGTGTCGAATTCTGTTCCCCGTCAAATAGTGTCCACCCTGTACTGCGCTTGCTCAGTATGTAGGACAAGGGGATTTCGAAAATCTCCCAAGACGAACGGCGCCTGCGTGGTGAGTTCAGGTGAAGGCCACACCATCCGTGGTTCAAGCCGAGCCAAGTGAGGCCGTGCCCGAAGCGTGGTGATCGAACCGAGCCCGTGAGGGGCCCTGTTACTATGTGCTACCGTATGTCCACTTGGATGGTGGGGCTTGAACCTGCACTCACTGTGCAGGCGCCGTTCATCTTCTGAGATTTTGTGAATCTCCTTGTCCTCTGTACTGCGCAAGCGCTGCGCCTTCGCAGTATGGGCCGGACACAATCCGATGGCCGGACAGTTTTTGCCACAACACCGGTATACATGTCTATTCTGCAGAAGGTACGGACAAGTCCTGTGGGATCCATGCCTGGTTCATTTTAATGAACGTGAGCTTGTCCACATTGGCTCTGGACAGGCGGCTGCGCTTGTCTGTGATAACGCCCCCTGCCGTGCTAAATACACGTTCAGATAATACACTGGCTGCAGGGCAGGCCAGCACCTCCAAGGCATAAAGGGCAAGCTCAGGCCATGTGCCCAATTTGGAGACCCAGAAGTTAAAGGGGGCAGACCTGTCATCCAGTACGTGTAGGCCTGTGGACACATACTGCTCAACCATGTTGTTTTTTTAGTATAGCACAGTAGAAGAAAACTATATAGAAATTGTTTATTTCACACACCTCCTGTCAGGGACTTGCCAGAAATAGAGGACGATCCCTGCTTCCCTCTGTACCTGTGCGTCGGCGCGCGCCAATTGCACACGCGCATGCGCCAATTGCGCGCGTGCACGCTAAATGACATGGCGCCATTAGGCCTTTAAAAAGCCAGCAGTTGCAATAGTGCACTGCTGTCTGATCTGCAGCTTCTGTGTATCTTTACCTGCATCCGCTATCTGATTACCTGGACGACCCGGGTCTGTTGACTTACCTGTTATCTCCAACCCTGACCTCAGCCTGCCTTAAACCTGCTACTATTACCTGTTGTTCCGTTGCCAGACCTCTGCCTGCTTATCTGATCCTGCTCCAGTCCACCGCATTGCTCTGCCTGACCACCTGATCTGACCCGGCTCGCCTGACCCTGCACCTGCCTGCTACTTGCTCTGTGTGTTAGTGTTGACCTGGCTTATCTCTCCTTGCTTCAGCCTGCTACTGATCCTACTGTCATCCACAGTTCCAGCCTACTTGGGGGATCATCAACCAGCTACAGTGTCAACCAATACAGTCTCCACAGGCACTCCTACCCCGCTGTGTTCCCGAGACCACTGTTCCCACTCCGGTGGCTCCTGAACCAGAGCTGTATGAGAGGTCTTCTCCTACAAGTCAGACTCGTCCTCTGAGGTACGTAACACCTCCACATATGTATAACACACTGCAAAATATTTTTTGTGGCCCTAAATGGCGTTTTTTGGAAGACAACAACACACCCACAGTACATAACCGCTGAATCGCACAGCTACAGAACTGCAGAAAATGCTATTCAAAAAAATTTTTGTTTTTTTAGTATAGCACAGTAGAAGACAAATTTATAGAAATTGTTTATTTCACACGCCTCCACATATGTATAACACACTGCAAAATATTTTTTGTGGCCCTAAATGGGTCTTTTTGCAAGCGTACATTAAAGTGCAAATTTTTTATTTAATTTTTTTGCCCTAAACAGGTCTTTTTTTGCACAAGCAAAATAAAATGCAATTTTTTTTTTTTTGCCCTTAATGGGTCTTTTGGAAAAGAGCACAATAAAGTGCCTTTTTTTTGCCCTAAATGGATCTTTTTCCAAGAGCAGAATACACCCACAGTATGGAAACGGTGTATCTCTCAACGTAATATATGCAGTGCTGGTGCACTGAGCTTGCAGATAAAAGGTAGATTTTCTCTGACACTGGGCTCATGGCAGTGTAAAAAGACTGCACTGCAACACAAACAGGTAAACCTATGCAGATTGCTGAGTTATATCTCTGAATCTGGACTCCTATTCCTATATAATATATCTCTCTCTCTGAAAGCACCAACAGAAACCTGGCCCTACACTACACTGTCTCTCTATCTTTTCCCTCAGATTCCAGAATCAGGACTAACTCATGTATTTTTCAATCTCTCCCTAAAAGCAGCAGCAGCAGACAAGATCCTCTCCCTATCTATTCTGAAGAAGAGTGACGTGTGTGCTGTGTGCCTCTAGCTTATATAGAAGCTGGGTCACATGTTGCACTGACCAATCACAGCCATGCCATTAGTAGGCATGGCTATGATGGCTTCTAAGGGCACACCAGCTAATCAAAAGGTGATTGGCTGGCCCCTGAAGCATTTCTAACTGCGCCATTAGATTGCCGAACCCGGACTTTCGCGCAAAGTTCGGGTTCGGGAAAAAGCTAAAGTTCGGTACGGACCCGAACTTTACAGTTCGGGTTCGCTCAACCCTAGATGTGAACTCTCTTGCGGTGCGAACACCAACTTTAACCAATGCGGCCACCACAAGATGTTTAACGGCCTTTTGTATGGCGCACCACTCTGATAATGACGGGCCTTTAGTAAGTCACAGGCCTATACAGCAGTTAATAAAATCCGGGCAGGTGCCCTCTCACCCAAGGTAGGCCTTGTCCCTCCGGTACGCTCCTCTGTCAGTGTCCCGATCCACTGTCCCTCCGCAACTCGCAGCCTCCGGTTCTTCACACAGCCGCACTGGTTGTTGGTAGGTAGACGACTCCGGTCCTTTGAGAAGCGAGAGCTGAACACACGGGAGAGGATCCCTCTGCAGGCTGAGTTATCCTACACACCTGCTGTGCCCCTGGCTACGCCAATCTGTACCTGGGAGAATGGGAGCGCTCCATTTTCTCAGACGAGGACCTCTCAATGTACCTGTGCCACGTTGTTATGTGGCACAGGTACATTGATGACATACTCGTTGTATGGAACGGCTCCCAACAACTACTTTATTGAATGCTTACAAGCTCTGAACATCAACAAATTTAATCTAAAATTTACGATGACCTCTGATCCACACAATATCACATTTCTAGATGTGGAAATTTTCAAAGACAATGAAAATATGTTATCCTCTAAACTTTTTCATAAGCCCACAGCTGGCAACACCATACTGCATTCATCTAGTTCCCACCCCAAACCATTAATAGAATCTATCCCTTATGGACAATACCTGAGAATTAAAAGGAACTGTTCTGACCCCTTGGATTACAAAAGAGAAGCTAACAAATTGAGAAAACGCCTTTTATAACGTGGCTATAGCCACAAGTGCCTTTAAAAAAGCATTCAAACGCACCCAAACGAAAATTCGATATGAACTTTTAGCACCTAAACAAATAAAAACCAATGAGATTGGTAATTGTATTATTACCACATACTCAAATGATTATGGAAATGTCACCAATATCTGCAAAAAGTTCTGGCACCTTCTAACTTTAGATCCAGTGGTGGGACCCTTGGTGCCACCCAAACCAGCTATAACATACAGACGAGCTACCTCTATTGGGGACATACTCGTCCAAAGTGAATTTGGAGGTTCCAATAGGGGAGACCCTTGCAAAAATAAAGGAACATTTTCTTGTGGCGCTTGTGCATATTGCAAACATATGAACACTGATAAAGATTTGTATGTACCTAATGGCACCAAATTTGTCCCTAAGCATTTTGCTAACTGCCAAACCACAGGAGTAATTTACTTAATAAACTGAAGTTGCAACTGCTTTTATATAGGGAAAACTATTCAAAAATTATGGCAGAGACTCTACCAACACTTGAAGGCCATGAAAGACAACGACCCAGATAGCACCCATGGCAAACATGTCCTTCAAACCCATGCCGGCATATGCCCCAAAATTCAAGTACTAGTCCTGGATCGAATACATCACAAAAGAGGAAAAAAAATAAAAAAATAAAAAAGAACAAAAATACATCACAGTTCTTGAGGAGGGGACTTTGACAAGCTCCTCCTCCAACGAGAGCTGAGGTGAATTTCGAACCTAAATGCTACCTCTCCCCAGGACTAAATCAAGCTTTTAATTTTAAACCGTTCTTGCCTGGTTTTACGTCTGGAACCTTTGACAGAGATTTGTTACACTAGTACAGCCTATCATTTATTTTCCCTCAATCATCTAATTATTATTATTATCATAATTAATTTTCTTACTGCTCATTTTCCTCTCCACCCACTTGGGATAGCCTTCAATACTCTATTTTGTTGAATATCATACCCTATAAAATATTGTACACTAATATGTATGTACAGCATACAATTATATACAGTGTTAACTATAACAAGGTCACTTTTGCTGTATATAATTGTATATAAAAAAACTGTTGGAATTCTGATGCATATAATGATTAAGCTGTTTATAATCCTAGATACAACATTACAGAGGACCTGTCACACATGTAATGGGTGAGCCCTTATGGAAAATTCAAATGGAATCCTAATAAGAGATCTTTTCTAATAATTTTAATAATTAAAATCCACATACACATATCTCTAAGGTCAAGCTTTCCCGGTTTCCATACATGGCTAGCCGAGATTCCCCGGCACGCAGGAGCCCCTTGGACTGACTTATGTCCATCCCTGGGGCTGCACCCCCCTCAGGGTGCATCCAGCGGCAGGATATCCACAGGTACCATCACTGCCTGTCTCCCTGCGACTCGGCTCGACTACCGGAGTGATCCCTGCACTCTCGTCCATGCCCCTCCCTTCATCTATCGGTGGCCTTCGATTGGCGGGGGTTTCTCCGAGTGTTCGACCCGACAGCGCACGCGCACTGAGCCTGGTTGGCTCAGAACCTCCGCTGTCCAACGTGCCGGCGGTCACGTTGACGTCTGACGTCACCGCGCATTTCAGCACGGTGACGCCGGACGCCGCGCAGACCGAGGGATGAAGCTTGTTCTTGGTGAGTGGCTCTGACAGGACGAAAGGATGCTGACTGGGTGATTATACATCACCCATTCCCACTGATCCACCCCTTTCCCTCCCCCCTCTTTCTGGCGCCAATACCTCTCTATCTCATTGGTCAATTGACCAACAGCTGACCTTTTTAAATGCCAGCAACAAGTACACAGGATCTCTCTGCATAGATGAGATCCATAGGGCGCTTGGATCTTACTGAAGGTAAGGGACACACTTTGTCTCAAGGAGCTATTGGGAAATTACACCAGGGCAATATTTCCAAGCTTGGAAGCGGCGTTTCTAACCGCCTTCCATTTATTTTCTTACAATACTTTCTTTCCCCAGTAGAATTTGATCTCCCCAATTTGTCTTTCAGGGCAAACTCCCATGCTTCAGCTGGTTCATCTCTGTGACTCTTGACATGCCGTGTTGAACTCACTGGGATAAGGATACCTTCACACAATTAATCTGATTTTCCAGCAGATGCCTTTACATCTTGCTTTTTATTTCAAGAGTATATACACATTTTTTGAACAAAGAATTATTATTTTCTTTTTTTCAACTCTTGAACAATTTAATGGCCTTTAATGAGGACTATGTCCTGAGTCCATTCTGAAGCTCATATAACGCTTCTATTCACTTTAACATTGAGCCTGTCTCCCATCATCTACCGGATTGGATCTTTATAAACTCCAAGGAGCTCACCCATGTGACGTCTCATCCCATATTCATGTGCTTTTACGAATCCCTGTGAGATGTAAGTAGCAATTTCTCCGTTTTTTCACTCTAGATTAGACATGTGCACAACCAAAAAATTATTTTCCTATCGTTTCGTTTCGTCTCGTTCCGTAGGTTCGTAAAGATTCGTAATTTCATAAGACGCGAGTTTTCCTATTCGGACTCGTTCGTATGTTCGTAACAGTTTAATTTTCGTTGATACTGAATGATTCGTAGTTCTGTCTAAGTTATTTTCGTTGATTTGAAATTCGTAATTTTGTTGATATTGAATGATTCGTATTTCTGTTTAAGTTATTTTCGTACTTTCGTAACAGTTTGATTTTCGTTGATACTGAACGATTCGTAATTCGTAATTTTGTTAGATAATAATTTTCGTTTTTCTGTACACTACTCTGCCGTTTCTGTTGATTCGTAACATTGTTTTGTTTTCCTTGATTCGTGTCTACTACCGTGCTTCGAATGGATTCGTAATTTTTTTATACTTTCGTAAATACATCTCGGCGCGGTCATTCGCAATCTCGCGTTACTAGTTATTTTTATTTTCAACACGCGGCTATAGCCGCGTGTTGAAAATGAAACTAAAATACGTCCACGTGCTTCGAATGAGTATTGTTGGGGAGAGGAGGAGTGGAGGGGAGAGTAGTGGAGGTGAACGGAGGCGTGTAGTGGAGCCAAGGCCTGAAAGGGAGTGTGGAGGTGGAGTGGAGCGGAAGCATGCCAAAAAACGGAGACATGTGTCCCCCCCTACATCAGATAGTGCTGAATCAGACATGCAGCAACCCCACCACAAAAGTAAGCAAGAAAAATCAAGGGGGCCTGTATATACCCAAGAGGAGAATGCAGCATTGGTTGCTGCAGTTCTAAAAGACAAAGTGACACTCTTCTGCCAAACCGTGCCAACATCCGAGAAGGCAGCAGGCTGGGGACGGGTCCAGGACTCCGTGAATCTGGTCTCCAAGTTTTGCAGGCCCACCACTGGTGTCAGACACAGGTAATTATTGCAATATTTTTTTTTTTTGTTCACAAACATTTTTATTGGTTACAAAAGGGTGGTACAATCACTCAGTGGTGTATTTATGTTTTGTGCTGCCCTACACCTGACTAAACTTGTGCACCCCCTAATTTAAATATGACCCACCCTTTCCTGTCAATGCCACGCCCATTCCTGTTTAAGACCCGCCCTGTCATCTGTAAACCACAGCCTATTCTCTTTAGGCTCCACCTTTTCCTTTTAGAGCCCCACCTCTCTCTCCGTACATTAACCACCTCCCACCCGGCCACTGCACATAAATGGCTGTGTGGTCATTTCCTCGTCAGGAACGTCCCTCAGAACGAGCCATGCGCTGCGGCTCGATCCTGTGATCATTATGATCACAGAATCCAGCTGAGCAGAGATCGGATATGGGCGCTGTGATTGGCCCTCCCGATCACGTGACGGCTGATCTGTGACAGCTCTCTGTGTGATGATGATTTTACACAGAGAGCTGTTACAGATCACCCCACAAACAGTACACCAAGCACCACTGTCACCCCTGTCCCCATAAAACACCTGTCTGTCCTCCATCACTGCAACACCAAATAAACACTGACTTGGGTTATTTTTACAGAAGAAATCTAGCAGCATCATTTATGGTCAAAATTTATCAAGAGAAATTACTTTTTTTCAAAATTTTATAACAGAAACTAAGAAAAATGCTTTATTTTTGGGCAAATTTTCAGTCTTTTTTTTATTTGTAGCGTAAAAAATAAAAACACCAGTGGTAATTAAATATTACCAAAAAAAGGCTGTATTTGTGTGAAAAAAATTATAAAAATTTAATTTGACTACAGTGTAGCATGACCGCGCAATTGTCAAAGTGTGACAGCGCTGAAAGCTGAAAATTGGCCTGGTCTGGGAAGGAGGGGGGTGAAAGTGCACAGTATTGAAGTGGTTAAAAGTGGGTAGCAAGTGCAGCCTCATCAGTGCCCATCAAATCAGCCTCATCAGTGCCCTTCAAAGCAGCCTCATCAGTAGGGGTGCAACGGATCAAAAAACTCACGGATCGGATCAATTTTCGGATCAGCAAAAAAAAAAAGACAAAATCTTGTTACACCCACCGGAGTTTTAGATTTCATTTATTTTCAACACAAAATGGAGCTTATTTGCTTAAAGTGGTTGTATACCCACAAATATGAAATGCACCTACAGGTAAGCCTACATTAAGGCTTACCTGTAGGTGCTTGCAATATCTCTGAGACCTACACGGTCTCTGAGATATTTGCAAAAAAGAGTGCACCGCTATCTACGGCGCATGCGCGCCGTAGATAACGGCGGCTCTTGAATGGCAGCCTGCCGGACACTGCCGGAATTCACGCATGCGCGGGGATCGTGTCGTTCCCCGCGCATGCGCGGGAGTGACGTCATCGCCGCTCCGGCCAATCACAGCGCCGGAGCGGCGATACCCGGAAGTCACTCCGGGTATCATGGATGCGACGGAGGACGTGTCCGAGGACCGCTGCGGGGGCTTCGATCTAAGGTAAGTGATTGATAATGAGCTAGTATGCTAGTCATACTAGTTCATTATGACTTTGCCTTGCAGGTTGTGAAAAAAAAAAAAAAAGTTTTGCGGTATACAACCGCTTTAAATACAGTATTTGGAAATCCGACGGACTCTTTACATGTTACATTTTAAAAGCAGCAGCAAACCTGCTGACCTTACATGGTTGCTAATGTGACAGAACACCTCTGATTTTCACATTCAACTGTTGAATGTGAAAATCAGAGGTGTTCCGTCACATTAGCAACCATGTAAGGTTTTCTGTTGCTTTTAAATTTAACATGTAAACAGTCCGATGGATTTCCAAATAATGTAGCATATAAGCTCAGTTTTGTGTTGAAATGAAATGAAATCTAAAACTCCGGTGGGTGTAACAAGATGTCCGCTTTGCCCCTTCTCTATCATTACTGTGCAGGAGTGTGGGGTGGAGCAAGATGGCGGCGAAACGTCACTAGAGCGGCCGCGGCCGGGTGTACCAAGATTGCCGCCGCTCTGGAGCTAGGCCGAAGCCGCGGCCTTTCCTACAGCCAAGGCTTCGGAGCGCTCCGCCGATCGTGTGGTGATCCGATCCAAACAAGGTGGCCGTTCGGATCACCACCGATCCGTTGCACCACTACTCATCAGTGCCCATCAGCGCAGCCTTGTCAGTGCCCATCAGTGCAGCCTCGTCAGTGCCCATCAGTGCAGCCTCATCAGTGCCCATCAGTGCAGCCTCGTCAGTGCCCATCAATGCAGCCTCACCAGTGCCCATCAAGGCAGCCTCGTCAGTGCCCATCAAGGCAGCCTGATCAGTGCCCATCAATGCAGACTCACCAGTGCCCATCAGCACAGACTCATCAGTGCCAAATAAGGGTCTCCAATTGCATTCTAATAATACCAAATTATGTGCGCAGACTGCACTTCCTATTTAAGCACCCTTTACATTGGGCCGATTTGGCATGCGATATCGGCAGCTATTGCTGGCAATGGCACCGTCTGCATTGGTGCAACGAAAAACTTTGTGGCACCGCACAGATTCCCAAAAGTAGTTCCTGTGCTACTTTTGGCAACTTAGGGGGTGATTTGAATAGACATATGTGCATGAACCCGCACAGATGTCTGTCAAATCGCCCCTAAAGTCGGACTGCATTGCTGGTTTGAAATTGTGAGAGTTTAGCTGAACTTGCACGGTTTCTAACCTGCATCAGTGTGAACCTGGGCTGAATGTAGTCAGCAGGATGGGTAATAAAATTCAGACTGATCTACAATCAGAAATTACACTTTTCTTCATATGTCAGAAGGCAGCATTAGGCCGTGTTCACACCTATGTGAATTGGATGTTGGTTTACCTGCATCCAATTTGCATAGCAGGAGAATGTAACTGGCTCTCTATGGAGCCAGTTCACATATCTCCAGGGGCAGCTGTGGAGTGCACTGCGTCTTTGGCTCTGTTTCAGGGCCAAATTCAGGCAAAGATTCGGTCCTGATTCATCCCTGAAATGGAGAACAGGGATGCACAGCGTTCTTGTGCGATCCGCGGCCAGTTCCAGTGGAAACCCTGCCAAAGCCTAGGTTCACATTGGAGCAATTTGTCATGCGATTTGAGAGATTAAATTGCATGACAAGTCGCAGCCTATTGGAGGCAATGGCACTGTTCCAATCGGTGCGACACCGATTTTGCAGCGTTACACCGATTTGCAAAGGTAGTTTCTGTACTACTTTTGCCGATTTCAGGTGCGACTTCAAGAGACATCTGTGTATGAAGCCCCACAGATGTCTATCAAGTAGCACCTGCAATAGTGCTGACCTTGCTACTTTGAAATCGCGTTACTTCAAGTGAAGTAGCGCGATTTCAAAGAATGATCAATGTGAACCAGGGCGGAGATATACAAGTAGCTATGAAAGGTTAACCACATATACAAGCACACACCAAGGTGTTAAGGCCAGACCTTCAAGGGTCGGACTCACAGCTAATTCTACTTCAGCAGCCTGTTCTGCCTGGTGCCTACTTGGATTAGGATATACTGAAGTTACATCAAAAAAGCTGCTGCTATCTGTTGTGATATTGTCTGATATTTTTTTTACATCTGGAGGCTGAGCAATTCCCTCCTGCTCAAGCTGTAAAATTTCAATTTTTGGCTGCCTAAAATTATGGACACTAGCAACAGCCTTAGTACTAGGAACTGCACAGCCTCTCTTGTAAAAAAGAGACGGTGTTACAGTTGGCCTCTTTTTTGAAGTTGTTGCTGTGTCACACTGAACTTTTTCCTTTGTTGCTTCCCTTGTGGTGGGAATGTGATGAGTGGGAGAAGTAGAGTCCATTATAAAATATTTCTATTTTAAAATAGTATTATTAATCTTTTTTTTTTTATAAAAAAAAATAAAATAATTGGTTCTGGAAAATAAAGGGATTGAGGACTGGAGTATTCTTATTTTACCGGTCCATGCAAAAAAAATATATACTAATCTACTTCTCCTACCATGAATACGTAGTATATGCTGCCTGGGCTGGCCTAGTAGTGGCACTGGCTAACACAACAAAAAAAATAGGTAGGGGCAGACAGACAGCAATATAATAAAACACAGTCCCAGAAAAGGGAAAAAAACTAACTTTAGAAAATCCTAGGAGTAATAGAAATAGTAAGAAATTTATAATTTCTATATCAATCTCTTTGAATGACTCACAAATCAAACACCACCCACACCCTGTCTAGAATGTAGTCTGACAAAGAAGAAAAATACAATATGTCAGAGATATTACATAAATAAAATTATAAATTAGAATGTAGACTCTAGAATCTCAATCTAATATCCTTAAGAAACAAAGAATTTCTCTCTCCCAAGTAAAAAATTTACTCACAAAATCCAACAGAACAGTGCAACCTACCCAACCACACCCTATCTGGACTCTGGATGGAATGCACTGCAGTCTAACACAAAAAAACACACATACACACACACACACACACACACACATTATAGCACATGTCTATAAGAAACAAGCTCATTGGGGGAAGAGACAACCTCTTCAGGGGAAGGGACAAGCTTATTGGCCATTGGCCAAAGTCCAGAACTAATTCAGAACTAACGAAATAGAATTTAAGTTTTTACGAATTGTCGTTGTTTTCATTTCCGTTTTCCGAAGATTCGTAATTTTTTTTCCATTCATTTTGATATTCGTTAATATGGATCTTTGTTCGTTATTCGTTGTTTTGTTTTTCGAATATTCGTAATATCTCGTTTTCGTTCATTTTTATTTTCGTTACTTTTTATCTTTTTTCTGTGTTTTCGTTGTTTTTATGTTTTCGTTTTTCACTTTTTCGTTTTTTGTTTGTTTCAAATTTACTAAATTCGTATTTTATTTGTTTTCCATATTCGTTCGTTTAGATTATTCGTTGTTCGTTTGTAATGTTATCGAACCGTTCGTTCATTCGTATGTTTACGAATCAACGAATATAACGAATTTTGACGGATAACGAATTCGTAACTAAACGAATTGCACATGTCTACTCTAGATACCAACTAGATGTTCATCTAATGTTATATGCTATGCAATATGTTCTCTATGCAATGCTCTATGGAAACTAAGTACAATATTTAAACTCATTCTTATACATTGTTGTTTTGTTGTTCTCTTTGAACTACAGATCAAACCAAATATATTGTTTTTCCTATATACCTACTTTGAAGAAGGAATATATACATATCGGCATTGAATTTGCCCTGTATATGCGAAACATGTCGGTGTCCATTTGCATCCCTCTGTATTGACACACCTCGTCCATTATTATGGATGTGAATATAATGTATATTGGCATCTAATGTTAAACTTACCATCATGTCTTTATTTTATTATTTTCTTATGTACAATCTTTTTTACTGTTGATCCTTTGTGATTTACTATATGTAATAAAACTTTTTTTACTTTTATAC
This sequence comes from Rana muscosa, assembly GCA_029206835.1. Taxonomy (NCBI): domain Eukaryota; kingdom Metazoa; phylum Chordata; class Amphibia; order Anura; family Ranidae; genus Rana; species Rana muscosa. Next base: position 687,895,812 of record CM055116.1, on the reverse strand, counting down.
AAATCCATGGTCAGTCCATTTTCTTGCATCGGTCCATATTATCCCAGGGGCAGCCCTAATTCTATTTTTTTACACAATGGCTGTAGGCCCAGGCTTCAGGCCTAGACGCTCTGGCAGCAGGCCTCAACGCAGGCTTCCTGCTTGATCAAGGGTGAGGTCCAGAGAGGCAGAGCGTAGCTCCTCCCTTGCTTTAAGCAACCTCCCCCAGCAAGCTAGCAAGCTGTGCGGGAATGCAATGCACTTTGGGAGTACAGCTGCACTGTGGGTACCCGAGTCTATTTAATACCCCTGGCTATGAAGTCCATTTCTTCCTATACCATAAGTTCCACAATGCATTGTTCCTTGTAGTTAAACCACAGTTACTGCAATATCACGAGTGGACTCCGGAGGGAGCTGAGGTTACCTCCCAAAACAACAACAGTCTTTAAGTCTGCAAAATGACATCCCGCTACAAAAGTATAAAAAATATTTTTTTAATTTACTGTGTTTGCTGCCCCAGCAAAAGATGGTTTTAAAACTCTCACTTTAGGTTATCCAAACAATTTATCTTTCCTGTGATACTTTGCACACACATCTTTGGAAACCAGGCTACACAGCAGAAGCACCTAACACTGATCTTCTATGCCGTGACTTCACCATAGCCTTGGCTGGCAGAATAGTGCCTCAAAAAGTCCCATGGGTATATAGAAGAAAGGTCTTTTCTTTAGTTAAGCTTGGTGATAAGCCTTAAAAGCCCACAGCATGCATATTTTATTCAGCCTAATACATTTAAGCTGCATGACTTACTGAAGTCTTTCCAGCCACACCCATGTTTCCAAGAAACTGCCAAAAAGGCTCCATGCTGCCCATGCAAGTAACTTAAATAGGGTGTATAACTTATTAAACCAACAGACAGTGAACAATTGTACATCTATTGCCATTACAGTTAATAATCTTTAATATGCCTAGCAGGAGGTACCTCAATGTACTTCTGCATAAATCTGCTTGAAGGTTTCAGTTCAGTTGATGTTTACATCTGTATACTTTTTATCAGTCTTTTGAGGCACACACCATCAGTCCCCAAGCTGAGGTTTATCTAGCCATTTCATTTGGCTGGAGCACTGATGTTTAAAAAAGGAAAAATGGTTTTAAAAAGCTGGAAAATGACATTTACCTTCTGGCTCTATTTAAAAAAAAGGCACACAGACCCTTCCAAAAGTGTACCAAAATATTTGAGGGGCTTATGGAGTGGTCTGTGTGATGGTATAAAGCTGGCTTGTCATTTCTCAGCAATTTAAACTAGTATTTTTTTTCTCTGAAAATTTAAATTTTGCTGTACCACATCTACAGCAAGAATGAAAAAAAAGTTTTGTATAGTCCCCCCCAAAAATGTATACATCATATACTAGACCCTTTGAGTCTGGTGTGGATTTTAAGTGGGTTCCTCACTCAAAGAAACAAAACTGTGTAAGGTCCCCCTCCTCCTGAACCATACCAGGCCACATGCCCTCAATACAGGGGGGGGGGGCTTTCAAGGGGGATCCCCTTGGCAAAGCATCATGATGTGGGCAAGGATCTCTTCCTCACAAGGCTGGTTGTGGGGGGTCTGCCAGCAGGAGGTTTATTGGAATATAAAAAAATATTTTTATATTCCAAAACCCAGTGAATGTCCCATGTTGTAAATCCTTTGTCATTCACAGTGCCTGCTAGGCAAAATTTAAAACCTGACAGACTCATCACTGATCCTGAGATTATTGCTCACCTTATAACAGGTCCCCAAGCTGTCAACAGGTATATAGGGGAAAGGACAATTAAAGACATGCTGGTAGGTTAATTGGATCTTGTCCAAATTGGCCCAGTATATATGTATATATGTGTGTACGACTGTGTGTCCCAAGCGTGTCAAGATCCTACGGGGTAAATGGCCGCACCAGCCAGGCAGACACCGGCTGCAAAAAAGTGCCTAGAGGCGATTAAGTTCACATGTGTAGCGCTATACAAGTCACTCATTCATTCATTCACTGACAATATTGACCAAATATAGCCTTAGCACCTGCTAGGGACACAAGAGGTTCCTAAAACCATTATTATTGGCAAACTGTCATATATAGAAGCAGAAGAAACATCAATATATGATGTTCGGCTCCCGCCAAACAGAGGGCCAAATTGACAAAAGTTCAGGTGCTCATCTGAATGCCAAAACAGCCAAACTTCTGCTTGAACCTAGGTTCAGACTGAACTGTTGGCTCATCCCCATTAGACAAGGTCATTTACCAAGTATGCTCAAATGGAGGGTTATCCTTATCTTTGGGTACAGGATCCTGTTTAGGATCTGAAGTCATGGATATTGTCAAAGGCTTTTTAGTCCCATTTCTGCCTCTCCTGTTTACCAATCCATTCTTGCTTGCGTAAAGCTCTCCTCAATGGTGCTGTTATGCAGTTCTTGCCTTTTAGTTTCCCCTACTTACTCCCTAATCATCTAGGGCAATGATGTTTACCCACTCAGGACATAGATTTGTTTTTTGAGTTGGTGAGGCCATAATAATACATTTCCTCTAACTTCTTTAATTTTTTATGTTTTGCCCACTTCTCAACAGTTCAGGATCTTCTATAATAGCCCACCAAGTGAAGGAAGGCTCATACCTCCCACAAAGTTGTGAGTTCTTCAACCTGCATGCTTTGCTAATTTATGTCACTCAGATTATTATGTCACTCAGATAGATAAGCAAATGTTCAAAACGTAAGTCACCCAAAAGAATGTTCCATAGCACATTGAAAGGCGGTAGGTGCATTTGTAAGTTCAAATGGTATTCTTTGGAATTGAAATAACCCCAAGGGGGTTTTAATAGCAGTTTTTGACTGATCTTTCTCTGCCACTGCCCTTAATACCGCCATCAATTATTTAAGTCTAGCTAAGAGATAGGCATCATGTGTTATCTCTGCATTCAGCCTTCTGTAATCTACAAAAGTCTGGTAGTGCCATTTTTATTTTTAAAACTATAGGGGCACACCATGGACTCTTACTTTCCTCTATGATCCCTTCTTCTAACATCTCCCTCAGCCCTTCTTGCACCTCCTGATATAAGTGTGGTAGAATAGTTCAGTTCTGTTCCCAACATGGTGGTGGAGATATCACAAGTGATACAGTTTGCATATATTTCAATGTGTGCCTGTCTCCAAGGTTAACAAAGCTGACTGTCCACCATCAAAGTTATACCAAGTCTTTACATGGCCTTTATAAGTTCCAATTTCCCCGGGGGTTCCCTATGATAAGGATGGGTGACCCGGCCCCCTCTTACGCGTCATGGGGGTGTCGTTCCTGCTGGAGAGTGGAGACTGCAGCGTCGCTGGAGAATGGATCATCGTTGGACATAGACGGGATTACATCACTGGAATTTTTTTTATTTTTATTTTTTTAAATAAAGGACTTGTCCAACTCTGTCTGTGTCTGTAAAAATGACAATGGTCCCAAAAATGTGTCAAAAGTGTCCGATGTGTCCGCCATAATGTCGCAGTCACAATAAAAATCTCAGATCGCAGCCATTAGTAGTAGAAAAAAATATATTAATAAAAATGCCATAAAACTATCCCCTATTTTGTAGACGCTATAACTTTTGCACAAACCAATCACTATACGCCTATTGCGATTTTTTTTTTTAACAAAAATATGTAGAAGAATACGTATCAGCCTAAACTGAGGAAAAAATGTTTTTTTATATATATTTTGGGGATATTTATTATAGCAAAAAGTAAAAAATATGTAATTTTTTTCAAAATTGTCGCTCTATTTTTGTTTATAGCGCAAAAAATAAAAGTCGCAGAGGTGATCAAATACCACCAAAAGAAAGCTCTATTTGTGTGAAAAAAAGGATGTCAATTTTGTTTGGGGGCCATGTCGCATGACCGTGCAATTGTCAGTTAAAGCGACGCAGTGCCGAATCGCAAAAAGGGGCCTGGTCCTTTAGCAACAAAATGGTCCGGGGCATAAGTGGTTAAGCATTATTAAAATCGCTTCTTCCGAAAAAACTGCAGTTTTTAAAACTTTACTTTGCATTGATACATGTCCCCTGGGGCAGGACCCGGGTCCCCAAACACTTTTTATGACTAACTTGCATATTCGCCTTTAAAATTAGCACTTTTGATTTTTCATGTTCGTGTCCCATAGACTTTAACGGTGTTTGCGTGTTCGAACAAATTTTTTGCCTGTTCGCATGTTCTGGTGCGAACTGAACAGGGGGGTGTTCGGCTCATCCCTACCCAAGAGCTGTAAGTCAAACTTGAATCCTGAGATCTGCTGTTACCCATATAAATTTAAAATGTTCAACTGTGACAAAATCAGGAAAATGGCACAATGCCCCCCTATTATCTTTGATTATGTTGACAAAGACTGCTACATCTAGAGTGTTAGCATCATTGGATTACTCTGTTTTATCATCCACAGGGGTTAATTCAAGTCGATTAATATTAAAAATATTCTTTATAACTGGAGTAGGAAAAGATTCCCAAAAGCACAAAAATTATTCATGCAACCACTTATCGTATATACTCGAATATAAGCCGAGTTTTTCAGCACATTTTTTGTGCTGAAAATGCCCCCCTCGGCTTATACTCGAGTCACCTTTTTGCGCCTGACCTCCCGGAATTTGGGGACCCCAAACCCGGAATTTGGGGATCCCAAACTTGGCACACATGTAGCCCCACTCTTCCTCTACAAGTGTGATAAAGTTTGTTGTCCGGGGGACCTACGGCCGGGGAGCAGCGATTTTTTAAAAGCCGGGCACCTCTTCCATAGACTCTTATGTTAAACGGTAATTTCTCCGGTGAATTTGGGGACCCGGTACTGGCCGGTCCTAGGTCCCCTGGACTCGAAACTTGGCACACATGTAGCCCCATTTCTCCTCTACAAGTGTGCAAAGTTTTTTGTCTGGGGGACCTACGGCCGGGGAGCACCGATTTTTCAAAGCCGGGCACCCCTTCCAGAGACTCCCATGTTAAACATCAGTCTAGTCATGGACACAGTGAGGCATGGACACAGTGAGGCACAGTGAGGCATGCAGATGGACACCTTAGGCTTATACTCGAGTCAATACGTTTTCCCATTTTTTTGTGGTAAAATTAGGTGCCTCGGCTTATATTCAGGGCGGCTTATACTCGAGTATATACGGGTATATTTGATGTGATGTATTAATGAGTGACTGCAATACCTTTCTCAGCCTTGCACTATTTCCAATTTTCTTTCTGCCTGCAACAAAATTATTAGTAACAGTTACCTTACCGTGTGATCCTCCAGGATAATAAAACTAAAGGGAATGTATAATTGTTTTGTACATTATTTCTTCTTTATTTTATATGGTCAAAACATTTAATTTGTAAAAAAATATTTGGTCATGTAATAAAAATGGATTTATAAAAAATTTATCAATGTGGTATTGTCAGATATGAAAAAGGCAGTTTAAAAACGAATAAACTTTTTTTACATTACAAAAATTACAAATCAGAATTATATATTTACCTTGAACAAATAGTTAAGTAATATATATATAAAAGTGAAGCTGTTATATGTACTGTGACAATATGTATACCTGTGTAAATACAGCTTTTATACCAGCCTCCGGCATTCCAGTATCCTTATGTTCAATAAAAAGAAAAAAGTGAGCAATCACCAAAAAATATGTTTGCAACAAGAATGATCCTCTTGCAAATACCACAAGTGGGTTCCACGTTTAGGCCTAACGGATGGTAGCACTGTAAGGCCACTTTCACACTGAGGCGCTTGAAAAACTGCCAGTAATACACTGAGCGCTTTTGAAGCGCTTTTCAGGCGCTTTTGAAGCGCTTTCAATTCATTTCAATGGAGAGGGGCGTTTTTTCAGCGCACTGCCCCAGTGTGAAAGGATTCATTGATTTTAATGGAAATAAGTTTTCAGGCGCTTTTTTTAGCGTGAAAGTGCCTGAAAAGCGCCTCAGTGTGAAAGTGGCCTTAGTCATATATCCATCGAGTCTCACGACGGGAAATATGCCTTTTGAGGTTGTCACCTCTCCAGTGCGGGGCATACTTTTCTATAGCCACTACTTTCAGTAGGGAAGTATCCCTATTGTGAAACATACGAAAATGCTTGGATACACTGTGTCCAACAAAACCTCTTTATATTGCCTAAGTGTTCCCCCACTCTCACGTTAAGAGCTCCAATTGTCCAACCAACATACTGTAACCCGCATGGACAGGTTAGGAGATATACAACCCCAATCATCCCACAAGTAATGAAATCTTTAATGTTGTATGTTTTAGATGTAATCTGAGAACTGAAGGAAGAGGTTCTAATAGTCTGTGATCTCCTACAGACTTTACATCTCTTACACGGGAAAAAACCTTTCATATTCCCAAACATACTCATTTTAGGTGGAATATCTATTGCACTTGGAGCCAACTTATCTTTTAATGTCAGAGTTCCATACTCTGAGAAAGCAAAAGCTGCTTTTTGTGCCCCTTGTCATCTTTTTGGTAGTTCATCTGCTAAATGTCAGCTGGCTCAAGAAGGATTTAGTGATTGGAAGAATGCTTCTGTTCGCCTAAGAGAACACGAAGACTCTGAGCAACATAAAACATGTTTTATGAGATTACAAAACAGGAACGCTGCATGTGGCAAAATGGATAACATGCTAATTTTGCAACAAAACAAAGAAAGAGAGTACTGGAGAAATGTCCTCAGGCGTGTTGTTGCGGTTGTGAAGGCTTTATCTTCTCGTGGATCGGCATTTAGAGACCCAGATGAAAGTTTTGGCTCTCATACAAATGGTAACTATCTAATGTTACTTGAACTCATTGCTGAGTTTGATCCCTTCATGGACGAGCACATTAAGCGTTAGGATGCTGTGCCAGAGCCAGCATTGCCATATCTCTCCAAAACTGTTTGCTATGAATTCATTGAAATTTTGGCAGTCAGACTGTTAGATGCAATAATTGTCGAGGTGAAGGATGCAAAATATTACTCGATAAGTGTGGATTCAACCCCAGATGTTTCTCACGTGGATCAGCTAGCCTTCATTATACGATATGTGAATGACGAGGGTGTGCCAGTGGAACGATTTATAAAGTTCATACCACATATTGGCCACAAATCTCAATTTTTTTTTAAAGCTGTAAGTGATACATTAGAATTTCACCAACTTGACCTTCAGAATTGTAGAGGTCAGTCATACGATAATGCTAGCAATATGGCTGGCCCATATTCTGGACTTCAGGCTCGTTTTAAAGAACAAAATCCACTAGCTATATATATACCATGCTCTGCACATTCCCTGAACCTTGTAGGAACATGTGCTGCAGAAAGCTGCGTAGAAGCAGTATCATTCTTTGGAGTCATCCAACAGTTGTATAATTTTTTTTCTGGCTCTACCAGTAGGTGGGAAGTCTTAACTTCTCATTTAAATGCAAAGTCCACGGTTAAAAATCTGTCTGTCACAAGATGGTCAGCACGCAGTGATGCATGTTGTACTCTGAGGAAATCATGGACAGAAATTATTGATGCCCTGGAAGCAATAGAGGATGATGACTCTCAAAGGCCAGTGACAAGAAGTGAGGCTGCAGCACTTCTAAGAAGTCTGAATTGTCTGGAGACCGCCTTCATGACGGTATTTTGGAACAGCATTTTGGAACCTTTTAATGCAACAAACAAACGGTTGCAGAGTGCAGATGTAGAACATTTCAGCAGTTGTGAAGCTTTATGGGGCACTTCTCCACCTCATGCAAGGCTATAGAAATGAGTTTGAAAGGTTTGAATCAGAAGCCAAAGAACTCTCTGGCCTTGACCATTTCAAAACCACCTGCGCTAGAGCTAGAATTTATTTTTTCCATTTGATGTAAGTCAAGAAGGAGACGTTCAGTTAAATGCTACAGACCGTTTCAGGGTAAACACGTTCTTTGCAATTCTTGACAAATTAAACAATGAGCTGCAAAGAAGATCTGAGGCTTATGAACAAGTTTACAACAAGTTTAATTTTATTGAAAAGCTTACTACACTAGCAACCAGTGATATACAATCTCAGGCTTCCAACCTATGTAACAGCTATCCTGATGATTTGGAAACGTCACTTCCTGATGAATGTCTGCACCTTTGTTCTTACTTGAAAAATATTGATAAAGGTGAAGGTTCAATTTCAGAGCTCTACAAAACATTCAAAGCAGAAAAATTGCAGGTTATTTACCCAAATATTGATATAGAATTGCGTATTTATCTTTGCACTCTGGTTACTAACTGTTCAGCAGAACGATCTTTTTCATGTCTGAAACGAGTAAAGAACTATTTACGATCATCTTTGGGTCAAGAAAGACTGAACAGTTTAGCTTTACTTGCCATTGAGTCAGAACTTTTAAATACTTTGTCCTACGAAGATATTATCGATGAGTTTGCCAAAAGAAAAGTTAGAACTAAGAAATTGTAGGGAGTTTCTTACTGCTATAATCATTAAAAGACATTTTCTGTATTACAGAGTATTCAGTCTGTACAATTAAAGCCAGTTATTTTCAGTGTTCTCATGTGTGGGGCTATGTTTTTAATAGAACTATTGTAGCAGTCATCGATAAAGGACGAGAATGGTGGTGTGCGTGTGTGGGGGGGCGTCATTGAAGGACCCGGCCTTGGGGCTGCAAAGGGAGTAAATCCGGGCCTGCCTATGAGCAGGCCCAGGCAGCCTCAGATCAAAAGGGAGCCCGCAACAAGAAAAACTTTGACCTGAAAGTCCGGATTCAAGATCTACAACCTGGGGACAGAGTGCTGCTCCGGAACTTGGGGATCCCTGGAAAACACAAGCTTGCAGATCGGTGGAGGCCTGAACCCTATGTTATTTGCAAGAAGCTGCCAGGCCTACCTGTCTACAAGCTAAAGCCGGAAGGAAAGGTAAGTCCATTAAAGACTTGGCATCGGAATCACCTACTCCCACTTGCTGAAGCGGTTCGGATACCCCCTGCGAGGGATTCCCCTGAGCCAACTTCCATCTTGGATACTCCCAAGCCAAACACTCACTCCCAAACCCCTCGAGCTGAGGAAACAGATGTCTCTGAACTAAGTGAAGAAGAGAGAGAGGAACTTGAATGGCTATGGCCTTCCCAGGCCCCAGAAACTTCTGCTATAGATCTTCCACCTACTGAAGACACCATAGACAGTACACTGAATGCAGAAGCTACTGAGTTCATCCCGTCCAGTCCCTTAACAGATTCTTGGGAAGATGCCTGTGACTCACTCTCAGAGGAGGATCCAAGAGACTCCATGTATCTCCCTGCTCCTGAGTCAAGTGCTCCAGAACCAGTGGAAACACCCAAGTCTGTTCCAAGAGAGAAACCTGCAGTATCTGAACCAGACATTCCAAGAGAACAAAGGATGAGAAGGACCATAAGGCCTCCCCGAAGATTTACTTACCCACAAATGGGGGAGAGCTCAGAAGACACTGTGGTCACTGCCAGGAGGAGTGTGGAAAACCCTGATCCCTCCACTGTTCATTTAGTGGAGGGCAACCCCAACTCACCCTCTGGCACAGTTAGGCAGGTCGCTTATGACAGTGTGACCTGTGGGCGAGGAAGTTCACCCTCTCGTTTTTGGTGGGAACTTCCTCTGCCGACATCATACGCCGCTTTGTCAAATGTTGTGCGTAGTGTTTGTTAAACTCTTTGGTCCCCAAAGATAACTATTAAGTGGGGGGAGTGTGTAGCGGGGGCTCCTTTAAGGCCCTATGGACTATGTTACCCAGAACCCCGTTTGGCACCCAGGGTGCATTTTGGCCACCGCAGAGACTCATGGGTGGGGCTATAAAAGAAAAGAGCGAGGCTAAGCTTGGCCTCTTTGGACACCGCGCTGCAATCAAGAGGACTCCCTGTGCGGATCTGTTGCAGTGCAAGGCCCGAGGCCTGGGCCTTGCATATCTTCCAAAAAGCCTTCCACCCCACTGCTGAGCCTGGGTGACACCTGACTTCTTTGAGTTGCTGACATCAGTTGGACCAGAGACCTGATCGTTGCAGGCACTGTGTGTGGAAACACAGTGGTGGAAGCCCCGGACTGGGATTGCGTCCGGAGGGGTGAGCGAGCATCTGCTCACTTATTTAACTTGTACTTTGAATAGGCCTAGTGACTGCCTTGGCCCATCGTGCTGTAGTTATTATCCCGCCGGAGACTAGTGGCGGAACTGAGTTGTGTAGTCTCCGGTGAAGCGTTCCTCTTTTATTAACCGTTATTGGATTACAAATACTGTTCCTGTATGTGCACCACCGTTCATCTGCATGCGAAGAGTTGTTCTCCCAGAGACTGAGCTTTATCTGAGTCAGGCCTGACCAGGGGTTTAAAACTTTGTTTGGTGCGCCACATTGCGCATAGAGAAGATAGCTGCACGTGGCGTGTGATCACTCTGCACTATCACTGATTAGTATGTTTATTGCTGCAGGGCTCTGCATGTATGCTATGTGTAATGTTTGATCTATATCTTTATGCCTAAGTAAATCAGATATAGTTTACCACTCCTGGATCAGTGTTTATCATTGCATATATTATCTGCCTATCCTGCTGTGAGATTGTGTATAACCAGGTATAGAATTATATGAAGGAAACATTCCCTAGACTAACTGTGCCATAGAGGGTTGAGTAGATTGCCGGGGGTTGGAGGGTGCTGTATACAGGGCCCGAACCAACTGAAAACCAGCGGCTCTCTTAACTGGGGGTATCGCTACACAAAGGATGAGGTAAGTGAAGGAGGACTGCACTAAGGTAAAGGAAGTTATTTAGGGGGAAAAAATACCTTTAAACCCCTTTTAACTGATTACTAGTCCCGCATTTATTTTCTGGAATCCAGTTAACACAGAACAATTTGACTTCTTCATAAAACATACACAAAGTCCTGCTTACTACAGCAAGTGTGTCATGAACTAGGCCAGGGGTCTTAAATTTAAATTTACGGAGGTCCAGGTGGTAAAATTTTCTTCTGCCAGAGGTCCGAATGTCATGTTCGCGCTATAACATTTCACAGTCCCCTTTTTACATCAGTGTTTTCAGCCTATCAGTCATATCACAGTGCCCTCTTTACATCACTGTCCTCAGCCCCCCTTAACAACACAGCCCCCCTTTACATCAGTGTCCACAGTCCCTCTTTACATCTCAGCCCCCCCTTTAATGCAGTCCAAGAGTGTCCTCAGTTCCCCTTCACACATCATCATGCCCCCTTTACACATCACCGTACCCCCTTTACATCACAGTGCCTTTTGCAGTCATAGCCCCCTCCTCCTTTACATCACAGTGTCCTTTTCATTTGCAGCCTCTTCTGCACAGTCCTACTAGGGCAGAGGCACATAGCAGCTGGGTGTTCTCTGCCTCCATGGCAGGATCACCAGCAAATATTTTATCAAAAGCTGCAGGTTTAAAAAAAATGTAAATGACAATTCATAGTAAAGCTTGAGTTATCTTCTACTTAAATAAAAAATCTATGCACACCCCAAGCCTGATCAGCTACACTACCTACTAAGTAGATAAACAGAAGAATATACAAGCAATCAGAGATTTGATTGTCTTCTTAGCGTTAGCTAGAAAAATATCTTTAGACACAACAAAGTAAGGTTATCGTTAGAGTACCAGTATCCCCCCACACAGCAACCAAATATAGGGGATCCCCAGACCCCCCCTATAGAGCAACTAATTGAAGAGAAGCTCTAGAGGCCCACCCTACCCCAATTAGATGTAGAGACCTCCCAAACAGCAATTGGAGAGGACACCCCACACAGCAACTAATTGGAGAGGAGCCCCCATACAACAACTAATTAGAGAGGAGCCCCAGAGCCCCCCCATACAGGGAAAATATATATACACACAGATGCAGCAGTAGAGGGGTAGATGGCATGTCATGAAGTTCTATTACAGCCATTGGATGGTGCTACCAGACACGAAGCAGGAGCAGAGCAGAGTGATCCAGAGACAGAACAGGTCCTTTGCCGGTAATAGGAATCTTGGGGGCGGTGAAGGGGTGCAAGGGGTGTATTGGGGTAATATCCACCAACAAACTGTGCGAGTCCCAATGTGAGTAATTGACAGAGGAGGGCAAGGTTCCATAGTTACATAGTTAGTCAGGTTGAAAAAAGACACAAGTCCATCTGGTTCAACCATAAAAATAAATAAAATAAAAAATATCGTTACAGTCCTATATACCCACAAAATGGACACATTTCTATTGTGTTTGAAGCAGTAGGTCATTGGAGAGCAGAAAGTGGGCCCTCATTTTTTTAACACTTTCTTAAAAGATCTGTATAAAAAAGGGCTGCATCTGATTTAAAGTTCCTCTGAATCCATATTACTATAAAAATATGTAGCGGCACCCCCTTTTCCCACTTCTCCCTCTTTCTCTCTTTGTGGCTGTCTGACTCGTCTAGGGGTACCAGGGAGAAGAATGGGGGGGGGACGCACCACCAGCTCGTGCCCTCTGATGTGTGTTATGAAGAGGCGTGAGCTAAACCTTTTACCTTCGGGTCTGTGTTCACGTCCGGAGCTTCAGCTTCTCTTGTGGAGGATGTTTGCCCCTGTCACAGGCAGGGGCACTTAGCTTCCAGTAACTTGAGTTCCACACCAAATAAAGTCCAACACTTATTTATTCTGTTAGAGCAACAAATAGTAGGCTGGTTGAACTTGAAGAACAGACAGGTGTGGGAAGGAGATGGTCCAGGCACAATCAAAGAATTAAAGTTCTCTCCTGTTCCGTATAGTGCAAACAGGCTTGGCGCACAGTCGCTGCCACCGACCGTGAATTTGGTTTCTGCCACAAACCTTGGTGAAAGTAGAGGCCTCTGCCACAGACCTTGAATAGAGGTCTCTGCCACCGACCTGGTTCAGTTGGATCCCCCCACTGACCACAAGAACAAAGAATACCTCCGTTAGGATAAATGACCCCTGTCAGGGAAAGACATCCATCCGGACGGTCTCCAGAGGCTCACACCGTCACCGGCATTATGTTGTACCAGCTCTTCGGGAGGGTCACATCTCTGGTCCCTTACGCCCTGGATTTGGGCACCCAATTCCGGGGGCACCCTAGGAATACTTCATCCCTCGCGGGACCCAGTGGAAGGTACTGGGCCCCAGGCCTTCTTGCGAAGTACCTCACCCCAGGCTTAAGGTGCCTGGGATGGAACTTGACTCCACGTGCCCAGGCCAAGGGCACCTGGACACGGATGAACGGACAGCAGCCCCAGGATGAAGGTGCCTAGTGCTCGGACTCCTTGTGCGCAAGATGTCTGCCCCCTTTATACCCTCTCCCAGCAAGCACAGCGGGTTCCCCGCCCCGCTGTACTGCTGCTGCGAGAGGACAAAAAGGGCACAACCCTACAATGGTGGTTCAACTCCAGCCCAAGGTGACAGCGCCACCCAGGGGCCGTAGGGAACTGGACACCATTGATATCTTCCACGAACAAAGACAACCATAAAACCCTCGTAATTGTTGCATTTGGGCCATGCTACCGCCCAAACACTCCCTCTAAATATTGATACCCGCTACAAATATAAAAAAAAATGGGCCTCTAAAACAGTGTTTCTCAACTCCAGTCTTCAAGGCGCCCCAACAGGTCATGTTTTCAGGTTTTCCATTATTTTGCACAGGTGATTTGATCAGTTTCACTGCCTTAGTAATTACCACAGCAGTTTCATTTGAGAAAAAAAATACACGCAATTCACATTCACATTCTGCTATACATTTTTTTGATAAATGCACCTAAAAGACAATCCAAATACATATTTTTCTTTTTTTCAAGGTAAGTATTTGTTTCTGGTCAATTTTAACCACCTGAAATTTATAAAATTTTATTTTCTAGGGAAACTGGAGAAAGGAAGTTTATTTAGATTTTTTTTATTTTTTTTTAAACCCTCCACCTCTGTATTGCAATTTCTCATGTTAAAAATTAACAAAATTCATTATTCGACAATCTTAATGGGCCCTTAGGTCTTATGAATGGTTTTATTTTGCATTGTCTCAACACAGGTTTTTGAGGAATTTCTTTGCACAAACAATAAAAAGGGTTATCCACTACAGAAACTCTTCACTTTTGTGATAGTATTAGAAAACAAAATTATTAATTTAAATACATTTACTATACATTTGAGGGGACTAACATGCTTCCATACATTCTCATTCTACACATGCACTTACAGATTAGGAAAGTGGTGGTAAAGGAAAGTATTTTTAAAGGCTCAAGTTTTTTTTTTACCTTAATACATTCTCTGCATTAAGGTAAAACAAAACTTTCATGTTCAGCTTACCTAAGCCCAATCTCGATTCAGCACTGTGCCCTAGAGCAGCAGCGCAGTTCTCTCTCTTTATTCTCACAAGACTCAGTGAGCGCAATGAGAGCCATTGGCTCCTACTGTTGTCAATCAAATCCTGTGAGGAGACAGCATGGGGTGGGGCTGAGCCACACTGTTTGTGTCAATAGGTGCACACAGCCTAGCTTTCGCATTGAGCCCACATGCATGCCAACATAGAAAGCAGTTTCCTATGATTGCACACAGAGAAGAGGAAGAGGTGAGAGTGCCGACTGGGGACCAACGAAGAGGAGGATAAATTGGGAAGGATCTGGGCTGCTCTGTGCAAAACAATTACATAAAGCAGGCAAGTATAACATGTTTTTTTATATATAAAGAACCTTTACTATTACTTTAACCTTTGTTTTTCGAAAAGTTTACATGTATGTTGGGTGAGCATGTGGCAGCTTGTTATGTCATGGGTACAAGCACCTTCCCTATATACCTGCCATGTTCTCAGCCACAATTCTAGCAACATAGCTGATGCTAACTCAAAACTTCCCTGCCATCAGAATACAATATATTCTCAAATAGGGATGAGCTCGGTGTTCGAGTCGAACATACGTTCGACTCGAACATCGGCTGTTCGATCGTTCGACGAAGATCGAACGATTTGGGCCGTTCGCGCCTAATTCGAGTGACGCGAACGGCCCACAATGCACTACGCCATCGCAGTGTCATCCAGGCGTTGTGATTGGCCAAGCATGCACTGTGACCCCGCATGCTTGGCCAATCACAGCGCCGGCAGCGAGGAGAGCAATGATTGGCCACAGGCAGGATGCCTGTGGCCAATTATTGCTGAGGGTGTTTAGTACACGCCCCACACTATAAAAGGCCGCCAGCACGGCGGCCTAGTGTAGTGTGTTCCGGAGCAGGGAAAGAGAAGCATAGGCAGGGACAGTGACATTTATTTTTTCTTGCTTAACCTGGATTCCTTTAGTTTAGGGAAAGAGAAGGATAGGTAGGGAGAGTGTCAGTGTGTTTTACTGTGCGAATCCTTGTTTCTAGGGACAGGGAAGGACAGTGAGGGAAATTCTCCTTGTGCTATAGTGTGCTTTAAAAAAACATTTTTTCTAGGGACAGAAAACTATAGGTAGGAAGAGTGTCAGTTTCTTTCACTGTGATAATCCTTGTTTCTAGGGACAGGGAAGGACAGTGAGGGAAATTCTCCTTGTGCTATAGTGTGCTGTAAAAAAACATTTTTTCTAGGGACAGAAAACTATAGGTAGGAAGAGTGTCAGTTTCTTTCACTGTGATAATCCTTGTTTCTAGGGACAGGGAAGGACAGTGAGGGAAATTCTCCTTGTGCTATAGTGTGCTTTAAAAAAACATTTTTTCTAGGGACAGAAAACTATAGGTAGGAAGAGTGTCAGTTTCTTTCACTGTGATAATCCTTGTTTCTAGGGACAGGGAAGGACAGTGAGGGAAATTCTCCTTGTGCTATAGTGTGCTGTAAAAAAACATTTTTTCTAGGGACAGAAAACTATAGGTAGGAAGAGTGTCAGTTTCTTTCACTGTGATAATCCTTGTTTCTAGGGACAGGGAAGGACAGTGAGGGAAATTCTCCTTGTGCTATAGTGTGCTTTAAAAAAACATTTTTTCTAGGGACAGAAAACTATAGGTAGGAAGAGTGTCAGTTTCTTTCACTGTGATAATCCTTGTTTCCAGGGACAGGGAAGGACAGTGAGGGAAATTCTCCTTGTGCTATAGTGTGCTTTAAAAAAACATTTTTTCTAGGGACAGAAAACTATAGGTAGGAAGAGTATCAGTTTCTTTCACTGTGATAATCCTTGTTTCTAGGGACAGGGAAGGACAGTGAGGGAAATTCTCCTTGTGCTATAGTGTGCTTTAAAAAAACATTTTTTCTAGGGACAGAAAACTATAGGTAGGAAGAGTGTCAGTTTCTTTCACTGTGATAATCCTTGTTTCTAGGGACAGGAAAGGACAGTGAGGGAAATTCTCCTTGTGCTATAGTGTGCTTTAAAAAAACATTTTTTCTAGGGACAGAAAACTATAGGTAGGAAGAGTGTCAGTTTCTTTCACTGTGATAATCCTTGTTTCTAGGGACAGGGAAGGACAGTGAGGGAAATTCTCCTTGTGCTATTGTGTGCTTTAAAAAAAACATTTTTTCTAGGGACAGAAAACTATAGGTAGGAAGAGTGTCAGTTTCTTTCACTGTGATAATCCTTGTTTCTAGGGACAGGGAAGGACAGTGAGGGAAATTCTCCTTGTGCTATAGTGTGCTTTAAAAAAACATTTTTTCTAGGGACAGAAAACTATAGGTAGGAAGAGTGTCAGTTTCTTTCACTGTGATAATCCTTGTTTCTAGGGACAGGGAAGGACAGTGAGGGAAATTCTCCTTGTGCTATAGTGTGCTTTAAAAAAACATTTTTTCTAGGGACAGAAAACTATAGGTAGGAAGAGTGTCAGTTTCTTTCACTGTGATAATCCTTGTTTCTAGGGACAGGGAAGGACAGTGAGGGAAATTCTCCTTGTGCTATAGTGTGCTTTAAAAAAACATTTTTTCTAGGGACAGAAAACTATAGGTAGGAAGAGTGTCAGTTTCTTTCACTGTGATAATCCTTGTTTCTAGGGACAGGGAAGGACAGTGAGGGAAATTCTCCTTGTGCTATAGTGTGCTTTAAAAAAACATTTTTTCTAGGGACAGAAAACTATAGGTAGGAAGAGTGTCAGTTTCTTTCACTGTGATAATCCTTGTTTCTAGGGACAGGGAAGGACAGTGAGGGAAATTCTCCTTGTGCTATAGTGTGCTTTAAAAAAACATTTTTTCTAGGGACAGAAAACTATAGGTAGGAAGAGTGTCAGTTTCTTTCACTGTGATAATCCTTGTTTCTAGGGACAGGGAAGGACAGTGAGGGAAATTCTCCTTGTGCTATAGTGTGCTTTAAAAAAACATTTTTTCTAGGGACAGAAAACTATAGGTAGGAAGAGTGTCAGTTTCTTTCACTGTGATAATCCTTGTTTCTAGGGACAGGGAAGGACAGTGAGGGAAATTCTCCTTGTGCTATAGTGTGCTAAAGCATTCCTCATCAACCATCTTTGAAATCCTTGTTTTTTGGACAGTCAGGGAAATTGTCGTTGTGCTATTCTGTGCAAAAGCAATCATCCTCAACCATATTTAGAAATCCTTAAGTAAAGGAACAGAGAAGGACACCTGAAGGTAGCCCTTACCTTATTGCTTTTTTCCCATCTCCCTGCAGGCCATCTATTAGAATGTCTGGAAGGCAAACAAGGAGAGGCAGACAGTCAGGAGGCAATAAAAGAGGGCAAGCAGGCTCTGTGTCTGGGGGCAACAGTGCTGGTCGTGGACGCGGTGCATTGTCATCAGCACATGGCCATGGGACACGCTTGTCCTTTTTTCGGCAGCTGGACATGTTGAGCCACATCATGCCGAAGACTTGGTAGAGTGGATGACCAAGCCCTCCTCCTCCTCCTCATCCTCTCTCACCCAGGCTCAGGGTACTGGCAAAGCAGCTGCCAAAGCGTCCTCTTCCCTGGTATCAATGTCAGACTCATCATCAGTCACTCCTTCCCTAGACCCACCATGTCCTCCTCCTGAGGAGTCCCCCGAACTGTTTGAGCACAGTGTTGGGTACATGCTCCAGGAGGATGCCCAGCGTTTCGAAGGGTCTGATGATGAAACCCAGCTACAGGAAGGCAGTAGCGTGAGAGCAGACAGAGGGGATGCTCAAGAAGGACACCAATCTGGCAGTCATGTTCCAGCAGCTGCAGCATACTGCCAGATTGGCTCCAGTGATGAGGAGGGAGGGGATGATGAGGTCACTGACTCCACGTGGGTGCCTAATAGGAGAGAGGAGGAGGAGGAGGATGAGGAGGAGGCACATCTCCAACGAGGCAGGATGCCCTTTGGTGGCCAGCGTAAGGGCAGTACACCGACGGAATCACACCGCAGAGCTCCGCCTGTGCAGGGCGCTGCCTCTGCCCGTCATTCAAAAAGTTCTTTGGTGTGGGCCTTTTTTGAGGCTAGTGCATCAGATCGCACAGCTGCTGTTTGCAACATATGTCTCAAGCGTATATCGCGTGGCCAAAACATCAGCCGCTTGGGTACCACATGCCTGACCAGACATATGTTGACCTGCCATGCAGCTCGTTGGCAAGCCTACCTCAAAGACCCACACCAAAGAACAAAGCGGACCTCTCCTTGCACCGCATCAGCTGGGATCTCCAACCCCACTATAACTTCAGTCCTCTCTGAAACATGCACTGAGAGGAATGAAGGTGTAGAATTAGGTGTGTCACAGCCAAGTACTTGCGGCCACTCTGCTAGCAGTACACCGACGTCCGATTCTAGCAGGCAAATTTCCCTGCCCCAGCTGCTGGACCATCGAAAGAAGTTCACTCCCAGCCATCCACATGCCCAGCGGTTGAATGCTAGCTTGGCTAAATTGCTAGCGCTTCAACTGCTGCCTTTTCAGTTGGTAGACTCGGCCCCCTTCCGTGAGTTTGTGCAATGTGCGGTTCCTCAGTGGCAGGTTCCCAAATGCCACTTTTTCTCACGGAAGGCTATTCCGGCTCTCTACCGGCATGTGGAAGGCAATGTCTTGGCCTCGCTGGACAGGGCGGTCAGCGGTAAGGTGCATATTACCGCTGACTCATGGTCCAGCAGGCATGGACAGGGACGTTACCTTTCTTTCACGGCCCATTGGGTCACTCTTTTGGCAGCTGGGAAGGATGCAGGACAAGGTGCAGTAGTGTTGGAGGTTGTTCCACCGCCACGCCTCCAAAATGCTACTACTGGTTGTGACACACCTCTCTCCTCCACCCCCTCCTCTTCTTCTTCCTCCATGGCCTCTTCCTGTGGTTTGTCCTATGAACCAGCGGTGCTCCGTAGCCGTTCAAGGGGCTACGCAAGTACGCAGGCAAAAAGATGCCATGCCGTGCTTGCGCTGGTGTGTTTGGGGGACAGAAGCCACACTGGGGCAGAGGTCCTGTCTGCTCTGCAGGGCCAGGCCGAGAGGTGGTTGACGCCACGCCAGCTTAAGCCAGGAATGGTGGTTTGCGACAATGGCACCAACCTCCTCTCCGCCCTCCAACAGGGACAACTGACCCATGTGCCCTGTGTGGCTCACGTCCTTAACCTGGTGGTGCAGCGGTTCTTGGGCAGGTACCCGGGCTTACAGGATGTCCTGAGGCAGGCCAGGAAAGTCTGTGTGCATTTCCGCAGATCTTATAATGCCAGTGCTCACCTGGCTGAGCTGCAAAAGGAGTTGAACCTGCCCAAGAACCGCCTTATATGTGACATGCCCACCAGGTGGAACTCAACGTTGGCCATGCTGCAGCGGCTGCACACGCAGCAGAGGGCCATCAATGAGTACCTGTGCGACTACGGCACCAGGACAGGGTCAGGGGAGCTTGGTTTTTTTTCTCCACGCCAGTGGGGCATGATCAGGGATGCATGCACTGTCCTGGCACCATTTGAGGAGGCCACGAGGATGGTGAGCTGTGACAGTGCATGCATCAGTGACACTGTACCTCTTGTCCACCTGTTGGAGCACACGCTGCGTGGAATAATGGACAGGGCACTTGAGGCAGAACAGAGGCAGGAAGAGGAGGACTTCCTTGCCTCTCAAGGCCCCCTTTACCCAGACAGTGTTCCTTCTGTCCCACCCATCGCACAGGAAGAGGAGGAGGAGGAGGAGGAGGAGGATTGTGTCAGCATGGAGGTGGAGGCTGGCACTCAGCATCATCAGCAGCAGTCTTTTAGGGATGATTTACAGTCCCAAGAAACCAGTGGACTTGTACGTGGCTGGGAGGAGGTGGCTGCGGATCATGTCGTCCTTAGTGACCCAGAGGACTCCGGAGCGAATGCCTCAGCAAACCTACGCTGCATGGCCTCCCTGATCCTGCAAAGTCTGCGGAAGGATCCTCGTATTCTTCGGATCAAGGAGAGGGACCATTACTGGCTGGCCACTCTCCTTGATCCACGGTACAAGGGTAAGGTTGCGGACCTTATGTTACCGTCGCAGAGGGAGCAGAGGATGAGACAACTCCGGGAGGCCTTGCAGAAAGGTCTGTGCAACGCGTTCCCAGAGACTGGGAGGTTACAAACTCCTGGTCCTGGACAACGAGTTGCTGAGGCTTCGGGCAGTCAAAGAAGGAGCGGTGGGGAAGGTGGCCGTCTGACCGATGTGTTCAGACAATTCTTTAGTCCGCAGCCCCAAAGTATGATCGGTTCCAGCAACCATCGCCAGCGTCTGATAAACATGGTGCAGGAATATCTAGGGGCAAGGTCAGACTTGGACACCTTCCCCACCGAAAATCCTCTGGCTTACTGGGTCTTGAGGATGGATCACTGGCCAGAGCTTGCACAGTATGCAATTGAGCTACTGGCCTGTCCTGCATCCAGCGTTCTTTCGGAACGCACATTCAGTGCTGCTGGAGGATTTGTCACGGATCACAGGGTGCGCCTGTCCACCGACTCGGTTGATCGACTGACTTTCATCAAGATGAACCAGTCTTGGATCACCACCAGCTACCACACACCTGATGCTGATATAACAGACTGATTGATTTTAACATGTCACATCCCTTCAAGACTGATGCTGATGCTGAGTGCCTGTGCTGTTATGTTGACTGGCTATCCTCCTCCTCCGAGTCCTCAATGATACGATTGATGATGATAGCTTGGAAGATCATTTTTGTTTATGGGTGCCGCCACCAGTGGCTAAGGCCCAATTTTTCAGCCCCTGTTTTACAGGGGCGTGTAATTACAATTTTTTTAGCAATAATTTGCCATAGGGCTCATTGCTGTGCTCCAAGTACAGTATCTGTGAGGGGTTGTAGTGTTGTGCCACCAGTGCCTAAGGCCCAATTTTTCAGCCCCTGTTCAACAGGGGCATGTAATTACAATTCTTGATCTAATAATTCACAGCAGGGCCCATTGCTGCACCCACCAAGAGTAACTCTGAGGGCTTACAGTGTTGTGGCAACGCCACCACCACCACCACCACGAAAGGCCCAATTTTTCAGCCCCTGTTCAAAAGGGGCATGTAATTACAATTCTTGATCTAATAATTCACAGCAGGGCCCATTCCTGCACCCACCAAGAGTAACTCTGAGGGCTTACAGTGTTGTGGCAACGCCACCAACACCACCACCACGAAAGGCCCAATTTTTCAGCCCCTGTTCAAAAGGGGCATGTAATTACAATTCTTGATCTAATAATTCACAGCAGGGCCCATTCCTGCACCCACCAAGAGTAACTCTGAGGGCTTACAGTGTTGTGGCAACACCACCACCACCACCACCACCACGAAAGGCCCAATTTTTCAGCCCCTGTTCAACAGGGGCATGCAATTACAATTCTTGATCTAATAATTCACAGCAGGGCCCATTGCTGCACCCACCAAGAGTAACTGTCAGGGCTTACAGTGTTGTGGCAACGCCACCACCACCACCACCACGAAAGGCCCAATTTTTCAGCCCCTGTTCAAAAGGGGCATGTAATTACAATTCTTGATATAATAATTCACAGCAGGGCCCATTCCTGCACCCACCAAGAGTAACTCTGAGGGCTTACAGTGTTGTGGCACCACCACCACCACGAAAGGCCCAATTTTTCAGCCCCTGTTCAACAGGGGCATGCAATTACAATTCTTGATCTAATAATTCACAGCAGGGCCCATTGCTGCACCCACCAAGAGTAACTGTCAGGGCTTACAGTGTTGTGGCACCAGCACCACCATCAAAGGCCCAATTTTTACTACCACTGTTCAACAATTATATGTAATTAAAATTCCTGATATAATAGTTGACAGCAGGGCGTTCCAGCACCAACCAAGAGTAACTGTGAGTGCTTACAGTGTTGTGCCAACACCAACAACTAAGGGGCCTATTTCTGCAGAGTATATACGGCAGGTCCCTACTTTCAAACATCCAACTTACAAACGACTCCTACTTGCAAACGCAAGAAGACAACAGGAAGTGAGAGGAAATCTACCCCTTGGAAGGAAAATTCTCTCCTGTAAGAATTAATATGGGAGAAAGGTGTCTCCTCTGTACTGATGCTTTATCAGCAATCCTTGTTTCAAGAAAAACACCACATTTCAAAAACAGTTGTCATTGGGACGGAAAGTGAGGTGAAATGTTCTGAACAGGGGCACAGACAGCAAAACAAATGTTACAGGGGTGATAACCCTTACCTATGTTTTCCAAAAAGTTTAAAAATAGATTTTTGGGCTGGAGCTACACTTAAACAATGTACCTGTTCAAAATTACAAACAGATTCTACATAAGAACAAACCTACAGTCCCTGTCTTGTATGCACCGCCTGTATACGGCTGTTCAGAGTATATAGGGCCTTTTTTATTTTATGTGCGGGGTTCCCCTTAATATCCATACAAGACCCAAAGAGGCTGGTAATGGGCTGGGGTAGGGGGGGGGTCATGGGGTAGCTATGCCATTTTTCTTAAAGATTTTCATCCATATTACCGGGACCAGACATTACATTAAAGCCGCAAGCAGTTTTAAATGGCTTTTTTTTCCTTTAGAAGTGTCATTTTGTGCAGGGACAGTTCTAAACACGGGAAACACGTGGCACTTCACAGGCATACTTTAGACACCCCCCAGGTACGATATTTAAAGGAATATTTGACTTTTTTTTTTTCACTTTATGCATCATTAAAATGACTGCTCCCGAAAAACGACCGTTTTTAAAACTTCTTTTTGCATTGATACATGTCCCCTGGTGCACAACCCGGGTTCCCAAACCCTTTTTAGGACAATAACATGCATAATAGTTGTTATAATTAGCACTTTAGAATTCGAACGTTCGCATCCATTGTATTTAATAGGGTTCTAATGTTCGTACGAACTTTCGGTCCGTTCGCGGGTTCTGGTGCGAACCGAACCCGGGGGTGTTCGGCTCATCACTATTCTCAAAGTAATTCTTCTGCGCTCTTGTGGTGGGCCAGGGGATGTATAGTACAGACAACTTCTTTCTACGCCAACAGCCTTGCTGCCCTCCTTAGGACAATGGGTATCCTTAGAACTGTAAAATTATAGCAAGAGAAGGTCACACGACCTAGCGCATTACCAAAATAAATGTTATTCCAAATAAAAATGACAATAGTTGTACTCACATAAAAACTTGTATATAGGCATATCACAGCAAAAACAGATGCAAACAGTCACTCTCAGGTCAGATGTGGAGAACCGGTACTGCCGGAAGACCAGGCATTGTTTGGAAAGGCTGACACGTTTCGAGGGAATACCCTCTTTCTCAGAGCCAAAGTGATGAATGACCAACCTCTCCTCACAACCCATTGATATATATATACACACACGCGTGTGCGCGCTCGCGCACACGCACACAAACATGCATGTCCAGCTGTCCCCGTCCACAAAAAGGCTCCACCCCCTCTAAAAACTGGGGGAAGGGAAATTTGCATCTCTATAATGCGTTCTAGGTTTACTAGTTGGCTATTGACTATATATACATGAAAGCACAGTAACTTTTTTCTAATACACAAACCTATTATCCTTATTTAAAGGTATGGGATGTGCTTATAGATCAAATGTGGTTTTCTTAATGGTAAGATATGGTATGTTGATCTAACCTGATGCAATAAGGGTGTTTTCATTCTCCAGTGTCTTTAGTGATACTTCTGTGTGGGATTGGTATGCTTCATAACCTTTGGGTACTTTTAAAAAGATTTTGATGAATCTTCAGTGCACTGGCGTGCATGGAATGCATGCCAAACCACCAGGAAGTGCGGGTGGATATGCATCACAATAAAACCAGAAGGCATGCATGTGAGTACAACCGTTGTCGTTTTATTTGGAATAAAATGTATTTTGGTAATGCGCTAGGTCGGTGCGCCTTTCTCTTGCTATTATTTAGCAGAATACAATAATCAGCTTTGCTGTCCCAATTTCTAGTTGACAAAAGCCTTGCAAGTTAGCAAAACAAAATTACTACAATGCTATAAAATTCTGTAAGGAGTTGCCATTTTACATGTTTTCAACAAAACAGCAGGGAGAACATCACAACCCGTATGATGTGATTATGATCCCAAAATAAAATAAAGCATCTCTCTGCTTAAGTAATGTATGTGAATGTAAGTTTGTTTATGTGGCAAATATCCCTTTTTTTGCAGTTAGTCTACTCAAGATTCATGAAGGATAACTACAATCAGTATAAAAGGCAACTGAGGGAGGCAATAAGTGGATCACTCAATGTGAGCATGCAGGGACAGCCATTTCCCTTAGACTAATCTGCAATGTACATAAATTTTTTTATTTTATTTTTTGATACAGCACAAATTGCAGTTGTATGGAAGAGCCCTGGGGCCATCATAGAAAAAAAAAAAAGACAAAATTCTGAGATAAAATGTCAGAATTCTGAGATAAAATGTCAGAATTCTGAGATTAAATGTCAGAATTCTGAGATAAAATGTCAGAATTCTGAGAAAAAATGTCAGAATTCTGAGATTCAAATGTCAGAATTCTGAGATTCAAATGTCAGAATTCTGAGATTAAATGTCAGAATTCTGAGATAAAATGTCAGAATTCTGAGATAAAATGTCAGAATTCTGAGATAAAATGTCAGAATTCTGAGATTCAAATGTCAGAATTCTGAGATTTAAAGTCAGAATTCTGAGATTTAATGTCAGAATTCTGAGATTTAATGTCAGAATTCTGAGATTAAATGTCAGAATTCTGAGATTTAAAGTCAGAATTCTGAGATTTAATGTCAGAATTCTGAGATTTAATAATGTCAGAATTCTGAGATTTAATGTCAGAATTCTGAGATTTAAAGTCAGAATTCTGAGATTTAAAGTCAGAATTCTGAGATTTAATGTCAGAATTCTGAGATTTAATGTCAGAATTCTGAGATTAAATGTCAGAATTCTGAGATAAAATGTCAGAATTCTGAGATTAAATGTCAGAATTCTGAGATAAAATGTCAGAATTCTGAGTTTATAAATACAGTAGTCTCTATTAGGAGGATTTTAGGAGCAATTAGCAATAATGTAGTAACACCCACAGACCATCATTCTGCAGACATACATGATGTCTTCTGCTCTGTATATGGATATGTAAATCTATCTTAGTTACAGCACACAGTATGGGGAAGCAGGCAGTGCTGGGCTCTCTGGTTCCTCTACTGTTTTAATAGTTCCTCGGTTTGCTGTCTTATTCTCCTTCTCTGTCATCTGCTCTAACATAAAGAGCCATGCTGAAAACGTGTGTAAGGGGGGGGGGGGGGGGCACAGCTTCCATAGATAACAGAACACAATGGCCAGCACAGCTCTGCACCCCAACTTGTAGGAAACATTGCACTATTGCCCCTACATGAGGGAATTGTGAATGGCTAGAAGGCAGCAGGACAATGTGTGTCTATGGTCATAACGGATTGATCATAGCAATTACTTGTCTGGCCTAATTGTTGCAAATAATAAACCTCATATCAAATATAAAAACCAGCACACAAGTATATATTGGGCAATAGCTTAGTGGTTAGAGAAACAGGCTTATGTTACATAAGTTGTGGGTTATAGTCCAGGAGAGAACACTTTTTTAAGTTATATATATTCAATATATTGCTTTTATATTACATATTATATATCTTAAAATATGAGATAGTGACGGCTTAAATTGTATTTTATCAATATATCCAAATTGATTTCAAGGTATATTAACAAAGACAAACTGATATATTGAGCACACAAAGTTGTAGTATATGCTGACTAGTATAAATTAGAGAGTAGAGATTTAAAAGAAAAAAAAAAGCTGTATATATATATTAGGGTGATCAGATGGGATTATTAGGGTGTCATCTTCAGTTTCCCTGGGGGCAGTTCCCAATTCCAGGAGACTGGTCATAAGAAATCGATCATAGCAATTACTTGTGTAGCGGGTAATTACTTTCCCGGGGAAACTTTTGAATTTTTCAGTGACACCAGTGGTGTGTCTCCGGCGGTCCACTGGGTGGCGCTGTCACCATGGGCCGACGGACGGATACCGCTGTGCACTGAGCCTACTTTTGTCCTCTCTCGGCAGCGGTATGGTGGGGCGGGGAACCCGCCATGCTTGCTGGGAGAGGGTATAAAGGGGGCCGGCCATCGTTGTCACGGGTCGTTAGTCCCTGGCATCTTTAGCCTGCGGACGGAGTTCGTGTTTGTCCTCTAGGCGGACTAGGCCTAGAGGACCACCGGGGATCATGTTCCATCCCAGGCACCTTTAGCCTGGGGTGAGGTACTCAGACGGCGGTCCGGAGCTCAGTGCCCAACACTGAGTTCCGCAAGGGAAGGATCCTTAGGCCCCTTTCACACTGAGGCGTTGAAAAAACGCAAAAAAAATAATGAAATGTTTTACCGCGATTTTACCGCATTTTTACAGCGATCGCGGTAAAAATAGCGCTAACGCCTATGCGGTTTTACCGCGATTTTACTGCGATTTTACCGCGTTCGCGCTAAAATTAGCGTGAACGCGGTAAAAACGCATAGGCGTTAGCGCTATTTTTTAACATAACGCTTATGCCTATGCGTTTTTACCGCGTTTTTACCGCGTTTTTACCGCAAATCCCATTCATTTCAATGGGGATAGGCGTTTTACAGCGCTCTTTTATGCGCCCTAAAGTTGCTCTAAAAGAGCTGTTTGCAGGATTTTTTTCAACGCCCAGCCAGCAAAACGCCTCAATGTGAAAACCCTCAGAGATTTCACATTGAGAATGCTGGGGCAGGATTATTTCAGGCGTTATTACAGCGCTATTTTTACAGCGAAAACGCGGTAAAAACGCCTCAGTGTGAAAGGGGCCTAAGGCACTCCGGGGATGGATGCCTGAATCCAAGGAGGGCATAATGGACCGGGAAGAGCTCCTCATCTGAAGACCCGGTGCAGCATATTACCGGTGACGGGTGAGTCTCTTGTCGGAGACAGTCCGGAAGGTGAATTTCCCTCGTGCGGAGACCATAACCCACTCTTTGGAGGAGAGTGGAGGATCGAACTTGTGTCTGGGCCTATTCACACACACACCTCCTTTTCCGTTCTATAGCCAAGGGAGTCCATGTTATGTTCTAATAAAGGAGTGTTGGACTTTAACGGTGTGAGGCTCAATTTCCTGGCAGATGAGATCTTTGGAAACTCTTGGAGGGAGGATCCGATACACAACACAGGCCCGAAGGTAACTAAAGACATTGCTGATACCATTTATACACCTGTGGTGGAAGCCTGGCGTAGCGCACTCACTCCCTCCCCTGTCATACCCCTAGACCAGAGACATTGCGAGCAGAACTTTAATAATAGAATCTGAGGAGTGGAAGTGACAGCCCCCCGCTACACTTGTCTAGACCAGTGTTTCTCAACTCCAGTCCTCAAGGCGCCCCAACAGGTCATGTTTTCAGGCTTACCATTATTTTGCACAGGTGATTTGATCAGTTTTACTGCCTTAGTAATTACCACAGCTGTTTCATCTGAGGGAAATCCTGAAAACATGACCTGTTGTGGTGCCTTGAAGACTGGAGTTGAGAAACACTGGTCTAGACTAATACAAAACAGAGATTTAACCTCATATTAAACATAAAAAACAAGCACAAGGATACACTAGATGATAGCATAGCGGTTAGCGTATTAGGCTCATGTTGTTGAAGTTGTGGGTTCTAATCCAGTCCAGAGTGCATTATTTAGTTTTATTAATAGTTTCAATATATTGATTTTATATTAAACATATTTTAAAATATGAGTTAGTGAGGCCTTAAATTGTATTTTATTGATATATCCAAGCGGGGTCCCCAAATTTAACCCTGCTATACCTAAATTTAGGGGTGACCAGAGCAATAGTTGGCTTGGGTCTTTTGATTATTTGGACTCTGCTTTACTGCTGTGTCACCTGGCGTGCAGTTCCCTTTTGGTCATATAGGTGGTGTTGTCACCTATACCCGGGGTTGAACCACAGGCGATGGAGTGGATATTGGATGTCCTTTCTCGGCTGCCGTTGGTGGGCGGTTCTGGCCTGCTGTGCATGCCGGGAGAGGATATATAAGGGGCAGACGCCATTACACTGGGGGCCAATTTTTTGTGAGGAGGGAGCTACCCCTCAAGGGGGGGTGCACCCCATCATGATCGAGCACCTTTAGCTAGAGACTACAGAGTTCCGGATGGGCTCAGTACCTTTGACTGAGTCCATAGAAGAAGCTGAGGAAACCCAGGGAACCTTGGAGGGGTGACCGCTCTGACTGAAGGGGAACCGGGGGGAGGATCGATCCCATAACAAGAGGGTAGTGATAAAGATTGCTAACTCGGAAAAGGCCTGGTGACCTGTCAGAGGGAAGGATTCCTAGCTTCACGGACTGCCTTAGAGGAGCTGTTTGCTGCTTAAAAAGGAGGGATCTCCTTGACTTGGTCCTTGGAGGGGACTGGGTCATTGTTCCAGCATCACATCGGCTGCTAGTGCTATTGAGTGACTATGCGGGTGAGCTGTACCCACTCGGGACCGAGTGGCGACGAAGCCAAGAGTGTGCCTGAATCCACTTCTATCTGCTAACCTTTTTCTTCTCACTTCAACTCAACACTTCAACACTTCAACGCACTTCAACACTTCAACTTCAACTCACCCGCATAGTCACTCAATAGCACTAGCAGCCGATGTGATGCTGGAACAATGACCCAGTCCCCTCCAAGGACCAAGTCAAGGAGATCCCTCCTTTTTAAGCAGCAAACAGCTCCTCTAAGGCAGTCCGTGAAGCTAGGAATCCTTCCCTCTGACAGGTCACCAGGCCTTTCCCGAGTTAGCAATCTTTATCACTACCCTCTTGTTATGGGATCGATCCTCCCCCGGTTCCCCTTCAGTCAGAGCGGTCACCCCTCCAAGGTTCCCTGGGTTTCCTCAGCTTCTTCTATGGACTCAGTCAAAGGTACTGAGCCCATCCGGAACTCTGTAGTCTCTAGCTAAAGGTGCTCGATCATGATGGGGCGCACCCCCCCCCTTGAGGGGTAGCTCCCTCCTCACAAAAATCGATTTCTTATGACCAGTCTCCTGGAATTGGGAACTGCCCCCAGGGAAACTGAAGATGACACCCTAATAATCCCATCTGAT
Organism: Rana muscosa; assembly: GCA_029206835.1. Lineage (NCBI taxonomy): Eukaryota > Metazoa > Chordata > Amphibia > Anura > Ranidae > Rana > Rana muscosa. The sequence continues at coordinate 687,866,439 of CM055116.1, read as the reverse complement.
CACCCTAATATATATGTAGCGGGGTCTTTAAATTCAGTTGGGGTACACCTGGGGGTAGTGTGACCCAGGTGTGTAATTGTGAATGGTTCTGGACCCCTTTTGTAATTCGTGGAGGATTGGGTGGTGTATTATTCTCCTTGGCCTGTGGGTGGCGGGGTACCTACAGGCTCAAGGTAGAATCACGGCCACAGTGCTACCCTTTTTGTCCCTTTCCGGAGATGGTACGGCTGGGGCAGGGAACCCGCCGTGGTGTCGAAGGGAGGAGATAAAAGGGGGAGACGCCCTCGCCACGAGGTCTTCGGAGGATTTCTCTTCACGCACCCAGGCACCTTAGGCCTGGGTGTGGGCGGTTCAAGGTTCCGGCCCAGGCGCCCTAGGCCTGACCGGAACGAAGTTGGGGTCCATCCCAGGCACCTTCAGCCTGGGGTGAGGTACTAGATCGTAGGCCTGGGGCCCAGTAACTTCGACTGGGTCCCGCGAGGGTGAAGTGATCCGAGGGTGCCGCCTTGCGAGGGGACCCGCATCTGAGGTGAGGAGGCCGGGGAGGTCACCCGTCCGGAGACCCGGAGCAGCATCAACCCGGTGACGGATGGGCCTCCGGTAACTCCCTTAGAGGGACATCTTCCCCTGATAGGGGCCGCAGCGCAGCAAAGGTACTCCCATCTATGTTCTATGGAGTTGCTGGTAGAGACTCACAGGTTCTATGTTCTACGCTAATCAAGGTTGCTATAACCCCTGGTGAAACCACAGGGGTTTAGATTGAAATCAGGATAGTGCCTCGACCTGCTCATCCCACCGTATCAAGCTATTATAATGTACCAACCAGTTGGCTACTGAAGCACTGTTTATTGTGGAGCTTGCAATAAAACAAGAGTTGGACTGTGATCGGTGTGTGGACTCTGGTTAATGGGAGCAAAGGAAGGTGTCAGCATAGCAGGACTGAGTTTTATAACTAAAACACATTGGCCCGAGGAAGATACTGATACTGGCCTTCACCTCACCCACAGCTATGGGGAGGACATGGGCCGTAGCGCATCTCACCCTGTCGTGTGACATACCCCTAGAAAAAGGAGATGGGGTGAGGCCGCTACATATATATATATATATATATATATATATATATATATATATATATACAGAGCTTTTTTTTTTCTTTTAAATCTCTACTCTCTAATTTATTCTAGTCAGCATATACTACAACTTTGTGTGCTCAATATATCAGTGTGTCTTTGTTAATATACCTTGAAATCAATTTGGATATATTGATAAAATACAATTTAAGCCGTCACTATCTCATATTTTAAGATATATATTATGTAATATAAAAGCAATATATTGAATATATATAACTTAAAAAAGTGTTCTCTCTTGGACTAGAACCCACAACTTATGTAACATAAGCCTGTTTCTCTAACCACTAAGCTATTGCCCAATATATACTTGTGTGCTGGTTTTTATGTTTGATATGAGGTTTATTATTTGCAACAATTAGGCCAGACAAGTAATTGCTATGATCAATCCGTTATGACCATAGACACACATTGTCCTGCTGCCTTCTAGCCATTCACAATTCCCTCATGTAGGGGCAATAGTGCAATGTTTCCTACAAGTTGGGGTGCAGAGCTGTGCTGGCCATTGAGTTCTGTTATCTATGGAAGCTGTGCCCCCCCCCCCCCTTACACACGTTTTCAGCATGGCTCTTTATGTTAGAGCAGATGACAGAGAAGGAGAATAAGACAGCAAACCGAGGAACTATTAAAACAGTAGAGGAACCAGAGAGCCCAGCACTGCCTGCTTCCCCATACTGTGTGCTGTAACTAAGATAGATTTACATATCCATATACAGAGCAGAAGACATCATGTATGTCTGCAGAATGATGGTCTGTGGGTGTTACTACATTATTGCTAATTGCTCCTAAAATCCTCCTAATAGAGACCACTGTATTTATAAACTCAGAATTCTGACATTTTATCTCAGAATTCTGACATTTTATCTCAGAATTCTGACATTTTATCTCAGAATTCTGACATTTAATCTCAGAATTCTGACATTTGATCTCAGAATTCTGACATTTAATCTCAGAATTCTGACATTAAATCTCAGAATTCTGACATTTAATCTCAGAATTCTGACTTAAAATCTCAGAATTCTGACATTAAATCTCAGAATTCTGACTTTAAATCTCAGAATTCTGACATTAAATCTCAGAATTCTGACATTAAATCTCAGAATTCTGACTTTAAATCTCAGAATTCTGACATTTAATCTCAGAATTCTGACTTTTAATCTCAGAATTTTGACTTTTTTTTTTTATGATGGCCCCAGGGCTCAATTCTGACATTAAATCTCAGAATTCTGACTTTAAATCTCAGAATTCTGACATTTAATCTCAGAATTCTGACATTAAATCTCAGAATTCTGACATTTAATCTCAGAATTTTGTCATTTTTTTTATGATGGCCCCAGGGCTCAATTCTGACATTAAATCTCAGAATTCTGACTTTAAATCTCAGAATTCTGACATTTAATCTCAGAATTCTGACATTAAATCTCAGAATTCTGACATTTAATCTCAGAATTCTGACATTTAATCTCAGAATTTTGTCTTTTTTTTTAATGATGGCCCCAGGGCTCTTCCATACAGCTGGAAGGCACAATAGCAGAATGGAGAAACTGGAGAGATAAACACAGATCCCTGACAATATTGAAATCCAGGAGGAGACTTTGCAATCTGGCCTTCGCTTGCTCTCTTCATCACAAGGAAAAAGCCCCAAGCAAACCATGTTGTCTTCCACAATATAAGATTTTAGAGGAGGTGGTCAGTATATTAAAGAATATGGCTGACAAATATTAAGGTAGTGTTAGTGACATCATGCACTTTCTCCTTAGCCTTGCTGGCTTTCTTAACAATATGCTACAACATCTACAATTGCAAATAAGGCAGGCAGTGTTTGAGACCATTAAAATTTTTAGTTCTGAAATACTTGCCATGTATACCTACTACTGCATCACTTCCCTCTCAAAGCACAACTCCTCCAGCAACTCATTCAGGTAATGGTCAAATTTGGGCATTCCTCTTCCAATCAATGCAGCACATACGTTCACTACCCACCCATGGGCCAGACCCCACCTTACCCTCAGCAGCTGTACCCACCTCCTCCCCCTCCAGTTAAACTATCTCAACAACTCAGGCCTGCACCTTCTAATGAAGGCATCTTTTCACACAAAATCAGCCAGTTATCACAACTTGTGAGTTATGGTGAAATGTTAATATTTCTTTATTTGTTGCTCATTTTACCCCTTTTGTTTCTTGACAAGAGTAAAAATCAAAATTGTTGTGTTTACTATTGATTGTTTTGCAAAAGGAAGAGCAGAGTAGTTACACATGGTAGAAAGAACCATGTACTGTACATGTAACCATGTATACCTGTAGTGCATTATTTGCATTGTAAAGACTCATTTGCAAGAGCCCTGACCCTGTTCAGGGTGCAGAGCCATTCCATGTACCCATCTCCCCGTACCTTTGAAACTTGCATGTGCAGGAGAGTCCATACAGACAACGTGTGCCATTTCACTATCTATGGGTTCCCTGCAAGCAGCTCAGTGATAGCAAAAAAAGTTAACAAATGGTTGTGTATGCTGTACATGTGTCCTTGTGAATGAGCCCTCGTTTTAAAGCAGTGTAGAGCTGTATGCAAGCAGCCTGGTTTTGTAAATGGAGTCAGGTGTAAGGATCTATCCGCAGCTTTGATTTGACAGGTACACAGTAGGGATGAGCTCGGTGTTCGAGTCGAACATACGTTCAACTCGAACATCGGCTGTTCGATCGTTCGACGAAGATCGAACGATTTGGGCCGTTCACGCCTAATTCGAGTGACGCGAACGGCCCACAATGCACTACGCCATCGCAGTGTCATCCAGGCGCTGTGATTGGCCAAGCATGCACTGTGACCCCGCATGCTTGGCCAATCACAGCGCCGGCAGCGAGGAGAGCAATGATTGGCCACAGGCAGGATGCCTGTGGCCAATTATTGCTGAGGGTGTTTAGTACACGCCCCACACTATAAAAGGCCGCCAGCACGGCGGCCTAGTGTAGTGTGTTCCGGAGCAGGGAAAGAGAAGCATAGGCAGGGACAGTGACATTTATTTTTTCTTGCTTAACCTTGATTCCTTTAGTTTAGGGAAAGAGAAGGATAGGTAGGGAGAGTGTCAGTGTGTTTTACTGTGCGAATCCTTGTTTCTAGGGACAGGGAAGGACAGTGAGGGAAATTCTCCTTATGCTATAGTGTGCTTTAAAAAAACATTTTTTCTAGGGACAGAAAACTATAGGTAGGAAGAGTGTCAGTTTCTTTCACTGTGATAATCCTTGTTTCTAGGGACAGGGAAGGACAGTGAGGGAAATTCTCCTTGTGCTATAGTGTGCTTTAAAAAAACATTTTTTCTAGGGACAGAAAACTATAGGTAGGAAGAGTGTCAGTTTCTTTCACTGTGATAATCCTTGTTTCTAGGGACAGGGAAGGACAGTGAGGGAAATTCTCCTTGTGCTATAGTGTGCTTTAAAAAAACATTTTTTCTAGGGACAGAAAACTATAGGTAGGAAGAGTGTCAGTTTCTTTCACTGTGATAATCCTTGTTTCTAGGGACAGGGAAGGACAGTGAGGGAAATTCTCCTTGTGCTATAGTGTGCTTTAAAAAAACATTTTTTCTAGGGACAGAAAACTATAGGTAGGAAGAATGTCAGTTTCTTTCACTGTGATAATCCTTGTTTCTAGGGACAGGGAAGGACAGTGAGGGAAATTCTCCTTGTGCTATAGTGTGCTTTAAAAAAACATTTTTTCTAGGGACAGAAAACTATAGGTAGGAAGAGTGTCAGTTTCTTTCACTGTGATAATCCTTGTTTCTAGGGACAGGGAAGGACAGTGAGGGAAATTCTCCTTGTGCTATAGTGTGCTTTAAAAAAACATTTTTTCTAGGGACAGAAAACTATAGGTAGGAAGAGTGTCAGTTTCTTTCACTGTGATAATCCTTGTTTCTAGGGACAGGGATGGACAGTGAGGGAAATTCTCCTTGTGCTATAGTGTGCTTTAAAAAAACATTTTTTCTAGGGACAGAAAACTATAGGTAGGAAGAGTGTCAGTTTCTTTCACTGTGATAATCCTTGTTTCTAGGGACAGGGAAGGACAGTGAGGGAAATTCTCCTTGTGCTATAGTGTGCTTTAAAAAAACATTTTTTCTAGGGACAGAAAACTATAGGTAGGAAGAGTGTCAGTTTCTTTCACTGTGATAATCCTTGTTTCTAGGGACAGGGAAGGACAGTGAGGGAAATTCTCCTTGTGCTATAGTGTGCTTTAAAAAAACATTTTTTCTAGGGACAGAAAACTATAGGTAGGAAGAGTGTCAGTTTCTTTCACTGTGATAATCCTTGTTTCTAGGGACAGGGAAGGACAGTGAGGGAAATTCTCCTTGTTCTATAGTGTGCTTTCAAAAAACATTTTTTCTAGGGACAGAAAACTATAGGTAGGAAGAGTGTCAGTTTCTTTCACTGTGATAATCCTTGTTTCTAGGGACAGGGAAGGACAGTGAGGGAAATTCTCCTTGTGCTATAGTGTGCTTTAAAAAAACATTTTTTCTAGGGACAGAAAACTATAGGTAGGAAGAGTGTCAGTTTCTTTCACTGTGATAATCCTTGTTTCTAGGGACAGGGAAGGACAGTGAGGGAAATTCTCCTTGTGCTATAGTGTGCTTTAAAAAAACATTTTTTCTAGGGACAGAAAACTATAGGTAGGAAGAGTGTCAGTTTCTTTCACTGTGATAATCCTTGTTTCTAGGGACAGGGAAGGACAGTGAGGGAAATTCTCCTTGTGCTATAGTGTGCTTTAAAAAAACATTTTTTCTAGGGACAGAAAACTATAGGTAGGAAGAGTGTCAGTTTCTTTCACTGTGATAATCCTTGTTTCTAGGGACAGGGAAGGACAGTGAGGGAAATTCTCCTTGTGCTATAGTGTGCTTTAAAAAAAAATTTTTTCTAGGGACAGAAAACTATAGGTAGGAAGAGTGTCAGTTTCTTTCACTGTGATAATCCTTGTTTCTAGGGACAGGGAAGGACAGTGAGGGAAATTCTCCTTGTGCTATAGTGTGCTTTAAAAAAACATTTTTTCTAGGGACAGAAAACTATAGGTAGGAAGAGTGTCAGTTTCTTTCACTGTGATAATCCTTGTTTCTAGGGACAGGGAAGGACAGTGAGGGAAATTCTCCTTGTGCTATAGTGTGCTTTAAAAAAACATTTTTTCTAGGGACAGAAAACTATAGGTAGGAAGAGTGTCAGTTTCTTTCACTGTGATAATCCTTGTTTCTAGGGACAGGGAAGGACAGTGAGGGAAATTCTCCTTGTGCTATAGTGTGCTTTAAAAAAACATTTTTTCTAGGGACAGAAAACTATAGGTAGGAAGAGTGTCAGTTTCTTTCACTGTGATAATCCTTGTTTCTAGGGACAGGGAAGGACAGTGAGGGAAATTCTCCTTGTGCTATAGTGTGCTTTAAAAAAACACTTTTTCTAGGGACAGAAAACTATAGGTAGGAAGAGTGTCAGTTTCTTTCACTGTGATAATCCTTGTTTCTAGGGACAGGGAAGGACAGTGAGGGAAATTCTCCTTGTGCTATAGTGTGCTTTAAAAAAAACATTTTTTCTAGGGACAAAAAACTATAGGTAGGAAGAGTGTCAGTTTCTTTCACTGTGATAATCCTTGTTTCTAGGGACAGGGAAGGACAGTGAGGGAAATTCTCCTTGTGCTATAGTGTGCTTTAAAAAAACATTTTTTCTAGGGACAGAAAACTATAGGTAGGAAGAGTGTCAGTTTCTTTCACTGTGATAATCCTTGTTTCTAGGGACAGGGAAGGACAGTGAGGGAAATTCTCCTTGTGCTATAGTGTGCTTTAAAAAAACATTTTTTCTAGGGACAGAAAACTATAGGTAGGAAGAGTGTCAGTTTCTTTCACTGTGATAATCCTTGTTTCTAGGGACAGGGAAGGACAGTGAGGGAAATTCTCCTTGTGCTATAGTGTGCTTTAAAAAAACATTTTTTCTAGGGACAGAAAACTATAGGTAGGAAGAGTGTCAGTTTCTTTCACTGTGATAATCCTTGTTTCTAGGGACATGGAAGGACAGTGAGGGAAATTCTCCTTGTGCTATAGTGTGCTTTAAAAATCATTTTTTCTAGGGACAGAAAACTATAGGTAGGAAGAGTGTCAGTTTCTTTCACTGTGATAATCCTTGTTTCTAGGGACAGGGAAGGACAGTGAGGGAAATTCTCCTTGTGCTATAGTGTGCTTTAAAAAAACATTTTTTCTAGGGACAGAAAACTATAGGTAGGAAGAGTGTCAGTTTCTTTCACTGTGATAATCCTTGTTTCTAGGGACAGGGAAGGACAGTGAGGGAAATTCTCCTTGTGCTATAGTGTGCTTTAAAAAAACATTTTTTCTAGGGACAGAAAACTATAGGTAGGAAGAGTGTCAGTTTCTTTCACTGTGATAATCCTTGTTTCTAGGGACAGGGAAGGACAGTGAGGGAAATTCTCCTTGTGCTATAGTGTGCTTTAAAAAAACATTTTTTCTAGGGACAGAAAACTATAGGTAGGAAGAGTGTCAGTTTCTTTCACTGTGATAATCCTTGTTTCTAGGGACAGGGAAGGACAGTGAGGGAAATTCTCCTTGTGCTATAGTGTGCTTTAAAAAAACACTTTTTCTAGGGACAGAAAACTATAGGTAGGAAGAGTGTCAGTTTCTTTCACTGTGATAATCCTTGTTTCTAGGGACAGGGAAGGACAGTGAGGGAAATTCTCCTTGTGCTATAGTGTGCTTTAAAAAAACATTTTTTCTAGGGACAAAAAACTATAGGTAGGAAGAGTGTCAGTTTCTTTCACTGTGATAATCCTTGTTTCTAGGGACAGGGAAGGACAGTGAGGGAAATTCTCCTTGTGCTATAGTGTGCTTTAAAAAAACATTTTTTCTAGGGACAGAAAACTATAGGTAGGAAGAGTGTCAGTTTCTTTCACTGTGATAATCCTTGTTTCTAGGGACAGGGAAGGACAGTGAGGGAAATTCTCCTTGTGCTTTAGTGTGCTTTAAAAAAACATTTTTTCTAGGGACAGAAAACTATAGGTAGGAAGAGTGTCAGTTTCTTTCACTGTGATAATCCTTGTTTCTAGGGACAGGGAAGGACAGTGAGGGAAATTCTCCTTGTGCTATAGTGTGCTTTAAAAAAACATTTTTTCTAGGGACAGAAAACTATAGGTAGGAAGAGTGTCAGTTTCTTTCACTGTGATAATCCTTGTTTCTAGGGACATGGAAGGACAGTGAGGGAAATTCTCCTTGTGCTATAGTGTGCTTTAAAAATCATTTTTTCTAGGGACAGAAAACTATAGGTAGGAAGAGTGTCAGTTTCTTTCACTGTGATAATCCTTGTTTCTAGGGACAGGGAAGGACAGTGAGGGAAATTCTCCTTGTGCTATAGTGTGCTTTAAAAAAACATTTTTTCTAGGGACAGAAAACTATAGGTAGGAAGAGTGTCAGTTTCTTTCACTGTGATAATCCTTGTTTCTAGGGACAGGGAAGGATAGTGAGGGAAATTCTCCTTGTGCTATAGTGTGCTTTAAAAAAACATTTTTTCTAGGGACAGAAAACTATAGGTAGGAAGAATGTCAGTTTCTTTCACTGTGATAATCCTTGTTTCTAGGGACAGGGAAGGACAGTGAGGGAAATTCTCCTTGTGCTATAGTGTGCTTTAAAAAAACATTTTTTCTAGGGACAGAAAACTATAGGTAGGAAGAGTGTCAGTTTCTTTCACTGTGATAATCCTTGTTTCTAGGGACAGGGAAGGACAGTGAGGGAAATTCTCCTTGTGCTATAGTGTGCTTTAAAAAAACATTTTTTCTAGGGACAGAAAACTATAGGTAGGAAGAGTGTCAGTTTCTTTCACTGTGATAATCCTTGTTTCTAGGGACAGGGAAGGACAGTGAGGGAAATTCTCCTTGTGCTATAGTGTGCTTTAAAAAAACATTTTTTCTAGGGACAGAAAACTATAGGTAGGAAGAGTGTCAGTTTCTTTCACTGTGATAATCCTTGTTTCTAGGGACAGGGAAGGACAGTGAGGGAAATTCTCCTTGTGCTATACTGTGCTTTAAAAAAACATTTTTTCTAGGGACAGAAAACTATAGGTAGGAAGAGTGTCAGTTTCTTTCACTGTGATAATCCTTGTTTCTAGGGACAGGGAAGGACAGTGAGGGAAATTCTCCTTGTGCTATAGTGTGCTTTAAAAAAACATTTTTTCTAGGGACAGAAAACTATAGGTAGGAAGAGTGTCAGTTTCTTTCACTGTGATAATCCTTGTTTCTAGGGACAGGGAAGGACAGTGAGGGAAATTCTCCTTGTGCTATAGTGTGCTTTAAAAAAACATTTTTTCTAGGGACAGAAAACTATAGGTAGGAAGAATGTCAGTTTCTTTCACTGTGATAATCCTTGTTTCTAGGGACAGGGAAGGACAGTGAGGGAAATTCTCCTTGTGCTATAGTGTGCTTTAAAAAAACATTTTTTCTAGGGACAGAAAACTATAGGTAGGAAGAGTGTCAGTTTCTTTCACTGTGATAATCCTTGTTTCTAGGGACAGGGAAGGACAGTGAGGGAAATTCTCCTTGTGCTATAGTGTGCTTTAAAAAAACATTTTTTCTAGGGACAGAAAACTATAGGTAGGAAGAGTGTCAGTTTCTTTCACTGTGATAATCCTTGTTTCTAGGGACAGGGAAGGACAGTGAGGGAAATTCTCCTTGTGCTATAGTGTGCTTTAAAAAAACATTTTTTCTAGGGACAGAAAACTATAGGTAGGAAGAGTGTCAGTTTCTTTCACTGTGATAATCCTTGTTTCTAGGGACAGGGAAGGACAGTGAGGGAAATTCTCCTTGTGCTATAGTGTGCTTTAAAAAAACATTTTTTCTAGGGACAGAAAACTATAGGTAGGAAGAGTGTCAGTTTCTTTCACTGTGATAATCCTTGTTTCTAGGGACAGGGAAGGACAGTGAGGGAAATTCTCCTTGTGCTATAGTGTGCTTTAAAAAAACATTTTTTCTAGGGACAGAAAACTATAGGTAGGAAGAGTGTCAGTTTCTTTCACTGTGATAATCCTTGTTTCTAGGGACAGGGAAGGACAGTGAGGGAAATTCTCCTTGTTCTATAGTGTGCTTTCAAAAAACATTTTTTCTAGGGACAGAAAACTATAGGTAGGAAGAGTGTCAGTTTCTTTCACTGTGATAATCCTTGTTTCTAGGGACATGGAAGGACAGTGAGGGAAATTCTCCTTGTGCTATAGTGTGCTTTAAAAATCATTTTTTCTAGGGACAGAAAACTATAGGTAGGAAGAGTGTCAGTTTCTTTCACTGTGATAATCCTTGTTTCTAGGGACAGGGAAGGACAGTGAGGGAAATTCTCCTTGTTCTATAGTGTGCTTTAAAAAAACATTTTTTCTAGGGACAGAAAACTATAGGTAGGAAGAGTGTCAGTTTCTTTCACTGTGATAATCCTTGTTTCTAGGGACATGGAAGGACAGTGAGGGAAATTCTCCTTGTGCTATAGTGTGCTTTAAAAATCATTTTTTCTAGGGACAGAAAACTATAGGTAGGAAGAGTGTCAGTTTCTTTCACTGTGATAATCCTTGTTTCTAGGGACAGGGAAGGACAGTGAGGGAAATTCTCCTTGTGCTATAGTGTGCTTTAAAAAAACATTTTTTCTAGGGACAGAAAACTATAGGTAGGAAGAGTGTCAGTTTCTTTCACTGTGATAATCCTTGTTTCTAGGGACAGGGAAGGATAGTGAGGGAAATTCTCCTTGTGCTATAGTGTGCTTTAAAAAAACATTTTTTCTAGGGACAGAAAACTATAGGTAGGAAGAATGTCAGTTTCTTTCACTGTGATAATCCTTGTTTCTAGGGACAGGGAAGGACAGTGAGGGAAATTCTCCTTGTGCTATAGTGTGCTTTAAAAAAACATTTTTTCTAGGGACAGAAAACTATAGGTAGGAAGAGTGTCAGTTTCTTTCACTGTGATAATCCTTGTTTCTAGGGACAGGGAAGGACAGTGAGGGAAATTCTCCTTGTGCTATAGTGTGCTTTAAAAAAACATTTTTTCTAGGGACAGAAAACTATAGGTAGGAAGAGTGTCAGTTTCTTTCACTGTGATAATCCTTGTTTCTAGGGACAGGGAAGGACAGTGAGGGAAATTCTCCTTGTGCTATAGTGTGCTTTAAAAAAACATTTTTTCTAGGGACAGAAAACTATAGGTAGGAAGAGTGTCAGTTTCTTTCACTGTGATAATCCTTGTTTCTAGGGACAGGGAAGGACAGTGAGGGAAATTCTCCTTGTGCTATAGTGTGCTTTAAAAAAACATTTTTTCTAGGGACAGAAAACTATAGGTAGGAAGAGTGTCAGTTTCTTTCACTGTGATAATCCTTGTTTCTAGGGACAGGGAAGGACAGTGAGGGAAATTCTCCTTGTGCTATAGTGTGCTTTAAAAAAACATTTTTTCTAGGGACAGAAAACTATAGGTAGGAAGAGTGTCAGTTTCTTTCACTGTGATAATCCTTGTTTCTAGGGACAGGGAAGGACAGTGAGGGAAATTCTCCTTGTGCTATAGTGTGCTTTAAAAAAACATTTTTTCTAGGGACAGAAAACTATAGGTAGGAAGAATGTCAGTTTCTTTCACTGTGATAATCCTTGTTTCTAGGGACAGAGAAGGACAGTGAGGGAAATTCTCCTTGTGCTATAGTGTGCTTTAAAAAAACATTTTTTCTAGGGACAGAAAACTATAGGTAGGAAGAGTGTCAGTTTCTTTCACTGTGATAATCCTTGTTTCTAGGGACAGGGAAGGACAGTGAGGGAAATTCTCCTTGTGCTATAGTGTGCTTTAAAAAAACATTTTTTCTAGGGACAGAAAACTATAGGTAGGAAGAGTGTCAGTTTCTTTCACTGTGATAATCCTTGTTTCTAGGGACAGGGAAGGACAGTGAGGGAAATTCTCCTTGTGCTATAGTGTGCTTTAAAAAAACATTTTTTCTAGGGACAGAAAACTATAGGTAGGAAGAGTGTCAGTTTCTTTCACTGTGATAATCCTTGTTTCTAGGGACAGGGAAGGACAGTGAGGGAAATTCTCCTTGTGCTATAGTGTGCTTTAAAAAAACATTTTTTCTAGGGACAGAAAACTATAGGTAGGAAGAGTGTCAGTTTCTTTCACTGTGATAATCCTTGTTTCTAGGGACAGGGAAGGACAGTGAGGGAAATTCTCCTTGTGCTATAGTGTGCTTTAAAAAAACATTTTTTCTAGGGACAGAAAACTATAGGTAGGAAGAGTGTCAGTTTCTTTCACTGTGATAATCCTTGTTTCTAGGGACAGGGAAGGACAGTGAGGGAAATTCTCCTTGTTCTATAGTGTGCTTTCAAAAAACATTTTTTCTAGGGACAGAAAACTATAGGTAGGAAGAGTGTCAGTTTCTTTCACTGTGATAATCCTTGTTTCTAGGGACAGGGAAGGACAGTGAGGGAAATTCTCCTTGTGCTATAGTGTGCTTTAAAAAAACATTTTTTCTAGGGACAGAAAACTATAGGTAGGAAGAGTGTCAGTTTCTTTCACTGTGATAATCCTTGTTTCTAGGGACAGGGAAGGACAGTGAGGGAAATTCTCCTTGTGCTATAGTGTGCTTTAAAAAAACATTTTTTCTAGGGACAGAAAACTATAGGTAGGAAGAGTGTCAGTTTCTTTCACTGTGATAATCCTTGTTTCTAGGGACAGGGAAGGACAGTGAGGGAAATTCTCCTTGTGCTATAGTGTGCTTTAAAAAAACATTTTTTCTAGGGACAGAAAACTATAGGTAGGAAGAGTGTCAGTTTCTTTCACTGTGATAATCCTTGTTTCTAGGGACAGGGAAGGACAGTGAGGGAAATTCTCCTTGTGCTATAGTGTGCTTTAAAAAAACATTTTTTCTAGGGACAGAAAACTATAGGTAGGAAGAGTGTCAGTTTCTTTCACTGTGATAATCCTTGTTTCTAGGGACATGGAAGGACAGTGAGGGAAATTCTCCTTGTGCTATAGTGTGCTTTAAAAATCATTTTTTCTAGGGACAGAAAACTATAGGTAGGAAGAGTGTCAGTTTCTTTCACTGTGATAATCCTTGTTTCTAGGGACAGGGAAGGACAGTGAGGGAAATTCTCCTTGTGCTATAGTGTGCTTTAAAAAAACATTTTTTCTAGGGACAGAAAACTATAGGTAGGAAGAGTGTCAGTTTCTTTCACTGTGATAATCCTTGTTTCTAGGGACAGGGAAGGATAGTGAGGGAAATTCTCCTTGTGCTATAGTGTGCTTTAAAAAAACATTTTTTCTAGGGACAGAAAACTATAGGTAGGAAGAATGTCAGTTTCTTTCACTGTGATAATCCTTGTTTCTAGGGACAGGGAAGGACAGTGAGGGAAATTCTCCTTGTGCTATAGTGTGCTTTAAAAAAACATTTTTTCTAGGGACAGAAAACTATAGGTAGGAAGAGTGTCAGTTTCTTTCACTGTGATAATCCTTGTTTCTAGGGACAGGGAAGGACAGTGAGGGAAATTCTCCTTGTGCTATAGTGTGCTTTAAAAAAACATTTTTTCTAGGGACAGAAAACTATAGGTAGGAAGAGTGTCAGTTTCTTTCACTGTGATAATCCTTGTTTCTAGGGACAGGGAAGGACAGTGAGGGAAATTCTCCTTGTGCTATAGTGTGCTTTAAAAAAACATTTTTTCTAGGGACAGAAAACTATAGGTAGGAAGAGTGTCAGTTTCTTTCACTGTGATAATCCTTGTTTCTAGGGACAGGGAAGGACAGTGAGGGAAATTCTCCTTGTGCTATAGTGTGCTTTAAAAAAACATTTTTTCTAGGGACAGAAAACTATAGGTAGGAAGAGTGTCAGTTTCTTTCACTGTGATAATCCTTGTTTCTAGGGACAGGGAAGGACAGTGAGGGAAATTCTCCTTGTGCTATAGTGTGCTTTAAAAAAACATTTTTTCTAGGGACAGAAAACTATAGGTAGGAAGAGTGTCAGTTTCTTTCACTGTGATAATCCTTGTTTCTAGGGACAGGGAAGGACAGTGAGGGAAATTCTCCTTGTGCTATAGTGTGCTTTAAAAAAACATTTTTTCTAGGGACAGAAAACTATAGGTAGGAAGAATGTCAGTTTCTTTCACTGTGATAATCCTTGTTTCTAGGGACAGGGAAGGACAGTGAGGGAAATTCTCCTTGTGCTATAGTGTGCTTTAAAAAAACATTTTTTCTAGGGACAGAAAACTATAGGTAGGAAGAGTGTCAGTTTCTTTCACTGTGATAATCCTTGTTTCTAGGGACAGGGAAGGACAGTGAGGGAAATTCTCCTTGTGCTATAGTGTGCTTTAAAAAAACATTTTTTCTAGGGACAGAAAACTATAGGTAGGAAGAGTGTCAGTTTCTTTCACTGTGATAATCCTTGTTTCTAGGGACAGGGAAGGACAGTGAGGGAAATTCTCCTTGTGCTATAGTGTGCTTTAAAAAAACATTTTTTCTAGGGACAGAAAACTATAGGTAGGAAGAGTGTCAGTTTCTTTCACTGTGATAATCCTTGTTTCTAGGGACAGGGAAGGACAGTGAGGGAAATTCTCCTTGTGCTATAGTGTGCTTTAAAAAAACATTTTTTCTAGGGACAGAAAACTATAGGTAGGAAGAGTGTCAGTTTCTTTCACTGTGATAATCCTTGTTTCTAGGGACAGGGAAGGACAGTGAGGGAAATTCTCCTTGTGCTATAGTGTGCTTTAAAAAAACATTTTTTCTAGGGACAGAAAACTATAGGTAGGAAGAGTGTCAGTTTCTTTCACTGTGATAATCCTTGTTTCTAGGGACAGGGAAGGACAGTGAGGGAAATTCTCCTTGTTCTATAGTGTGCTTTCAAAAAACATTTTTTCTAGGGACAGAAAACTATAGGTAGGAAGAGTGTCAGTTTCTTTCACTGTGATAATCCTTGTTTCTAGGGACAGGGAAGGACAGTGAGGGAAATTCTCCTTGTGCTATAGTGTGCTTTAAAAAAACATTTTTTCTAGGGACAGAAAACTATAGGTAGGAAGAGTGTCAGTTTCTTTCACTGTGATAATCCTTGTTTCTAGGGACAGGGAAGGACAGTGAGGGAAATTCTCCTTGTGCTATAGTGTGCTTTAAAAAAACATTTTTTCTAGGGACAGAAAACTATAGGTAGGAAGAGTGTCAGTTTCTTTCACTGTGATAATCCTTGTTTCTAGGGACAGGGAAGGACAGTGAGGGAAATTCTCCTTGTGCTATAGTGTGCTTTAAAAAAACATTTTTTCTAGGGACAGAAAACTATAGGTAGGAAGAGTGTCAGTTTCTTTCACTGTGATAATCCTTGTTTCTAGGGACATGGAAGGACAGTGAGGGAAATTCTCCTTGTGCTATAGTGTGCTTTAAAAATCATTTTTTCTAGGGACAGAAAACTATAGGTAGGAAGAGTGTCAGTTTCTTTCACTGTGATAATCCTTGTTTCTAGGGACAGGGAAGGACAGTGAGGGAAATTCTCCTTGTGCTATAGTGTGCTTTAAAAAAACATTTTTTCTAGGGACAGAAAACTATAGGTAGGAAGAGTGTCAGTTTCTTTCACTGTGATAATCCTTGTTTCTAGGGACAGGGAAGGATAGTGAGGGAAATTCTCCTTGTGCTATAGTGTGCTTTAAAAAAACATTTTTTCTAGGGACAGAAAACTATAGGTAGGAAGAATGTCAGTTTCTTTCACTGTGATAATCCTTGTTTCTAGGGACAGGGAAGGACAGTGAGGGAAATTCTCCTTGTGCTATAGTGTGCTTTAAAAAAACATTTTTTCTAGGGACAGAAAACTATAGGTAGGAAGAGTGTCAGTTTCTTTCACTGTGATAATCCTTGTTTCTAGGGACAGGGAAGGACAGTGAGGGAAATTCTCCTTGTGCTATAGTGTGCTTTAAAAAAACATTTTTTCTAGGGACAGAAAACTATAGGTAGGAAGAGTGTCAGTTTCTTTCACTGTGATAATCCTTGTTTCTAGGGACAGGGAAGGACAGTGAGGGAAATTCTCCTTGTGCTATAGTGTGCTTTAAAAAAACATTTTTTCTAGGGACAGAAAACTATAGGTAGGAAGAGTGTCAGTTTCTTTCACTGTGATAATCCTTGTTTCTAGGGACAGGGAAGGACAGTGAGGGAAATTCTCCTTGTGCTATAGTGTGCTTTAAAAAAACATTTTTTCTAGGGACAGAAAACTATAGGTAGGAAGAGTGTCCGTTTCTTTCACTGTGATAATCCTTGTTTCTAGGGACAGGGAAGGACAGTGAGGGAAATTCTCCTTGTGCTATAGTGTGCTTTAAAAAAACATTTTTTTTAGGGACAGAAAACTATAGGTAGGAAGAGTGTCAGTTTCTTTCACTGTGATAATCCTTGTTTCTAGGGACAGGGAAGGACAGTGAGGGAAATTCTCCTTGTGCTATAGTGTGCTTTAAAAAAACATTTTTTCTAGGGACAGAAAACTATAGGTAGGAAGAGTGTCAGTTTCTTTCACTGTGATAATCCTTGTTTCTAGGGACAGGGAAGGACAGTGAGGGAAATTCTCCTTGTGCTATAGTGTGCTTTAAAAAAACATTTTTTCTAGGGACAGAAAACTATAGGTAGGAAGAGTGTCAGTTTCTTTCACTGTGATAATCCTTGTTTCTAGGGACAGGGAAGGACAGTGAGGGAAATTCTCCTTGTGCTATAGTGTGCTTTAAAAAAACATTTTTTCTAGGGACAGAAAACTATAGGTAGGAAGAGTGTCAGTTTCTTTCACTGTGATAATCCTTGTTTCTAGGGACAGGGAAGGACAGTGAGGGAAATTCTCCTTGTGCTATAGTGTGCTTTAAAAAAACATTTTTTCTAGGGACAGAAAACTATAGGTAGGAAGAGTGTCAGTTTCTTTCACTGTGATAATCCTTGTTTCTAGGGACAGGGAAGGACAGTGAGGGAAATTCTCCTTGTGCTATAGTGTGCTTTAAAAAACATTTTTTCTAGGGACAGAAAACTATAGGTAGGAAGAGTGTCAGTTTCTTTCACTGTGATAATCCTTGTTTCTAGGGACAGGGAAGGACAGTGAGGGAAATTCTCCTTGTGCTATAGTGTGCTTTAAAAAAACATTTTTTCTAGGGACAGAAAACTATAGGTAGGAAGAGTGTCAGTTTCTTTCACTGTGATAATCCTTGTTTCTAGGGACAGGGAAGGACAGTGAGGGAAATTCTCCTTGTTCTATAGTGTGCTTTCAAAAAACATTTTTTATAGGGACAGAAAACTATAGGTAGGAAGAGTGTCAGTTTCTTTCACTGTGATAATCCTTGTTTCTAGGGACAGGGAAGGACAGTGAGGGAAATTCTCCTTGTGCTATAGTGTGCTTTAAAAAAACATCTTTTCTAGGGACAGAAAACTATAGGTAGGAAGAGTGTCAGTTTCTTTCACTGTGATAATCCTTGTTTCTAGGGACAGGGAAGGACAGTGAGGGAAATTCTCCTTGTGCTATAGTGTGCTTTAAAAAAACATTTTTTCTAGGGACAGAAAACTATAGGTAGGAAGAGTGTCAGTTTCTTTCACTGTGATAATCCTTGTTTCTAGGGACAGGGAAGGACAGTGAGGGAAATTCTCCTTGTGCTATAGTGTGCTTTAAAAAAACATTTTTTCTAGGGACAGAAAACTATAGGTAGGAAGAGTGTCAGTTTCTTTCACTGTGATAATCCTTGTTTCTAGGGACAGGGAAGGACAGTGAGGGAAATTCTCCTTGTGCTATAGTGTGCTTTAAAAAAACATTTTTTCTAGGGACAGAAAACTATAGGTAGGAAGAGTGTCAGTTTCTTTCACTGTGATAATCCTTGTTTCTAGGGACATGGAAGGACAGTGAGGGAAATTCTCCTTGTGCTATAGTGTGCTTTAAAAATCATTTTTTCTAGGGACAGAAAACTATAGGTAGGAAGAGTGTCAGTTTCTTTCACTGTGATAATCCTTGTTTCTAGGGACAGGGAAGGACAGTGAGGGAAATTCTCCTTGTGCTATAGTGTGCTTTAAAAAAACATTTTTTCTAGGGACAGAAAACTATAGGTAGGAAGAGTGTCAGTTTCTTTCACTGTGATAATCCTTGTTTCTAGGGACAGGGAAGGATAGTGAGGGAAATTCTCCTTGTGCTATAGTGTGCTTTAAAAAAACATTTTTTCTAGGGACAGAAAACTATAGGTAGGAAGAATGTCAGTTTCTTTCACTGTGATAATCCTTGTTTCTAGGGACAGGGAAGGACAGTGAGGGAAATTCTCCTTGTGCTATAGTGTGCTTTAAAAAAACATTTTTTCTAGGGACAGAAAACTATAGGTAGGAAGAGTGTCCGTTTCTTTCACTGTGATAATCCTTGTTTCTAGGGACAGGGAAGGACAGTGAGGGAAATTCTCCTTGTGCTATAGTGTGCTTTAAAAAAACATTTTTTCTAGGGACAGAAAACTATAGGTAGGAAGAGTGTCAGTTTCTTTCACTGTGATAATCCTTGTTTCTAGGGACAGGGAAGGACAGTGAGGGAAATTCTCCTTGTGCTATAGTGTGCTTTAAAAAAACATTTTTTCTAGGGACAGAAAACTATAGGTAGGAAGAGTGTCAGTTTCTTTCACTGTGATAATCCTTGTTTCTAGGGACAGGGAAGGACAGTGAGGGAAATTCTCCTTGTGCTATAGTGTGCTTTAAAAAAACATTTTTTCTAGGGACAGAAAACTATAGGTAGGAAGAGTGTCAGTTTCTTTCACTGTGATAATCCTTGTTTCTAGGGACAGGGAAGGACAGTGAGGGAAATTCTCCTTGTGCTATAGTGTGCTTTAAAAAAACATTTTTTCTAGGGACAGAAAACTATAGGTAGGAAGAGTGTCAGTTTCTTTCACTGTGATAATCCTTGTTTCTAGGGACAGGGAAGGACAGTGAGGGAAATTCTCCTTGTGCTATAGTGTGCTTTAAAAAAACATTTTTTCTAGGGACAGAAAACTATAGGTAGGAAGAGTGTCAGTTTCTTTCACTGTGATAATCCTTGTTTCTAGGGACAGGGAAGGACAGTGAGGGAAATTCTCCTTGTGCTATAGTGTGCTTTAAAAAAACATTTTTTCTAGGGACAGAAAACTATAGGTAGGAAGAATGTCAGTTTCTTTCACTGTGATAATCCTTGTTTCTAGGGACAGGGAAGGACAGTGAGGGAAATTCTCCTTGTGCTATAGTGTGCTTTAAAAAAACATTTTTTCTAGGGACAGAAAACTATAGGTAGGAAGAGTGTCAGTTTCTTTCACTGTGATAATCCTTGTTTCTAGGGACAGGGAAGGACAGTGAGGGAAATTCTCCTTGTGCTATAGTGTGCTTTAAAAAAACATTTTTTCTAGGGACAGAAAACTATAGGTAGGAAGAGTGTCAGTTTCTTTCACTGTGATAATCCTTGTTTCTAGGGACAGGGAAGGACAGTGAGGGAAATTCTCCTTGTGCTATAGTGTGCTTTAAAAAAACATTTTTTCTAGGGACAGAAAACTATAGGTAGGAAGAGTGTCAGTTTCTTTCACTGTGATAATCCTTGTTTCTAGGGACAGGGAAGGACAGTGAGGGAAATTCTCCTTGTGCTATAGTGTGCTTTAAAAAAACATTTTTTCTAGGGACAGAAAACTATAGGTAGGAAGAGTGTCAGTTTCTTTCACTGTGATAATCCTTGTTTCTAGGGACAGGGAAGGACAGTGAGGGAAATTCTCCTTGTGCTATAGTGTGCTTTAAAAAAACATTTTTTCTAGGGACAGAAAACTATAGGTAGGAAGTGTGTCAGTTTCTTTCACTGTGATAATCCTTGTTTCTAGGGACAGGGAAGGACAGTGAGGGAAATTCTCCTTGTTCTATAGTGTGCTTTCAAAAAACATTTTTTCTAGGGACAGAAAACTATAGGTAGGAAGAGTGTCAGTTTCTTTCACTATGATAATCCTTGTTTCTAGGGACAGGGAAGGACAGTGAGGGAAATTCTCCTTGTGCTATAGTGTGCTTTAAAAAAACATTTTTTCTAGGGACAGAAAACTATAGGTAGGAAGAGTGTCAGTTTCTTTCACTGTGATAATCCTTGTTTCTAGGGACAGGGAAGGACAGTGAGGGAAATTCTCCTTGTGCTATAGTGTGCTTTAAAAAAACATTTTTTCTAGGGACAGAAAACTATAGGTAGGAAGAGTGTCAGTTTCTTTCATTGTGATAATCCTTGTTTCTAGGGACATGGAAGGACAGTGAGGGAAATTCTCCTTGTGCTATAGTGTGCTTTAAAAATCATTTTTTCTAGGGACAGAAAACTATAGGTAGGAAGAGTGTCAGTTTCTTTCACTGTGATAATCCTTGTTTCTAGGGACAGGGAAGGACAGTGAGGGAAATTCTCCTTGTGCTATAGTGTGCTTTAAAAAAACATTTTTTCTAGGGACAGAAAACTATAGGTAGGAAGAGTGTCAGTTTCTTTCACTGTGATAATCCTTGTTTCTAGGGACAGGGAAGGATAGTGAGGGAAATTTTCCTTGTGCTATAGTGTGCTTTAAAAAAACATTTTTTCTAGGGACAGAAAACTATAGGTAGGAAGAATGTCAGTTTCTTTCACTGTGATAATCCTTGTTTCTAGGGACAGGGAAGGACAGTGAGGGAAATTCTCCTTGTGCTATAGTGTGCTTTAAAAAAACATTTTTTCTAGGGACAGAAAACTATAGGTAGGAAGAGTGTCAGTTTCTTTCACTGTGATAATCCTTGTTTCTAGGGACAGGGAAGGACAGTGAGGGAAATTCTCCTTGTGCTATAGTGTGCTTTAAAAAAACATTTTTTCTAGGGACAGAAAACTATAGGTAGGAAGAGTGTCAGTTTCTTTCACTGTGATAATCCTTGTTTCTAGGGACAGGGAAGGACAGTGAGGGAAATTCTCCTTGTGCTATAGTGTGCTTTAAAAAAACATTTTTTCTAGGGACAGAAAACTATAGGTAGGAAGAGTGTCAGTTTCTTTCACTGTGATAATCCTTGTTTCTAGGGACAGGGAAGGACAGTGAGGGAAATTCTCCTTGTGCTATAGTGTGCTTTAAAAAAAATTTTTTTCTAGGGACAGAAAACTATAGGTAGGAAGAGTGTCAGTTTCTTTCACTGTGATAATCCTTGTTTCTAGGGACAGGGAAGGACAGTGAGGGAAATTCTCCTTGTGCTATAGTGTGCTTTAAAAAAACATTTTTTCTAGGGACAGAAAACTATAGGTAGGAAGAGTGTCAGTTTCTTTCACTGTGATAATCCTTGTTTCTAGGGACAGGGAAGGACAGTGAGGGAAATTCTCCTTGTGCTATAGTGTGCTTTAAAAAAACATTTTTTCTAGGGACAGAAAACTATAGGTAGGAAGAGTGTCAGTTTCTTTCACTGTGATAATCCTTGTTTCTAGGGACAGGGAAGGACAGTGAGGGAAATTCTCCTTGTGCTATAGTGTGCTTTAAAAAAACATTTTTTCTAGGGACAGAAAACTATAGGTAGGAAGAGTGTCAGTTTCTTTCACTGTGATAATCCTTGTTTCTAGGGACAGGGAAGGACAGTGAGGGAAATTCTCCTTGTGCTATAGTGTGCTTTAAAAAAACATTTTTTCTAGGGACAGAAAACTATAGGTAGGAAGAGTGTCAGTTTCTTTCACTGTGATAATCCTTGTTTCTAGGGACAGGGAAGGACAGTGAGGGAAATTCTCCTTGTGCTATAGTGTGCTTTAAAAAAACATTTTTTCTAGGGACAGAAAACTATAGGTAGGAAGAGTGTCAGTTTCTTTCACTGTGATAATCCTTGTTTCTAGGGACAGGGAAGGACAGTGAGGGAAATTCTCCTTGTGCTATAGTGTGCTTTAAAAAAACATTTTTTCTAGGGACAGAAAACTATAGGTAGGAAGAGTGTCAGTTTCTTTCACTGTGATAATCCTTGTTTCTAGGGACAGGGAAGGACAGTGAGGGAAATTCTCCTTGTTCTATAGTGTGCTTTCAAAAAACATTTTTTCTAGGGACAGAAAACTATAGGTAGGAAGAGTGTCAGTTTCTTTCACTGTGATAATCCTTGTTTCTAGGGACAGGGAAGGACAGTGAGGGAAATTCTCCTTGTGCTATAGTGTGCTTTAAAAAAACATTTTTTCTAGGGACAGAAAACTATAGGTAGGAAGAGTGTCAGTTTCTTTCACTGTGATAATCCTTGTTTCTAGGGACAGGGAAGGACAGTGAGGGAAATTCTCCTTGTGCTATAGTGTGCTTTAAAAAAACATTTTTTCTAGGGACAGAAAACTATAGGTAGGAAGAGTGTCAGTTTCTTTCACTGTGATAATCCTTGTTTCTAGGGACAGGGAAGGACAGTGAGGGAAATTCTCCTTGTGCTATAGTGTGCTTTAAAAAAACATTTTTTCTAGGGACAGAAAACTATAGGTAGGAAGAGTGTCAGTTTCTTTCACTGTGATAATCCTTGTTTCTAGGGACAGGGAAGGACAGTGAGGGAAATTCTCCTTGTGCTATAGTGTGCTTTAAAAAAACATTTTTTCTAGGGACAGAAAACTATAGGTAGGAAGAGTGTCAGTTTCTTTCACTGTGATAATCCTTGTTTCTAGGGACATGGAAGGACAGTGAGGGAAATTCTCCTTGTGCTATAGTGTGCTTTAAAAATCATTTTTTCTAGGGACAGAAAACTATAGGTAGGAAGAGTGTCAGTTTCTTTCACTGTGATAATCCTTGTTTCTAGGGACAGGGAAGGACAGTGAGGGAAATTCTCCTTGTGCTATAGTGTGCTTTAAAAAAACATTTTTTCTAGGGACAGAAAACTATAGGTAGGAAGAGTGTCAGTTTCTTTCACTGTGATAATCCTTGTTTCTAGGGACAGGGAAGGATAGTGAGGGAAATTCTCCTTGTGCTATAGTGTGCTTTAAAAAAACATTTTTTCTAGGGACAGAAAACTATAGGTAGGAA
Organism: Rana muscosa; assembly: GCA_029206835.1. Classification (NCBI taxonomy): domain Eukaryota; kingdom Metazoa; phylum Chordata; class Amphibia; order Anura; family Ranidae; genus Rana; species Rana muscosa. Next base: position 687,843,367 of record CM055116.1, on the reverse strand, counting down.
GAATGTCAGTTTCTTTCACTGTGATAATCCTTGTTTCTAGGGACAGGGAAGGACAGTGAGGGAAATTCTCCTTGTGCTATAGTGTGCTTTAAAAAAACATTTTTTCTAGGGACAGAAAACTATAGGTAGGAAGAGTGTCAGTTTCTTTCACTGTGATAATCCTTGTTTCTAGGGACAGGGAAGGACAGTGAGGGAAATTCTCCTTGTGCTATAGTGTGCTTTAAAAAAACATTTTTTCTAGGGACAGAAAACTATAGGTAGGAAGAGTGTCAGTTTCTTTCACTGTGATAATCCTTGTTTCTAGGGACAGGGAAGGACAGTGAGGGAAATTCTCCTTGTGCTATAGTGTGCTTTAAAAAAACATTTTTTCTAGGGACAGAAAACTATAGGTAGGAAGAGTGTCAGTTTCTTTCACTGTGATAATCCTTGTTTCTAGGGACAGGGAAGGACAGTGAGGGAAATTCTCCTTGTGCTATAGTGTGCTTTAAAAAAACATTTTTTCTAGGGACAGAAAACTATAGGTAGGAAGAGTGTCAGTTTCTTTCACTGTGATAATCCTTGTTTCTAGGGACAGGGAAGGACAGTGAGGGAAATTCTCCTTGTGCTATAGTGTGCTTTAAAAAAACATTTTTTCTAGGGACAGAAAACTATAGGTAGGAAGAGTGTCAGTTTCTTTCACTGTGATAATTCTTGTTTCTAGGGACAGGGAAGGACAGTGAGGGAAATTCTCCTTGTGCTATAGTGTGCTTTAAAAAAACATTTTTTCTAGGGACAGAAAACTATAGGTAGGAAGAATGTCAGTTTCTTTCACTGTGATAATCCTTGTTTCTAGGGACAGGGAAGGACAGTGAGGGAAATTCTCCTTGTGCTATAGTGTGCTTTAAAAAAACATTTTTTCTAGGGACAGAAAACTATAGGTAGGAAGAGTGTCAGTTTCTTTCACTGTGATAATCCTTGTTTCTAGGGACAGGGAAGGACAGTGAGGGAAATTCTCCTTGTGCTATAGTGTGCTTTAAAAAAACATTTTTTCTAGGGACAGAAAACTATAGGTAGGAAGAGTGTCAGTTTCTTTCACTGTGATAATCCTTGTTTCTAGGGACAGGGAAGGACAGTGAGGGAAATTCTCCTTGTGCTATAGTGTGCTTTAAAAAAACATTTTTTCTAGGGACAGAAAACTATAGGTAGGAAGAGTGTCAGTTTCTTTCACTGTGATAATCCTTGTTTCTAGGGACAGGGAAGGACAGTGAGGGAAATTCTCCTTGTGCTATAGTGTGCTTTAAAAAAACATTTTTTCTAGGGACAGAAAACTATAGGTAGGAAGAGTGTCAGTTTCTTTCACTGTGATAATCCTTGTTTCTAGGGACAGGGAAGGACAGTGAGGGAAATTCTCCTTGTGCTATAGTGTGCTTTAAAAAAACATTTTTTCTAGGGACAGAAAACTATAGGTAGGAAGAGTGTCAGTTTCTTTCACTGTGATAATCCTTGTTTCTAGGGACAGGGAAGGACAGTGAGGGAAATTCTCCTTGTGCTATAGTGTGCTTTAAAAAAACATTTTTTCTAGGGACAGAAAACTATAGGTAGGAAGAGTGTCAGTTTCTTTCACTGTGATAATCCTTGTTTCTAGGGACAGGGAAGGACAGTGAGGGAAATTCTCCTTGTGCTATAGTGTGCTTTAAAAAAACATTTTTTCTAGGGACAGAAAACTATAGGTAGGAAGAGTGTCAGTTTCTTTCACTGTGATAATCCTTGTTTCTAGGGACAGGGAAGGACAGTGAGGGAAATTCTCCTTGTGCTATAGTGTGCTTTAAAAAAACATTTTTTCTAGGGACAGAAAACTATAGGTAGGAAGAGTGTCAGTTTCTTTCACTGTGATAATCCTTGTTTCTAGGGACAGGGAAGGACAGTGAGGGAAATTCTCCTTGTTCTATAGTGTGCTTTCAAAAAACATTTTTTCTAGGGACAGAAAACTATAGGTAGGAAGAGTGTCAGTTTCTTTCACTGTGATAATCCTTGTTTCTAGGGACAGGGAAGGACAGTGAGGGAAATTCTCCTTGTGCTATAGTGTGCTTTAAAAAAACATTTTTTCTAGGGACAGAAAACTATAGGTAGGAAGAGTGTCAGTTTCTTTCACTGTGATAATCCTTGTTTCTAGGGACAGGGAAGGACAGTGAGGGAAATTCTCCTTGTGCTATAGTGTGCTTTAAAAAAACATTTTTTCTAGGGACAGAAAACTATAGGTAGGAAGAGTGTCAGTTTCTTTCACTGTGATAATCCTTGTTTCTAGGGACAGGGAAGGACAGTGAGGGAAATTCTCCTTGTGCTATAGTGTGCTTTAAAAAAACATTTTTTCTAGGGACAGAAAACTATAGGTAGGAAGAGTGTCAGTTTCTTTCACTGTGATAATCCTTGTTTCTAGGGACAGGGAAGGACAGTGAGGGAAATTCTCCTTGTGCTATAGTGTGCTTTAAAAAAACATTTTTTCTAGGGACAGAAAACTATAGGTAGGAAGAGTGTCAGTTTCTTTCACTGTGATAATCCTTGTTTCTAGGGACATGGAAGGACAGTGAGGGAAATTCTCCTTGTGCTATAGTGTGCTTTAAAAATCATTTTTTCTAGGGACAGAAAACTATAGGTAGGAAGAGTGTCAGTTTCTTTCACTGTGATAATCCTTGTTTCTAGGGACAGGGAAGGACAGTGAGGGAAATTCTCCTTGTGCTATAGTGTGCTTTAAAAAAACTTTTTTTCTAGGGACAGAAAACTATAGGTAGGAAGAGTGTCAGTTTCTTTCACTGTGATAATCCTTGTTTCTAGGGACAGGGAAGGATAGTGAGGGAAATTCTCCTTGTGCTATAGTGTGCTTTAAAAAAACATTTTTTCTAGGGACAGAAAACTATAGGTAGGAAGAATGTCAGTTTCTTTCACTGTGATAATCCTTGTTTCTAGGGACAGGGAAGGACAGTGAGGGAAATTCTCCTTGTGCTATAGTGTGCTTTAAAAAAACATTTTTTCTAGGGACAGAAAACTATAGGTAGGAAGAGTGTCAGTTTCTTTCACTGTGATAATCCTTGTTTCTAGGGACAGGGAAGGACAGTGAGGGAAATTCTCCTTGTGCTATAGTGTGCTTTAAAAAAACATTTTTTCTAGGGACAGAAAACTATAGGTAGGAAGAGTGTCAGTTTCTTTCACTGTGATAATCCTTGTTTCTAGGGACAGGGAAGGACAGTGAGGGAAATTCTCCTTGTGCTATAGTGTGCTTTAAAAAAACATTTTTTCTAGGGACAGAAAACTATAGGTAGGAAGAGTGTCAGTTTCTTTCACTGTGATAATCCTTGTTTCTAGGGACAGGGAAGGACAGTGAGGGAAATTCTCCTTGTGCTATAGTGTGCTTTAAAAAAACATTTTTTCTAGGGACAGAAAACTATAGGTAGGAAGAGTGTCAGTTTCTTTCACTGTGATAATCCTTGTTTCTAGGGACAGGGAAGGACAGTGAGGGAAATTCTCCTTGTGCTATAGTGTGCTTTAAAAAAACATTTTTTCTAGGGACAGAAAACTATAGGTAGGAAGAGTGTCAGTTTCTTTCACTGTGATAATCCTTGTTTCTAGGGACAGGGAAGGACAGTGAGGGAAATTCTCCTTGTGCTATAGTGTGCTTTAAAAAAACATTTTTTCTAGGGACAGAAAACTATAGGTAGGAAGAATGTCAGTTTCTTTCACTGTGATAATCCTTGTTTCTAGGGACAGGGAAGGACAGTGAGGGAAATTCTCCTTGTGCTATAGTGTGCTTTAAAAAAACATTTTTTCTAGGGACAGAAAACTATAGGTAGGAAGAGTGTCAGTTTCTTTCACTGTGATAATCCTTGTTTCTAGGGACAGGGAAGGACAGTGAGGGAAATTCTCCTTGTGCTATAGTGTGCTTTAAAAAAACATTTTTTCTAGGGACAGAAAACTATAGGTAGGAAGAGTGTCAGTTTCTTTCACTGTGATAATCCTTGTTTCTAGGGACAGGGAAGGACAGTGAGGGAAATTCTCCTTGTGCTATAGTGTGCTTTAAAAAAACATTTTTTCTAGGGACAGAAAACTATAGGTAGGAAGAGTGTCAGTTTCTTTCACTGTGATAATCCTTGTTTCTAGGGACAGGGAAGGACAGTGAGGGAAATTCTCCTTGTGCTATAGTGTGCTTTAAAAAAACATTTTTTCTAGGGACAGAAAACTATAGGTAGGAAGAGTGTCAGTTTCTTTCACTGTGATAATCCTTGTTTCTAGGGACAGGGAAGGACAGTGAGGGAAATTCTCCTTGTGCTATAGTGTGCTTTAAAAAAACATTTTTTCTAGGGACAGAAAACTATAGGTAGGAAGAGTGTCAGTTTCTTTCACTGTGATAATCCTTGTTTCTAGGGACAGGGAAGGACAGTGAGGGAAATTCTCCTTGTTCTATAGTGTGCTTTCAAAAAATATTTTTTCTAGGGACAGAAAACTATAGGTAGGAAGAGTGTCAGTTTCTTTCACTGTGATAATCCTTGTTTCTAGGGACAGGGAAGGACAGTGAGGGAAATTCTCCTTGTGCTATAGTGTGCTTTAAAAAAACATTTTTTCTAGGGACAGAAAACTATAGGTAGGAAGAGTGTCAGTTTCTTTCACTGTGATAATCCTTGTTTCTAGGGACAGGGAAGGACAGTGAGGGAAATTCTCCTTGTGCTATAGTGTGCTTTAAAAAAACATTTTTTCTAGGGACAGAAAACTATAGGTAGGAAGAGTGTCAGTTTCTTTCACTGTGATAATCCTTGTTTCTAGGGACAGGGAAGGACAGTGAGGGAAATTCTCCTTGTGCTATAGTGTGCTTTAAAAAAACATTTTTTCTAGGGACAGAAAACTATAGGTAGGAAGAGTGTCAGTTTCTTTCACTGTGATAATCCTTGTTTCTAGGGACAGGGAAGGACAGTGAGGGAAATTCTCCTTGTGCTATAGTGTGCTTTAAAAAAACATTTTTTCTAGGGACAGAAAACTATAGGTAGGAAGAGTGTCAGTTTCTTTCACTGTGATAATCCTTGTTTCTAGGGACAGGGAAGGACAGTGAGGGAAATTCTCCTTGTGCTATAGTGTGCTTTAAAAAAACATTTTTTCTAGGGACAGAAAACTATAGGTAGGAAGAGTGTCAGTTTCTTTCACTGTGATAATCCTTGTTTCTAGGGACAGGGAAGGACAGTGAGGGAAATTCTCCTTGTGCTATAGTGTGCTTTAAAAAAACATTTTTTCTAGGGACAGAAAACTATAGGTAGGAAGAGTGTCAGTTTCTTTCACTGTGATAATCCTTGTTTCTAGGGACAGGGAAGGACAGTGAGGGAAATTCTCCTTGTGCTATAGTGTGCTTTAAAAAAACATTTTTTCTAGGGACAGAAAACTATAGGTAGGAAGAGTGTCAGTTTCTTTCACTGTGATAATCCTTGTTTCTAGGGACAGGGAAGGACAGTGAGGGAAATTCTCCTTGTGCTATAGTGTGCTTTAAAAAAACATTTTTTCTAGGGACAGAAAACTATAGGTAGGAAGAGTGTCAGTTTCTTTCACTGTGATAATCCTTGTTTCTAGGGACAGGGAAGGACAGTGAGGGAAATTCTCCTTGTGCTATAGTGTGCTTTAAAAAAACATTTTTTCTAGGGACAGAAAACTATAGGTAGGAAGAGTGTCAGTTTCTTTCACTGTGATAATCCTTGTTTCTAGGGACAGGGAAGGACAGTGAGGGAAATTCTCCTTGTGCTATAGTGTGCTTTAAAAAAACATTTTTTCTAGGGACAGAAAACTATAGGTAGGAAGAGTGTCAGTTTCTTTCACTGTGATAATCCTTGTTTCTAGGGACAGGGAAGGACAGTGAGGGAAATTCTCCTTGTGCTATAGTGTGCTTTAAAAAAACACTTTTTCTAGGGACAGAAAACTATAGGTAGGAAGAGTGTCAGTTTCTTTCACTGTGATAATCCTTGTTTCTAGGGACAGGGAAGGACAGTGAGGGAAATTCTCCTTGTGCTATAGTGTGCTTTAAAAAAACATTTTTTCTAGGGACAAAAAACTATAGGTAGGAAGAGTGTCAGTTTCTTTCACTGTGATAATCCTTGTTTCTAGGGACAGGGAAGGACAGTGAGGGAAATTCTCCTTGTGCTATAGTGTGCTTTAAAAAAACATTTTTTCTAGGGACAGAAAACTATAGGTAGGAAGAGTGTCAGTTTCTTTCACTGTGATAATCCTTGTTTCTAGGGACAGGGAAGGACAGTGAGGGAAATTCTCCTTGTGCTATAGTGTGCTTTAAAAAAACATTTTTTCTAGGGACAGAAAACTATAGGTAGGAAGAGTGTCAGTTTCTTTCACTGTGATAATCCTTGTTTCTAGGGACAGGGAAGGACAGTGAGGGAAATTCTCCTTGTGCTATAGTGTGCTTTAAAAAAACATTTTTTCTAGGGACAGAAAACTATAGGTAGGAAGAGTGTCAGTTTCTTTCACTGTGATAATCCTTGTTTCTAGGGACATGGAAGGACAGTGAGGGAAATTCTCCTTGTGCTATAGTGTGCTTTAAAAAATCATTTTTTCTAGGGACAGAAAACTATAGGTAGGAAGAGTGTCAGTTTCTTTCACTGTGATAATCCTTGTTTCTAGGGACAGGGAAGGACAGTGAGGGAAATTCTCCTTGTGCTATAGTGTGCTTTAAAAAAACATTTTTTCTAGGGACAGAAAACTATAGGTAGGAAGAGTGTCAGTTTCTTTCACTGTGATAATCCTTGTTTCTAGGGACAGGGAAGGATAGTGAGGGAAATTCTCCTTGTGCTATAGTGTGCTTTAAAAAAACATTTTTTCTAGGGACAGAAAACTATAGGTAGGAAGAGTGTCAGTTTCTTTCACTGTGATAATCCTTGTTTCTAGGGACAGGGAAGGACAGTGAGGGAAATTCTCCTTGTGCTATAGTGTGCTTTAAAAAAACATTTTTTCTAGGGACAGAAAACTATAGGTAGGAAGAGTGTCAGTTTCTTTCACTGTGATAATCCTTGTTTCTAGGGACAGGGAAGGACAGTGAGGGAAATTCTCCTTGTGCTATAGTGTGCTTTAAAAAAACATTTTTTCTAGGGACAGAAAACTATAGGTAGGAAGAGTGTCAGTTTCTTTCACTGTGATAATCCTTGTTTCTAGGGACAGGGAAGGACAGTGAGGGAAATTCTCCTTGTGCTATAGTGTGCTTTAAAAAAACATTTTTTCTAGGGACAGAAAACTATAGGTAGGAAGAGTGTCAGTTTCTTTCACTGTGATAATCCTTGTTTCTAGGGACAGGGAAGGACAGTGAGGGAAATTCTCCTTGTGCTATAGTGTGCTTTAAAAAAACATTTTTTCTAGGGACAGAAAACTATAGGTAGGAAGAGTGTCAGTTTCTTTCACTGTGATAATCCTTGTTTCTAGGGACAGGGAAGGACAGTGAGGGAAATTCTCCTTGTGCTATAGTGTGCTTTAAAAAACATTTTTTCTAGGGACAGAAAACTATAGGTAGGAAGAGTGTCAGTTTCTTTCACTGTGATAATCCTTGTTTCTAGGGACAGGGAAGGACAGTGAGGGAAATTCTCCTTGTGCTATAGTGTGCTTTAAAAAAACATTTTTTCTAGGGACAGAAAACTATAGGTAGGAAGAGTGTCAGTTTCTTTCACTGTGATAATCCTTGTTTCTAGGGACAGGGAAGGACAGTGAGGGAAATTCTCCTTGTGCTATAGTGTGCTTTAAAAAAACATTTTTTCTAGGGACAGAAAACTATAGGTAGGAAGAGTGTCAGTTTCTTTCACTGTGATAATCCTTGTTTCTAGGGACAGGGAAGGACAGTGAGGGAAATTCTCCTTGTGCTATAGTGTGCTTTAAAAAAACATTTTTTCTAGGGACAGAAAACTATAGGTAGGAAGAGTGTCAGTTTCTTTCACTGTGATAATCCTTGTTTCTAGGGACAGGGAAGGACAGTGAGGGAAATTCTCCTTGTGCTATAGTGTGCTTTAAAAAAACATTTTTTCTAGGGACAGAAAACTATAGGTAGTGTGACAGCAGGAAGGTAAAGTCACCTGGTTGCATCCAGGGGGGTAGATATATTTCGCCCAGATTCAGGCTTTACGCCGACTTATACAACTAGGTGGAGAGTTGTATAAGCCCAGCTGAGGCTAGTGGGCTCATGGATGACTCATACCTCTAGGGAGAGTGTGGGGCGTCGTGCAGACAGGGAGTTGATGAGACCAGCTGAAGCTTGTCAGCTCATTTAGGCCTCTATAAGAACTCCCAGCTTCATTAGATGTTAGCTCATGCCTGGACCCAGACCTGTGTGGACTGTCTAGGGAGAGTGAACCCCTGTGCGGTGAGACAAAGCCTGTGTGGCTATTTGCTTGGACATTTAAAACCAGGGACTTAGGGACTAGGACAGCACTAGGCTGATCCCAGTTGTTAGTTAGGAAACCTGTATGTTTAGTCAGAGGTCAAGTTGACCAGGATTTATTTTGTTTATGTTTCTTTTGCTTTGCTGTGTTTTGTCACTGTAAATAGAAAATAAACCGCACCTTTTTGATTTTGAAAACCACAACCTCCGTTTGCTGGGCCTGTTTTTGTGTGGGGAGCCCATCTCGGGGGTCACACACACCCGCTGCCGAGCTAACCCCCTCACAGTTGGTGGAGAACCAGTGGCAGTTTTTTTTTTAAGCCAGCATGGAGGAGATACTGAAGCAGCTGGCTCTAGCAAATGCCAATCAACAGCAGACAAATGCAGGTTTGCAAAAGAGCTTTGCAGCTCAACAACAGAACTTCGCAGCCCAGCAGCAAGCTCATCAACAGAGCCTTGCAGCCCAGCAGCAGACAAACGCAACTTTGCAACAGAGTCTGGAGGCTCAGCAACAAGCCCAGCAGCAATCTGAGGCCCGCTTCATAGACCTGTTGCAGAAGCAAGAGCAGAGACTACAACAACAGATGGAAGCAGTAATGCAGCAACGTCCGCAGACCAGTGAGGAAAGCCGTCCCACTAATACCGCGTCCTTTGGGGTGAGTCATTTATTGACAAAAATGACTGGAGAGGATGATCCAGAGGTATTTTTGACCACATTTGAAAGGACCGCTGAAAGAGAAAAGTGGCCTGAGGAGCAGTGGGCTGGACTGGTGGCTCCTCTGTTAACTGGTGAATCGCAGAAAGCTTACTATGACCTAGAGCCTAACCAAGCAAAAGACTATGTGATGCTAAAAGCTGAAATATTGGCAAGGCTGGGTGTCACCCAGGCTGTCCGGGCTCAGCGTGTGCATAACTGGACTTTCCAGCTTGGAAAACCCCCCAGGTCTCAAATGTATGATCTCATTCACCTGAGCAGAAAGTGGCTACAGCCAGAGACTTTGTCCGCACCAAAGATTGTGGAACGTGTTGTAATGGATCGGTTTTTGAGAGCTCTTCCTACTGCCATCCAAAAGTGGGTAAGCCATGGAGACCCAGAGACGGCCGATGGTCTTGTGGATCGTGTGGAGAAATACTTGGCTACAGAGAACCTGACGGCCTCTTCCAGAGACACTCGGACTTTCCACCCTAAGACCAGACCATCCCCAGGGGCGGATAAGAGGATTCCAAGGGGTGAGGGTGGAGAGAGTGAGAGGGTGGGAGCTCTACCCCAAGTTTGGCGAGAACAGCCTGGGAAATCAGCGGCTCAAGAGGCCGCAAGAAGGATCGTTTGCTACCGCTGCCGGCAAGCGGGACATATTGCAGCCAATTGCCCGGTTGTGGAGGAACCCATGCAGTGTGACTTTCTGACGGGCAGACGTCAGTCGCTGTGTGCGACAGTCGCATGCACTGCCATTCGAGGAACTGAGAAACATTTATGCAAAATGTGTGTTAATGGTAGAAATGTTGTGGTATTGCTGGATTCAGGTAGCCTTGTGACCCTGATAAAGGCTGAGTTAGTTAAAACAGAGGTCTCTGGGAATAGCAAGGTAGCTGTTATTTGTGTGCATGGGGACACCCGAGAGTATCCAGTGACTACAGTGTGTTTCGAGACCCCCAAAGGTACCCTCTCTCATCCAGTGGGCTTAGTATCTCAGTTACCGCATGACGCCATTGTGGGAAGGGATTTTCCGAAGTTCTGGGAACTGTGGGATGATCCTGAGCCCCCCACTGGTGCCCCTATGTACCAGGAATATGATAGCCAGAACTCCCCTGAGAGTGGTGAGGACTCTCCGGAATTTCCCTTATCAGTATTGGCAGGGGAGACTCAAGAAACTGGAGAGGAGCCCACCTCCTCAGACGAAAACCTACCGTCTGTGGAGTTTTCTGATCTTGAGGTTCACAGGGAAAACTTTGCCACAGAACAGTTGAAAGACCCCGCCCTAATAAAGGCACGGGAAAACGTAGTGAAAATAGATGGCGAGTTAGTGAACCCAGATAATACCTGCACTTACCCATACTTCAGCGTAGAGAAGGACCTACTGTATCGGGTGGCAAAAAGGGCAGAAGAAACCGTTGAGCAGCTTGTGGTGCCCAAACCTTACAGGAAGTTGGTGTTGGAGTTGGCCCATGGGCACATTCTTGGAGGTCATCTGGGGACAGAGAAAACCCGAGAGAGGGTATTACAGAGATTCTATTGGCCGGGGGTGATGAAGGACATAGAAAATTATTGTTCCTCCTGCCCTGTGTGTCAGAGGTCGGCCCCGATGCCACATTTCCGTAGCCCGCTGGTCCCTCTACCCATCATTGAGGTCCCGTTTGAGAGGATCGCCATGGATTTGGTAGGTCCTATAATCAAGTCCGCTAGGGGGCACCAGTACATATTAGTTATAATGGACTATGCCACCCGTTATCCAGAAGCGATCCCTCTCCGAAATACCTCGGCCAAAACCATAGCCAAAGAGCTATCTCTTGTGTTTAGCCGGGTGGGTATTTGTAAAGAACTGCTTACGGACCAAGGTACACCCTTTATGTCCCGGGTTATGAAGGAGCTGTGTAAATTGTTCAAAGTGACGCAATTACGTACATCTGTGTATCACCCCCAAACCGATGGGCTGGTTGAAAGATTCAACAAAACCCTAAAACAAATGTTGAAGAAAGTGGTGGATAGAGATGGAAAGGATTGGGACTGTCTACTTCCTTATCTGATGTTTGCTATTAGGGAGGTGCCCCAATCCTCTACGGGATTCTCCCCCTTTGAGTTACTGTATGGGAGACACCCAAGAGGGCTGTTGGATATTGCCAAGGAAACTTGGGAAAGTGAGAGTTCTCCCCACAGGAGTGTGATTGAGCATGTCGCCCTGATGCAAGACCGAATTGCACAGGTAATGCCCATCGTGAAGGAACATTTGGCCCAAGCGCAGTTAGCACAGCAGTGAGTGTACAACCGTGGAGCCAAGACCCGTACCTTTTCCCCGGGGGATAGGATACTGGTACTTGTCCCTACGGTTGAAAGTAAATTCCTTGCCAAATGGCAAGGCCCCTACGAGATAATGGAAAAAGTGAGTGAAGTGAATTACAAGGTCAGACAACCAGGAAGGCGAAAGCCCGAACAGATCTATCACGTTAATCTGTTGAAAGCCTGGAGGGATAGAGAGTCCCTAGTCGCAGACACTTGGTCACCAGCTCAAACTGGTTGCGTGATTCCTGAGGTTGGAATAGCAGCCACCTTGTCACAACCCCAACAACAGGAGGTTAAGGAGTTTGTGCTTCGCAACAAGGAGGTATTCTCTGAGCTGCCGGGACAAACATCTGGGGTAGAGCATGACATCATTACCCCGCCCGGTGAAAGGGTGAAGTTAAAACCCTATCGGATCCCAGAGGCCCGACGGGAGGCAATACGGGAGGAAGTACAGAAAATGCTGAACTTAGGGGTGATAGAGGAGTCCCAAAGTGATTGGTCTAATCCCATTGTGTTGGTGCCTAAACCGGATGGGAGCTGGCGATTTTGTAACGATTTTCGTCAGTTGAACAAAGTTACAAAATTTGACACCTACCCCATGCCACGTATAGATGAGTTGATCGACCGGCTGGGAACAGCCCGATACATGACGACTCTTGACCTCACAAAAGGGTATTGGCAAATCCCCCTGGCCAAGTCGGCCAAAGAGAAAACCGCATTTGTAACCCCAGACGGGGCGTTCCAATATAAAAGAATGCCGTTCGGGTTACAGAATGCGCCGGCCACATTCCAGCGGAAAATGGACCAGATGCTGAGGCCCCATCGGAAGTATGCTGCGGCTTACCTGGATGACGTAATTGTCCATAGCACAGATTGGGCCTCACATCTGCCAAAAGTGCAAGCAGTCCTGGACTCTGTTCGGGAAGCGGGGTTTACGGCTAAGCCCAAGAAGTGTACCATTGGGCAGGAGGAGGCCAAATATCTTGGGTACACCATTGGGAGGGGAGTAATAAAACCCCAACTCAACAAAGTCGAGGCCATCCAGAGTTGGCCACGTCCCAACAGCAAGAAGCAGGTACGAGCCTTTCTGGGAATCGCTGGGTATTATCGGCGATTCATTCCCCACTTTGCTTCTAAGGCTGTGCCCCTAACCAACCTGACGAAGGGGAAAGGGTCGGTCATGATTAAATGGACCCCCGAGGCTGAGGCAGCATTCCAATTCTTGAAACAAGCCTTATGTAGCCAGCCAGTGTTGTACTCACCCGACTTCTCTAAAGACTTTGTCGTACAAAGTGATGCGTCAGATGTGGGGTTAGGAGCAGTATTGTCCCAGGTCTGGAACGGGGAAGAGCACCCAGTCATTTACCTCAGCAGGAAGTTGAAGTCCCATGAGGTAAATTACGCCACCGTTGAAAAGGAGTGTTTAGCGGTGAAGTGGGCTCTAGATTCCCTTCGGTACTACCTGCTAGGTAGGCACTTTGACATGGTTACGGATCACGCTCCGTTAAAGTGGATGGCTCAAAACAAGGAAACAAATAGAAGAGTGAATAGGTGGTTCCTGGCCCTCCAGGAATTCAACTTCACAGTAAAGCATCGCCCTGGCGTTCAAATGGGGAATGTGGATGCTTTGTCTCGAGTACATGAATGCCTGATTGCTGGTGTTCCAACCCCGAGGTTAAAACAAGAGGGGGGGGTATGTGACAGCAGGAAGGTAAAGTCACCTGGTTGCATCCAGGGGGGTAGATATATTTCGCCCAGATTCAGGCTTTACGCCGACTTATACAACTAGGTGGAGAGTTGTATAAGCCCAGCTGAGGCTAGTGGGCTCATGGATGACTCATACCTCTAGGGAGAGTGTGGGGCGTCGTGCAGACAGGGAGTTGATGAGACCAGCTGAAGCTTGTCAGCTCATTTAGGCCTCTATAAGAACTCCCAACTTCATTAGATGTTAGCTCATGCCTGGACCCAGACCTGTGTGGACTGTCTAGGGAGAGTGAACCCCTGTGCGGTGAGACAAAGCCTGTGTGGCTATTTGCTTGGACATTTAAAACCAGGAACTTAGGGACTAGGACAGCACTAGGCTGATCCCAGTTGCTAGTTAGGAAACCTGTATGTTTAGTCAGAGGTCAAGTTGACCAGGATTTATTTTGTTTATGTTTCTTTTGCTTTGCTGTGTTTTGTCACTGTAAATAGAAAATAAACCGCACCTTTTTGATTTTGAAAACCACAACCTCCGTTTGCTGGGCCTGTTTTTGTGTGGGGAGCCCATCTCGGGGGTCACACACACCCGCTGCCGAGCTAACCCCCTCACAGTAGGAAGAGTGTCAGTTTCTTTCACTGTGATAATCCTTGTTTCTAGGGACAGGGAAGGACAGTGAGGGAAATTCTCCTTGTGCTATAGTGTGCTTTAAAAAAACATTTTTTCTAGGGACAGAAAACTATAGGTAGGAAGAGTGTCAGTTTCTTTCACTGTGATAATCCTTGTTTCTAGGGACAGGGAAGGACAGTGAGGGAAATTCTCCTTGTGCTATAGTGTGCTTTAAAAAAACATTTTTTCTAGGGACAGAAAACTATAGGTAGGAAGAGTGTCAGTTTCTTTCACTGTGATAATCCTTGTTTCTAGGGACAGGGAAGGACAGTGAGGGAAATTCTCCTTGTGCTATAGTGTGCTTTAAAAAAACATTTTTTCTAGGGACAGAAAACTATAGGTAGGAAGAGTGTCAGTTTCTTTCACTGTGATAATCCTTGTTTCTAGGGACAGGGAAGGACAGCGAGGGAAATTCTCCTTGTGCTATAGTGTGCTTTAAAAAAACATTTTTTCTAGGGACAGAAAACTATAGGTAGGAAGAGTGTCAGTTTCTTTCACTGTGATAATCCTTGTTTCTAGGGACAGGGAAGGACAGCGAGGGAAATTCTCCTTGTGCTATAGTGTGCTTTAAAAAAAATTTTTTTCTAGGGACAGAAAACTATAGGTAGGAAGAGTGTCAGTTTCTTTCACTGTGATAATCCTTGTTTCTAGGGACAGGGAAGGACAGTGAGGGAAATTCTCCTTGTGCTATAGTGTGCTTTAAAAAAACACTTTTTCTAGGGACAGAAAACTATAGGTAGGAAGAGTGTCAGTTTCTTTCACTGTGATAATCCTTGTTTCTAGGGACAGGGAAGGACAGTGAGGGAAATTCTCCGTGTGCTATAGTGTGCTTTAAAAAAACACTTTTTCTAGGGACAGAAAACTATAGGTAGGAAGAGTGTCAGTTTCTTTCACTGTGATAATCCTTGTTTCTAGGGACAGGGAAGGACAGTGAGGGAAATTCTCCTTGTGCTATAGTGTGCTTTAAAAAAACATTTTTTCTAGGGACAGAAAACTATAGGTAGGAAGAGTGTCAGTTTCTTTCACTGTGATAATCCTTGTTTCTAGGGACAGGGAAGGACAGTGAGGGAAATTCTCCTTGTGCTATAGTGTGCTTTAAAAAAACATTTTTTCTAGGGACAGAAAACTATAGGTAGGAAGAGTGTCAGTTTCTTTCACTGTGATAATCCTTGTTTCTAGGGACAGGGAAGGACAGTGAGGGAAATTCTCCTTGTGCTATAGTGTGCTTTAAAAAAACATTTTTTCTAGGGACAGAAAACTATAGGTAGGAAGAGTGTCAGTTTCTTTCACTGTGATAATCCTTGTTTCTAGGGACAGGGAAGGACAGTGAGGGAAATTCTCCTTGTGCTATAGTGTGCTTTAAAAAAACACTTTTTCTAGGGACAGAAAACTATAGGTAGGAAGAGTGTCAGTTTCTTTCACTGTGATAATCCTTGTTTCTAGGGACAGGGAAGGACAGTGAGGGAAATTCTCCTTGTGCTATAGTGTGCTTTAAAAAAACATTTTTTCTAGGGACAGAAAACTATAGGTAGGAAGAGTGTCAGTTTCTTTCACTGTGATAATCCTTGTTTCTAGGGACAGGGAAGGACAGTGAGGGAAATTCTCCTTGTGCTATAGTGTGCTTTAAAAAAACATTTTTTCTAGGGACAGAAAACTATAGGTAGGAAGAGTGTCAGTTTCTTTCACTGTGATAATCCTTGTTTCTAGGGACAGGGAAGGACAGTGAGGGAAATTCTCCTTGTGCTATAGTGTGCTTTAAAAAAACATTTTTTCTAGGGACAGAAAACTATAGGTAGGAAGAGTGTCAGTTTCTTTCACTGTGATAATCCTTGTTTCTAGGGACAGGGAAGGACAGTGAGGGAAATTCTCCTTGTGCTATAGTGTGCTTTAAAAAAACATTTTTTCTAGGGACAGAAAACTATAGGTAGGAAGAGTGTCAGTTTCTTTCACTGTGATAATCCTTGTTTCTAGGGACAGGGAAGGACAGTGAGGGAAATTCTCCTTGTGCTATAGTGTGCTTTAAAAAAACATTTTTTCTAGGGACAGAAAACTATAGGTAGGAAGAGTGTCAGTTTCTTTCACTGTGATAATCCTTGTTTCTAGGGACAGGGAAGGACAGTGAGGGAAATGCTCCTTGTGCTATAGTGTGCTTTAAAAAAACATTTTTTCTAGGGACAGAAAACTATAGGTAGGAAGAGTGTCAGTTTCTTTCACTGTGATAATCCTTGTTTCTAGGGACAGGGAAGGACAGTGAGGGAAATTCTCCTTGTGCTATAGTGTGCTTTAAAAAAACATTTTTTCTAGGGACAGAAAACTATAGGTAGGAAGAGTGTCAGTTTCTTTCACTGTGATAATCCTTGTTTCTAGGGACAGGGAAGGACAGTGAGGGAAATTCTCCTTGTGCTATAGTGTGCTTTAAAAAAACATTTTTTCTAGGGACAGAAAACTATAGGTAGGAAGAGTGTCAGTTTCTTTCACTGTGATAATCCTTGTTTCTAGGGACAGGGAAGGACAGTGAGGGAAATTCTCCTTGTGCTATAGTGTGCTTTAAAAAAACATTTTTTCTAGGGACAGAAAACTATAGGTAGGAAGAGTGTCAGTTTCTTTCACTGTGATAATCCTTGTTTCTAGGGACAGGGAAGGACAGTGAGGGAAATTCTCCTTGTGCTATAGTGTGCTTTAAAAAAACATTTTTTCTAGGGACAGAAAACTATAGGTAGGAAGAGTGTCAGTTTCTTTCACTGTGATAATCCTTGTTTCTAGGGACAGGGAAGGACAGCGAGGGAAATTCTCCTTGTGCTATAGTGTGCTTTAAAAAAACATTTTTTCTAGGGACAGAAAACTATAGGTAGGAAGAGTGTCAGTTTCTTTCACTGTGATAATCCTTGTTTCTAGGGACAGGGAAGGACAGTGAGGGAAATTCTCCTTGTGCTATAGTGTGCTTTAAAAAAACATTTTTTCTAGGGACAGAAAACTATAGGTAGGAAGAGTGTCAGTTTCTTTCACTGTGATAATCCTTGTTTCTAGGGACAGGGAAGGACAGTGAGGGAAATTCTCCTTGTGCTATAGTGTGCTTTAAAAAAACATTTTTTCTAGGGACAGAAAACTATAGGTAGTGTGACAGCAGGAAGGTAAAGTCACCTGGTTGCATCCAGGGGGGTAGATATATTTCGCCCAGATTCAGGCTTTACGCCGACTTATACAACTAGGTGGAGAGTTGTATAAGCCCAGCTGAGGCTAGTGGGCTCATGGATGACTCATACCTCTAGGGAGAGTGTGGGGCGTCGTGCAGACAGGGAGTTGATGAGACCAGCTGAAGCTTGTCAGCTCATTTAGGCCTCTATAAGAACTCCCAGCTTCATTAGATGTTAGCTCATGCCTGGACCCAGACCTGTGTGGACTGTCTAGGGAGAGTGAACCCCTGTGCGGTGAGACAAAGCCTGTGTGGCTATTTGCTTGGACATTTAAAACCAGGGACTTAGGGACTAGGACAGCACTAGGCTGATCCCAGTTGTTAGTTAGGAAACCTGTATGTTTAGTCAGAGGTCAAGTTGACCAGGATTTATTTTGTTTATGTTTCTTTTGCTTTGCTGTGTTTTGTCACTGTAAATAGAAAATAAACCGCACCTTTTTGATTTTGAAAACCACAACCTCCGTTTGCTGGGCCTGTTTTTGTGTGGGGAGCCCATCTCGGGGGTCACACACACCCGCTGCCGAGCTAACCCCCTCACAGTTGGTGGAGAACCAGTGGCAGTTTTTTTTTTAAGCCAGCATGGAGGAGATACTGAAGCAGCTGGCTCTAGCAAATGCCAATCAACAGCAGACAAATGCAGGTTTGCAAAAGAGCTTTGCAGCTCAACAACAGAACTTCGCAGCCCAGCAGCAAGCTCATCAACAGAGCCTTGCAGCCCAGCAGCAGACAAACGCAACTTTGCAACAGAGTCTGGAGGCTCAGCAACAAGCCCAGCAGCAATCTGAGGCCCGCTTCATAGACCTGTTGCAGAAGCAAGAGCAGAGACTACAACAACAGATGGAAGCAGTAATGCAGCAACGTCCGCAGACCAGTGAGGAAAGCCGTCCCACTAATACCGCGTCCTTTGGGGTGAGTCATTTATTGACAAAAATGACTGGAGAGGATGATCCAGAGGTATTTTTGACCACATTTGAAAGGACCGCTGAAAGAGAAAAGTGGCCTGAGGAGCAGTGGGCTGGACTGGTGGCTCCTCTGTTAACTGGTGAATCGCAGAAAGCTTACTATGACCTAGAGCCTAACCAAGCAAAAGACTATGTGATGCTAAAAGCTGAAATATTGGCAAGGCTGGGTGTCACCCAGGCTGTCCGGGCTCAGCGTGTGCATAACTGGACTTTCCAGCTTGGAAAACCCCCCAGGTCTCAAATGTATGATCTCATTCACCTGAGCAGAAAGTGGCTACAGCCAGAGACTTTGTCCGCACCAAAGATTGTGGAACGTGTTGTAATGGATCGGTTTTTGAGAGCTCTTCCTACTGCCATCCAAAAGTGGGTAAGCCATGGAGACCCAGAGACGGCCGATGGTCTTGTGGATCGTGTGGAGAAATACTTGGCTACAGAGAACCTGACGGCCTCTTCCAGAGACACTCGGACTTTCCACCCTAAGACCAGACCATCCCCAGGGGCGGATAAGAGGATTCCAAGGGGTGAGGGTGGAGAGAGTGAGAGGGTGGGAGCTCTACCCCAAGTTTGGCGAGAACAGCCTGGGAAATCAGCGGCTCAAGAGGCCGCAAGAAGGATCGTTTGCTACCGCTGCCGGCAAGCGGGACATATTGCAGCCAATTGCCCGGTTGTGGAGGAACCCATGCAGTGTGACTTTCTGACGGGCAGACGTCAGTCGCTGTGTGCGACAGTCGCATGCACTGCCATTCGAGGAACTGAGAAACATTTATGCAAAATGTGTGTTAATGGTAGAAATGTTGTGGTATTGCTGGATTCAGGTAGCCTTGTGACCCTGATAAAGGCTGAGTTAGTTAAAACAGAGGTCTCTGGGAATAGCAAGGTAGCTGTTATTTGTGTGCATGGGGACACCCGAGAGTATCCAGTGACTACAGTGTGTTTCGAGACCCCCAAAGGTACCCTCTCTCATCCAGTGGGCTTAGTATCTCAGTTACCGCATGACGCCATTGTGGGAAGGGATTTTCCGAAGTTCTGGGAACTGTGGGATGATCCTGAGCCCCCCACTGGTGCCCCTATGTACCAGGAATATGATAGCCAGAACTCCCCTGAGAGTGGTGAGGACTCTCCGGAATTTCCCTTATCAGTATTGGCAGGGGAGACTCAAGAAACTGGAGAGGAGCCCACCTCCTCAGACGAAAACCTACCGTCTGTGGAGTTTTCTGATCTTGAGGTTCACAGGGAAAACTTTGCCACAGAACAGTTGAAAGACCCCGCCCTAATAAAGGCACGGGAAAACGTAGTGAAAATAGATGGCGAGTTAGTGAACCCAGATAATACCTGCACTTACCCATACTTCAGCGTAGAGAAGGACCTACTGTATCGGGTGGCAAAAAGGGCAGAAGAAACCGTTGAGCAGCTTGTGGTGCCCAAACCTTACAGGAAGTTGGTGTTGGAGTTGGCCCATGGGCACATTCTTGGAGGTCATCTGGGGACAGAGAAAACCCGAGAGAGGGTATTACAGAGATTCTATTGGCCGGGGGTGATGAAGGACATAGAAAATTATTGTTCCTCCTGCCCTGTGTGTCAGAGGTCGGCCCCGATGCCACATTTCCGTAGCCCGCTGGTCCCTCTACCCATCATTGAGGTCCCGTTTGAGAGGATCGCCATGGATTTGGTAGGTCCTATAATCAAGTCCGCTAGGGGGCACCAGTACATATTAGTTATAATGGACTATGCCACCCGTTATCCAGAAGCGATCCCTCTCCGAAATACCTCGGCCAAAACCATAGCCAAAGAGCTATCTCTTGTGTTTAGCCGGGTGGGTATTTGTAAAGAACTGCTTACGGACCAAGGTACACCCTTTATGTCCCGGGTTATGAAGGAGCTGTGTAAATTGTTCAAAGTGACGCAATTACGTACATCTGTGTATCACCCCCAAACCGATGGGCTGGTTGAAAGATTCAACAAAACCCTAAAACAAATGTTGAAGAAAGTGGTGGATAGAGATGGAAAGGATTGGGACTGTCTACTTCCTTATCTGATGTTTGCTATTAGGGAGGTGCCCCAATCCTCTACGGGATTCTCCCCCTTTGAGTTACTGTATGGGAGACACCCAAGAGGGCTGTTGGATATTGCCAAGGAAACTTGGGAAAGTGAGAGTTCTCCCCACAGGAGTGTGATTGAGCATGTCGCCCTGATGCAAGACCGAATTGCACAGGTAATGCCCATCGTGAAGGAACATTTGGCCCAAGCGCAGTTAGCACAGCAGTGAGTGTACAACCGTGGAGCCAAGACCCGTACCTTTTCCCCGGGGGATAGGATACTGGTACTTGTCCCTACGGTTGAAAGTAAATTCCTTGCCAAATGGCAAGGCCCCTACGAGATAATGGAAAAAGTGAGTGAAGTGAATTACAAGGTCAGACAACCAGGAAGGCGAAAGCCCGAACAGATCTATCACGTTAATCTGTTGAAAGCCTGGAGGGATAGAGAGTCCCTAGTCGCAGACACTTGGTCACCAGCTCAAACTGGTTGCGTGATTCCTGAGGTTGGAATAGCAGCCACCTTGTCACAACCCCAACAACAGGAGGTTAAGGAGTTTGTGCTTCGCAACAAGGAGGTATTCTCTGAGCTGCCGGGACAAACATCTGGGGTAGAGCATGACATCATTACCCCGCCCGGTGAAAGGGTGAAGTTAAAACCCTATCGGATCCCAGAGGCCCGACGGGAGGCAATACGGGAGGAAGTACAGAAAATGCTGAACTTAGGGGTGATAGAGGAGTCCCAAAGTGATTGGTCTAATCCCATTGTGTTGGTGCCTAAACCGGATGGGAGCTGGCGATTTTGTAACGATTTTCGTCAGTTGAACAAAGTTACAAAATTTGACACCTACCCCATGCCACGTATAGATGAGTTGATCGACCGGCTGGGAACAGCCCGATACATGACGACTCTTGACCTCACAAAAGGGTATTGGCAAATCCCCCTGGCCAAGTCGGCCAAAGAGAAAACCGCATTTGTAACCCCAGACGGGGCGTTCCAATATAAAAGAATGCCGTTCGGGTTACAGAATGCGCCGGCCACATTCCAGCGGAAAATGGACCAGATGCTGAGGCCCCATCGGAAGTATGCTGCGGCTTACCTGGATGACGTAATTGTCCATAGCACAGATTGGGCCTCACATCTGCCAAAAGTGCAAGCAGTCCTGGACTCTGTTCGGGAAGCGGGGTTTACGGCTAAGCCCAAGAAGTGTACCATTGGGCAGGAGGAGGCCAAATATCTTGGGTACACCATTGGGAGGGGAGTAATAAAACCCCAACTCAACAAAGTCGAGGCCATCCAGAGTTGGCCACGTCCCAACAGCAAGAAGCAGGTACGAGCCTTTCTGGGAATCGCTGGGTATTATCGGCGATTCATTCCCCACTTTGCTTCTAAGGCTGTGCCCCTAACCAACCTGACGAAGGGGAAAGGGTCGGTCATGATTAAATGGACCCCCGAGGCTGAGGCAGCATTCCAATTCTTGAAACAAGCCTTATGTAGCCAGCCAGTGTTGTACTCACCCGACTTCTCTAAAGACTTTGTCGTACAAAGTGATGCGTCAGATGTGGGGTTAGGAGCAGTATTGTCCCAGGTCTGGAACGGGGAAGAGCACCCAGTCATTTACCTCAGCAGGAAGTTGAAGTCCCATGAGGTAAATTACGCCACCGTTGAAAAGGAGTGTTTAGCGGTGAAGTGGGCTCTAGATTCCCTTCGGTACTACCTGCTAGGTAGGCACTTTGACATGGTTACGGATCACGCTCCGTTAAAGTGGATGGCTCAAAACAAGGAAACAAATAGAAGAGTGAATAGGTGGTTCCTGGCCCTCCAGGAATTCAACTTCACAGTAAAGCATCGCCCTGGCGTTCAAATGGGGAATGTGGATGCTTTGTCTCGAGTACATGAATGCCTGATTGCTGGTGTTCCAACCCCGAGGTTAAAACAAGAGGGGGGGGTATGTGACAGCAGGAAGGTAAAGTCACCTGGTTGCATCCAGGGGGGTAGATATATTTCGCCCAGATTCAGGCTTTACGCCGACTTATACAACTAGGTGGAGAGTTGTATAAGCCCAGCTGAGGCTAGTGGGCTCATGGATGACTCATACCTCTAGGGAGAGTGTGGGGCGTCGTGCAGACAGGGAGTTGATGAGACCAGCTGAAGCTTGTCAGCTCATTTAGGCCTCTATAAGAACTCCCAACTTCATTAGATGTTAGCTCATGCCTGGACCCAGACCTGTGTGGACTGTCTAGGGAGAGTGAACCCCTGTGCGGTGAGACAAAGCCTGTGTGGCTATTTGCTTGGACATTTAAAACCAGGAACTTAGGGACTAGGACAGCACTAGGCTGATCCCAGTTGCTAGTTAGGAAACCTGTATGTTTAGTCAGAGGTCAAGTTGACCAGGATTTATTTTGTTTATGTTTCTTTTGCTTTGCTGTGTTTTGTCACTGTAAATAGAAAATAAACCGCACCTTTTTGATTTTGAAAACCACAACCTCCGTTTGCTGGGCCTGTTTTTGTGTGGGGAGCCCATCTCGGGGGTCACACACACCCGCTGCCGAGCTAACCCCCTCACAGTAGGAAGAGTGTCAGTTTCTTTCACTGTGATAATCCTTGTTTCTAGGGACAGGGAAGGACAGTGAGGGAAATTCTCCTTGTGCTATAGTGTGCTTTAAAAAAACATTTTTTCTAGGGACAGAAAACTATAGGTAGGAAGAGTGTTAGTTTCTTTCACTGTGATAATCCTTGTTTCTAGGGACAGGGAAGGACAGTGAGGGAAATTCTCCTTGTGCTATAGTGTGCTTTAAAAAAACACTTTTTCTAGGGACAGAAAACTATAGGTAGGAAGAGTGTCAGTTTCTTTCACTGTGATAATCCTTGTTTCTAGGGACAGGGAAGGACAGTGAGGGAAATTCTCCTTGTGCTATAGTGTGCTTTAAAAAAACACTTTTTCTAGGGACAGAAAACTATAGGTAGGAAGAGTGTCAGTTTCTTTCACTGTGATAATCCTTGTTTCTAGGGACAGGGAAGGACAGTGAGGGAAATTCTCCTTGTGCTATAGTGTGCTTTAAAAAAACATTTTTTCTAGGGACAGAAAACTATAGGTAGGAAGAGTGTCAGTTTCTTTCACTGTGATAATCCTTGTTTCTAGGGACAGGGAAGGACAGTGAGGGAAATTCTCCTTGTGCTATAGTGTGCTTTAAAAAAACATTTTTTCTAGGGACAGAAAACTATAGGTAGGAAGAGTGTCAGTTTCTTTCACTGTGATAATCCTTGTTTCTAGGGACAGGGAAGGACAGTGAGGGAAATTCTCCTTGTGCTATAGTGTGCTTTAAAAAAACATTTTTTCTAGGGACAGAAAACTATAGGTAGGAAGAGTGTCAGTTTCTTTCACTGTGATAATCCTTGTTTCTAGGGACAGGGAAGGACAGTGAGGGAAATTCTCCTTGTGCTATAGTGTGCTTTAAAAAAACACTTTTTCTAGGGACAGAAAACTATAGGTAGGAAGAGTGTCAGTTTCTTTCACTGTGATAATCCTTGTTTCTAGGGACAGGGAAGGACAGTGAGGGAAATTCTCCTTGTGCTATAGTGTGCTTTAAAAAAACACTTTTTCTAGGGACAGAAAACTATAGGTAGGAAGAGTGTCAGTTTCTTTCACTGTGATAATCCTTGTTTCTAGGGACAGGGAAGGACAGTGAGGGAAATTCTCCTTGTGCTATAGTGTGCTTTAAAAAAACATTTTTTCTAGGGACAGAAAACTATAGGTAGGAAGAGTGTCAGTTTCTTTCACTGTGATAATCCTTGTTTCTAGGGACAGGGAAGGACAGTGAGGGAAATTCTCCTTGTGCTATAGTGTGCTTTAAAAAAACATTTTTTCTAGGGACAGAAAACTATAGGTAGGAAGAGTGTCAGTTTCTTTCACTGTGATAATCCTTGTTTCTAGGGACAGGGAAGGACAGTGAGGGAAATTCTCCTTGTGCTATAGTGTGCTTTAAAAAAACATTTTTTCTAGGGACAGAAAACTATAGGTAGGAAGAGTGTCAGTTTCTTTCACTGTGATAATCCTTGTTTCTAGGGACAGGGAAGGACAGTGAGGGAAATTCTCCTTGTGCTATAGTGTGCTTTAAAAAAACATTTTTTCTAGGGACAGAAAACTATAGGTAGGAAGAGTGTCAGTTTCTTTCACTGTGATAATCCTTGTTTCTAGGGACAGGGAAGGACAGTGAGGGAAATTCTCCTTGTGCTATAGTGTGCTTTAAAAAAACATTTTTTCTAGGGACAGAAAACTATAGGTAGGAAGAGTGTCAGTTTCTTTCACTGTGATAATCCTTGTTTCTAGGGACAGGGAAGGACAGTGAGGGAAATTCTCCTTGTGCTATAGTGTGCTTTAAAAAAACATTTTTTCTAGGGACAGAAAACTATAGGTAGGAAGAGTGTCAGTTTCTTTCACTGTGATAATCCTTGTTTCTAGGGACAGGGAAGGACAGTGAGGGAAATTCTCCTTGTGCTATAGTGTGCTTTAAAAAAACATTTTTTCTAGGGACAGAAAACTATAGGTAGGAAGAGTGTCAGTTTCTTTCACTGTGATAATCCTTGTTTCTAGGGACAGGGAAGGACAGTGAGGGAAATTCTCCTTGTGCTATAGTGTGCTTTAAAAAAACATTTTTTCTAGGGACAGAAAACTATAGGTAGGAAGAGTGTCAGTTTCTTTCACTGTGATAATCCTTGTTTCTAGGGACAGGGAAGGACAGTGAGGGAAATTCTCCTTGTGCTATAGTGTGCTTTAAAAAAACATTTTTTCTAGGGACAGAAAACTATAGGTAGTGTGACAGCAGGAAGGTAAAGTCACCTGGTTGCATCCAGGGGGGTAGATATATTTCGCCCAGATTCAGGCTTTACGCCGACTTATACAACTAGGTGGAGAGTTGTATAAGCCCAGCTGAGGCTAGTGGGCTCATGGATGACTCATACCTCTAGGGAGAGTGTGGGGCGTCGTGCAGACAGGGAGTTGATGAGACCAGCTGAAGCTTGTCAGCTCATTTAGGCCTCTATAAGAACTCCCAGCTTCATTAGATGTTAGCTCATGCCTGGACCCAGACCTGTGTGGACTGTCTAGGGAGAGTGAACCCCTGTGCGGTGAGACAAAGCCTGTGTGGCTATTTGCTTGGACATTTAAAACCAGGGACTTAGGGACAAGGACAGCACTAGGCTGATCCCAGTTGTTAGTTAGGAAACCTGTATGTTTAGTCAGAGGTCAAGTTGACCAGGATTTATTTTGTTTATGTTTCTTTTGCTTTGCTGTGTTTTGTCACTGTAAATAGAAAATAAACCGCACCTTTTTGATTTTGAAAACCACAACCTCCGTTTGCTGGGCCTGTTTTTGTGTGGGGAGCCCATCTCGGGGGTCACACACACCCGCTGCCGAGCTAACCCCCTCACAGTTGGTGGAGAACCAGTGGCAGTTTTTTTTTTTAAGCCAGCATGGAGGAGATACTGAAGCAGCTGGCTCTAGCAAATGCCAATCAACAGCAGACAAATGCAGGTTTGCAAAAGAGCTTTGCAGCTCAACAACAGAACTTCGCAGCCCAGCAGCAAGCTCATCAACAGAGCCTTGCAGCCCAGCAGCAGACAAACGCAACTTTGCAACAGAGTCTGGAGGCTCAGCAACAAGCCCAGCAGCAATCTGAGGCCCGCTTCATAGACCTGTTGCAGAAGCAAGAGCAGAGACTACAACAACAGATGGAAGCAGTAATGCAGCAACGTCCGCAGACCAGTGAGGAAAGCCGTCCCACTAATACCGCGTCCTTTGGGGTGAGTCGTTTATTGACAAAAATGACTGGAGAGGATGATCCAGAGGTATTTTTGACCACATTTGAAAGGACCGCTGAAAGAGAAAAGTGGCCTGAGGAGCAGTGGGCTGGACTGGTGGCTCCTCTGTTAACTGGTGAATCGCAGAAAGCTTACTATGACCTAGAGCCTAACCAAGCAAAAGACTATGTGATGCTAAAAGCTGAAATATTGGCAAGGCTGGGTGTCACCCAGGCTGTCCGGGCTCAGCGTGTGCATAACTGGA